>OY720425.1:57703197-58331411 GCA_963082815.1 Melanotus villosus
CTAAGTTACGTTCTGTTGGTGTCGCTGCTGGGTAAAATCCCACAGGGAGGCCAACATGTACACCTCAGTACACAATCATTAATTTATAAGTGTTATCTTCACGCCTAACCCTTTACTCCCACCGCAAACAGAAGAGTTTCTGTTTAACAAATGTGAACAGTTGTTTGCACTTAGTTCTTCGTCTGTTAGTTGTATTTAACGGTAATGATTTTACAAATATTCCGGAATTTAATTAAATGGCGGAATTTTAATTAAACAAACTGTTCACTTTTTAATTTTTCTTGAACTTGTACGTACAGCGACGAACCACACGAATTTATAAATCTTTTTCTGAACAGTGAAAATATTTGTTTTTACATTGAATTTAATCGAAGGCAATATTTATAAATAAAAGTACAAGTTACTCACCACCTGCCTTATACAGAGTACAATTCGGTTAAAAACGTACCTGTAAAAGAGAAAATAACATTAGTAAACCACATTTTACATTCTAATTGGCATTAATGGCGAACACTTTTTTAAGTTGAAACTAGTTTCAGAGCAAATATTTCAAATTATAAAGAAAATGAATGGCGTAACGAATCTGAATACTGAAATAATTATGGCTGTGCGTGTTTAGAAATGTCTTACGCATAGGTTGCTTTATATAACGGATTTTCCTGTAATATATAAATGCAGTAAATTCTGTCTTAAATTAATTAGCAACATCAGTATAAATTATTTATATATGGGTGCAGTGAAATTTAAAAAGCTATAAAAGTAAATAAAACCAGGGCCGTACTTAGGTGCTTTTTGCAGCCCTCTTTAATTAAACTATTAAATTTTCTGGTTAAACAATTCCGAGACAAACGACATCCACCTCAAAAATTAAGACTTAAAAGTTGTAACATTGATGTAAATAACAGTTTACCTCTATATTTGCTTAAAATCGTTGAGACTTTTTCAGTTAGCCATGAACGCAAACTTGTCAATCTTAGGACCAATATTATTCCAGTAGTCAGTTCAGTAGTCAGTTCAAACTTAGCTTGAGACAGCTTAAATTAGGACTGAAGTACAAAAAATGCTTAACTCAAATCCTAGTCTAAGCCAGCCAATTTTTGATTTATTTTAGCTTTGAAGATTGCTTGCCCTTTTCAGGGTTTGAAATTTCAGCTGAAAACAGCTCAGGAGCTCAAGATGCCCCCTGGAAAGTATTGTGTTTATTAAAAAGTGAATTTAGTGATTTATAACGGTCCACAACCATAGCCTTTTGGCTTTCGTTTGGAAGGATATTTAAATGGGCTTTTAGAAGTTTTCAGCAAGTCGACAACAAGCAGAAATTTTACATAGGTACATATCTTCTAGTATTAAAAGAGTATTAAGGTTTGATGAAATTTTTGAAAAATTAGGAGTTGCAAATAGTCAGTCAAACTCTGACTTTTAACCCATTTGTTTTTACTTATCTAAAATGTTGCCTATAAACAAAGTTTCAGTATGCTGAAACAAATTAAATTGATTCAGAGTGAACTTTGACCGTTCAGTTTACTTGGAATTTCAACCACTTCTCATTAATTTGAACATCTATCTACTTATCTAACTACTACTTAAAATCCTTAAAAAAATATCAACCTTCTGCAGTTCGCAGATTGTTAACTGAAAGGTTACTCGCTGTTTTGAAGTCAAAATTATCAGAAGAAAAAGTTTTTAAACGGGCCAAATAAAAATTTAGAATTCCTTCCAGAATATTTTGTTTTATTTATTGTGGTAATTTTAAGGCCCAGCAGCAGCTGCAGCTTTAAAATTCTCACCAAAATTTGAACCAAAACTTGAAGATAATAACATCCTAATTCCGAAATATTTCAGGAAAGAGCGTAGAATCCAGGATTTTTTACGTTACAAATCTTTAAATTGGCCGAAAACAACAAAAACTAATTTAAAAGAGTTCTCTGCAAGTTAAAATTTTTCAAGTTGACTGAAAACGATATAATCTTTGTAATTTGAGAATTACCTCAAATTTAAAAAGGATTTTACTGAAATCCAAAGTTCTTCAGATTTCCCTAAAAATATGCAGACTTTTGACTTTACTCGGTAAGTCCTTTACAGGAAACTGGAATATTCTTCTTTAGATGGAATTTTCAGCAAAGAAACTTAACTTTCCTTATAGGACTTTTTGTTTCATTTACAGTGAAGGTTGTCATTTTAAAGTCCGGCAGGAGGTGCAGCTTTAAAATCTTCACAAAAAATGAGAGAAAACTTCGAAAATGAAGCTTTGAGGAATGAAACTTTACTTTTACTTTCTTTTTCCATTTGGTAATTTGAAAGTGGGTTGGAAAATATTAACAGCCTAATTTCGAAATCGTTCAGGAAGTTTAGCTTAAAATCCAGCATTTTTCAGGTTGCATACCTTTAGGTTGGCCGAAAAAAAAATTGTTAAAAAATAACCAGAGGTAGTTTTCTTGGCGAAGTTTGGGTTTTTCAAGTTGACTATTTTTAGGTTGCCTAAAAAAACACACAAGTGTAAAACAATTAACTTCTTAATTAGATACAATATTGTAATTTATAAACAAGTTTAAAGATTTTCTGAATTTCAAGACTCTTCAGGGGTTTCCCTAAACATAAATTTTCCGACAGAATATTCTTAGGTTACCTGCACAACCAGGAATCCTCTTAGTAACTGGTAATTTTATTTAGCACCGCGTCTAAACGATTTTTGAAAGTTTCAAAAATGTCAGACCGAATGTTAAGAGGTTGCTTGAAAAAACATGGAAATTCCGACGATTTTTTCAGGATTGTAATGATTAATATTTGAGATAAAACAAATTATTAATATATTTAATTTAAAAATCGAATTTAAAGCTTTGTAAATTTTAGGAGATTTCTCAAACAAAGCGTAAACTTTTTCAGACTGAATGTTTCTAGGCTTCCTGAAAAATAAGGAATTGCAGTCGATTTTTCCGGTGAAAAACGATTTAATACTTAGTTGAAGCAAATTATTGATATTATCACTAAAAACTAGTTTAAACGATTCTGTAAAATTCAAAGCATTTCAGGACTTTTCTGAAACATAGGTTGAATGTTCTCAAATAGGAAATTCAGTCGATTTTTCAGTAGAAAACGATTTAATTCTTAGTTAATGAAAATTATTGATATTTTTATAAAACCGAGGTTAACCAATTATTTTAAAGTTAAAGGCATTTCAGGAGTTTCCTGCAACACAAATTGAGCCTTTTTAGGTTGAATATCTTAGGCTTTCTGAAAAATAAGGAATTCTAGTCGATTTTTCAGGTATAAAACGATTTAATTTTTAGTTGACGGCATATATTGATATTTTCATTAAAAGTTGAATTTAAACCTTTAATGGAAAGTTGAAAGCTTTTCATGAGTTTCTTTAAATACAGGTCGGGCTTTTTAGGCTCAATTTTTTAGGTTTCCTGAAAAGTAGGAAATTGCAGTCGATTTTTCGGGTGAAAAACGATTTAGTTGAAGAAAATTATTGGTATTTTCAGTAAAAAACGAGTTTAAA
This sequence comes from Melanotus villosus, assembly GCA_963082815.1. Lineage (NCBI taxonomy): Eukaryota > Metazoa > Arthropoda > Insecta > Coleoptera > Elateridae > Melanotus > Melanotus villosus. Next base: position 57,706,700 of record OY720425.1, read on the forward strand.
CAATTACTGGAAAGTTAAAAGATTTTTATAAGTTTCCTCACACCTAGGCTGAGCTTTTTCATGTCAATTGTTCTCGGCTTCCCGTTCCTGAAAAATAGAGAATTATAGCCGATTTTCAGGAGTCCAACGATGTAATTCTTAGTTGACAAACAGCAATATTTTCATTGCAAAACAAGTTTAAACGATTATTGGAAAGTTGAAAGCTTTTCAGGAGTTTCCGCAAACATAGACTGAGCTTTTTTAAGCTCAATATTTGTAGGCTTCCCGAATAATAGGAAATTATAGTGTAATTTTCAGGAGTAAACGATTTAATTCTGAGTTGACGAAAATTATTGATATTGTCATTCAAAAACTAGTCCAAACAATTATTGGAAATTTCAAAGCTCTTCAGGAGTTTCCTCAAACTTAGGCTGAGCATTTCAGGCTCAATGTTCTTAGGCTAACTGAAAAATAAGAAATTATAATCGATTCTTAGGTAGTAAAATAATTTAATTATTAGCTGATGAAAATTATTGATATATTCATTTAAAAACGAATTTAAAAGTTCTCGAGTTTCTTCAAACATAGGTTAAGTTTTTCAGGCTAAATGTTCTTAGGCTTACTGAAAAATAGGGAATTACAGTTGATTTTTCAGGAGTAAAACGATTTAATGCTTTGTTAACGAAAATGATTGATATTTTCATTAAAAACAAGTTTAAACGGTTATTGGGAAGTTCAAAGCTATTCAGGTGTTTCCTGAAACAGAAGCTGAGCTTTTGTAGGCTGAATGTCCTTCGGCTTGCTGAAAAAAATCAGGCGCTATGTAGTTTAAAAACTTCGAAATTTAACTTAATACTAAAGGATTTTCCTGAAATCCAAACTTTTTCAGGAGATTTCCTTAGATTTTTTTGGGTTTATTGAAATTTGGTGTTGATATGTGGGCGCCAAGGGAATTTCCCGGTAGGCCCTTTTGAACTCAGTTTGGCACTAATACAAACGCTTACCGTTTTAACATAAAACTCCTTAAAATTTTCAGATTAATTCAGCTAAGTAGCAATAAAAAATGGGACAATTTGCATTTCTGATCCTGTAACACTAATTTTTGCTGACTTAATTTCAGTATTCGTTATAAAGAAAAAAATCTTTTCCATATTTATGTTAAGAGCTAATTACCAGTTTACGTGTTGTGGCAGCAATCTTTGATTTTTTAAGGAGCGTGGGTATTTTCATTTTAATCTAAGGGAAAAACAAGTGTTGAAAAACAATTTGTCCATTTCTATAAAAATCACCGATGTTAAATGTCATGTTTTCGGTCAATCTCCTTTTGTTATTTTCGGGCCCCAAAATTAACACTATTTTTTATGTGTGTACACAAAAGAATTATGTCATTAGTTGATGCCATTTATTGTATGTACAATAGTGAAGTGGCCACCGTATTGAGTCTAGACGAAATATTTATGACCGGATCGCATGTCACCGTGAAAGAACAGGAAAGCACTTGAAGTACTTGACATTTCCTGGATTTGCAGCGTTGATGATGAAAACGCCACAAGTCGCTGCATAAATTAGCCCTACATGGCGACAAATACAGAAAGGACTTTATCCTGGTCTTTTAATATTAATTACGTATTGTTTATACGTGTTTTTATTACGAAACTTTCCTTTGTGAGACATTGTCTCGAGGCTTGTTAAAAAAACCGTTAAACGTGCTAATTTTCGAGCGACCTTTGTTTCAGGTCTCACTCGCAATTCCGGACTCAAAAGAAAACCGATCTAAATGCAAATAATTTTTTAGCCCTTAGTTAAACAACATAGAATTTTAGTAATTTAGGCTGAAATTAGCTAAGAAAGCTGCAGGTGTTTAAGTGATGTATTCTGTACATGTTAAGCGATTTATCTTCCTACGCCTGTATCTACGACCCTACTAGGTGTAATTATGCGCCTAATGGGGTTAATTTTCAGCCCTTACCTGAGAAAAGTAAATTTTCAGTACCAGGCAAAAATTTGTTATGTAAAGCGTAATAAAGCAGGCTAATTAATCTTATCGTTTAAGTAGTTTCTTCTGTAAGCTTTAACTTCTTTCCCCATAATCTTCAGAGTGTATGTAATTAATGTCTTGAATTGATACGTATCTATATTGCGTTATAGCAATATCGTAACTGAAAAACATTTTAATTATAACTTTTAAGCATGTGCAGTTTCTTAACTACCTTGATACAGTTTTACTCTACCGTGTGCGTGCTATAAATTACAATATGAAATTAGCGCTTGTAATAATTTATTATTAATCGTTTATTTTTAAATGCCTATTCCTAATCTTTTTATAATTTCTTCCGCAAACAAACAGATTAGCTTCGGAAACCTTTATGTAGCACATATTTCCAGCAGTTGCACAAACGCCGTAGCTGGTTTTGCTTGTTTATTAATTTATTGGAAGACGCTTAGGCACTCCAATTAATTCTTAATTCTTAATTCACAGTGCCATACTTTCTTGTTTTGTGTCCGAAATCGATGCCCGGCCGATAAGCTTGATCCTTCAAACGAACCAGTGTCGAATTTTAGCACAGTTTATTGTGAGGTTATTGTTTGGTCACGCGAAGTAAACGAACGTGCAAACATTTTCAAAAATAATGGACATAAAGGAGATTCGTGCTGTGTTAAACTTTGGCTACCCAAATAAAAAGTCTCGTAGCCGAACGAGTACCAAAGAAGTCCAAGTGCTGTGATAACTTCGGATATAGTGACTAAGATCCCCAAAATAATTTTGAATGACCGAAGATTGAAGATCAGGGAGATAGGGTCTCAACCGAACGAGTTCATAATATTTTGCATCAACATTTGGACATGTAAAAGCTTTGTACGCGAGGGGTGCCGCGTTTGCTTACTTTAGACAACCTGGTAAAAGGAAGGACAATCACTGGAGGGTACTCTGGGTACTACGCAGGTTTGATGCAAAACTTGAGTGAAGAAATCAAGAAAAAGGGGCCGCATCTTGCCAAAAAGTCCAGTGCTTCTGTTCATCTGCCAACGGTTTCCATGGCTAAAAATCCATGAACTTAGGTTCGAATCATTGGATCACCCGATTTGGTCCCCTCTGACTTGTATTTGTTCCGAACCTCAAAATATGGCTTGGAGGACAACGATTTTCCGGCAACAATGAAGTGGTCCATGCTGTGAACGGCTATTTTGCAGACCAAGAGAAATCATTTTATAAAAACGGCATAATCGCTTTGGAACATCGTTGGGCAAAATATGTAGAGCTCAATGGAGATTATGTGGAAAAATAAATACTAGTTAGTCAAATTTATTCGCATTCTCTTTTCGTGTATCTTACTTCTCAAAGGACTCACGTAGTTCCAGATTTTTCCATCCGAAAAATATTCAATACAAGAAAGATTATTTCTAATTTTATATAAATGCAACAAAAACCTAAAATTACGATAACCAACACTTACATTCAAACTGTTTGCTCCATAAGGTAATACAAAATAATATCAGCTTATATAGAAAATGCAGTTTGTTGAATGCTTTGATATTTGCATTTTAAATTATGTTAACGGTTTTACAAAGTGAAATAAAATAATTATGATATTTCTATTGAAGTATGTTTGCAACATCCAGCTACATAAATTCTTTGCAGTGAAATCATCAAGGTTATTATTTTCCTTTTCTTAAATACCTTCATGGTTGATCATATACGTACAATCTTTGTACATCTAATATTAAGGCTTGGAAATTCGGGAAAGATTAAAAGGTGCTTTATTTAATTTTTTTAATAAGCATAGCATCGGTCTTACTGTGATGCCATGTTCTTTGCTGTGTAGGAGTCGTATTAATTAATTAAAAATACTTATCTGTAAATGTAGAAAGAAAATAAATAAACCCAATTAAATCGTAAATATTGACAAATAGGTAAAACATTCCAGGAACGGAAAAAACAACATGAAATAAATTTGTTCCAAAAATACAAGTAAGGTTACAATATAATTTAATTCTCAGCGTCTCAACCATATGTAATGCAATATTTATTACTGTTTACTTCTTCAGTAATTTAATATAAGAAATTTATAAGGTCAGTTCTGTTTTGTAAACAAAAAATGGAAAACATGTCATTTCATATCCATGCAAACTTAAATAAACAGAAAAATTCTGTTTCGAATTTATGCAACAGATTGTTAAATGTAATAATTTATGAGAGTGGAAGACAAACCTTAATTCTGGTTAAGGATTTTCTATTATTATTTACTAAAACTGTTCCATTTTAATGGTTTTATTAATTTATTTTAAGTTTGAATTGTTTTTAGCAAATAATTTTTTTCGTATTGCTTCGACAAGCTCTTGGTAAATTTATTTGATTGATACAAGATTATAGGAGCATAAATAAATAAAAGCTTTGTAGTTGAAGATTTATTTAGAAAACGTGTGTTTATTATAAGAGTAGAAACTATAGTTCCAAGACTATTTGGAAAAAAGGAAACTTTAGAAGAATAACGATTTAGAATCTAATAATATTTAGAAGAATAGATTCAGCCCAAACCTGAAGACTAAGTCTAAGTTTAGTTTTTTAGCTCTTCGATTAAACACTAACAAACAAATAAACAATTTTCATAGAAGATTAGAGCCATGGTCGGAACCCTGCCTACTTTTAAGAAATTCTCCTGAAAAACTTTGGATTTCAGCAAAAACCTTTAGTTTTCAGTTAAAATTAGAAGTAATTTTCAAACTACAAAGATATTAGACCATCAGTCAACCTGAAAAATTTAAACGTCTAGAACTCTGCCTACTTTCAAGGAAAGCTCCTGAGAAACTTCAGGAAAATTCGTTAGTTTTTAACTAAAATTCGAAGAAACCTTTACACCCTACAAGTTGCTAATATTTGTTTAAACTTGTTTGTTTTTTAAATGAAAATATTAATAATTTTTGTCAGGTAAGAATTAAATGGTTTTATTCCTGAAAATATCAGCTGTATTTCCCTATTCTTTCAGGAAGGCTAAGGACGTTTAATCTTTGGGGAAAGACATGAATTTTCTAAACTTCGGTTTTTAATTTTTTAAATTAAAATATTAATATTTATCTTAACCAACCAACAAATTAATCATCTATTCCTAAAACAGTCGCTTGAATTTTTTTTATTTTTCAGGTGGCCTCGGAAAATTCGGTCTGAAAAACTCGACCTATGTTCGAGGAAAATCCTAGAGCTTTCAGACTTCCGAAAATCTTTTAAACGCGTTGCTAAATAAAAATACCATTGATTTCTGTAACTAGGAAGATTATCAGTTTACTCCTTAAAAATTACCTGAAAGTTCCTGTTTTTTTCAGTAGGTACGCTAAGACATTTCAGATTATTTTTAAGGAAACGTTTGAAGAGCTTTGAAATTTCAGAAAATTGTTTAAACTTGCTTTTAATTAAAAATAACAATAATATTTCTAACTAACTTAATGGTTTTACTCCTTAAAGATCGTCTGAATTTCTTTCTTTCGGGAAACTTACGAATATTAAACCTGAAAAAGCTCTGATTTTGTTGAGGAGCTTTGAAACTTTTGAAATTGTTTAAACTGTTTTTTAAATAAATATATCGACCTCTTTTGCATTCGCTTGACTTTTCTAATTTTTCAGGTCATATTTTGGCCTGAAAACTTCATTCTGTTTTTAAATCCCCTTTTTTTGTTTTTATCCAGTTTAAAGGTTTGCAACCTGAAAAATCCTGGATTTTCATTTCATTAAACGCACTTTTAAATTGGCAAATGAAAGAAAACAGAAAACTTTGAAACAGTTAAGTTCCCTCCCTGAAAATTTTATTTCGGAGTTTTGTTGATTTTCAGGTAGATTCAATTTTGTGTAACTATTTTAAAGGTGAAGCTCCTCCCGGAATTCTGAATAATTGTTAGATGACTACATGTTGCCAATAATTGTTTAAACTCTTTTTTTTAAATGCAAATATCAATAATTTCCCTCAATTACGAATTTATTTATTTTATTCCTAAAAAGCCAGTTGTAATTGTCTATTTTTTCAGGAAGAATAAGAACGTTCAGCATTTGAAGAAAGGAATGAAGTTTTTAAACCTCGAAATAAATTAAAATATATTAGTATTTATCCCAACCAACAAATTAATCGTTTATTCCTGAAAACCCCAACCTACATATGTATGTTCGAGGACTTCCTGAAATCATTTAAACTCATTGTTAAATAACAAAGACACCATTAACTTTTATAATTGGAAGGTTACCTATCGATTTATTCATACAGAATCACTTGAAATTTTTTAGTTTTTATGGACAGCTGAGAACAAACGGCCTGAAAATTTCAGATTATGTTTAATGAAACCTTTGAAGAGTTTTGAGAAAATTGTTTAAACTTGTTTTTAAATAAAAATAATTTGTTTAACCAACAAGTTTGTTATGCTCCTTAACAATCGACCAAATTACTTTGTGTGTTTCAGGCAACTTAGGAATATTCAACTTGAAAAAGCTTTGATTTGGTTGAGGAAATTCTTGAGGAGCTTTGAAACTCTCCGAAGTTATTTAAACTGACTTTTTTGAAATAAATACGTTGATTCTTTACCTGAGAAGTTAATCAATATATCTGGACCAGTGTAAACGTATGCAACATGGAAAATTCTGTATTCTATGCTCCTTCATGCAAGATTGCTAAATTCTGAGGACGATATCTTCTAAGTCACTTTGAAATTGACAAATGAAAAAAGAAAACTTGGTGAAAAGTTCCATTTATGAAAACTTCATTTCGAAGTTTCTTTGATTTAAGATAGTAACAGTAAAATTACAACTTGCACAGTAAATTAGACAAATAATCCTGAAAGGAAAGCAAAGTTTCCTTTCTGAAAATATCCCATTTCTCTAGGGGGCTAACATTCTCCCTGCATATTTTATTTTAATTTCCAGCCGATGCCATATCTGAAAATTTCAGAATTCTGAAGCTTCATTTCGCATATTTAAAAAAAAAATGATTTAGTTTTTCTTCTAAAAATTTTCATCTTAAAACAGGGAGAAACCTTTCAGTTAACAACCTACGGGCTTCAGAAGGTCGATATTTGTTATTTTTTAGAAAAACTCAACTTTCAGACTTCCTGAAATGTTTTGAACGTTTTGTTAAATAAAAACACAATTAATTTCTGTAATTAGGAAAGTTATCGATTTACTAAAGAACCACTTGAAATTTTCATTACATCTGAAAGTATTTGCCTGGTTTTTCCAATTTTTCAGGTGCCTAATATTTTGGCCTGGTAAAGCTCTGCCTGTTTCTAAATAAGTTAGAGTTTTTTTTTTTTTGTTTATGAACAGTCTGATGGTTTGCAACATGAAATTTATATTCAACTCCTTCCTGAAAGACTCCGAATTTGGGACTTTAATATTATCAAATTTACTTAAATTGACAAGTTAAAGAAAAGTCTTGAGAAAATCAAGCTTCCTTCCCTCCTGAAAACTTCATTTCGAAGGTTTTTCTAATTCTTAGTTAGTTTAAATTTTTTGTGACGATTTTAAAGCTGCAGCTCCTGCCAGTTCTCAAAATTACAACTTTCACAGAAAATTAAACAAAAAATCCTGGAAGGAAAGCAATTTTCCTGAATAGTTTATGCTTGAAATTACATATTTGAGAATTTCAGAAATCTGCATGTTTCAATAAATGACTGAGTTTTTCTTCTGAAAATTTTCATCTAAAAACAACGAGAAATCTTTCAGTTAACAACTTGCGGGTTTCAGAAGGTCAATATTTTTTAATTTTTGTTTTGAGGTAATTTCCTGTTTTTTCAGGAAGCTTCATAACGTTCCGCCTTTGGGGAAACGCGTGGAAGATCTAAACCTCGGGTTTTAAATTAAAATAAGTATTAATATTTATCATAACCAACAAATTGATCGTTTATGCCTAAGAAATCTCATAAAACTCCTATTTTCTCAGGTAGCCTCGGATCAAAGGTGTGAAAAACTCAACCTATGTTCTAGGAAACTCGTAGGGCTTCCAGACTTCCTAAAATCTTTTAAACGCGTTGTTAAATAAAACGGCCATTGATATCTGTAACTAGGAAGGTTAACGGTTTACTCCTAAAAAACCCCTGAAAATTTTTAGTTTTCATGGCCTAAAAATTTCAGATTATGTTTAACAAACCTCGAAGAGTTTTAAAATTTTAAAAAATTGTTTAATTTTTTTTTAATTAAAATAAATAATAATTTTGAAACCAAGGAGCTAATTGTCTTACTCCTGATAAATCGACCGAATTTCTTTATTGTGTTTCAGGCAACTTACGAATACTCAACCTGAAAAAGCTCCAATTTTGTTGTGAAAACTCTTGATGAACTTTGAAAATTTCTGAAATTGTTTAAACTGTTTTTATAAATAACTAAATCAATATATTGTTTTGCCCAATTGTTATGTCTGAAAGCTAGCATTCGCCTGCCGGATTTTTCCAATTTTGCAGGTAATACAATATGCCTGAAAAATCGATTCATATTTTTAGATTAGTTTTTTTTTTGTTTTCAACTACGATATGCAACCTGAAAGATCCCCTATTTTAAGTTCCTTGTTCAAATATGCGAAATCGGTAGACTGATATCTTCAAACTCACTTTTAAATTGACAAATGAAAAAAAAGAAAACTTGGAGAAAATCTAGCTTCCTTCCGCAACACTTTATTTCGAAGTTTCTTTGATTTTTAGATACAGTATTTTTCATCTAGCATTTGGGTTGTGACGTCAACAAGCTCCGCCCAAAAAATGCATGGGTAGACACGCGTTCGTGCGCGGTAGGTAATGAAAACCTAGTTTAGAAAGAGATGAAGTACAGTTGGATTGTGAATTTATAAGCAGCGCGTTGACGTCACAATCCAAATCCTAGGTGAAAAATACTGTAGTTTAAATTTTTGGTGACGAATTTCTTCCTGAAACTATCCCATTTTTCTGTGGAGTTATGACTTTTTCCTAGATATTTTGATGTTAATTTTCAGTCGATGCTTCAAATTATTTTTGAGAATTTCAGAATTTTGAAACGTCATTCCCCATGTTTAAAAAAACGATTTAGTTATCGTCTGAAAATTTTCACCTGAAAACAGCTAGACATCTTTCAGTTAACAACCTGTGGGCTTCAGAAGTTCGTTACTTATTAATTTTTCTTTTTGAAGTACATAGTTATATGTTAGACAGATAGATGTTCAGACGAGAAAAGCTTGAAATTCCGATAAAACTGAAGCCTGAAAATTCACTGCCAATTTCAACTCTGAAAAAGTAGCAACATTTAATTTATCTCAATATGTTGAAAGCTTGTTTATAAACAACAGCTCAGTTATATAAAAAAATTGAGTTGAAAGTGGGAATTTAGCGTATTACTGGCAACTTCTAGTTTTTCAAAAAGTTTCATTCGCTGATTAGGAGATATGCACAATTTCAGCTTGTTGCTAACTTGCTGAAAGCTTCTAAAATCCCAGAATTTAAATATCAAATTTCTATCAACACGAACGGCATTGACAGTTACAAACAACTAAATTTAGTTTTTAGCAATACTTTTCAGGAAAGCAACTTGAGTTCCTGAGGTTTGCTTAACTGAAACTTCAGACCATGAAAAGAACACGCAATCTTTAAAGTCTAAAAATACATTGAACAGATGCCCATTTTTTTTTTGTTAAAGTTTGTAATTTGCTTAGGTAAAATCGTGAAATAGATATATACTTTTGCAGTTAAGAAGATCAGTTTAGTAAATAATGTGACCTGAAATAAAATACCAACGAACTTTTGTGAGGAAAGTTTGATCGAGGTGTTAATTTTGAGACTGAAATATACGGCAGAAGGTTTTTAGTGGGGCCTACCGAGCATTTTTCCCGGTTGCCCGGCGATCCAGTCTGACACTGGTTAGAAGTACTATAAAGACCGGTTTCTGTGATGCAAGTAATTAATTATTAAATTAAATATTAAATAGTCATTATTATTATTATAATTATTCACTACGAATTTTACACAGAGGTACGAAAAATGAGCAAATTCTTAATAAAAGAAGGTTTAAATTATTATTCTCCACTAAAATCCATATTTATTATGGAAGCAAGATAAATTCCTTTCAGTTACTCTGTTACTCATTTACTACTGGATCGAACTGTAAGAAAAAAGATAAATAATGCACTTTGCGGTTTGTGTAATTCAGTGTTAATATAAACGTAATTTATTTTACAATCCATGAACAAAAAGTAAAAGTTGCTTAGTCAGCCATAACGATTATTAAATGCATTAGAAAAAATCCTAAAGTTCACGATCTTATTAAAAACAATAGCAGGTTATTTAAAAAGCGTCGGAATTTATTGTTCTGTAGAACAGCACAACTGCAAATAAAAGCAAGATCTTAATGAAGCTGCAACGGGAAATGAATCTAATTATTTAAAATAACTACTAGAAAGCAGTGCAGAGTAAACCGCAAAGATTTATGTAACAATGCTAAGTGGTTGTTTTTAGTGTCTAGAATTGGCCCAAAATTAGAGTGCATTTTGCGAACAGGAAGTTCATATGTAACAAACATCATATGAGCATCCACGAAATGCCCTTATTGTTAACAATTTCATTTCCTGGAGCGCAACCCCGCCCTGAGAATAAATCTCCATGAATAAAAATAAAATAGGAATGTGACTTTTAGAGAGCGTTCAGAAATGCCAGCGGTTTCCGAGCACCTATTCGAACATTGCAAATATCGCTCCAAGTGAACCTTGTCATGAGCATAGGGTTTAAATTAAAGGGTAACGTTAGGATACGCTGCTGTGTTGTGGTGGTTGCTACGTCCTGAGGGAACTTGGTTATAAGCAACGAATGTGACAGTTGACCGCTGCTTACTTCAATAAACTGCAACTGTCTCTCTGAGCCAGCTTGTGTCTAGACATGTTGCACTCCACAAAGGGTTTTTCTGATCCAAGATAGCTGGAAAGGATCACTTTAGTCCAACTTCAGTTCCTGAAACACGAGGAATTCAACTAATTGATTCTGTTACTATTGGAATGAGATGTTTAAACCCAAGTGACTGTTAGGACTTTGCATGTTAAAAACTGTTAACATATTAATGCTAATTTTTATAATAATAATTTCAGTTTTTGGCCTGAGAAGGTAGAATTTTCAGAGGAGAAAACAATTCAAGACTTAACTAATTCCGTTGCTGATTGGAAGTTAACTCAGTTTTAAATTAATTTTGTCCAGGAACAAATCAACAACAGAGGGTATAAAGTTACATTCAGAAGTGCACCATTTGATAAAGATACATTGGAAATTTGATTAATTTTACCCATTTACCATTTACTACCTTACAAGTAGCCTTTTTTATGAAGCTTTTCGGCGTTTAACTGTAGTTTTACAACTTAATGACTTAATTTTCTAACAAAAACTAAACTTTTCTACAAGAAATTACTACTCGAAAACGTTTATAAATTAACACAAAAACCATTAATTTTGTTGAATCAGCCACTGGTTTTTTTTAAAGTACTTCAGTTGGAAACTTCAATGATAAAAGTGTGGGGTTTATTGACGCCTTTTAATGTTCATCCATTTTTCTGTAGAAACAAGGTCTCAACTTCGTTGTAAGTAATTAAATTTATGAGAAAAACTAAAGTACGTCAAGCTTACGTTTTAGAGGTAGTTTGTAATCCTACAAAGCAGCAACTGCTCTTTGCAACGTTTTACATTTCAGCTTTTGACCATTTTAAATCAACGAGTTTGTTCAAAAGTAATTATTTACATAGGAAATTCTTAGGTGGCCCTACAGTTTTGTAATACATATCGGAATCAAATGTTTATGGTACTTTTGTTAAGCTATGTAACCAGGTTGTATTACTGGGGAAAGGTATGCTGCAAGGGTTAAAATTATTGATTTTGTGACCATGTATTAAATGTATAGTGTATATATCTTGTTACTATCCGAAGTCGATCACTCGGCAGATAGAATTGTTAATTGTAACCAAACGATTAAATGGATTGACTTGCTCAAGTATCGACCTCAAACAGTGGGGAATTCTTTATAAAAATCCTTGCCACTGCCTGAGATTCGAACCCAAGACTCCTAGCTAGGAGCCCAGCGCTCTTACCACTGCGTCAACGAGCTTCTCATCCACCGATTAGGATCAATAATCGACTTTGTAGTATGTAAACAGTTGACAAAAATTGAATTAGAAGAGCGAAGTGCAGTACCAACCATCATTTTCTTAGTGCAAAGGTTTGGTTTCGCTATGACTACAAGTAGAAAATGTTGTCGAAAATAACGAAGAAGAACAAAAAACAGTGAGAAGTCGTAGATTTAATTTGGTTATACACAGAAACAGCGCTTCATCATCTTAACAGAAGGGTGAAGAAGACGCTGGAAAATAAGGAGATCCTTCTTGGAGTTCCTAGACATAGAAGGAGCATTTGAGAACACACCCTTCAAATCAAATACAAGCTATGAGATCGTGCTGCAGGTGGATAGGTTGCATAATGAGAGGAAGAGTGGTCTATATATCGCCATAGCAGTTCGGGTGGCAGCCGGGTATCCCCCTGTGGGAAAACCTTGTCATGGACGAGCTTCTGCAAGAGCTCAGCAGCAAAGGTTTTCTCTCTTAGACCGAAGATTTGCTAACATAGTCAGGGAGTATATGCAATAGGTTCTGAATGTTGTATCTAGGTGGACTGAAAGGGGTCAGTTCTGAAAAAGTCACCATAATATCATTTACGCGAAGAAACAGCCTAGAGGGTTTGAGACCTTCACTTCTTGGCGGTAAAGAAACTGTTTTGTTGGGAGAGGTAAAGTACTTGGAAGTCATGTTGGGCTCAATTATCAGAAAATCAGAAACTACGTTAGCGATAGTTAGACGAATGTACGATAAATCTTGGGGTCCCAAACCATGAATGATGTATTAGCTATACACCAGAGTAGCCAGACCAGCTATTATGTATGCGGCCTTGGTGTGGTGGCCCAAGATCAAGCAAGAATCCACCAAACTAAGACTAAGCAAGATACAACGGCTTGCCTGTCTTGGCATAACAGGGGCAATGAGAACAACGCCCACTGCCGGTATGGAGAATCTACTACACCTTCCTCCTCTCTATAGTAATACAGGGGGAGGCAAGATTAGGAATCCATAGACTGCAATAACAGACTCCATGGAAGGATAATAAAATAAGAAAATCTAATACAAGACAAGGAATAATGTTTCTACAGAAATATAATGAGCTTAATCCAAACCCTGCTTTTGTATTTATAATGAAGCACAATTTTGTATAATAAATATGATTTTAGTCGACTCTAGTTTTAAATTTTAGTAACTTTACATATGCTTGAAATTAACAATATTTATTTAAATTACAAAAATCTGCCGAAATTTCTTAATGATTTTTGGTAAACCTAAATCATTAAAATTCGTTCTTCTTGGTATGTGTAAGTATTCAGAGCAAAAATGATAAACGCAAATCCCCAAAAAGACAATTCTAATACGTCAGCAAATTTGGCAACAATTTTACACGAATGAAACATTTCAAAAACTGATAAATCTTGTTGATTCTTCACTACTTTTAAATTCTGAAGGCCTAAAGAATTTAAAAGCTATAAAGAGTTTCCTTCACTTTTGTACGAATTCGTCAGTAAGTCCGTCCATCAGTCCATCAAACCAGAAACGAAACTTTTATAATAACCTTTACCCTTCTTAATTACCAGATTTAGATTTTAAGTTTTTAGTTAAATGCTGCTTAAATTTCTTTGTAATATTAAAAGGTTCTCTTTAAGTCTGCCATACAAAACGGATACCAAAGTGCTTAATATAAATATGAATATCAGATTTCCCGTCACTCTGTCAGTATGCAATACCCTTGTCGCGAAAATTTCAACAAATAACCCCAAGTTCATGAATTTACATTAAATTCTTATCTTGAATGTACGTACAAAGTTTCATAATGCGTAAAATGTTTACGAAAAATTAAGATCCATTAAAGTGAATGTCTTAATTAGGTTTTCCGTCATAGTATGTGTGTTTTTTTCGAGGGCCAGAGAACGGAGAACCAAGATGATTGATAGATGAAAGCTACACGAAATAAACTTTTCCGTTAATTGTGTCGCTTCAATCTGTGCGAGGATGAGGTCCTAAAAACCGCGTTTGACGTAGTACGCAGCATTTGTTAAGACAGCGTTAGGGTCCTCAAAGGCTTATTTTTTCACCGTGAAAATGGATTTTGCGGAATTTGTGTGTGTAATGCGTGAAGTTATAGAAAAATCCGGCCGCTCTGAGTTATAATCCGCTTAGCTAATGTACAGGGACCCCCCTGGTTTTGGCTTCTGGAGCAATTCGACCAAGCGTTCAACAGGATTTTGTCCCTTTTCCGAATTCGTCCATGGCTAATCATTTTGATGGAGGACGCAACCGAATTTTACAAACAAAATTTAAAATTCTATTTTTAATATTTGATGCGGTCAAAGTCTGTTCGATAAAAATGATTGTGAGAGAGCCCGAAGGGGTAATGCATGAAATACAAAGCATTCGGTCGATTCAATTCCTTCCTTTCTTTTATGTTTCGCATGCAAGGTCAGGAAATGTTAAATTATAGTAACCGAGCACTAAGAAAAAATCCTACTATTTATTACGTCGTGTTCAGTGTTTTATGTTATTGAATGGAAATTGGTTCTATATGTCATATAAAACAAGAAATACATTAAAGTATAATGATTTATGAAATAAAATAATGAATAATGTGTTTGCATTACTCCACCGTATTTACATTTACTTAGTGTTAGTGCTTTGAATATAAATGGCCTCCGATAAATACACTAAGTAAATTGTTTCGTTCTGATTTAAAAGCATTTTTATGCATTATCCTTGTCGGGAACATTTAAGTCTTGTTGTACCAGTGAAAGAAAGCCTTAATTGCATTTCATAATTCTATTTTACTTGCAAAACCGTACGATAATAATCCTTAAGGTTTCACGCCATTTTTTAAAATACGCGTTTCTCGGTGATTTAAAGTAAAGTCGTAAATTACCTGTTGTAGAAAACAAGTTATAATTTTCATTACGATTTATTTTATTACTTCAGGTGGAAAAACTCTCCTTTGTTGCCCGCATTTGCCATTTATTACTGCGAAATGGTTAATTTTAGGGATTTATTATAAATGGTAAGACATTAACAGCACAAAGAAAATTCCTTTGATCTACGGGTTCCATTATAATTTTTTTCAGGTGTTTATTTATTAAAGAGTCAAATAAAATGTTCTTGTCAGCTTCGAAGATCAAAAAGGGAAATAATTAGAATTCACGAAACGATTTACGTGGTTTAAATCACAAGCGATAATTTATCTCACCTGTCTATTATCAATCATTCTGTAATTAAATGAACACTGCGATGTTTAATAATCAACCCTATGACAGCAATAGAATGCAGCCAGTAACAAATTTCAGTGAACGTTTCCATCGTTTGTAATAAAATCGTTAATTGTTCATACAACCATTCCCATCTACCAAAAATAAAAATTGAAATACTAAATGTCGGGTTGCCGTTTTTAATACTCTATTAAGGCTTAGTTTTTTACTTTGTTACTTAGAAGAAAACTTCCGGCATGCCACTTGAGGAATGTACCACAAGCATGGGAAGACGTAGGACATATCTACGGGAAAGCCTAAATTGTAAAAATCTAAAAAATTGATGGTATTTAGGAATCATACGTACATTGACTCAGAGTGGAGTATTATAATACTCTAGAATCTAGATGAAAATCATAACGACATTCTAACTCAAGGCGGTAGTAAGAGGAACGAAACTAAAATTTTACAAAATGTAGTCGTGGTTTCTAGACGTTCTGAACACGAAACAATGGCAGATATCAATCATAACCTCAGAAAACCATTCCTATTTCCCAATTCTTGTTGTCAATAGAATGCTTTGCTAAAATTTAAAATCAAACTTTTTATAAATATTTCTATATCTAAAGCTTTATTAAGCTATCCCTTTTGAGCTGTAAAAAGTCCTAAATGATTTTATGATTATTTTATGTCAGCAGAAAATCGTAGAAAAGTCTTAAATTCGACAATTATATGTTTTTGGACTTTTTTTTTAATTGCAAATACTTTAACTTAGACAAACTCCCACTGACCTGTTCCAATCGATCGTAATATGTGACGTAGTTTTTTAAACCTTCAATTTGATGTCTAAGAAATTGCAAAATTTTGTAAAGATTTATAAAACGAGAATTTTTTTAAATAAGTAAACACCCTGAAAACTTAACAAATGATTAATTAAACTCAAAAATTCTAAAGTTGGGAATGAACAGAAAAACGAAATGTAAAATTTTTTAGTACAAAAAGGACCTAAAAGACCAACTGTCTAAAGAAACTAAGTTAGAAAAAATGCTGAAAATTCAAATGTTGCCAGAATTTTTCTAAATTAGAAAAAAGTCTGAGAACCCAAAATTTGTTTAAATAGCCGTAAATTTTACTATGTTTGAAAAAGTCTTAAAATCAAAGTAACTTATTTTAAAAGATTTTTCATAATTTAAATCTGAATTTTCCGAAATTTGAGAAAAACCAAAAAACCGTTTCGACTTATATTTAGATTTTTGAAAAGAACCTGATAATTTAAAAGTATTTTGGTAAAATGTGAAATTTGCTTAATTTAAGTGAATTCTGAAATCCCAAAAGTGGCCTAATTAAACATGATTTCTCTTAAATTGGTGGAAATTCCGAAAAAGAAGCAGAAAAACCCCAAATCTGAATTTTCTTAAATTAAGTGAATTCAGAAATAACAAAACTGGTGTATTTAAATATAAATTTTCTTAAATTGGTGAAAAGTTTGAAAATTCAGATGTCAAACGATCCATACGTTCCAAGTTAGAAAAGGTTATCTAAACAAACGTAAATTCATAAGTTTCGTAAAACATGAAATCTCAAAAGTGGCCCAATTAAATATGAATTTTCTTAAGTTGGTGAAAATTCAAATGGTACCAAAACAATGATTTTCTTTAAATTAAAATGTTGTTAAAAAAACTGAAAAGTCAAAAGTTATCGAAACAAACGTAAATTTTCCCTGAAACCTGCAAGTTTACATTAGTTACACAAAGGTGAATTTTTCCTAATTTAGAAAAGACGTTGAACTCCCAAAGCTTGTCTAAAGAAACGCGAATTTTCTTAAGTTAAGTGAAGCATAAAATCTCCAAAGTGTCTTATTAAAAGCGAATCTTCTTAGGTTAGTGAAAAAACTAACAATTCAGAGGTTGTCAAGAGAAGGGTGAATTTTTCCTAAGTTAGAAAAGAAAAGAAGTTGTAAAGTTAGAAAGTTGTCGAAATAAACGTGAATTTTCTTAAGTTAGAAACATAAAATATCAAGAATGACATAATTAAACATGAATTTTCTTGAATTGTTCAAAACATTATTATATTTTCTAATTTAAAAAAGAAGCTGAAAACCCCAAAACTTGTGTAAAGAAACGTAAATTTTCTTAAATTAAGGGAAACATAAAATCCCAAAAGTGGTCTAATTAAACCTTAAGTTGGCGCAAAACCTGAAAATTCAGAGGTTGTCAACCAAAAGGTGAATTTTCACTCAGCTGAAAAAGAAGCCAAAAATCCCAAAACTTGTTTAACGAATAATAAATTTTCTTAAATGGAGTGAAACATAAATTCTGAAAAGTGTCCTAATTCAACCTTAAGTTGGGCAAAAACTCAAACATTCATAGAGCGCCAAACAAAACATGCATTTTCCCTACGTTAAAAAAGAAGCTGAAAAGCCTAAAAGTTGTCTAAAGGAAAATTATTGTTCTTAAATTAAGGAAAACAAAGTCTCAAAAGTGGCTTAATTAAACCTCAAATGGGTAAAAAACCTGCAAATTTAGAGAGTTTCAAACAAATCGTGAATTTTTCCTAAGTTAAAAAAAAGAAGCTGAAAATCTCAAAAGATGTTTAAAATACCTGAATTTTCCTAATTTTGATATGATTAAAAATGAATATTCTCAAGTTAGTGAGAAACCTCCAAACCTAAAAGTTATCTAAAAAACAAACATGGTGAACGAATGAAGCTTCATAAAGTTTCCTTATTTTCCACTTTTTTGTGGTATTGAGATTTAAACGATTCAGTAGCTTCTCAATCTATAATTACAAATTCTAAATAATTGTAATAAGATATTATAGAAACATTGCAAGACTTATGCATGAAGGACATGATGATGACTTATTAAAATAGTCAAGTCTGCAATCTTCAGAAAAACGAAAAAAACGAAACAAAAATCGGAAAATTTATCTTCGGTCCCAAGGTCTAATAAATGGAGAAAAGCAGCAGAAGGCAGAGGAAGAGAAAGCTGAGAGGAACCCAACAGCAGATTTAAAATCAGACTATAATGCAGATGTTGCAGTTGATCCACAATTAAACAATTATCATAAAGACAATTGGCTTGGAAACTTTGTGCCTTCTTTTTTCACATTTAATAGAAGACGAATGAATGGCCGGCAGTACCTAAAGGAATGATTGGAAGTCGACAGACACAATCATATTTGAAGTACTTAAAACGCTGTGAAATGCATACCATTTCTACCCTCCTGCGAACCTGTTCTTTTGCGTTTGAATAATCAATCGTGTTACATTTCACTGCCATGCATAAACATCTGGAGAGAGGTTTGTATTGGTAGGATATCCACCCCATGTAACTGCTTGTAAATGTATTGACACTAACGCCTCGCGAGGAAGCACGGGTTAAGGCCTCCTAAGTCGTTTTTTATACCTTGGTTGTTTCGTACGCTACACGAAGCACAACGCCTTCGACAACCGCCTACCTTGCCTACCCCACCATAATTATTTTCAGTGACTGGGTAGGCCACCCGCCAAGCACCCGATTCAGGTTTGACCCCGAGTCCGTCCGCGGTGTAGCCGAATGCGTTAACCACTCGGCCTCTCCGGCGGTAACCAACTGCTTGTAGCCTTCAGAAGTTTTTGGACAACTAAGACTGCTTTTTAAGAATGAGATTCCTTCGTATTTAATAACTCTGACCAAGCTATTACTGAAAAATTATTTCTAAGTATCTCTAGTCTTACAGAAGTTCGGTAATCCATAGGCAAATTCCCAGGAAATGGAGTTTATCTGAGCATCATTCGTCCTTAAGTCAGCTTCCAA
Organism: Melanotus villosus; assembly: GCA_963082815.1. Taxonomy (NCBI): domain Eukaryota; kingdom Metazoa; phylum Arthropoda; class Insecta; order Coleoptera; family Elateridae; genus Melanotus; species Melanotus villosus. The sequence goes on from OY720425.1 coordinate 57,725,768, forward strand.
ATAAACTTACTAATGGTATATTAAAAGCCCCATTTCCGAAAGAAAATGCAAACACAAAAGGTGTCAATACAACCATGTAACGATGTTCAAAACTAGATCAAAAACAATTCACCCAGGTTTAGGAAAGTCTGGAAAAATATCGTAACCCGGCACCTAAAAAAGAAACATTTTTGGGCTGCACCTTAATGAATATTAAGCTCCTAAATTGAAATTGAAACCCCTACTTCATCGCGTGTGTCTTGGCCCGCATTGAAGTAAAAACCACGGAATAATGTCCCCAAAGGCTATTGAAAACTTTGAAACGTAAGACATTTTTCAAAATATAAGAGACCACTAAAAGGAAACGCAAGATCACTTCAAGTAAGAATTACAGGCACTAGCGTTACAGATTAGTAGACTCGAAAAACAGAAGGATAAGGATAGAAAATTGGTTATTAAAAGGCACACAAAGAAACGTGGAAGAAGCAGTTCTACTAGGTCCATGACACGAGTTATCTAATATCCGTTCTAAACGTTTTTGGGCAAGGCTAGGCTATGGAAAAATGATAGTTTAGGCATTGTAAATGGGGCCGAATACTTTGTAAATTGGGTTTTCTAAATGCGATTTAATTTCCTGTGGTTCCTGATAATTACGGAGAATTATCCAGATAACAACCCCACATTTCCCTTGAAGCTTAGCCAGGTGTGATAATTTGCAAAAATATGTAAATATTGGACCGACAACTTAACAAATCGAAAACATGGCCTTCCCTTATCCAAAAACATTTCGAATTGTTTATACGTGTTGGTTTATCAGTTACTCGTACATCAATAAATAAGATTAAATAATCTTATCTGCTTTCGTCATATTAGTCTAATAATGTAATTAATGTGTCTTTATTTTAGTGGTTTTATGTAGATTGTAGATGTTAATGAATTGGAAGAAAACTACTATGTTACAAATAATTACAATAAAGCAATATTCTCCTTAACATTGTCAACCAAATTACCCTCCTTTTCTCTATTTAAAGGTATCGGCGCTAACGTCCTGCGAGGGATCATGGCCGGAAACATAGAGGGTTAAGGTCTCTAAGTCACATCCGAGTCGGGTTTGATCCTGAGACCGTCCGCGCTATAGTCGAATGCCCTAATCATTCGGCTACTTACTCCGGTGATCTTCCCCTATTTAAAAGTAACTATTACAATACATCTTGGTGGAAATTTGTATTTTTATAAAGGGAACGTCAAAGAAGCGTTTTTGTACCTTTATAATTAATATTTATGTTAGCAAACATTGAAGCTAATATGTATTTTTAATAAGAATTTAAAGGGTACAGGCCACTAATAAAAATTCAGAATGGAAACATAAAAAAAATGAATAAATTCTATGGCACATTTCAGAATGGAAGCCCGAGTTATGCCAATTTAGTTATCGACCAATTTATTGTGTCCTAACACAACGAATCCTTTGGACAACAAGTATTTGAATATACGGCCGTTTCGGTATTTCGAAATAAGTAACGTCGACAGTAATAAAGTGGATTCGCTTAGACAAGCAAATCCCTTGGAAAGGTCAGAGGTCGATGTTGAGTCTAGTTGCAGAAATCGGTCGACGTTAAATAAATACAATACGGAAAGGTCACCCAGTATCAAAACAGTATGTAAAAGGGGAGATAAGAGCCCCAATTCGATGGTAACGGTCACGCGTTGTAAGGGTTGGGTCGTCACTACAGCCTTCAGCGATAGTGTCCGGGAAATTGCGTAAAAATTGGAAAACATCCAACTACTTACAACTTATCAGAAATAAAGAAAGATCTACAAAACTTTGAGAAAAATAGTTGTTAAGGTAATTACACACGATTACGTATGTGGATGTGTTGAAATTTAAATTTAGAGTAACAAAAACAACAACTTCTTTCAGAAAGAAGATTAGGTGGGATAAAAGGAAATTATACAGAACTAAAAACGAACAAAAAACACGGACGGTACGGTCAGCAACTTAGAACTTGCTTTCAAATATTTAAAAGCTTCCTGCCTTTTCTTCCAAGCAATGATAAATAATACGAAAAAATTATTATTTTATATAAATTTTCATGCGACCTTTAAATGTAATTTAAAAAAAATTCGAAGTATCCAAAGAAAATCCTGGCGATTTAGTAAAAAAAGATGCTCCGAGGGAGATGAAAATTTCTCGTATATTAAAATATGATGAATGGATATCGAAATCTGGATTAAATTGAAAACGAATCATAACTCCCAAAAGTTATTGAATTGATTTTCAGTTTGGATGTGGTTAAATATAGGCGTTTACTGCAGAATTAGATTTTATTTAGTTGACTATTAATGATTTTCTCTTTAACATGTTTGTAATATATTCTTGGTTAAACGGGTTTTAAGTTTAACCTATTAGAGGTGCCGGGCGAATGTCTGTGGTACTAAAGTCTATAACTGCATATCTGTCATATAGCATGAGTTATAGATATTTTATATTTATAGCAATTATAGTTAATGAGATGAGGTATTAAATTTTCAACAGGTTGAAGTTGTGTAATCTGATGCAATTTGAAGAATGTACGCGATGCATTACTTTCATGGGAGCATAGTGGCAACACTGTCTCTATGCAGTTCTTGAGTTACTCTCTGTAGAGATGGTTTGAACTTAGATTATGATTAACATGTTCTTGACCAATATTTCACTGCAAAGGCAGACCTCATTATCAAGGATTTTATTTTTAAAGTTTATTTGAAGGTAACGTTTAACGTCCTCGAAGGAAAAGATATAATAAAGGTTGTTGATTTAGTAGCTTCGAAAGGATCCGCGCCCTCTGAGTTTAATAAAGTAGTAACAATACAGCGATATCACTATGAACATAAATCTCAATATATTGCACCATAAAGTTTAACAGCATTTGACCAACATTTTAACTGTTAGGAGTTGGCAATATTGATATATCGATTTGGAGAAAAGCGAAGCATCAGTAAAAGGTCTCCAGATAACAAGAACCGTAACCCAGTCCTGAAAATCCATCTGTCTGTCAATCAAATTTAGGAAGGAAAAGCAAGCCTTAGTGGTCGTTGAAGCTCAGTCCTGTAAAGCTCGCAATGAAGCGATTGCCAAGTTATGAAGTCCGGGGTGCTCAAAATAATAACTTGATATTTGGACATAAAACAACAATAGAGACGGTATAGTTTGACGTTTACGGCGAGCACACGTGCGTTCGTGTATAAAATCGTTTGAATTATGACGTGATAGATTATTTACTGTTCGTGTCGGAAGCATCGGAAATTATAAAGGTGAATTATTAATGGGACAGACACTAAATAAATCAAGAGAAGCAATGACCGCAAAATAGAAGAAATAATGGATGGGCCCCGCGAACGGCTAAATTAGATCAATAAAAATTAGTGGACGCTCATAGATCCAGCTATTTATTACAGTTTGAGTGCGAATTTACCAACTCTCAACAAGTATAAATTTTTCGCTGCCATTTTGGAAGTTTTAATGCTTGCCGATGGTCATAAATCAAGCTCGAATAATGCCGAAGCGCGTTTAACTAAAATTTACGTCAAATCAGAGTTTACTAAGTCCTGAGTTTTTTCTTCTTTTGTCTCGAACAACTTGTGTACGGTAACTAACCATAATAAATAATAATTTGAAATTCATAGCTTTATGAAAGTTGGATGTTTGCATAAACATAAGTTTTGGTACCTCGTATAAAAGCTTGCCAGAAATTTTTCGAGAGAAATTCATACATAAAACATAAAACACAAAACAAACTATTTTTAAACGTGTCTACTGGGTTTAAATTTGTGTAGGACGTTAGCTAAAACAGATTACACTGAATGAAGGGTTATTATTGAATCAGTTGAATTAAATAATAAGTCCTGGCCGTATAGACACGTGTTTCGAATTGTAAAACGTTCCTGCATCACAGTATTAACCACGAAGAGCATTTTTCATTGCAGATTAGCTGTTTTTACAAAATTTATTTACCATAATGCTATTTAAAGCTTAGAGCTTTATATGCTAAATCCAATTTTTAATAAAGGAATGTATTGATTACCTGTTCGCATTTAAATTACTAAATTCATTATTAATTAAATACCTGAACGCTTTTTACGTGAGGTATTACAAAAGGGTAATAACGAACAAAATAATATTCACGTAAATTTTATTAGCCGTGCGATTATTTAAAATATAGACCACCACCGGTCCTCACTTCATGCAATTCGCATTAAACAGAAAATAAACACATTAAGTAAATAAATTGTTTTACAGCATACAAAAGATTACATTAATAATGCAATTTTAAACGAACTTTTTATAAAGGAAAAATTGAAATTAAAATTTCAACGTTCGGTTTTTTTAAAGCCCTTTGACGATGGAAAATTATGGAAATCCACATTTAGTGAAAAGAATTTTAACAGATCCACTTAAAATGTACGACAAAGAGGATTTCAGAGCTTAAACTTGAAAAGAAAAATTTGTGTAATAAAGTAAGTAGGTACAGTTTTTGAATATGGGGAAAGGTTCGAGTTAATTAAGATAACCTACCAAAGTTGTAATTCCGAAAATAACAAGCGAAATTGGATAATTTTATAGCGCAGTAGGTTTTGTAAATTCAGGTCGGGTTTGTGATTCTACCTGAAATTTTCTAATTTTCGGTAATAACAGAAAATAACCTTAGCCTTAACGTCAATCCGGCGTGATTGCTGTAGCTTAAAATGTAATCTAATAATTCCGCTGTAAAATCAAGGTTTGGGTATTATTTTGTTGTATTAAATTAAGTATTCAACGTTCATTTAAAAATTTCTGACAAACATTTAAATAATTCCAACATCAGCAGATACAAAACTAATAAAAAACCTATTTCGTGTCTAATTTGTAATCACAGCTTTAAAACTGTGAAAAATATAAAAATTACCCAATTTCCAGCTAATTATAAAGTAAAAGAGCTCATTGTTTTTTATACCCTTTCATTTTGGAATTTAAATGTAAAATATTTCGGTTTTAAAACATGTAAAGTAGGTACCAAGTCTTAAGGTATTTACAACGGTCCTGAAAATTACAAAGAAAACGCTTAAGATGAATAAAATGCAAATTGCGCTGAAACCAATGAATAACAATGACCAAAGTAAAATTGTAACTGTAATATCCTTACGATGTTTAAATTCTCGTTTTGCTTGTTTGAATAAAACGGCTAAATTACCATGTGGAAAACCGGCTCAAATAAGAACGAACAAATTTATTTATTTAAATTTTTTAAAGGTTTTCGCAAAAACTTATAGGTTTTTATCATTGAATTAATCACTAATTTTAAAAGCAAGGCACAACAGATCAAGATTGCTAACATGGCTACTATTCAATGAAATCAGTAACAAGGCTTATTAACCTAAGAACGAAACAAGCATGGCTTTATTAATAGAAAAAACAACGCAATTTGTTTAAATATGCAAATATTACGAAACCTCTTATATATGGGAATGTATTAAATTTTTCTTTTCGCCACCAAGAAAGCCAAGCCTCGATGGATGTCTTCAGTTCTGATGTATCGTGGCTCCTGAACTATATTGTGAATGATTATTTTTGAAAACCATAGATAATTAGTTTCGTTTAAGACTATTATTAATTTATTCGAACTGAATTGTTTTTAGAAAATACCACCATTTGGAATCGAAACTTTAGAAGAATATATTAATTCAGCTTACACTTGAAGACATAATTTTCAAGGTCAGTCGAAGCTTATTCATGTAATTGGTTTGAGTAATGCAGATTTTCCTTGTACAATCCTAATGCTGCGAGCAATTTATTGTGTAGTTGTCACGTGCTAATTCCGTCCTACGACAACTTATGGAGGCGATGTCAAAGTCGGGTAGCTCGCGGCTAACAAGCAGTCGAAGAAGGGGGGGGGTTCGAAACTCTAAACCCCTCAAATAGGGGAGGTCATAATCGGAAGGAAAATGGACGCCACTGCGGGTTGGGGTGGCTGCACCCTACTGCTGGATGTACTTACCCTTACTTACTGAAATAAACTACTGGTACTGGTAGCCAGGCTCACAAGGCTATACACAGTTATTACAAAATAAACACAAAACACAAATAAAAGGCAGTAATGAATTAACAATGAAATTTAATAAATGTAAAGATTATTCAAAATATGACACAAAATGAATCCATAAGTTCTATCTTAAGTTAGGTAAAAAGGAAGATTAAGGGATGCCACATTTACTCAAGTTACTGCAAAGATAATTAACCTTAATCGCAGTCAAAAGAATGGTGATGACAAAATTTAAGCTAAAAATCTGATTACAAATAATTTCACACAAGCAACATAAAAAGGGCAATCATTGCGACAGTTCGCACTGTTTCTGAATTGTTAACATTAAAGCAAGAAGGTAATACGTATTGGTTGAAGAAGTGAACACTCCGACCGAACAAAATTAAACAAAAGGAAGACACTTGATATGCTTAAATTACAGACAATACTTGACTTGTGCCTGTCTACGAGTGAACCGCAATATACGGTACTGAATTAGGGTTGGGCTGGTACAGTTGCAGCCGGCAAATACCATGAGATCGAGAAAAAGATGATTCTGAGCAGGCCTTGACTAGTACAACACGATTGGCAAGACTGATTTCAAAATGTGGCAGTAGGTTAGAGATTAATAAATGTCAAATAAATTAAAACACAAAACAGTATTTATTTAGGGAACAAACTGAAAACTAAGATGAACACATGTTAGAGTAGGTGTTCAAAATGTGATCCTTCACTAGTATTACAACGATAAACTTAAATAATTCTGGAAATCAGATTGCAAAGCTGACTTACATTTGAAATGTCACTGTCACATTATAATTCATAGGGATTCTAGAACCAGTGTAGCCAATCGTGTTGTACTCGTCAAGGCCTGCTCAGAATCATCTTTTTTTCGATCTCATGGTATAAAGGGGCAGCCTTAAATATCGTTACCTGGGAAAAGGGACTTTGTTGAGGGTAGCCAGAAGAAGCGATGGTAGCTTCGAATCCCAGGGAGAGAGAGTAGCAGCAGTCGGCAAACAAAGGATGGAGCCCTTTTCTGGAAGCAGGTGCGAAGATGTCCTTAGCTGGTAGGTTATTGATCCGAAACGAAACTGTGTGACTACTTCACCAAACATCAAACTTAAACGGAACTTTCACACAGACCTTATATTTCACCGATACGATAAGACACTCTCTGGGATAATCCGACAATATGTCGACAGATAGTTTTTCCAAAACTAAACGAGAACAAGTGACTGACAAACGGGATTTACTACCAAATTCGGAACGATAATTGCACGACCGTTGGTGTTGAAAGCTGGCTAAACTCTTATTTGTCTTTTCGTAAAGCGAATGGATGTTACAATGGACAAACACACCTTTTACGCGGGGGGAGGTACTGAAACTTTGAGTGGTGTCGTTTGGCGTATTACGCAATCGGTGGTTCCCCGAGTTTGTTTCTTCTATTTTTCTTAAAATTAGTCATTTTTTGGCAAACAAATGCTTATCTTTCCAACTTACAAGAACTGAATGATCACTATGAGTTACTTAATATTTTATTGCCAGACATTTTTTAATCGAATAACAAGATGTGATGGTATCCATCGTACCTCAGGGAAGGGTCCTAGGGCCTATGCTATATTTACTATTCAAATCCGAGCAATCAAGAACGAAAATAACAACGACACGGAACATTTGTTGATAATTTAAGATACTTTCGCACCGCCCAAATCTTAGGAAGGTCACCAGAAACTTGGAGGTTAATATCAACAAAGTTAAAGCGTTCTTTAAAAAAATACAGCCGAAGGCAAATGAAGCACATCTGCTCAAGAAGTAACGCTTAAAAAATCTAAAAATAATACTAAATGCAACTGAAACGTTTATGTCATATAGAATATGTAACTATTGGCCGAAAATTTACGTGTTGAACGGTTAATGAATAACAATGTGGTCACAACTCAATCTAAAGTAAAAAGGGTGTTCCAAAAGTGCCAAAACATAAATAAAATGTTTCATAATAGATTGTTACGGCAATCCTTTGATTACGCTATTCAAAATATGGAAAATTTTGCTGCTGCAGAATTCTAAATCCTTTTATTTAAAATGCTTCCGTCAACCCACATAAAATTACATTCGATTACGTGGCATTCGTATATTATTCATATAAAGAAAATAGGCTTTCCTTAAACATTCGTCTGGAAAAGTTTCAGAATGGGTTTGTAATAAGCTAATTCCATAAGCAGCATTCGTAACTAAAAGTATAATAATATAAGTAGTATAGGTAATCGTTGAGAAAGTTAACAAAAAAGTTGGTCAGTAAATTATTTAATGAGAAGTAAAATACTATATTTAATCCCGTAAAACTAGTCACGAATAAAAACTTCTTCGAGGTAAAGTTAAAAATATCAAAACGAGATTGATACCGTTGAATTATATAATGTTATTGATAGAGGAGAAATTACTTTGGTGTATAGAAGGAATCAATATGTTTGCAGTAAAAAGCTTTTCTTGTCAATGGGGCTTCCAATACTGTGACATGTTATTGATACTGTTGGGAAAACTATTAGTTTGGTCGATTTATTATACAATTCCTTGAACTCGATTAGATAACATACGTAAAAACTTTAATTTTAGTTGTGGACATGCTCGGAGTCTACGAGACATGATTGAATAGATTCGATCTTTTGATATTTTCGATATTACTAATTGAAAGCAGGCTTACATCAGCAACATTCGTATGAAAATTGAGTAAAAAGGTTTGTTTAGATAATTTATTAAATTTGTATTTTGTGTAGCTGTCTTGGTTTTTCCACCGATTTTTCATAATCCATAATTTATTCCGGTATTATTTGACTGGATTGAAAGCATTTCGAGTTGCTATTTGTTATTTTGTAACATTACTTCAACAATTGAAGTTATCTGTCAGTTTGATAGACAGTTAGGGATAGTTTGTACTAAACACACCGACTTTTCTACATTTCTAGAATTTTTTGTAGAATATTGATCCTCCTCTTTTTTAGTTCTATATATTCTTTCGTAGAAATTTCCAGTTTCTTTGTTATTAGCTTTCTCATACTTTTACCCCTTTTTTCTACATGTTCTCTAACAATCTTCTTTTATTCTTCGTTCTTTTCTATACTCTCTGATATTTTACCTCGTGCAAACAATTGCCTTGTTACAGTTTCTTTCTTAGTTTTTTTTTATTGATTATTACTATTATTAGCGTGGCTGTTAGGATAGCATTTTTCATAAGTTTGATGATCATCTGGGAGAGAGGGAGGCCTTCACGATAAGATGATGTCGTCCTCGTCACCCAGTGCCTTATTATTTCACAACCCTCTCGCATGTACACTTAGAGCTGCTCCCAACGCCATCTCGTCCCCATGGATATTCCGTGGACGGAGCCTCCAGCTAGTCTCCAAAGCTGCAGTGGCAGTAGTTCTCATTGCACTGGTAACACTTAAACATGCTAATCTCTGTACGTTTGTGAGTTTACTTGATGTTTTGGTGTGTGTGATTATGGTCAACATGGGTCTAACTACGGCAGTGCACAGTCATAAAGTAGCCTTCGGTGAAGGTCCTCAAAGTCGGCTCATTGCTACACGTTTTTACATGGTTGTTCCAGTTCAGGTTGTTGTCAAATATAACACCCAAATATATGATTTCATTTGAAAAGTTGAACGTGGAAAAGTTTTGGTACGACTTCCTCCTTTTAGTGAACAAAATCATCTCGGTTTTTGCTGGATTAATGGACGAGTGTTCTGTACACCAGGTTTCAGTTAGCCGAAGTGCTGATTTCATTAACTTGCACAGCACTTGTTCATACCTTCCATTGAGCAGAATATGTGCAACGTAGAAGCCAGCTTCATTTAGGCAAACAAGACGGCTATCCACTAGTTACTAGATTCCATAGTAATTAGCTCTATGTTCTAGAAACTGTATAATCCACTCTCGTAGAGTCTGATTTATCACACGTTTGCATAGGGCTTGTTCAAGGCTATTGAAGGTGGTTTTGTCTATATCAGGATAGATATTTTGTTGTTTAAGGCTCTCTCAATACGCCCAACTACAAAATGTATGGTGGATTCCGTAGATTTGCCTGGCAGGTAGGCATTTTGATAATAGTGCAGCGGCTTGCTAACAAGTTCTCGATGCCTTGTGAACCTATCACACAGTATCTCTCCATGGTTGTGCATGAAAGCCTACGTGAAGCAATGAATAAGTTAAGACAAAATTAAATAAAAACAACTGACAATATAAACAGTAATCACTTAACCTTGTAGGTTACCCAAATATCGTACAACAGCATTAAAGCAGGGGCCTCAGTTTTAAAATACGAAGTAACTCACTTTGGATATAATATTATCCAAACAGATTTAAATTAATTTTTGATTAAAATTGTATTTTAAATTATGTTTGCAAAGCATACACCGGGAACTAATCATAAACAAGTCTTAAATGGGTTATTCATGCTGTGTTTTTGTCTTATATTAACGCTTGTTTAGCTCTAAATAAATCACATAAATCATTTTAATTAGTATTTTTTTAAATTAATTACTTTGTAATATAAATCACTTTGTTGCAGTTCAAGCTTTCTTGATTTATTAATTTTTTGAAAATTTATCTAAAAAATGAATAAGGTAGAAAGAAATCGCATTCTCTTTCTTGTTATCAACGTACATATGTAGACTGAAAAAGTAAGTAAAATTAATCTATCTATTAGGTGGACATGGATTTTTATCAGCACTTAGGTGACAGTAAACCATTATAAACAAATACCCTGAACTCATTTCCATAAAAAAAAAAGTCCGGTGGACGATCATAGGAAAAGAATGCTGGAATGTAGTTTCGTATTAGATCACCCACAAAAAGAACATTATTTTTAACATAACGGTTAACGGTTAAAAAACAAACTTAAAATATTTATTTGGACAGTTCGTAATATAACTTGCCTTTTAGCAACGTAAACTGATTTTTTTTTCTCGCTTCCAGTTAATTAAATATAGAATTTCGTTTCCTAAGGAAATACATAAAGCTATGAATATTATTTGTTAGTTTAATTAATTTTAAACACATGGCCTATTAAGTAAGAGGTGGTTATCTGTCAAATGCAAATAAAATTAAGATTGAGTAGTTATGAAAAAGTTTTATTATCATATAATAATAGGAATCAACTTTCAAGTGTCCCCAGGGAACATGTGGTGATTTATTAATCTATTTATAATTATATTCGGTCTTGTTAGTAACATTATTATAGCCGGAATGCTGGTAATCATAACGTTGTTTTTATTCAAAGCTAGTTTAGGCCTTAAAATTGTGATTTATTTATAAATAAATTGTCCAGTATTATTAATAACACTAATTATTTAGTTAGGGTCTGTTGTTTTACGTACCATTGGGAATGTGATAAGCAAATCCTTTTACTGTATTAGTTATTATGTACCTTTGAAGCTCGTTGAAATACATTTCCTCAAAGGAGTGAATTCTTACAAATTTATTTTGAAAATAATGCCAAAAAATATAATCCATTTTTTGTGACGTATGTTGGTTCGTTTATAGCCATATTAACGAGAATTTTTTATCTTGAACAACATCAGAGAAACGTTTTATAAAAATTATAGTTATCTGTAAAATACAGGGCAATTTATGGTTAAAATAGTTAAAACAGTATAACCAATTTATGTATAAAATTAATTTCGATGCCAAATAAAACAGCCCACTCCTATTGTGGTATCAAATTCAACAGGGTAGAGCTATTATTTTCATGTTAAATTGCGATATTATTACATTAAATACCTACCCAGTCTTGTTTAATATTTTTGGGAGATACATTTTGAAATTTAATTATGGCTTTGTAATGTTTACCCCATTATAGTTTAAACAAGCAACGCCAATTGTTGGTGTAATTCGATAGGGAAATTCTGAGGTTTATTATAAAACATAATGTCCAAACAAATTGCATCTAAAAAAATTTCCAAAAGTGGCAAGTGCATAAATGGATTTTGCACCACCCAAACGTGAAATCAGTAACAGAAAAATAAATGTAGATATTTAAAAGTTTCACCAAAGAAACTGTTAAGAGACTCAATTATCATCGTTGCTCCAACAGTGTTTGCAATGTGTTGCAGATTTCCTTCATTTTGGCTAATGTGCAACATGATTGTTACATGAATGACCCTTCGGTGGCTTCAATGGCAACATTTACTGCATTTCTGTCAGTCGCATGGCAGTTACTAAGGCAACAAAGGCAGGTTATTAAGGTTAGTATGTTCAGGAGTGCGGAGGATTTTCGTTTAGAGACTTGCTTCAGTGAGTTAAAAATTAATTGAACTAAGGACTTATTTTTATTCTGTAAAGGTTTTTATATGCACTGAATTAAAAGACAAACATTATACATTAAGGAATCAGCACAAGCCTTATTGATAATCAAGTTCAGTTCAATTTAAGGAATTTAATATATAATTCGAATGCTGCTTCTGGAATGTAACATTTTACTATTAATTTTCAAAATAAATAAATATAACAAAATTACTTATTAATTTCGATTTATTTACTTTCATGCTGCTTAAGCAACATATTTTAAAGTTAACTTTAATCAGGAACTGAAGTTTCATGCTACTCCTGTTATATCCTGAAATTTTATATGAAAGATCTGTAAATGTATGTATACACAAAAAAATGTCGAACTTCAAACAAAAACAGATAATCACCGTTTATAAAGACACTTTCACTCATGATAGGTAATTTTATTGCTTGCTGAATTCGATAATTTGTTCTAAAACCTATTAGCAAACATTGCAAAATATTTGGCAAAACAAGAAGCATGCATTTCAAAATTCTTTGGTTTTAAGTTTCTGGGTTGGCAGAAACTTGAACATTTACTTGTTCCAGTTTCAAATTACGTAAATTGACCCAAATGTCCTGAAGGAAACTCTAATTAATTAGAGTAAATAAGAAAAGTACGAAATACGATCCTTGTCGAGATTTACAGCGTAGTTCGAATGTCTTATTTTGTAAATACTTGCTTAGGAAATTGTATTACATCACATTAAACTGAGGAGCATGGGCGTTGTTGGAAACCAAATTTAGGACTGCTGCAGTTCTTGCTTGTTGTTTAGCCTCAAACTAAAAAAAAATCGGCCACCCAAACATTCATTCAATTGGGAATTACTCAAAATTAATTAAAAATAAAAATATTGCCACCTAAAGGATTCGCAGTCTTTTTGGATAGTCTGGTGAATTTGCGTATTATTTGTTGTTATATTTATTACTCTTTCTTATATTATTATTTATTATTAATAACAAGCGCCACTGTTGTCAGTTAAAACATAATGAATAATTAATATTGATGCTTTTATATTGCTTAAGCTACGTATTTTAATGTTGACTTTCATCAGGAACTGAACAATAATGAAACCAGACTCATTGTTTTCTTTACAAAAGTACAAAAGATTGTTATCTGAATCATTTCTAGTTCGTTTTAGTTCTGTTTGAGCCAAGTTGGCTTTGGATCTTCAAATAATCCACTCTGTGTAAAAGTAATTTAATGTTGAAAGTATTTAAGTCATAAATTGCTTTGACGGAATCAAACAAATCGAATCAAATTTTAAATCATTTCCATCAATATTTTTGGCAAAATACTCTTTGAAAATTGATAGCCGTCGATATTGATTGAAACGAAATTAATTGTAAATACTTCACTTTAGAAATTGATGCACTGTGGATAAAAATAATTTAAGTTTAAGGTATTTTACCATAAACTACACCTACAGAATAAAACAACGATTTAAAATGAACTATTAAAGCATTTCCATCAATAATATTGGCAAAATACCCCTTGGCTTGAACATTATATCCGGTGAAAGCAAATATAGACGAAGAGCAGTATAAATACCCCACTTTAGAAGTTTAGAAGTTAAGAGAAAAATAAAACAGAAAAAGAAGCATAGAAATAGTGAAAATGAAAGAGAAATACATCAAAAATAAAAAAGAGTTTTTGGAAGATTAAAGGGGAACCGAGAGAAAGAAATGCGGAATATCAGAAACAAAAGGGCGGAACTAGAGACGACGATTGAGGGAGCGTTAACTGCCGGGGAGAATATTACAAAATATAGATATTTGTTGGGTGTTATATTTGACAAGAAACTGGGGAAGACATGCGAGGTATTCCGGCAGTGTCGCCATGCAATGGGCAGACTTTGGAGACCTACACCTAAGGCTGGACTATGGCTGTACACTGCCATAGCTAGACCCATGTTGATCTATGGTGCGATAGTCTGGTGGCCCAGAATCAGGCAAACCAAAACATCAAGTGAACTCGCACACGTGCGGAGATTAGCATATTTAAGTGCTACCGGTGCAATGACAACCACTCCCACTGTAGCTCTGGAGACTATCCTGGGCCTGTTTCCACTGGATAGCTACGTAGCGGAGATGACGTTGGGGGCAGCCCTCAGACTGCAGGCGAGAGGGTTGTGGAATAATAAGTGCACCGGGGATGACATCCTCTTCTCCTTAAGGAGGCTGTTAAAAGGACTCCTCTTCTGGGAGCGGTGGTTGACCTCTTTAGTGTTAATGAACTTCATTACTGAAGGCAAATGTATATCACAAGAAATCCTTACACAAGCAAACATTTTTACAAAACGCAAGCAAAAAAACTCTAGCAGTCTGTTTGAATTTTGCAGTTATACGAAACCTAGCCCAGAATATTCGCAACAGAGAGAGAAAGAAGATAAAAGTTATTGTTTTAGTTAACACACGTAACTCTCGTTAATACCTAAAGTTTGCTTTAATTCTGAACCGGAACTGTTTGGTCATTACACAAAGGTTAAATGTTTATGAAAACAAACACAATTAGAACGCGAACCATCGATTTTCAGCTACATAAATTCAGAGATTCATTTCAAGGTGTTCCTCATTTCCTGTAAATAATTCATTAGAAAATATGATACTGTTTAAATTTTATATTGAGATGTAATATAGATTGTCTTTTATTGTGCAACAACATGTGTGTTTCCTACTGCAATCCAATACCCAACTAAGCAATAATTCCAGCCTTTTATCACGAAATAAGTGGGGTATCCCTGGAGAGTAATAAGTTTCGTATTATTAGACCCAGCGATTCGTTCTTTATCACCGGATAAAAGAAATATCTTCAATTATATACTCCTTCAAAAGCAATATAACCCACATGCTTCCATTTCGGCGGAAATAACCTCTACCTACCAACAATTAAAAGTTTTTTCCTCGTCCTTCAATATCCAATTACTGGTTGTACCAGGTCCGAGTGCAGTTCTGTTGCAGCTTTTTAAAGGTACAATGGACCTGGGGACGTTTAAGTTAAGAAATTTCATTATACTGGCCACGAGGCAAGGAAGTAGGGGAAAGAAACCAATAACATCAGCATACATTCTATATTTTATGAAATAACTTCGATAGCAGCGGATGCGCCCTCTTATCTCCAGATATACAAGTTGCTCAACTCTCATAATTTTATTCAAAGACAAAACTCGGGTCAATACAAAATTCACGTACGGGAAATAAGTTCCAAATTGGATGCGGTGTCCTCCAAGGCTTAGAGCTATCCTTAGAAGAAGGATAATACACTTGTCCTTCGAATATATGGTTTTATAAGACAAAGACTGCGATAGAACGAGCTACGTTTTATAACTTGAATGTGCCGCAAAGCCACGATTTAAAGCAAACAGGGGTTTTGCGTGGAGCGGCTCCTTTTCAGAACGATCCAGTTTCAGTTAGTTGTGGGCTTCCTCGGACTGTTTTGCAGCTGCTCCTGTGGTGTTCGTGAGATCTTCTTGCAAAGTCTCCCGGAGTCTAACGGCTAGTAAAAATCGCTTAAACATGTAAATTTCTGCTTTATCAGGAATTCAAAATCTCGATTATAACGCCATATATAAAGAGTGAAATGGTTAATGGGAGCGCGAATTATAAGAATATCTTATCAGAGTTTGATGTGGAAAGAGTTAATTGGCGAGATGAGATGCAAATGACTAGAGGTGCGAATAAGTCGCGTTTCTTATAGATGTCGAACATGAAAGAATGCGATTATTGACAAACAGACAGGTTCGACGAGCAAGGAGCGGTCAACTAATGGTCAATTTCTGGATATTTTTATTTTCGCAAAATTTTATTAAAGCGATTGGCGTCTAATTCCGTTTATTTTTAATGTTTTATAATGACATTAAGTGAGACGTGGGCAGATCAAAACTGCCCAAAACTGACGTGCGTTGTCAATTCTCCAATTTAATTTATTTAAAATTTTGTAGATCAGATCATCGGATCGCGATTTAACCCAATTTTCATTTAAAAAACCGCTTAAAAATTCCCAGATTAGCAAATTAGCAAAGTAGCGAGGCAAAAAACACTGTGTAAGGAAGCATTTTTTTGTAAAGTTTAAAGACATGTTTATAAAAGTTTAGCAACATTAACGCGGCTATAAAAGTTTGACGTTTATATTTGAGGATATATATTTCGAAATTAAATAAAATACCTGAGAAAATAAATTAGTAGGATATAAAATAGGCCTGATTTTCAGGTTTTTAGACTTTACGTTTAATGAAGGCAACGTACTCGTCGTTTTATTTTTAGAATTTAATCTTAACTCTGACAAATTGCATCCGGAATGAATTGATAATACGGTTTTTTGTGTTCCCTGGGAATAATTTTCCAGGTATAAAAATTATAATTTTAGTTCAGATCTTAGGATTAAGCAAATAAACCAGTAAGAACCAATCAATGATTAATTGCTCATTAATAACTTTTGTGCTTGTGTAGAATAAATTTAATTTCTGATTCTTTGAATTTTATATTTTATTATGTTCATAAGCCTTCCGTTTTAAGATTTCTGGTTTACGATTGAAAAAAGTGAATTTCCATAATTTATTTTACTAAGTAGAAGGTGCACCCAAGTGAGTGCATAACAATCTTTGATTTGTATTCTATTTCCCCGTTCACCAAATATATCGCATTTAAAGCTTCACTTCCTTCGACTTTTTTTATCTGACTTCCTTCCACTTTTATTTCAGAAAGAATCAATTAGTTCTCAAATGAATTTTCATTACGAAGAGAGCCTGTCAAATTTTCAAT
The DNA here is from genome assembly GCA_963082815.1 of Melanotus villosus. NCBI lineage: Eukaryota > Metazoa > Arthropoda > Insecta > Coleoptera > Elateridae > Melanotus > Melanotus villosus. Next base: position 57,742,870 of record OY720425.1, read on the forward strand.
GCTTTTAAGTCCTTTTCATTCTTTTCCTTTTGAAATTAAACGAATTTACTAAATTATTATTAAGTTACGAGTTTCCTGGATATTTTTTGGATTATTACTAAGGAGACGGCCTTCTTACTCGAATTTATAACGCAATGCACTTCAAAAATATGATTTTTAATATTTAAAAGTGGGTAGGTACATGAGTTTCTCTAAATTCACTAATTTGAATTTTTTAATAGTTAGTTGTTTATAAAATCGGCGGGGAACTTCTGTGGGATGTGGGATTTAATACACCTTCACCTTTTAAGGAAGATTATTTTAACCTTGTGACCTTTCCCTGGTTAAATTAAGCAGTTATCCCTTTTCATTTTGTCGTTACGTATAAAATAGTTGCAACACTGGCCCAAATTGAGAAAACGTCAAAGAATTTTATGTGTATTCTTTTAAACCAAACTGAAAAGAAATTTGTTTCGTAATGTTTACTACAATGCTAGTTCCACGATTAAATTAGAAGAGGACGGCGAGAAGATGAAAAATTGAGTCAAGTAGGGTTATCCATTATTTCCAACCTTTTTACTAGTGCACTGGAGGACGCTACTAATAATAGGCAAAAAGGGGTTTAACATACGATTTTTAGATGACGTTTTATTCTCAAATACTAGGAAAGACTTCGGAAACGCTGCTAGATTTATAAAAAGGGGCAAAGAAAGGAGATTTAGAAATTAACTGTGAATGTATGTCCAACAGAAGAGCAGAAAACTTTGTAAATAAACAAACAGTTAATGACTTTTAAAGGTAAAACTAAAAACGAAGGGGATCGTAGGATGAAATTGGGTTATTAAAATATATTGTTGAGTCTAAATAAAATACATAATTATAGTCTTAAAATAAAAATATTCAACAGTAACTTCAACAATAGCATATGGATTGCAGACAAAATTTTAAGAAAAAGATTGAAAATAATACAAACGAAAATGCTGAATATCCTCCAAAGCAGAAAAACTGGAAAGCAAACAGGAATGGGGGACATAAATAAATAATGAGGCATCTTAACTATACGACTAAATAATAAGAGATTGACAAAGAAAGTTATGGGTGTCACCAGATGGAAAAAGGAAAAAATAGTCAAATAGAGAGGTGGCAGGATGAAATAACAAAAGAAGTAAAATACAAGCAGAGCAATGGACAAATAATAATGGATGTAAATAGGGGACGCCTTTACCTTACATTAGAATATTTAGGCCACATAATAAACTAATACTAATGTTAATAAGTTGCACGAATTGATAAGGAACTTTCTAACTAAATATGTAGATAAAAAAAATTAAACAATACCCACAAAGCACATAACGAAATCGGAGTTGCTAGTATTAGGTATAATTAGAACCAGGATGAGGAAAAATCGAAAAAGGAGCAGGACATATACCTCTCATAGAAGAAAGAAGAAGAAAACGAAGAAGGTTTAATTAGCGTACTCTTCGACTGAAGTAAGAATTCTGGCATCTTTCTCAAAAATTAGTGGTAGAAGCGGAGAAAATACAGGGTATTGACTTTTATGAGGCTTTCTAAAACCATACAAAATAAAACTTTGAATGCAATTTTATGCATTGCACCATTACAAAAAGTGAAATTGAAAATTCCAATCTTCATTATAAAATTACAAAATGTTTCATATTAGGTTAACTAATGGCCCCGCCGATATTTGAAACTGTGAGCCGCCTTGTTAATTAGATATTAGATTATTTTTAAGGACCGCCTACGTGTTAAACAAATTCTAAAATAATCTATACTTCTTATTTATAGCACAACAATATGATTATAAAGCTAATTTTAAAAGCAATTATAAAAGCATCCCCAAATTAATTTATTAGTCGCATCACTTCCGATATTTAGTTCCGAATATTTCATACAAAATTAATTTTGGGTCTTCCCTGTCTGATTCAGCGATCACTTTTATAGTTCCTTCGCTATGTAACAGCTGGCGCTTCGCACTTTACTGTTTTTTAATTGTTAATTAGCTTATCCTTGGTGAAAGTTATATTATGATTATTCGATTTTATCAACTTCTGCTAAGTAATTTTTCAATAATTTACATGAAAAGGTTTATGATTAAGTCATGTCTCAATCTAAACTATTTTGCACATTTTGCATATTTATAACCGTAATTAATCGTAAATTGTAATTGTAGAACCGCAGCATGAACATTTATTACTTAATCGTTTAACTTTACATGTCAAGTATATTAATTTTTACTGTTTGCCAGTTATGTAGATTCCAGGTTGGTTTCAATCAAAGGCTGCACCTGTGACATTATTGTTGGTTTGTAACCGTTAAAAATAATGCAATTTATAGCCAGATCGGTGTACAACAAACACATTCGTTGCATGATTGCGACATTGAACATAATTACACGCACACGCCTTTAACCAGCCTTAAGGGTATTGCAGAAAAACGCAACGAAAGCATAATTAATTATAATTAATAAATAAGATCAGTTTTGATAAAAACTAAAAGTAATCGTGCCAGGTTAATGTCTTAGTTTTTATCGATTATTGCGTTTCTAGGTCAAACCGGGTGAACCGTAACAGACCCTAAATAAAAACGTTTTTATTATTAGCTCCTCCACCACCTACGAGGCAAAATGATTTCAGTTTTTTCCGGGTTAAATTTAAACTTTCGCCCTCGTTGTATGGCAAGTTTGATTCTAAATCTAAACGATAGAAAATGCGGGCAGTACGGAACAATTCTCAGTCGGGAATGTGGAGTGCGAACGAGAAAATTATCCGCAGAGTAGCGGCGTTTTCCGGCGTCAACGAAAAAAACACGCCAAGGAAAACCTTTTCCAGAGTTACCCTATATAATTTGGTGGAGTCCCAATATCGTTTTAGTCCCGGCCCTTTGCCTATAAAATACCCATATTTTAAGCTTTACTTGCATAAGCAAATGCGTTTGGCTACAAGATATGTGTAACATATGGACACCCGCGGCGAATTCAAATGTGGTGTTAGGGATATTTACACTTTATTCATACTTTATAATTCTCTTGGCTGGCCTGTATAAAGTCGTGGAGCTCTTTACGCAACGCTTGATGCCGTTAAGATAAGTTTTACTGCCTTTTTCCCTCGCCTTTTTGTTAAACTCTGATATACCGGCTTGAATATGTATTACTGTGTATATTTTTCTGGAGGATATTATTCAGGACACCATGGGTGCTGTTTTAAACGTTAATTTCACATTTCGAAACACATTTTGTAACACTCTTCTACATACAGGGTGACTTTTCAAGTGTTTTTTAGATTAAAATCTCGAAATTAGAAAATCATTGATTTTTCAGTTAGTTCTTACGTATTCAGTTGGCACGAAAACCTTATTATACTTTCTGTTTAAAGACGCAATTTTTCTCTTAAAAAGAACTTGGAAAAAAATTAAACACCATATTTTCACATAATAAACACCAAGGAATCAATACCTATTTAGGTTCTGCCAATTAAATGGCAACTCCCTGTAAAGGGTATGCTACTCTAAGAAGAAGAATTAAATGGAGTACAAGGGGTCATCCATAATATCTCTAAGGACCTAAATGTCCAATGCACCTTGTTAGAGAACTAACGAGACTCCGATAACCGTGGAATAACCGTCATATCTGAGATCAAGGAAATGTGATCTCCACAAGCACCTACGTACCAACCTGCATTGGCCAGCGTGATCGAGCATAGGCTAAAAACCCCAAACAAACGGTCTACTGATTTCCGACCATGGTAGCGGTTGGAGACATGGACAGCAGGCAGTCAGAATCCCCTGGTTACGGTAGGCTACCACAGGCGACAATTCTATATGTATAGCAACGTATAATGACAGAGGAAATGGAAAAAGAGCTCAAACAAGTAGGATGTCGTAAGAATGATTGGGGTTAAAGGAAAATGAGAGAATCAGATAGGTATAAAATCCGGTAGCGTTTCACTACAAAGGAAAAGAGGATACGTCAGTAGGAGGAGAAGGTTTGTTCATTCATAGACGACAAACTAGCAACATCATCAATATAACAAGCATATCTTCAAGAGTAGTATATGATGTTTTGTAATGAAACACGAAGTATTAAGATCATCCAAACGTATGCACCAACCACAGAACACGATGACAAGCAGGTGGAAAACTTTGACGAGAATAGCTCAAAGCTCAAAAGCAATCTCCGCACTTTAATATAATCACGGGCGATTTTAATGCTAAGCTTGGCAAGAAAGAAAATGAGGAAGATACATCTTCTTCTCGAAGTGGCGTACCCTTTACAAGGAGGAATGAAAGAGGAGAAACGTTTTTAAATTTTCTTTTACAACATAGTTTGTATGCCATAAATATCTTTTTTAAAAGCAAAGGTTATAGAAAACAGACGTAGGTAAGCCCCGATGGAGACACCAGTAACGAGATAGGCCATATAACTATGGACAGGAAGGAGATGTGATCGATTTTTAATTGGAAATGATCATCGAATGGTGAGAGCCATAACGGTTATCAATATGCGAAAAGAAGAGCTAAAATGGCCAAACCAAACATGTTAAATGGAATACATTGGATGATCCTGAAGTTTATATTGAAGAAATAAATAGAACTTCGAACGCCAAAATAATGGCATAGAAGCAAAAAATAAAAAAAAATTCGTACTTAACAAAAAAATATACTGAACAAATATGAGATCATCATATTCGGGACTTCGCCGAAATATTTCGTAACAACGAGATTGCGCCGATCTGACGTGTATGTATACATAAACTGTTTATAAAAAACAGAACCAGACTAACTCCTAAGTTAGATTTTTACCACTCAAGGGAGCAAGCTGTATTTAAAGCAGGATATGGAACAAAACGACGACCACCTACAAACCATAAAAATTCTAATCGAAAAATGCTATTGAGTACAATAGACCACTACCTAATATTAACTTTTATAGACCATGAAAAGGCATTTAACAAAATAGAAATGGAAGGGAAACTACAAGCCCTTAAACATCTTGAACACTAATTCAGAACATTAGAAGAACACAAAGCGAATATAAAACTCTCCGAAAACACAAACAAATTTACGCTAGATCGGGGAGTCAGTCAAGATGTTATGTCTTTGAAGCTATTCACTTTGGCTTTGCAATATTTATTCAAAAACATGGGATTAAATATAGACGGAGAAAGGTTAAATCATCAATAATATGCTGTGAATTTTTGAATGAAATTGTTATAAAAGCATTTTTAGGTTATGACATCAATTTTTCGTGATTTCTGATTGATGTTTTACATTTCACGTAGTAGTTTCATAATTAAGCAACCAAAAATAGATAACCAACGCTAAACCCCCGTTTTAAACACAAAACTTCGGCTTGAAACGTAAAATAAAAATACGAATCGCTGAAAACTCCCTTACATAACCTTCAAATGCCAATCTTACAGTTGAATTCAACGATGGAAGAGAAGACCTACTGAAAGTAATTTTCTTGAGCACATTGTATCCAGTATCCATTCCAAATGTCTTTGATTAAGATTTAGCCATAGAAATATCACACTGCAAATGGGGCTAAATATTTAATTTTTATGCTTTAATGTTATAATTTTAGTTGCAGAAAGGTCTCTGATACTGGAAATGATCAGTCTTGGTTCTGCCTTTTGTTTTTTCCTGATGGATTTCAGTAGTAGAAACAATCAGGCCAGAGAAAGGTTTAATAAAACAATAGAAAGATTACAAAAGCAGTTAACAGGTGGTTTCATAGTTTATCCGTGGAGAATGTATCCACACCATAAAAGATTGAGCTACAAAGAATAACTAACTTGACGGTGGTAGGGTGGCATTTTGATAGACAACAAAAATTTGTTGAGTGACGCTGCAGTACTTATAGACGCAAATGTGGCAAATACAAATAATATATGAAAACAAGCAAACGTATAACAGTACCAAACAACTTTTGTTAATTACGGCGCATTACCCATAACAATAACACATTTTCTGTAAATCTTAGCCAAGTGTGGTAATTGTCTGAAAAGACAAAACAAACCGAAAGCATAGGCTTCTCTTATCCAAACACATTCAAAAAGGTTTATACTAAATTATTAAAAATGTTTAGGCTTCCAACTAACAGAAACACTGTTTTATACATTAAAAAACAGAGCTTTTTTCATTAAAAATTAAGAGATAATTCGAGTTGCTTTAAGAGGCCTCATCTGACAAATTTGACTTCCAGATAAACTTCATAGAAAAGAACTGCATTGACAAACAGGGCTAAGGCAAAGGGATCCGCTTTCAACGGTACTATTTAACATAACACTGGAAAGAATTGCCAGGGAAAGCAGAATAAATAGCAAGGGACTAATGTATCACAAGCGTTACCAATGTTTGGTATTAGGGGATGACGCTACCACACTAACGAGAACTGTACCATATTCAGAATCAAACTGCAGTGCGAGTAAACAATAATTTTTACGTGAAACGCTCGTGTACCTGCAGTCTTACGTTTTTATTGGTCAAGGAGCGTGATCTATGCATACGTTTGTTTTGATCCACTGCAGCTTGATTCTGAATATGGTATAAAAGAGAGCTGCAGGGGCTGATTTTTAGATTCCATCATGAAATCATAAATTATAAAAATGGAACTAACAATAAATGAATGAACAGTTATAAAAGTGTGTGAAACACAAGGTGCGGAGCGAAGAAGAATTCAAAGAGGGTAAACATTCAAAGGCAAAAGGCAGGGAAAAGGATAACAAATTGCAAAAGAAAAAGCAAAAATCGAAAAGTTAATGCGATTATAACGACAGGAAGGAAGGAAGGAAATCACTTAGGCACTAAAAGGTTGAGAGAAATGGAACTAAATAGGTATAATTTTGTGATCCTACACTATTTTTGATAATAAGGGTAATGATTAGAACTCAACTTTATCAAAGATGGCCAAACCAAGCATACCAAAATTTGCATAAAAACTTTGTAAACACAAAGCTGCCTTTTTACAGTCTAATCAGCTACAAAAAAAACCTTTCAGTACATTAAAAGATATTCTCAAATACAACGCGCATTTGGTTTTCTATTTTTCAGTGAATTTTTTATTTTAAGATGCTTGGTGCCACTGGGAATATTTATTAAAAATAACAAAAGTAAAGAAAAATATAAGATTTAGTAAAAGACGTAAATATAAAAGAGACCTTCGAATACCGAAAAGAATATTGAAGTTCTGTACAAAAGCAACAACTAAATTGAAAATAAATATAGAAATTCCTGATGAAAATATGAACGTCTGTGTCTGTACGTTTATTTTGATTTTAATATATGGCTGGATTAATATGTTTGTTATTAAATATTATGAGAAGCTTCGGCTTTCTCGTTTGTATATTCTTTGATAGTCCAAATAACACACTTGTTGAAAGTTCTTATCCTTCCACTCCTCTTTTCATATATGTAATTAACTAAAATAAATACAAAATCTTCGTTTATAGGTACACATCAATAAATTGTATAGGAAAGGCTAGGATAAGTAATAACCAATTGATTACATTAATTAAACGAAAAAAGAAGAAGGAAATTTTTTATTATGTTTTTGAAAAGGAAAAAACAAATTCGTTGTATTTCCAATTGCTTATTTATTGTTTGATAACACATTTTTCTTAATTTTATTAGCAGGACAGTAGATAAGGGAATTTTGTTATAGAAAGGTAAAGCATCTTTTCCTCTTTTTTCTCTTCTTAGATAAAATTACTCGCAATGTAAAATAATGTCTGTGTACAAAATTTCATATACATCATTAGATAACAGACGAGTTATAAAGAGCTGGATTAAAAATAAATTCAGAAAAAAAAATATGTATATGCTGAAGATAAGGGACGTAGGAAAAGGACAAATGAATTTAAGAATACGTAGGTAATTACACTTTCGAAGAAACGTAAGAGGAGTTAGGGAATAATCCCAGAAGTAGGTGAAGAGATCTACAAATCTACAGCTTGGCCCTACTTAAGACCGTCGTGGATGGTGAAGAGCCACACCCTATTAGAGGTGTTCTCATCAAGCATGACGGATATAGACCAGAGAAGCTTGATAAAAAATCCTTTCATAGAGGCTGGTAACCTCTACTGAAGGAAAATCAGTGTACTGGAAAGCTCTACATTAGCCTCAGGCTAGACGTATCTAATCAGGGCGACAAGGCGAGACGAGAAAGGAGCGACACAACTCAAATTAGCGACGTGAAATATGAGGAATATTGCGGTAAAAGAAGTAGGATTAAGGAATGCCATGGAAGGAAAATAAATTAATTTAATGCTTATACATATGTAGCGTTTAGAGAAACAAAAAGGAAGGATACTAGAACAAAAAACGTCGAAAATGGTATAATGATATGGTCTGGCGTTCCCCGAAATAGAAGGGCAAGTGCAAGTATTGCCATTATCATAGATGAAAACTGGAAAACCGCTTTACGAAGATACGAATATATTAATGAAAGAATAATTAATTGGATTGGAACGCAAGAATTGAGAGGATTCCTATATCAAAAATATGTCGCATATTCGACGATAAAATCATAAATATAATTGGAGAGAAATTGCTACAATTTCCTACTTCTAATAAGCTGAAAGTAAAAAAATCGAGGCAAATAACAATCAGCAAATGAGAAAATAATATACCTTGTACAAAATATGAATGTATACCGAGGAAATTACGTCGGTTCAGACCATTACTTTGCTGTCAGAAAAATAAACCTTCCAAGATGTTGGGATAAATTACGAAATGACAATCAAAAGAAGAAGTGATATTAGAATTTTGCACAGAAAATAACTTAGTAATAACAAATAGTTGGTTTAAAAATAAAGAAAGATATACCCTAATTTGTCGTCCCACCTTATGGAGATGCAGATAACTGGAGAAGCTGAAATCCACCTTGGGGAAACTATTCAAAAAGGCAAAAAGGGCCATAGATATAGTCGACTGGGAGGCGTGTAAACACCACCAAAGACTATACAAAAACGAAATAAGGAAAACGAAGGGGCACAAGGAAATTATTTTGTAATACAATTGGCCACTGGAGCCTCGTGTACAGAACACTCGTTGTCTATTAATCCGGCAAAAACCGAGATGATTTTGTTCATTAAAAAGAGTAAAATTTAGATACATAGAGTACCAAAACTTTTCCAAGTTTAACTGGACTTTTCAGTTAAAGTCAAGTATATGGGTGTTGTATTTTATAAGAAACTGAACACGAACAACCATGTAAAAACAAAGGTGGGGAAGACATGCGTATTATTCTGGCAGTATCGCTGTACAATGGGCAGACTTTGAGGGCCTTCACCGAAGGCTACTTTATGATTGTACACTGCAATTCTAAACACATGTGGTGCCTCACACGCCTAAAGAGATTAGCATGTTTAAGTGCTACCGGTGCAATGTGAACCACTACCACTGCAGTTCTGGAGACTATCCTGGGCCTCCCTTCACTGGTTATCTACATATCTAAAGGAGATGGCGTTGGGAGCAGCCCTACGACCGCAGCCGAGAGGGTTGTGAAATGATAAGGGTACTGGGGGACGGCATCATTTTATCTTTAATGGGGCTAACACAAGGACACCTCTTCTGAGGGCGGTGATTGATCAATCTCTCTCTCAGATAGCCATTCAAGAAACACTTCGGTGTATATATGAACGCCGGTTATGCTTCTGAATACAATACAATATCCATATACACTGAATCGTGGAATCTTCTCACGAGTTTTGAACCTACACACTAAACCAACTTACTACCGTTTTTCAAGCTGAGGTTAGTGCCATAATGCAAAGTGCAAATGAAATTCTAGAAGGAAAAATCCAGAATAAAATCATCAGGATAGCTAGTGACAGTAAAGCAGCACAAGAGCAGCTGGTCAGGAGTAGTACTGCAATACCACAACGCACCGAAACTCGCTGCCAGATACAATGTCCTACAACCTATATGGGTTGAAGGACAAGCAGAATTATATGGAAATGAGCTGGTTGATAAATTGGCCAGACATGGTTCAATGGAACCCTTTTGGGGCTTGAACCAACAGTGGTACCATCCTTGACTCTGCTTCACACAATAATAAAACAAAAAACCCACAGTGGCCACTATGACGGATGGGTTAACTTGGATCAATGCCATCAAGCGAAGATGGCTATATCAGCCCCTTCATCGACATTATCTAAAATCTGTATGTACTTAGCAAGAAGGAGACTACGACTTTTTGTAGGTATACTCTCAGGATACTGCAAACTGAACAAACATATGTACCAATTAAGGCTAACTAACAGCTCGATCTGTACGGGTTGTAATTGGGAGGAAGAGGCGGCAGAGAATATTCGGGTGGATTTCTGGCCTGATATGGCAGCAATCCGTAGCACACCTTTGGCTAGCACCCCCAGATTTACTGATTAAGACCACCAAGGTGGACCCTCTTCGAGGCCTAAGTGCAGATGAATAGAGTGCATCCCCCACGCTAAATGCAGAATCCATACCCAAATTCAGACGAAGCAAAAAATAAAAATTGATCAAGGATTATGTAATAAAGAAGGAGGAAAGAAATTTTTATCTGGCGTTTTCTTCTGTTACAAAACGTTCTTTAATCGATGGAAAGGAAGAAACCCTAATTTGTAAATGAGGAAGATATTTTCGCTTAACTGTAAAATTTACATTTAATTTTAAGCTAATAATTTATCAATTTCAGCATTTAAAATATTTGAAAACTGTGTTACTGACATTGTTAATATTTAATCGCGACATATCCATTTTAGCTGCGTCTCTTTGATAAACTGACAGGCAATTTAAAAGTTGTTTTATTTTAATAAGCGATTTTGAATATTTTAAAATGTCTGGCTCAGTATATGGAAACGTCATTATACAAATGTAGCAAAATGAATATTTATTTTATTAGCTTTAAATTTTCCGATATTATCTTGACATTTAAACTGTCTCACCCTAAATAAAATATAATTGTTGACTGATATTTAAAGAGAACATAAAATACCACGAAGCTTCCGAATTTTTAATTTACACGTGGGCGAATATGTGTTACATTTCAAATGTCAGGTGGACATATAACTGAAAATTTCAGCAGAGGATCAAATTTCATTATATGTATTATATTTGCGTTGTGAAAGAATCGATTTGATTAATTTCGCTATAACTTTGAACTTTCACAAGCATAATTTGCAGCCATTAATTAAGCATAAAGGGCCCACCCAATAAGTTTACATATGTTTGGGATCCTCTTTAACAAGGCAAGTTTTACAGTAAAGTCCCACTTTGACTAACTTTCAAGTTCTCTTCTTAGGTATAATAAGCCGGTCTGGTGTACGGGGTTTTCTATTCCAAACAAGTTCAACAGCTGGCAAGTTACCTAATAATTTGTAACTTTGTATACTTATACCTTATACTTATAATCTTATCGAAGTATTCCTATAACTTTTGCAGTTAGCCCCACTGAAATACGTAATGTACCATAGAAATTGAAAATTAACACTTTGAAAGTAAACCATTGGACGTTTAGAATCTGATCACATGTTTGCAGTAATTATTTGCGACCTTGTGAGTTTTTCATACGAATATTGAATTAATCTAAAATCTAACCATCATTTTGGCACGGAAAAATGCATAAATGCGTAGCTTGCATATGTGGTTTTCTTAATTACACAACACTCACGACCGGTATGCAAATTCTAAATTGTTCAGTTTAATTTTACTGCTGCAATCATTTTTATAAAAATCATGGCTAAGAATACGAGTGCCACACGCCGTTAGAATTACGTTGTTATTAGAATTCTTTCTGGATGTAATAAGAACCCCGACGACACTGTAATTGCCATACTATAAATTATACAACCGATTGCGTTCCACGTGTTGCTTTTACAAATTTATTTCTGGTCTTTAGCATAATTTTAGGTGTCGTTGATATTTCGTAAATCACCAAAAATTTGCCTAGAAATACCGTATGTTCACCATTTTTACGTTTTCTGAAGAGAACCTGGTTTTAATTCACATCTCTTTTACAATATTTAAGTTTAGATATGCTAACAAACATTCCTAAAATGCCATTTTAAAATTAATTATCAAAAATAATTAATAATAAAGGCGCAAAATCACCCTACAACCGGAAGTAAATATTAAACGTGTTAGCAGTAATTAAGTAAGAGCTTATAAAGTACGTTTTCATAAGGATATATATTTAAGTAGCAACATATTTAAGGATTGATTGTCATTGTAATCGGAAAAATGTTTTATTTTGTTTTCCCTGTATATTATTATTATTATTTATTTTTAATGTAGAACACCCAAAAATATTGGATACGAGCCGCCCCTGTAGTATATTAAGTAATTACCATGGTTTTAGGTGCACAAAACAAACGAATTTTCAAGTTCTACCTCAGCTTTCAAATAAATCCCAACAAAATCTTCAGCCCATAAACAATAATGAAACGTGTCAATTTAAGTTATTTCAGGAAGCTTTATTCTAGATAAAGCAAGAAATGACAACCGGAAATAACATAAACATGATGCATGTTTAGTTAGTTTCTAAAACTACGTGACAGGTGCGTACTCCGGTATGCAACAACGTATTCTTTTGAAATGTAAAATTTCACACGAATTCGTAAAAGAATTGAGTTCATGAATGACATTAGTTCTAATTTAAAATTTACACGCTGCTGGAGTTGTCTTTCTCCCGTGAAACATGTCTGGAGGTATTTTTGTCGAAGGAAAGGTGAGACTGACAAGGGAGCAAAATGGGAAATAAAAGGAGGTCGCGCACATACTGCATCTGAGACGTTCATACAAGAATAAATACAAAATGGTTTTGCTAGATACGTTATCGGTCGTCTGTATTGCAGATGTATATACGTGCATTATTTTCTTTCGCTTGAGCTCTGATTCGAGGAGACGGTCCCAAGATTCGGGTCGTCCTGCAAACTTTATAGATAAATCCTTTCTCTTTTCCCGATGTATTCCTTAAGTTTCTTTAGAAGATTTATTCGAAGGTATTTGTTTGGTAATGCAAACTTAAGGTTCCAGATGTTTTAGGCTTCTTCTGCAAAATCGAATGCATGTATTTATTTTATTTTGTTTTGTTTTCCTTTTATCCCTTCTGGTTATCTGTCTCTGATGGCCGGATGATCCTTTTTAAACTTTTAAAATACCGTTGCGGTACTATGTAACTTTATCCTTAAACTTTATTGGGGACAAAACTGTTTGTCGTTGTTGCTTTTTTTAACTTCTATCTCAGTTAATCGTCTCCGATATTAATTAACTTCGAATACATTTGTTAAGAAAATAAACGCCCGTGAGTTTGTACGATAAATAACGAAGTAATTCCCTGGGTCGTAATAATATTTGAATTCGGTTTAGCAATTTGATACAGTTATCTTATTCGAAATCCGAGATGGTGTCGTTAATCTGGCTAATACGAGGATAATATATTTCCGTCCTAGCTGCAACTCTATTTGTTGGGATTGTTTACTATAAATCTTTGTTTTCTGGAGCAATAGCTGCACCAGCTCTGCAGTGTTAATTGATTACCGAGTCCTTTATCTTAATTTCATTCTGATCCTGAAACTGGAATAATGGAAGGAAATAATGTATAGTCAACTTTGTGGTGCTCGATTCTTGCAATGCGTGCGAATGCAATTCCCTTCCAGCTTCCAGGCATAGATTAACTTCCCTCTAATCTATCGTAAATAACGAAGGTTCGGTAAGGAAGCGCACGAGTGTCTTCTTCATTACGTATTCGGGGTTCATATTTTTCGGAAATTCACGGAAGAAATTAAAATTTAAAGCTAGAAAGTGGCGTTGACAGGAGCCTAAAACAAACATTTTTCTCATATACCGAGGCACGGATACCGTATAAATTTTATCCCGATCGACAGGTCATAGATTTGATAGAATTACGGCTACAGAACAGTGCATAAACCTTATAAAATATAAAATCCGAGGCTCTAGCAAGCAACGGCCATATATTCCGCTTAGTCATCCGTGTTTTGTGCCTCATATAAATAACCAACGTGAAAATATCGTAGTCAAGGAACACGTTTATGTTTTATTTGCAACTAAAAACACCGACGAAATTTAAATCTGTTGGAAATTTGAACCTTCCATCATAACCCGGAAAAAACTACACGTCAGAAAAGGAAACGAATTATTGATTTCGTTTTGTAACTTACACCAAACCAGTACTAAATCAGTTTCGAGAGATATTTATTTATAAAGAAGAGCTTACATTAAGTTCTCTAAGCATCCAATAAATTTTATGCCTGTGTGTTTACTTCTATTTCAAAAGATTTGGAGATAATACGAAATTAGAAACGAGGCAGTTTGTCCCAAAATGCATATTTATGTAGCTGTATTTTCTTTCAACGGTGTTCCTAAATTCAAGGTGGTTATCAATTATTTTAATAAATAACAGGTGTTTAATTGAGAAACTATACACATGAATTTTAAAACGTCGAACCCTGTGAAATGGACTTGGCAGCAACATTTAAATTATCCAATTTCCTTAACCAAAAATGTTCACAAAAAGAGATTTTTAATAGACATAGACATACGATTACGCCAGTTAAAATTGAAAATCAGGGTTTCACCAATGGTTTTCAAATTATCTTGAAAAATTATCTGACTTACCAACGTTTAAGTAGCACACCATGATCAACAAAGAACTGCAGAGGTAATTAGACTTACCTGTAAAACAAAAGACAAAATTAGTTTTAATTATAACAATTATAAAATTTCTGAGATTTTACAGGAGAATTTTAAATTCAAGGCTTTTTTACAGGTGGTTAATTCTGATGTGCCAGTCTTTAAATTGTTTTCTCAGTAATTTTAAAATTGTAGGAAGTTTTACGAAATATCTGCTGACAAATCAGAAAAGCTTTTTAAAGTTGAAAAATACAAAAATATAGTAAACGCTTCAAAGTTCAGGATTTTTCTTGCTGCTTAATCCTGAAACATGTTTGTGTTCAATTTCTTTACCTAGAAAAATCCAAAAAATTTTACTAAAAGGTTCTAGAAACATCAGAAAAAGGCTTTGTGAAAGTCAAAAAATTTGCAAATTTCATAAAAGCTGCGAAACATTTAACACTTTCAGGACGATATTAAGTTCATGGTTTTTCTTGCAGCCGAATCTTGAAACGTGCTTGTATTTTATCTTTTTTTCTCAGAATTGCTTCGAAATGTTATAAAAAGTCTCCAGAAACATTAGAAACAGTTCTGTGGAAGTCAAAAAAAGTATAAATTTCATGAAAGCTTCAAAACGTCTGACAATTTTCAGGATTTTCTTCCACCTCCATACTGAAACGTACTTGTCTTTAAGATTTTTCTCAGAAAAACAGTTTTATAACAAAATCCCCAGAAACATCAGAAACAGCTTTATTAAAGTCAAAAATTTGAGAATTTTGAGAATAATTATAAGTTCACAATTTCTAAACTTTATATTTCAGCTACTGAACATCTCTAAAATCAAAGTTTTCAACCCTCTGGTGCAAAAATCACAAGAATAATAATTTTTAATATCGAAGACTTCCATTTAGCCTTGTAGTTTAATATTAAGCTTTCGAATGCCTAAGTCGTAATTGTTAGTCTTGAAAATTTCGAGTGCATTACGTCTTAAATCTCAGTCCTGAAATCAAGTCTTTCAATGGCCAGGTGCAAAAAGCCCCAAGTGATAATTGACGAAAACTCCAAGTTTAGTCCTGAATATTCTACATGTCAAGATTTCGAATGTCTAAATCATGAATTTTAGTTCTGAAAACTACCATTTCGAAAATCCTTAGGAGTGCAACCCCAAATACAAAATTTCAGATTTGACATCAATTTATGAAAAAACATTCAAAATATTTCAGGACATGAAGTTTTAAAATAAAACTGGGTCTTTTTGACTTTCTTTTTTCAAAAGATATAAAACATTTTGGTAGGTATTGTAACGGCGCGCATGTTACCTATAAATATTTTAAAATAAGGACTTATTGGGTTTTCTTTTATTTTATGTAAGCATGTAAAGGATTGTAACTAATATTAAGGCCGATTCTGTAAACAGTTTTAAGATGCTAGATCTAAATAGACTTAAGGGTACATGGCCATTAACAAAACGTTTAGTTTATATTGTATTTTATGTTTTCTTTGTAGGAATAACAATTACTTTGTCAGGCCAGTTCTTTGAAGGGATGGTGTCCGAAAAGGGTTTTCTTTTACCGTAGGTACCTAACTAAGTTATTGGTGCTTAACCAAATACACTCAAGCAAGCTAGCGTAGCGAATCGCCAAGAGTTCAGGTTACGTTGCGACACTGCAATGAAACTATAAATTCCGGCAGAAATATAAAAGCATTTCTAGGAAAATTAGTTTCTTATGAAGGGTTTTGTACCAAAAACCTGTCAGCCAATCAAGGCTAAACTTCAATACGAAGTTCGATTTGATTTGATGAAAGGAACCCCTTCTAGTTTGGGGTGGCCTAAAATAATTGTATAAATACAATTGATCGGAAGATTAACAGGACCATCTTCCTTACTAACCGTATGGGAGCTACTCTGTGACCTCACAAATCGTACTAGGCTCCGTAACATTCCATTCCTTACTCAACGTACGAAAGCTACTCTGAGATTTCACCCATCTCATTAGGCTTCTACAACCCCCATTAATTCCGTTTGCCGCACAGTAGCTACTCTGTGACCTCACAAGTCATACTAGGCTCCTACATTCATACACCCGTTGTTTACTTTTCAGGAACACAAACGTAAATACTATAAAACAAAAACCTTCGGACACACCCCTTTTACTAGCGGCCACGGCATCCTCACCGACCAGTCCGTTGAGTTGAGACTACGCCATCCGCACCGACTATTCACCCTTGAGGGACCATACAGGAACTGGCATAACTAATTTAATTGAATAATTATACAAATATGTTTGAAATCTGCGTTTATTTGACTTTTCTTTCCTATCCTTTATAAAAGATTGGTTACAAATACACAACAAAAACAAACGAGGGTCCAAAGCTTCGGTTTTTTTCACCAGTTAAAGAAAATTGTGAATTTTCAACACCCCGCATCGTTACAGTATTGAGAAGGAAAAATTAGGCTGGCACCTAATAGATACAATCAGAGCTATGCATAGACACTGTTGAAATTAAGTCACCGCTAACTAACAAAAGGTGAGAAAAATGTGTAACAACGAAAGGCGTCAAACAGGTAGGAATTCTGGGTCACTTACTATTTACAGCGTTTATTCATTTATTTATTTTCCGCTACCAACGGTGGATGCAACAACAAAAGAACAAAGTGTTGATGAACCATTTGGCTGATATCTAGGTAGTAAGTGGATAGTACAAAATTAGTAGCCAGGCAGGATAGCAGTAAGGAAATTAGAGCCAGACATGGTGCGGATACCCATGCATGCCAATAATTGAGTTGTAATGGTGAGAAGTGAACTGGCCTTCCGAAAATTTTAACAACTCAGACTTCAAAGAAGAAAAACCATATTTTGGGAGCTTAGTTGGATCTGAAAGGAGGCTCGGAGTGTGACATAATCAGTAGAATACGTATTACGCAATGCTGAGTTGCTTGTGAGGGGTAGATAGTCACGTGTAAAAGGCATCGATCTCCCAAGTAGGCATCTCGAGTTCATTTCCCGAGACTGGCGATACCCCCTCCGGACTTTTAGAAGGGCACGTTAAGCTGACAGTCTCAGTTATCATACGAATATCTTTGATAATCGTTAACCTCGCAACACTGCGTGCGATCCTCTTCGGCTCTTTCGATGGGCAAGGTTAGCCTCCTGCCCAGCATACGTGTGAAGGAGCCTCACAGTACTCATAAAGTGCGTTCCAGGTTTATTGACCAAATTATCAAAAAAATAAAATATCATTAAGTGCGGGGCATGCTTGACAAAGGATTATATTTTCAAAGAATATATAAAAAAATGTGTTACAAACGCCTCAGACAGACATATACCCGGAAAAACGAGGTATCCAAACCGGTTAAAACACAGATTTGCGGTAGTGTAAAAGTAATGTGTTCCAAAGAAGAAAAAACGTTACTTGGGAGCTCAGCTGGATAAGAAAGGTGACTCGAAGTATGACAATGCTGAGTTCCATTTTAGGAAAATAATGGAAATATACGCTCAACAACAAAGTCATGGATTTTATTGGAGAAGGAAAGAACAAAATTCAAGTGAAAATGTTGACTAAAATTGAAGGAGTTAGACGACGCAACTTGATAAGTAACAATTAATTTAGTGTTAAAAATAACACAGAGCAATCTGCGGTAATGGTTTGATAGTCTGTTGAAGACATCTGACGAACAACTTGAGAAAAGAGTGTGGGAATTGGGGAAAACAGAAGTACAGATCGACCCAGAAAAGGGTTGAATGATAATGAAATGTCGCGGTCGTGGCTCAGTTGATTCAATGTGCGTATGACCACTGAGATCGAGACTGACCCGTGTTCGATTTCTAGGACCACACATACACCGAAAACATCCGACTGCTTCCCTCGGAAATCAATGGCAAACCATACAGGTATTCTGCTTAGAAAGTCTTCTCTGGAGATAGAAGTGCAAGCATGCACGCTACAGACATGTGGAGAGAAGACCAGAAACGTCCTGTAAAAGGCACTCCGCTCGAGATGAAGATGTAATAACTAATCTATGAGGAAAAAGTTATGTTGCTATTCGTGACAACTTTTAGTGAGACTTTGGTACCAAAAGATTTGAAATGATTTTGGGAAAAATATTACAAAACAAATAATAAGAACATTAGTTAAGAGTTGCGAAAAGAGTGTGGAAAATGGGGGATATCAGGTAGAAATTGGTCCAAAAAAATGTGGAGCTGATCCTGTCGTCGAAAGGGGTATCAACTGAGAGGCCACAAATAAAGAGGCAAGAGACCGAAACAAGTGTAATAAAATTCACAAGACGATTCCAGAGAAAGGAGATTCAATAATCACGTTTTGATAATACCTACTAGCAACTGCAGAGGCATTTGAGTAGATTAAAATATATACCAAGATTAATTAAGAAATATGATTAAATTATGAAAACAGTCAAAACTTCCAAAACTCATCCCAACAAGCTACGTCATTTGTATAGAAACAAACCACATTTGGGCGGGTCTATTGCTATACTCGAAGGGTAGCTACGATTTATTTTGATGTTTAGTGGCATTCGTGCAAGTTTGAATCAATTTTGTTGTGAAAATTGAGCAAGGAGGACTTTGTGGGGATGTTGGTCGAGTAAATATCATTTACGAACGAGCTCCGACTATTTTATTATTTTCAGTTTTTGTTTTCAGAAAATACGGTTTCTTAAAAGTTTTAATTACAGGGCGACACCAGTACCAGCGTTAATTGTAATATAACTTAGTGAAATAAGAGAATAAATGAATTACATAAAAGTGTGCTATTGCAAGAAAGAAGAAGAAGCCAGTAGGAAAAGTAATAAGAAACAAGAAGAGGTCCAACCACATTCACGATCAGCAGGAAATTCGAATGGCGAAACCTGGTACACCTGTAATTTACAGGTGGATTCAAAACACACACCTAACGCACAGCCAAGTCGTAGTTTGTAATATCTACGTTGTTGAAATTAGTGTAGGTTGAACTGGAATCGAATGATTTAATGATTGTGCATCTTATATTTGCATTCAAATCAAGTGTATGTATTATGTATTAATTTAAACACGAATTAGATACATAAACGAAATTTTTATATAATTAGCGTCACCATTAGGGTTAATTTTCGTTTGACTAGCTTCACTAGCCATTCAGCCGGTAGTTTTTGGCCACTGAAGGAACCAATACATTGGACTTCAAAGATGGGAAATTTAGAACTTCCTTTTTTTAAAGAAGGTATGACGGTCGACTCACCCTGGCATCACAGGCATGCTAACGTGATACAGTGCCCCCAAGCCATGGGGACTGCTCCATGTCAATTGGTTATGATGACGATGATGTGAAAATTGGGTAAAAATCAGAACTAAAACAAAGCGCACGTGCTAGAAACCGTAGTTAAGTACATATTTCAGTTGAAGGTTTCCCTCCAGCTTTTGCAAGCAAAAGGGAAAAAACGGAATTGAGATTAGGCCATTCTCGTGTTTGCTGAAAACAGAAACACTACTTAACTTAACCACATTGATGACTCCTCTACCTCTACCTCAACTAAGTTACTGGTTGTATTGCAATATTTTAAACAAACTACAACTAATCTCTACTAAAAGGCAGAGAAAACTATTAACAGAATGTGCCAAGGATTTATAAATCACTGCAGTGTAGCTAGCTTACACAGTTCACTTCTCAGAAAACCTAAAGATATTAATCAAGTCTGTGTAACAAGGTACTGCACACATCGCAGTAAAAAGTTAATTAATTACTGCAGTTCGAGTTTTGTTTGAGAAAATTACTACAAAAAGGGAATTAACTACAGGGTGATAAAAGCAAGTTTTACATTTTTATGTCGGAAATTAAGTGGCAGGTTTACGTGCGAAGCTGGGAATTAATTTTTATTAAACTGCAATGGGAGTTATTTCTGTAGAAACATTATTCATAGTTTCCTAAGTTGGATTCATTAAGATTTAGAATCAAGGTCGTTTGAGATTATATATTATGTCAATGTTAAAAGGTATACAACGACCTGGATTGCACTGACCTAAATATCAAATTTTTCTTTGTCTGAAAAGGATAAATAAAGATTAGTTATAAAATAATCAAAACTGTCATCTGAGATTGAGCCCGTAAACGAAATCAGGACAAAGGTGTGATTTATACCTTTTTATGTTATAGTGAAAAGGGAAATAATTAAGCTGATGAAAGGTTTTTAATATGTAAAATTAAACCCAAATCAATTAGAACTGACCTTTTTTCTTTGTTGAGTGAAAATCGGGCCACGAAGCATTTTTATGATTGGAACGAGTTGTACGTAAGGAGTAGTTATTTTCGGCTTAGAAATTGTATAAAAATGTAGTTGAAGATAATACACGCGTAAATAAGATTTGTAAGTTTGAAAAGACTCTCCCGAGTACATATAAGGATACGCCAAGGTCCTTTAAGAAGAAAATCTTGAACTAGAGAGCAAAACTTTTTCCGTAACCTCGAGCAAACGCGCGTTCATCCACAAGTTATTAACAGTATATCTTGAAGATGCTATACGAGGGCAATATCTCGAAACATTTTATCAGTGGAGGGAAATATAATAACTGCAGGTTATAATAACGACACTCCACAAAGTTTAGCACATCCTCCGCTCGCGTTTTTGCAGCCCGGTTCGCGAACAAGTCGTTATCTCGGCTCGAAAATTCCTTGAGCCATTCCGGAACTACAGGTCCCATTTCGCATTGATTAAAACATAAAGCCTTGTTGAAAATTAAATTACACACGGTAACGAGATGCTCTTACATCCCACCGCACACAGCTTTAAACTCCGGAACAACCTGCACCGGAAACGCGTTGGGATGAACCGAACGCTTTCTTTTTTTTGCCGGAAAATTGGACACTGAGTTTTTGCAATAAAAATTGTTCAAACGAAACAGTTACGTCAAGTCATAAAACAGTACAGATAAATTCAAAATTGAACCGATACAAAGTTCTCAATTGTGAATACCTCGGTCCGCAATATAGAGACGTAAGTAAATGGCGTAGATATTGTTTGTTGTTATAAATTTGAATATTTTTACAGCAGAAGGGCATGAAGACTCATGAAATTTTTATGCTGAAAAGTAAAATAGCTTGTAGCGGGTGAACAAAGTTCGCAGTGCGATGATGTCGGTGTAAGTGGCGCTCTCTGAAATTGAGACATCTGGAGACGATTGAGAAAAACGAGTGTCACGTTCGCAAGTCTTTCATGTAAAATATTCTACGTGTGTTGAAAACCCCAATTTCCAGACATTCGAGCAAAACACGATACAAAAGGTACCGAAGATATTGGTTTTGATGACCAATTTAAGGACAAAAAAACAGTCGAGGGTCAAATTGAAAAACAATTCCTGTCTCCTTTCAGTACATAAAACCTGAAATTGATTTTCTGCAGTTTTATTGTTAAGATATGTCACATTGCATATCCTTACTCTGGAAACAGCTTTTTTAAACTGCAAGCTTCCGCCTGGCTTTTAGGGTTTACAACTACAATCTTCGACGATTTCACACAGCTCAAGAGGGGGCCCAAGAGAAAAGATTTGCCCAGTAAAATCCCGAAAAGGCTGTACATTTATTCGACACACCAAGATTTAAATCTTTATTAGTTCGGTGATTTTCAGATCTTTTCAGGAACTCGAAGCCACATTTTTAAACGACTTGATTACGTTAAAAAACAACAGATTTGATTAGAAACAAACTAACAAAACTCAATCATGGCCAACCTAAAGACAAAAAGATAGTGAAAGGGCAATGCCTGTGCGAATTTAGTTCTGTTTTATACCCCTTCATCTTCTTAGGGCTGCTACATTTATTTTACTGTCATAACACATCGATCGAATAAGGCAACGTACATAACTATTAACTATCTAACAGGAGCCCCGTTTTTTAACGAGGAAAATCTGGGCAAGCACACCATTAAGACGGAATTGGGCTTTGCCAAAGGTACAGAAATCTTAACTGAAAGGGAATAAGAGATCAAGAACTGAAAGGGGAACACAAAAGGTCAACTTGGCGGGAGTGCACGGATTCTCTCTATTAAATGATAATAATAACTATCCAACATGATCGATAAGGTATTTTATTTATTAAATATCAACATGCACTACTTACTTAGGCATAAGGTTTTTAATTAAACAAATTATTTCTGGAACAGACTAAATAAGAATTGCTTTTGGTTCCTTCTTTGCGTTTAATGTTTTTGTTTTTGAATATAATTTAAATTACAATCATTTTTGGCAAACTTTTCGAACTTTAGTTTTAGTCTCAAAGCTTAGTCCTGAAAAACGACTAAAAATCAATATCCAGTTTTAGTTTTCTATGAAAATGTTGAAAATAAATAAGTCTTAAAAATAATAAATATCGAAGACAACAAATATCGAAAATAATAAATTCCATGCTTCTACACCGTATCAGGTAGAAGGGGACGACTAAATAAAGTAAAAGTAATAAATTCTAAAGCCCAAGTCTTGAAGTTAACCACAAAAACAGGAAGGCAGAAATGTATTTCCCAGATCTTGAATTTCAGTCTTGAAATTTGTTAATTTAGAAATAATTCAAAAAAATTTTAAATCTTCCAATTTTAGCCTAGGAGATTTCGAAAATCAATAAGTTAAAAGTCAAAATCTCAAGTTTTAGCTATTAAAATATCAAACACCATAATTTCGAACACCTGGGTCTTGAAGGTCATCGTTGCATTACTGAAAAGCCTGAAAGGCACGAACGTAATCCTCAAATTTTGAATTTCGGTCATGAAATTTCGTAAAATGGTAATGTTCAACACTGAATGTTTTGAAATCAATAGTTTGAAAGCCCAAAACTTAGATTTCGATCCTGAAAGTCTCAAATTTTCAAAGTTTTGAAATTCTAATTCCTGAATTTTGCCTCCAAAATTTTTTAAAGGAAAGTAGGTATTAAACGTTCATGTCCTTAATTCGAGATGATAATTTCGTAAATAAAAATTTTGACTGCTTTAGTATCCTGAATTTTTATGTTGAAAATCTCGAACATTCGAATTTTAGGTAGGTCTCATGTTCTGAATTTTTGGCATGAACATCTGGAAAATCGGTAAATGTCAAATGTTCAAGTGCTTAATTTAAGTGTAATAACTTCGGTTATGGAAAGTTTGACTGCCTTAGTTCTGAATTTTATTTCTGAAAATCCTCAAAAATCAGAAACTGAACTTTTAGGTTCTGAAAATCTCGCCTAACATTTGAATGTCATTCAACGAAAGCTTAAAAATTATGTTCTGAATTTTAGTTCAGCTAAAATCAGGATTGTAACACCCAAGTATTGAAAATCCCAAAAATCAAAATCTACATTAAATATTTGCGCTTTCGTCCTGAAAGTTTAAAAAAATCAATGGTTTAAATTTTTAAGTCTTTGAGTTGGTGTTGATTTTTTTCTTGAAAATCCCGAATGTTAATACATTACAGTCGTTTAAGCGTTGAATTTTTGTTCTGAAAATCTCGTCTAACGCTCTGAATATGCCAAGAGTAACGCCCAGGTTCTGAAAATCCCAAAAATCAAAACCTTTACTAAATACTCGAGCTTTCGCCCTGAACGATTCGAAAAATCAATGTTCTAAAACTTTGGTCTTTGATTTTGGTAATGATTTATTTCTTGAATATCCTGAATATTAATAAATTACAACCGTCTAAGCCCTAAATTTTTGTCCTGAAAATCTTGTCTAATGTTCGAACGTTATTCTGCGAAAACTTAAAAACTATGTTTAGAATTTTAGTCCCGAATATGGCTAAAATCAAAATTGCAACCCTAGAGCTTGAGCTATCGGTCTGAAGCCATCAGAAAACTAAGTCTTGGATTTTGGTGTTGATTTTATTCAGGAAGATAAATTCCTTGTTCTGAATAAGTCAAAAGTAACGCACAGGTTCTGAAAATTCCCAGATTCAACACCTTTAATGTTAAAAACTTTCAGCCTGAAACTTTCGGAAAATCAATATTTTACCGTTTAAATCGTCAATATTAGGGATGGTAATTTCAAAAATTTCGAATACTTCACTTAAATGTTGAATTTCAGCCCCGAACGTTCCTAAAATCAAAGATCTTGAGGATTCTATTTATCAAGATTTCGAATGTCCAAGTCGCGAATTTTAGTCCAGAAAATCATAAATTTTCAAATTTCGAATGCCGTGAGGCTTAAATTTCATTCTGGAAGGCAACCATGATATTCTGAATGTGTTCGAAGTCAAAATTGTAATGTTCAGGCCCTGAAAATTTCAAAAACGAAAGTCATTAATGTTAAAAGCTTTTGCCTTGAAACTTTTCTGGATAGCCACTATTTTTTTTGACGATAACTTCGAAAAATAATTCCTAAGCTTCTACTAGAAATTTTTAATGTCGAAGACTTCAACTTTAGCCCTGTAGGTTCCATATGTTAACCTTTCGAATGCCTAAGTCGTAAATGTTAGTATTGAAAATTCAGTCTTAAATTTCAGTTCTGAAATCAAATCTTTCAATAGTCAGGTGCAAAAGGTCCCAATTTCAAATGTCACAATCTTTATTTCCGAAAACTTCAAATTTAGTTCTGAATATTCCATATGTCAAGATTTCAAATGCCCAAATCATGAATTTTAGTCTTTAAAACAACGAATTTCGAACGTATTAAATCTTGAATTACGTACTCGAAAATATTGAGAAGTAGAAGTGCAAACCCAAGCTCAAAATTGCAGACTTGAAATAAATTCACGAAAACAAAATTCAAAAACCTTTAGATAGTAAAAGTCTAAAATAAAGATGGATCTTTTCCAACTTCTTCTTTCCAAAGATCAACAACTTTAATGTTAAAAACTTGATAGTTCGCCCTGAAGCTTCCGGAAAGTCAGTTTAAAGCTTTAATTTTAAGGATGATAATTACAAAAATAAAATTTCGGATATCTAAGTCCTGAATTTAGCCCTGAACGTTCCTAAAATCAAAGCTTTCAACGGTCAGGTGCTAAAAGTCCCAAAAGACTTTAGTCTTAATGATTCAAGATTTCGAATGTCGTGCATTTTAGTACAGAAAATCATACATTTTAAAACTAGAATGTCTTGATGTTTGTGTTTCATTTTCTGAACCTCTAATTTTATTTCTGGAGAACCTGAAAAATTTGGAAGACAACCATAATGTTCCGAATGTGTGTTGCAAGTTGAATGTTATGGATGATAACCTCGACAAAATAATTACTACGCTTTGTATTTCAGTACGGAACATCTCCAAAATCAAAATCTTCAACCCTCAGGTGCCAAAAATAAACCCCAAGAATTATAATTTTCAATGTCGAAGACTTCAACTCCGGTCGTAAATGTTAGTTCTGATTCCTCTGATAATTTCGAATTTAGCTCTGGAATCAATTCTTTCAATGGACAGGTGTAAATGTCACAATCTTTATTGTCGAAAACTCACAATTTAGTCCTGAATATACCACATGTCAAGATTACGAATGTCCAAATTCGGAATTTTAGTCCTGAAAACTACTATTAAGTCTTGAATTTCGTTCTCAAAAATCCCGAAAATTAGAAGTGCAACACCAAGCACAAAATTTCGGATTTGAAGTTAATTTGATGAAAAAAATTTTTTCAGGTCGTGAAAGTCTGCAATAAAACTAGGTCTTTTCGATCTTCTTGTTTCTAAAGATGCAAAACAACGGTACATGTAAATTAGCGTTAGAACAAAAACCATCACTAAAATTCTAATAAATGAAAAATGAAATTGAAAGGAAAAGCAGTAAACTTAAACTAACTTAATTCAACAGGTTCCAAGGCAAATCACCCTCTAACTAGATTGAAATCTGGTAGAAGCTGGCCTCGAACTAGAATAGAATTTTTCTAATAATTTTTATTATTATTTATTCTAGTTATACTAAGTGTTTTAGGTCTGGCTTTGTAAATGTTTTCCTAAAATCTAGATAAGAATCTTCCTAAATTGTTACGTAACAATCTCAGACTAAATCAGGGTATACGTAGAGCGATAAGAGTTAAAATCAATGCAAAATTGGAAAGGCAAATTATTTTAGAAGCGCGAACGTCGTAACAATGTACCATCTTAAGTTGCAATACCGCTATAATTCACCCCGAAATACAAATCCTTATTCTCAAGTACTTATGTTAAGCCTACAAGGCTGAATAAACACACAAGATCTGGGATATCAAGGAATAAGCTCCTATTGTAGGCGTAGATGTCACTGTTTGAATCGTACCACCCGCAGCAATAAATTTCGCCATTATGTGATGTACAAGTACCGAAACTGAAACACGAAAATTGCGTTTTCTCTATCTAGCACGCTATAATCGAGAGGGGAAGTAGAGAAGATGTGGCAATAAATAGATCGTCTCAGGACGACTAACTATAAACTCTGTTGCAGGATCATGTTTAGATAGACGGGTATATCTAAGATTGATTAATAGCTTTAAGCAAACGTAAGCAGCCTCGTATATAATGGTAATGAGAAGTAGTTACTTAACTTACCAATAAGATGCTGATGAATCCGTGCGTTCGAGAACCGAGCCTTAATCTCTCGATGAATCTGTGCGTTCAGCAGCAATGCGGCTTACCTACAACAAAAGCACTAAATTAGCGGAACGTTTCTACACCCCAAACACAAAACAGACGTGTATCAAGCATCCGGTAACGATATAAAGACCCTCCCGAATACATAACGCTTAAATTCGATCTCTCAAAAAGCACATTAACCGCCGAATCTAATATTTTTGTTTCAAAAGACATAACAATAAATTAAGCAAACGTACCGAAATCATACGAAAAATAAACTCGGAAGCAGTGCAATATTTTTTCCTTCCAGAAGATATAACAATAAATTAACTAAAACAAAAAAAAAAACGAAATCACGGGGTGAAAATAAACATCGTGTATTTTTTTCTATCCAAGTCGGTGGCAAAAATAAATACGGAAAAGTGGTGTTTGTTCTCGGTTTATTTGTAGAAGCGTAAGTTGGAATGGCCGAATGTAGTAAATGAAACCATACACCGATACCGCCCCCATAACACTGTAGGTAAACTGAGAGGACCGACCCATATCCAATTTTACCGTCTGTTTATTCTACTGATAACGCGATAACACATATATATATAACAAGTTGGTGAGTTGTGGTCACGTCATGTCCACTGCTTTATTAATTACCGTTCCTGCAAATTGATTACAACCAGTAGTCTTCGAATTTCACGTCGATTTTCACATTTTCAAGCTATTTATGAAAATATATTACAAAATAGATTGCATGAAATTTAAAACAATATTCAAGAAGCAAGGGCTTATTCAACGATTATATAGAAACTTTTTAATTCTTTTATGCTCCCTTTTGTCGAGCTCATAAATTTACAAAAATAATTCAAAATTTCCAGAATGCCTAACTTAAACTCAAAAGAATGAATCACAGAAGTTGCTTCTGTAACGAAAATTGAGACGAATATGTAACAATTGCAGAAAGAATATTAAAAATAAATTAGAGAAAAGAATTGGTTTTTCTAGATTTTAATATTTGGTTTTTAATTTGTACTTGCATGGTATATCAGTAAAATCTTTTACTAAAACTAGCACATCCCTGTTAAATTCTATATGAGTGACTGCTGAGCAGAAATATTTTATTTAGAACCACATTTCTGAAGAAAGAAAGAACAAGATGTTTACTATTAAATACTAACTTAGAGTGTAAATTTTTAGTTTTTAGGGTACCTACATATTTCAGTACAGTCAGTTGAAGTTTAGCTTAAGATAGCTTAAAGTATGTCTCAATGGACTCGTGTTACACCTAGTTTAAATCAATTTAAGGTAAGCAATAACTTAAGCCTTTAATTGACATTCATAAATTTTAATCGACACTCTTAAACTTCAGGCTATAGAGTAAAAAATCTTAGGCGAATTTAAAGTAAGAGTTAGGATATAAAATGAAATCCTTTGAAGATTGTTATTGTATTTTTTCATTTCTTCTATAAAATGTAGCATTTTAGGCGTTAGTAATTTAATATTAAGGCCTTAACCCTCTATGTTGCCGATCATACTTCCTCACCGAGTTTACCTTTAGTCTATGTAAGGCGAAACACACGGTTAAAACAATGATGTTTTCAAATGAAACTATCTGAATTTTTTGTACTGTTTCTGTAGTTCAAAATGATAAGTTAACATTTTTTTCTTTCGTATTAAAAAAACAGAAGAGCTTATAGAATGTAGTAAACTGATGTTGTTCTCAAAATAGATAAAAAATAATTTTTAGACATCTACCTTCACTCTTATATATTTTTTGGTTGTAATTAATATTCTACTGCCCTACCAAAATATTAAAAAGAAACATTCTAAACATAGGCAACACATTTTACTATCCAAAATTTCTGAAGTGCTTGGTTTCAGCAGTTTTACTGCAAATTTTATATATTTGATTTTTATAAATACTTTTTTATTAATTTGTATAATACAAGACTTAACAAAACAATTAATTGTAATTTTCAATATGTATGTTAATGTTCACTTTATTTACTGATTCATAATGATATGAAATCGGATATTATTATTAAATGATACAAATATGCAGGGTTTGAGACATGTTGCAATTATTGGCTTCCTTGATTATTTTCGACAACAATTGTGTGAAAATATTAAGCTTAAAAGCATCCAAAGTATATTACGTTTTTGTAGTGGCATAATAATTTCTTATACAGAAAAA
The DNA here is from genome assembly GCA_963082815.1 of Melanotus villosus. NCBI lineage: Eukaryota > Metazoa > Arthropoda > Insecta > Coleoptera > Elateridae > Melanotus > Melanotus villosus. The sequence goes on from OY720425.1 coordinate 57,772,152, forward strand.
AAAATCGTCTTATCGTTTATAAATTTTATTACGTGTCTGTAAACTCAAATTTATCATTTCAACCTATTCTGTGGTAAATCATATCATAATTGGTAGATATTTATAAATAATAAAATAGAAACGGAATGTTAGTGAAAAATAGGTCTAATTCTAATTCTTCCTATGAAACTCTCCTACAATTTTCCAAGCCAAACAAAGTTTGCTTTTGTCTCTACTTTGAAAAATCCAAGTTTTCATTAAATAAACAAACAAACAAAAATACACAAGAAAAATAAATAATATAGCATCTACAAGTTCACATATTCTATTGCATCAAAACGCATTAACAATTTTGAAAACTAAGTAGGTTTAATTGTAAGTTACGACAGTTTTGCAACAAACTTACATAAACTTTCATACTATGTGCATTTTGTCCATGTCTAATATTCTTTTTTCTTATTCTTTTCTAATTTTCTAAGATAAACAAAATTCTGCTTTGGCATCTATTTTCAATAAATAAACTAGGTTTAATTGTAGCAATATGTATATTTCCATTTCTAATACTTTTTCTATTTTTTCTATTTCCTCTCAATTTCTTAACATAAAAAACTTTACGTTCCCTCGATTTTGAAAAACTCAAATTTCCAGTTAGTAAATAACTAAACAAACAAACAAACAAAACTCAGCAAAATCTGCATATGTGAGTTCACTTATTCCAGTACAGGGTGGAGCATTTTCGATGTTTTTAAATGGCAAGCACCCTTAATATCGGAGATAGACAAAAACTGATGTCGGAGTCCAGGGTTCTTTTTTGATGCTGATTCAGGTTTCGAACAATTTACAGACCCACAAACATTAATAATAATTCAAATTTCGTAAAATTAGTATACCGGTGCATACAAATCTACCCTTTGTTTGCCCTACAAGTGATCAGCTGATGGCCTGAAGACGTCACATGCACCCGCCCTATTAAATTATCTAAGTTTATGTTTACTGGTATCATGAACCATGGCCTACTAATTTCTAAGAACATCATATAATCTGAATTTGTGTAAAAAAGGCATTGTTATTGAATTTAATCCCTACAAAGTATATATTTTTGGAAAGCGCAAAAATATGACATTTAATTTAATGGTTCATTGCAAGAACTAAAAAAGCGTTTCCTTGAAACTTCTGGAAAATAATCATTTGTTTGTGGTCTTTATGTAGCACTTAGAAGATGTTTATGTGTTTATTAGTTAATAATTGTAATTTACTTAAATACAGTTATTTTATTACTTTGTATGGCCTGCCATAACTAGCTCTCAGAATTTATTTTTATGCTAAAAAAGCCCTTACAATTAAAAAAAAACACATTATTACAGTAAACTTCAGTTTCAGAGTTTCTAGTTCCTGATTTTGAAAATTAAAATAAAAAATTCAGCAAGAAATAAGAATTACTGCTAGATTTTTTTTATTAAAGACAGAAAGTAAAGCAGTAAATATTCAAATAGAAGTATGTATTTTGCATCAAGAACCAACCCAACCTCTACCATGAATCAAATTCACAGACATGATTATAAAAAATGCTACTTGAAATTAGCTTAATTTTATGAAAAGGGAAAGAGTGAAATTCTTAACACTTTCTACTTTGATACTTGTAATATACTACAGGTACAAACTGAAATTGCAAATTTCTGATATTTCTTATTTATCAAAATATTACGCTGGGACAACAATCTTCACTAACCCTGTAACAATTAACAAACAGATAAAATACCCAATGACTATGAAATAAAAACAACTAGCAAGCCTTGATGGTTATAATTTTTTGCTTTACATGAAATTAACTGTTTGCTGGAAATAACTACTTACCTAAAAACTATCATGTTGTTTACACAAAATGTACAATAACTTGTTTGTTTTTTGAATAACTTCCTGTTCTAAAATATAATAGTTATATGTTGTACGATACCTACAAAACACTATGAAACTAACAATTTTGTTTTCTACACCAAAACTGAAAATGCATGCACTGAACTAGTGTTGATAACATTTTTGTTAATTATAATAAATGGAAACACTTAGTGTCGGAATAAAAACTCAGAAGAGCTTGAAACAATATTAAATTCTTTTCTTTACTACTACTTTACTTTAAACATAGAATACTGATACTTGCAATGTACTAAAGGCACAAACTCATTTAATTTATTAAAACATTGCGCTGGGGCAACAATCAACACTGACCATGTAATAAATAACAAACGAACAAAATAGTCATTGTTATGCCCACCCTGTACATATAAAACGCTATAAAATTAACAATTATGTATTCTCCTCAAAAACTGAAAATGCATGGACCAAACTGGTCTTTAATTAAATTTTGGAAATTATGGAACTGAATTAAAAATTTTAAATTTAATCCCACCATTTTTTTTAACACGTTTAAGTAAAACCAAGAATATTTTTATTATCCCAACTAATCTTGCAGTTGATAAATTAATTAATTAAATCTGAAAGTTGTAGTCTTAGTAGCTACTTTAAAAACAATAGAAGTTAAGTGAAAGTTCTTACATATCAGGTTTTGCTGTAAATTAAATAAAAATAATAAAAAAATTGCGAACATTCACATAACTGCATGGAAGGAATTTTATGTAAAATAGACACCAATGAAATGTTTTCAGCAACTGAAACCCAAATTATTATTAGCATTAGTTTAATATCACATTAAGAAAATTTATAATCAATAACGAACAGAGATTTGCTATCTTTCAGGACTTTTACTACTATTTACTATTATTTACTATTTACTTTTATTTACTATTTACTTTTGTTTACTATTTACTTTTATTTACTATTTACTTTTCTGAAAAAAGAAAATGGGCACTCTCATTCCAAAATTCTGAAAAATCTAAGGTTTTTAAAGAACATCTGGCTGAAAACACAACTTATATTTAAAAAATATTAAGTTTACGTCATAATTCTTAAAATATGAAAATTAGAAAATATCCGAATTGATTATCGTATTCTACTTGAAAAAGTGCCTGTATAACGTTTTTACCGCTTTTGGATATCTTCAAAAACAAAGGAGTTATTTGAAGTTTGTAAAATGCGGAATTTTGTTTTCGGAACCTGAATCAGCATCAAAAAAGAGCCCTAGATTCATACATCAGTTTTGGTCTATCCCCGATATTAAGGGTACATCCCATTTAAAAACATCGAATATGGTCCACCCTGTAGCATAAAAACGTAATAAAAATTTTGAAAACTAAGTTCAATTGTAACAATACAGGGCGGTTAAGAAGGTTTCTTTTCTTTAATTCTTGATGATAAAAAAAAAAATGAGTCAACAAAACCTTTTATGTTCGACTGTTTCAAAAATACGTCATTTTTGACAGTGTTTACTTTTTACTTTTTAGGTAGGTAGTCATAGTAACAAAGTCATATCAAACTGTCATATTAAATTAAACGTCATTATTTTAAGAAGAAAATATCACTTCAGGGCAGTCGAACATAAAATTATTTATGTCACTCGTACAAAAACGGACTTATAGACTCGCCTTATTTATTTGCCTCGCTCGCTGCGCTCGCTCGTCCAAAAAAGTCCTACATTTTGTACTTGTAACATAAATAACTATTATGAAATCACTAATAAAAGACACCCCTTTTTGTTGCAAATTTTTGGAATCGCCCTATATTCGTAAATTATCTTTCAACTAATTTTAAGAACATAGCTAGTTGTTTTACATTTTCAAAGATTTAAAAACGAAATTGTATCTAAGCAATGTCTAATTAACCCTTTTCCCAAAACTTTCGACCCTCATGAAATAAACAAATTAAGATTTTTCACAATTTTTTGCCTGGAAAATCTTTTTATAATTATCTAATAAACAGGTTATCTGAAATCTTGTTTACGTCAAGAAATTAAATCCCTTTTTGAGCACATAGTTAATCACAGGCATTTGCTAAAAATCTTGGTCGGAGTAATAAAAGCTAGAGCTTCAAGACCGCCCTAAAGCTCTTTGAGATTTTTATATGGTTTACGCTGTCATTACTTTCAAGGATAAGCGTTTTCCTACTAAATGGCTGTCGTGAAACTGAAAAGGCCTACGAATGAAACCAAAATGTACTTTAAGAAGATGGGTGAATATAAGCATTTTTTAAGATGAGATTTCAGAAATCTTCAAGAATATTTTTTTAGAAAGTTATTTCCTTAAATGTTTTCATTTGTGTACTGTAAACTGCTTATTAGAATTATTTAAATCCTTGAATGTTCTATTCTAACAGGTGCTCGGTTAAAAAGTTTATCAATTTGACCACCAATTTTAACCAGGACGGTTAAAAAACTACCACGTTTAAAGCATCTACAACCTTGTAATTTTCATCTAACTTCTAAATTAGAAGAGTTAATTCTTACTTTGTTAATTACGTTTGAATACAACGACTCAATTCACTTGTCTAAAGCATACATTTCAAAAAATTATTGGTAACTGCTTAGTAACTAAAGAAACTGAAATTTATTTAACTTTTCTGTGACTTTTAATATTAAAATATAAGCTGTGTAAGGATCTTCTGTAACAATGAAAATACGACAAAGAAACTTTTTATTAACTCTTCGAGAAAAATAAATATTTCGCATCCTTGGTGTGTTGGCGATTTAATTAATTTTTTGCGAATACGACGTAGTTTTGAAATTGAATTCTTCAGATGCGTCGAAGTATCGTTTAACAAAATAAATACGGAGTGTATGCCTTCGCATGGGACTAAAACTAATTACAGTAAAATCGATATTATTTAATTCGAATTGTGTGAACAAGCACATTGTGAAAATGGGAATGCGAAATTCAATCAACCACTTGCTTATTTACCGTTGGTTGCCGGTAACCAAAGATAAATACTAGGTGTATGGGAAAAATATGTATTTTTGGGTTAGTACTTATTTACTTTCCGGCGTAATTAATATCGGTGGAAAACTTCGGGTTATAAAATCAAAACCAATTCATTTAAAGTCATTTCGTACCGCAAACTGTTTCTGGTAGAACGATGAAACGACGACATTACCATTTGCGCGACGAGGACGTTTTCATCGCAATACTCGTACAAAATAAAACAGTTCCCTAACATAAATGAGTAGATACCTGAAAAGAGACCGCTGCATTATCTTGTGCGGCAGGATGAACAGATTACGAAGGATTTCCGCAAAAGACTTCCAGGTATTTACTCGAGTTTTGGAATATAGAAAGCATTATTAAAATTAATTTAGTATTCAAGCCCTTTTAATTAGAAACGAAAGATTATTATTCAGCAGCCTTGGGATTTTTCATCTTTGCTTGTGGAGGAGTCCGAGCTTCTCAAAAAAGATTTGAAAAGAAGGGGGAACGACTTTCCTTTGATTTAAAAACTTCTTAAACTAATCCCCGTTTCGTTTAAAATATTCCTTAGAAAGGGTCAAGCGTCCGTACCTTTTTTTCCTTCGCATTTGAATGTAAACACATTTATCAAACCGTTTCGCGTTGTTTGAAATCTCGAAGTATTAAACTTTTGAAAAATTATGCTACCCTTACACGTTTGACCTCACAAAGAGTTGTATCCAAGCTTAAATACGACTTTTATTCGTGGGCTTATCTCAGACTCACACGTCAAATTCCCATCAAATATATTTGATTAATGGCCCTACGTTGTTGTATTCAAAAACCGCCATGCTTAGTTTTGAATTTATTCACAAACGCCCATACGTCAATACTTATATTTTTAAGTCCCGCAAATAAAAGGAGAAGTTTTTAACTGAAACATGCTAAAACTGAGTAGCCGCTTGGTCGAAGTTAATAAGGTATTTGCGATACGGAGGTTAACTGAATTATCCGATATTGTGGTATTCGAGTAGAGCAATTTCAGTTTAACACAGTTTCACCACAAAATTACATCGTTCCGAACTTAGGTTAAATATGCAACTGTCTAATTCACCCTGAACTATGTAGATGTAGACCAAAAACCTCTGGGTGCAATCGAGGTAGCGGTGCCGGTATTAAATTTAAGTCCACTATGAAGTTTATAACCAGACTAACTGTCCCTAATTTACAGGAATTAGACGTATTGAGAGCTTACTCGACCCAGATGCCCACAGAAATGCAAACACCTACAACGTCTCGTTTAAACAGTTAACACCAATAGCTTCGTCCTTTATTGCAGGCGTGGGTAAGTTTGATATAATATTTTAAAAATAAAGACTGCTCAATTCAAATGTAAAAGAATTTACTCCGGAGAGAAACACAATAATTTAACCAACGCTACTACAGCTTCACTAAATTCCATTGCCTTTGTCAAGATAAATATCGGGAATTATTAAATTCGAATCCCCCTGTTTGAGGTTTTGCGTTGTTTAATCTACGGTAATAGGGAAATGAATGATAAACATAACTTCCTTGTATTTGATTTAATATAATAATGTGGTCGAGACGAGTTCCTACCATGGTAGCAACTCAGTAAAATCTTATTTGTATACTAATGAACCATCGCCATTTGTTAATTTAGGTTAAGAGGGATATCTACATAATTCTAGCCATCTGAAAACTTCAATTAAAAAACAATAATTAGAAAAGCTCTTGTTTAAACAGTTTGAAATAGTATTTCTGCAACAATATTAAATTCTAAAAGATACAATACCCAATACAAGCTGAATTGTCTGTATAAAAGCAAGCTTCCACTGTTGTATGTATTTATTTACTAAAGTTTACTCCCATAATTTAAACAAGCGGATTTACTCTTCAAAAATGGTTATTTTGTTGTCACAATGGCCGGCATATCTAGTAATAATTTTGCAAACCACATTTAAATTCTAACATCTGATATTGAAATATTTCTTGGAGGTAATAATGTTGATATTATTATGTGTGAAACAAATTTGACTTGTAATTATTTTAGAGCTACAACAGCCACATTTTTTTGCAATACTATATTTTATTTTCATGGCATTAAAGAAATTTTATTAATAGTAATATTATTGGAACCTAAGAGGTCTCATCACCAAGCCACAAGAAGTAGTGCAGAAGATAGCGAAAATGAACCAAACAACAGTAGAATCAAGAAAGAAAGGGAACGAAGAAGAAAGAATATGAAACTGTTTACACATTTAGAGTGCTGTGGACGTGTAGAAAAACATACAAGAACGAAGAAAAGTACATCTATTCTTAGCAAAACCAAGTGGATTAAGAAAGTGCAATAATGGGAACAAATTGATGAAAGATTTATAAAGATCACGCAAGAATGTTACAATAGATACTACGAATTGGCGTGGTAACTGGCAACTGAAAAGTGCAGACTAGACATATTCTTCGACAAACTCGATAATATATTGGTAAGAACAAACCAAAAATTTGAGGTCATAGTGATAAGAAACCTCAACTGCAGAGTCAGAAAAGCAAGGGACAGTAAAGATTTAGAGAAGAGGTATGGAATGACAATGGCGACAGACTGATTCATATGTAGACAACACGAATACAAGATTACAGATACAATCTTTCTATTCCATAGGCATCCATAAATATAGAGGAGAGGAAGAAGAAAATCAGTTAATGATTTAATATTAGTTAGCGAAGAAGAAAAGATAAAAACAAGAGACGCCAGAGTATGTGGACAACCGGAGTATGGCACGAACCAACATTTGGTAATAAAAAAATTTATTTGCATGAAACAAAGAAAGAAAAATGTAGAGAGAAACTTAAATAAGGAAGTAGTGGAAGAGATAAAGCAGTACCAATATAAGACTGAACTAGTTATTACATCAGGAAAGCATAAGAAAATTATACTAGGCATGGTAACTTAGTATGTATTATTAGACGGCACACGTACTAAACACGTCATGCAATGCGTACATACAGCGGCATAATATGAAACCCTAGGATTCGACCATCATCATCATCATCATCATCATCATCAATTGACATGGAGCAGATCCTCGTGGATCAATCCTGGATAACATAAAAAGTCATAAAGGGGAAATATGTGAAGAAATTAGCAAATACGAGACCAAAATTTGTAAAATTGCGACAGATAGTAAAGCAAAAAATGAGAGAAGAAGAAATTAGGAAACAGAAATTATTGACATAAAACATTCACTACTAACGGGATTAAACAAGGATGTACAATATCACCATTAATATTTAATATATACGTAGACGAAGTAGTACAAGAATGGAATTATAGATGTACTTAAAAGAAAAGGATACAAATAGAAAAAAGGGACTTAAATTATTATTATTGACTGATGATAAAACCATGGCAGGATATGGAATATATGATTGAAACGCTAGGAAGAGAATGTGCGAAAAATTGATTCAAAATACATTTTAACAAAACAATACGGGTGGTTAGCGATCTAAAACCTTCAGGCAAATAAAAAGTAAGAAGATCACCGAAACGATCGGCTACCACCATCGATAGATACACCATGACTGCGTGAAGAAGAACAGGAATTGATCCTATATAAAAGATAAGAAGAAGAAGAAGAAGAAGAGGAAGAAGAGAAAGAACAGGAAGAAGAGGAAAATGAGGAAGAGACGAATATATGTGGATAAAAGATGAACGAAACAATATTCACGTGAGGCACCACATCATAAAACATTTCATATTTTTTATTTCATTTCAAAACATATTCCAGTACCTTGGTTCAGTTATAACAAGTAACAATAGGAGAAGATGTAAAAAATGTAGGAGCAGGATGGGAAACACAGTAAAAAGAGCACTACGTTAAATATATAGAATAAGGTATTAACAAAAAACATATTTACGAAAGCTTTGTGCAAAGTGTATTATTCATATAGCGGCCCATTACAAGAAATAGGGGCAAGGTAAGAAGGAGTGGAGTACAAGTTACGAAAGAAAATAAGTGACGCAGAAATAAAAACATAGCAGTTACCTCAAAGTCTTGAAGTCTGTAAAAACCAAAACAAAACTGGCCACTTAATTTCGATGGGCCCTGGGAAAGCTCGGCTTAATCAATTGAGTTCAAATAATCTGGGTGCCTTCACAGTAATATTTCAGGCAATGAGGAGACCGACCGCCTGGCCAGGGCAGGTTCCTTGGAACCCTTCTTAAGCCCTGAACCGGATTTCGCCTACCTAAAGTAGGTGTTCAGCAAGAACTTAGGATTGAACACACTCTCAGTTCATCTCATACTAGGCATTCTGCCATGGGCTGAGGCAGGGTTAGCAGGAAGCACCTCAGGATAGTCACAGACCTCCTTATGGGGAATGGCCTTTTTAAAGGACATATGGCACTGATGGGACTTTCCGAGGGCACAAGCTGTAGATTTTACAAAGAAAAGGGAGAAACCTGTCTTCATTTCCATCTGCGATGCCCCAGACTGCTTCTACTGAAGCATTGCCTATTTCATGCCGGTCTTCTAGAGCCTGATGGATAATATTATGGCATCCCAAACTCAACAGGTTAAAAAAAATACGTGCTATAATTTCTTTTGCAAGTGAATGATATTGTACTGTATAGTAGTGGATAGACGTGGGTGAATTTTGTAAAAAATTATGAAAGGTACCTTAAGCGGGTTAAGTGTATTTAATCTTACTTTAAATATAACTAAGCCTTAAATGTGTTTGTTTTTGCAATATAAAAGTTGTTTGGAATAAAATCACTTTTACACTAAATTAATTTACTATTTTTTTTTAACTCTATAGCTAATTTCCATTCTACTCAACAAAACACAGAGTGATTGGTAAATATTATGTAAGATTTCTGTCGTGAGTCAGGCACCACCCGTCGCCAGTTGTTTGGGATTTACAAAGCTATGTCTTCAGGCCATTTCCTTTTGAGTCTTCTATTTGCCATTGGTTGGTTGAATCCTTATAAGTTTATATTTGATAGCATATGATCTGATTACATTATTTACGAAAGGTATGTTGAGATCATTATGGATGGTTAAGTTTGAGTATTCATCATCATCCGAAGAATCTTTGAAATGCTAAGAACAACAAGCTGATTGGTCTAGAGGAGCTGACTTCTGTTACAGGGTTACCGAGTTTTGCAACCATGACAATTTGTGCAAATTTCCACTGTAAGCGGCAGAAGCTTAGGGTTATTATGGTGGGGCTGTAATTTGAGCTGAGATCAAAACTAGATTCAATTGCAGTATTCCTTTCGGATATTCAGTAGATCCAGAATTTTATTCAAATCGCTGGGCCAATAAGTTGGTTCTCTAGTTGTGAGGTAATCCCAACTTACCGAGTTTAACTGACTGAACAAATGCTCTGCAAAACTCCCCCTGCGAGTTAACTTTTGTTTTTCCAATCAAAGATGCAAGGGGAAAATTTTAAATTTAAATCCTTATTTAATAAAAATTTTAGCAAGAGCCATACGGAAATGTAAATAATTCTCTTCACATTTAAGTGGAATTTTTATGACAATTTACTTGGCTTTTTTCATATTTACTTTGTTTTAATCAGATCGGCGTTGTTAGCCATTTTATTATTTAATTATATTTATCAGATCAGTGTTTATAGTTGCAATTTTACAGCAGCTCAGTTACCTATAATAAATCGTTGTGATTCCAATCTTTAAATGTATGACCAAGAATTTATCAAAATCCCCTGCTTTATTTTATTTAGGATAAGATACTTCGAAAAAGTAATCAAGAAATTGAGTTTGATCTGAAGAGTAGGCGGACACCCAATAAATTAGGTTTGGTGATGTATGTGATCATTAAGATACGACATAAGCAATTAATTGAGGAAATGCTATATATGGGACGGTTTGGAGAAGGATGTGCTTGAAAAACATCGTAAATAAATTGTTACTTAATTTAATTATTTTCATTATGTTCAGGAAACTTTTTAAGTTGTGGAATTTAAATCAGGTTATTAATCAATATTGTCGACGGGCATTGCTGTTTGGTTTAATTGTGTTTGAATGCAGGCTAATGGAAGTTTTTATGTTAACCTTTTAAATGGGCTTTGTTTTAGATAAAGTGTTAGTAGATTTATTAGGATTAAACATTTTGTTTGTTAAGCTTTTGATCTTGCTTTATTTTTCAGCTCTCAGACTGCCAAACCAAAAGTTTATTTATTTCACAAAATTTTAATTTTTCTTCTCCGCTGTAAAAACTCTACTTTTTACAGAGTTCATATTTAAATTGAGACATAAAACCCAAGGTGTGTTGCTGGCTTTATATTATTTTTCGCAATGATTTATTAAAACAATTAACAAAATAAATTAAGGTTTGACGTGACAAGGGTGGAAATATTTTGTAAAACATCAAACCTTTTATAACGTGCCTGTTTTAATTAAATATAGGTCTCTCGCCGGCTTAATATATAAATTCGTGTAATATTTAGAATTACTTTAAATTCAGGAAACCTAAATACTTGTAATTTTTCTTCATATGTTTAATAAATGATTCGAAATTACGGATACGCTACTGTTCATCTAACCCTTTTCCCAACTCTAATGGATCCCGTTATATATCTAGCTTTAAAGATAGACAAATAATGGTTAAACATTAAACCCTAATTTAAAATCGGCCGAAACTCGCATTTCTCATTAACAAATTACTCTACACAGTCGGGTCGGACGTATCTCGATTTGAACTTGACTCCTTTGTTTTAGAACAGGCCTGGCAATATTATTGACGATATTATCTTGCGTTATCCTTGCGTTCTTCCCGACGAATAATTGGTTAGGGGGAAAAGAATTTGCATCTACTTGAATTATGTTTTCGGAACCATTCGAAACTTTTATGGATCAAACATTTTTTTCTTCTTTTTATTGAACATTCAGCTACGGAAATTGCGAGAGAAATTTGATTTGCGTAATTATGATTTCTGCTTTTTGATCGGGACGTGACTGGATGCTGTGCAAAAGACGATCTGATAACTTTCAGGCTAAATACTGAAACATTCATTCAGGATTTACACTTCGGGGTTCACAGAGTAAACCCTTAAAAGAGAGATAGGCGGAAGATACGGCACTGCAGCAACGAGTTTTCTCTAGTTGTTTTAATGTACATCGACGGGTGCTTGACATTAACGTGGAGTAGTTAGAAAGGATCATTAGGTAATTGGTAACACTGCTTTGAGAGGCCCACAATACTCTATCTGACTTACTCCAATTAGTTTTAATGAATTAAGAACGAGATACGTATAACCCTTCCTGATTTGACTGCCTGAAATAAGGGTCCGAGATTATTTTGTTTGTTGATTCGAATTTTTGCTAATTACTTCTCAGACGTTCTTTAGAATAACAGAAATAACGAGGAAGGTAATTTATTCTCAAGGCTGCGTGAGTTAAATTCGTTTCCAGTTTTTAAACCTTCAGAAAAAAAAAGTTACACGACAAACAAAACAAATTGACAATTCCATTCTCTCTTGCGAAGAGTAAACACAACAAGAGAGAAATATTAAAATATCTGAAACAGAGCATGTCTATAACGAGTTCCCTCTGAGAAAACGTAAAATAAAGAAATAATTTAAAAGCCTTTTGATACTCTTTGTCAGTGAACACTCCAACATTTTACGTTAAAAATTCAGAAGCTGCTTAGAAGGCAGACTGTCTCATCCCTAGCTCTCTCTTCTTGTTATAACATAAACTCCTGAATATCTAGAAGGGTCGTTTTTGAGGCCCTTCAAATTATTGACGTTAATAAAATATGGTCGAAATACAGCACATAACCTTAAGCTTATGTAACGACGTTCATTTAATTTCTTACTGATAAATTATTTATGATTTTCACAAATTGGACGCCAGATAGATCAGGGTAGACAGGAAATATCGTATTCGTAAATAAGGTCGAGCTTATACAAACTTTAACTTCGATCAACTTTGACTGAATAAAGGAATAATATAGAATTGCTGCAAACTAAATAATAATAATTTAGTAAACTGCTTACCGATTAATAATAATGGATTAAGGACTGTTTCAACAACTCCTCGACTACGTATAAATTTAAAGTGGCAATTACTTTGAATGAAAATCAAAATCAGTGGAAAAATTCGAACAAACCTGTTTATGGATTAAGCGTAAATTTCTATAGAGTAACATAATAAAAATTCGATTATGTTATGATTTAACATATAAAACTGTATCGCATCGATTGTGTCAACATCACGCAGATTACATTTTGAACCAGTGAAAAGAGCTGAAATGCATAGAAATGTATGCTTTCATCAATGGCGTGGTTGTAAATTTAAATAACAACATCGAAGTCAGCTGTTTATCGAAAGTTTAGTTTATAACCTCGTTCTATAGAATTGCGGAATAACCAATATCGCTGAAGTGTTATGCCACACCGCAAACTATCTAAGAGAACTGTATCGTAAAATGGAAATTTGTTAGCGGTTTACTACATTGGAAGTTTGAAAAGACAGGGAATGCTTAGTTTAGTAAAATATACGATGCCTACTGATTAAATTTTTTTGTACGTAAGCAAAAAATACGGCGCTATAATGGGATATACGTTTATTGGATGTTTTTTTCGTCAACAATAAATTTCAGAACCCTTGAAAGATTTTTGACGATATGAGAAGCTAATGAAGCGAAAACGAGAGGCATTGACATAAAATCAAGGATGTTCAGAAACGTATAAAGAGCATCACAATAATGAAAAGTTAAATTATTCCAGAAAACGGTTTACAAAGAGACATGACAAGGCTTAAAAGTAAACTTAATATTAAACGAACATCAAAGTAATGTAGCTATTAAAATGTCTTAATAAACCTTCCCGTTTTTTACTAAGCTTTCTGTAAATAAAGAAAGCTTCAGCTTGATTCAAAAACAGGAACCCATTTCTTTGCATCATTAAACTAATAAAACGTATTTGGCATTTTAATTTCAGGAAATACGATCCTTTTTTACAAACTGGCTCACCGGTTCGACGATAAAACTATTTTTAAAGTGGGCCTACCGGGAAAACCCCTAAGGACCCAAATATCAACATAAAATTTCAGTCATCCTGAAAAAAATTTAACGCACAGAACTTTTTAGGAAATCTCCTGAAATCTTTAATTTCAGGAAAATCCAGGTAATTTAAAAATCTTCAACCTGAAAAAGTTCTGCCTATGTTTGGAAGAAACTCCAGAAAAGCTTTGAACTTTTCAGTAAGCGTTTAATCTTGTTTCTTAATGATAATATGAATAACTACAAGTGAAGTCGTTTTATTCCTGAAAAATCGACTGTAATTGTTTATTTTTCAGAAAGCTAAGAACATTCAACTTGAAAGCTCATAGTTGGGGAAACTCCTGAAATTTAGAAAGCCTGGTTTTTAAATTAAAATATTAATAATTTGTCCTAACCCAGAAATTGATCATTTTACTCCTGAAAGAAGCACCTGAATTTCGTTATTGTTCCAGATAATTTCCGCCTGAAAAAGAAAACCTAGGAGCTCCTCTGAGCCTTCAAAAATCATTTAAACGCGTTGCTGAAAGTTCCTAGTTTTTCAGATAATCTGAGAATATTCGGCCTGAAAACTTCAGATTATGTCCAAAGAAGCTTCTGAAGGGTTTGAAATTTTCGAAAATCGTTTCACTTCGTTTTTAAATAAAATATTAATAATATTTTAAACTAAAAAGTTACTTGCTTTACTCTTGAAAAATTCACCAAATTTCTCTAATTTTTTTTAGAAAATCTAAGAATATTTAACATAAATAAGCTGAGATTTTTATTGAAAAAACTGCTGAAAAGTTTTGCACATTCCAATTATTGTTTAAACTCGTTTTAAATAAAATATCAATAATTTTCATCAACTAAAACGTTTTGTTTTAAAAAATAGACTCTAATTTCTTATTTTTTAGAAAATATTCTATCTGAAACCCATGTTGAAGAAACTCCTGAAGTTCAGAAATTTTTTAAACTCTGTTTTTAAATTAAAATATTAATAATTTTTTGTAACCCAGAAATTAATTGTTCTACCCCTGTAAAATGTCAAGCTTTTTAGGTAATTTCGGAATATTTGGCCTAAAAAAATTCAACCTACGTTCAAGAAATCTCACAAAGAGTTTTGAATCTTCTACAAAATCGTTTAAACAAGTTTCTAAATAAAAATATCAAATTTGTGGCAACTAAAAAGGTATTAGATTTTTACTCCTAAAGAATCACCTGAAAGTTCCCAGTTTTTCATGAAATTTAAGAAGATTAGCAAATAGGTTAAACTTGTTTTTATAATAAAAATTTCAACAATTATTGTTTTAAGTAAGAATTAATAACTTTACTCCTTAAAAATCGATCGAATTTTTCTATTTTTCCAAGAAAGTTAAGAATATTCAACCGGAAAAAGCTGAGATTTTATTGAGAAAACTCCTGAAAAACTTTAGGAAGCCTAAAAACATTATGCCTGAAACCTATGCTTGAAAAAACTCCTGAAGTTTTGAAAACTTCTTTAAACCCAGGTTTTAAATTAAAATATTAAAAATTTGTTAACCAAGAAATTAATCGACCTTCTGCTGAAAGAATCGTCCGAATTTCCGTATTATTTTAAGTAGCTTCGGAACATTCGGTTTGAAAAACTCAACATAAGCCAAAGAAAACTCGTAAAGAGTTTTGAAACTTCCCAAAATCGCTTAAACACACTGTTAAATAAAAAATATCAACAGTCCTTATTAACTACGAAGGTAATCAGTTTACTCCTCACGATTCACCTGAAAGTTCCCAGTTTTTCGGGAAATCTAAGACCATTCGGCCTGAAAATTGCAGATTATATTTAAAGAAACTCTTGAAGATCTTTGAAAGTTCAGAAAAATCGTTTAAACTGATGTTTAAATAAAGATATCGATATTTTTTCTAAGACTGAAAGATCGTCCAAATATTTTTTAGATCTAAGAAAATTCCACCTGAAAATGCTCAGATTTTTTTGACAAAATTCCTGAAGAGCTTTGAAATTTTCTAAAAGTGTTTAAACTCATTCTTTATCAATAATTGTTATCAACTATGAGATACAACGTTTCTTCCTCAAAACTCGACTGTAATTTCCTAAAATCAATTGACCGGCAAAGGCTCACCGTATGTTTCAAGAAACTCCTGAAATTTCGAATACTTCTTAAAACTCTGCTTTCACATTTATCATATTAATAATTTAACTTAATCCACTTTCACTCCTGAAGGAATCGCCGGAATTACCGTATGCTTTCGAGTAACTTCGGAACATGTCTGAACAAAACACAACCTATGCCCAAGAAAAGTATTAAAACTTTCAAAAATCGTTTCTAAACAAAAATACCAATAATTTTTATTAACTAAGAAGGTTTAGTTCTAAAGGATCACGTGAAAGTCTCAAGGTTTTTAGGTAACCTATGAACATTCAGCCTGAAAATTTCAGATTATGTTTAAAGAAACCCCTGAAGAGTTTTGAGATTTCATAAAATCGTTTAATTCATTAATTTCTAATTGAAAATATCAATAATTTTTCTAACTAGGAAGTTAATTGTTTTACTCCTGAAAAATCGATCAAATTTCTTTAATGTCTTTTAGAAAACCTAAGAATATTCAACCTGAAACAGCTGAGATTTTATTTAAAAAACTCCCGAAAAGCTTTGAACCTTTCAATAACTGTTTTAACCAGTTTTTACATGAAAATAATAATAATTTTCATCAACTAAGAGTTTAAAACGTTTTGCTTTGCAAAATAGACGGTAATTTTCTACTTTTTAGGAAGTCTAAAGGCATTCTACCCGAAACGCTCAGCCTATGTTTGAAGAAACTCCTGAAATTTCGCAAATTCTTTAAATTTTGTTTTTAGATTAAATATTAATAATTCGTCGTATCCTAGAAATTAATTGTTCTGGCCTGAAAAAATTGCTTGCATTTTCTATTTTTTCAGGTAATCTCGAAACAGTCGGTCTGAAACTCGTAGAGTTTTCAAATTCCAATGATTGTTAAAACGCATTGCGAAATAAAAATACCAGTATTTTTTATAACGAAGAAGATAAGCAGTTTACTTTGCAAGTTTTACCTGAAAGTTTTAAGTTTTTCAGGTAATTTAAGGACGTTCAACCTGAAAATTTCAGATTATGTTTTTAAACAAATTCTCGAGTTTTGAAATTCCAAAAAATCGTTTGATTTCGCCTTTAAGTAAAAATACCAATAAGAACTAAGAACTCTATTGTTTTTTACTCTTGAAAAATCAATCGAATTTCTCTTTGTTTTGTTTTCGGCCAACCTAAAGGTTGCAACCAAAAAATTCAGGATTTTCAACTAAATTTCCTGAAATATTCCGAAATTAAAAGGTTAATATTTCTAAACGTTTCGCTTTAAATTGCCAAATGAAAAAGATAATTTTGAAAAGGGCACGTTTTCTTCCTGAACAATTTATTTCAGAATTTTGCTCCGATTTTTAATTAGTTTAAATTTTCTGTGACGATTTTAAAGCTGCGGCTATCGCCGGTCATTGCACATTAAAACTTTCACATTAAGTAAAACAAAAAATTTTGGAAGAAAAGCTAAGTTTCCTTCCTGAAAATTTCATGTGAAAAAGAATATCCCATTTTTCTGTTTTTTTCTGAATATTTTTATATTAATTTCCAGCCGACGTTTGAAATTAAATTTTTGATAATTTCGGAATTCTAAATATTCATCCGGAAGCAAAAATTTAATTTTTCTTTTGAAAATTTTCACCTGAAAACAGCAAGCAGTTTTTCAGTTGGGGATTGACGTTTCTTAATATTTGTTTTTGGGGTAGGTATATGTTGAAGAACAAAATTTTTTTAGAGATTGGGTTCAGATATATCTCGTGACAAGTGGGCTACCGGGCTCTTCCCAGTTGCCCGGCGCCCCAATCCGGTACTGCATTTATTCAGTAAAAGATAAACGAAAGTTGTGGCGAGGCTTTCTGAAATGAATTGAAACAAATAATAACCAGTATCTATGTCTCAATGTATACATTTTTACTTAACCTAATTTTAGAATAAATGCTTTTCATTAAAGCGTCTAATTTAAAAGTTTCCGGATTTAAATTAAAACTTCCCGCTGCAGGTTTTTTTTTGTTCAGAAATCATCTCTGGATTATCTAAACTAATTATATAATTTACCAGAAATATTTCTCGGGAGTTTCAGATTATTTTGTCTGTGCTTTTCGAGCACAAAAGTTAATTACGCTGAATCCGATTTTAGTTGTTAATGTAGGTCGAAGTACTTACGTCACAAAAGGGAACGCCGAATATTTTTTATACGTTTTGCATGAGAAATAGCCTAAGTTGTGTCGTACAGATTTGAGAACTTCGAATGCTCAGAATTCAGTTTCTTAGGGCATTATTTTTACGTGTCAAGTCTCTGAAGGTTTGGAAAACGCGTTGTCACATGATTTGTATGAAAAGTGATTGAGGTTGGATTTGCAGGTAGAGAGTTTTCGTGGATAAATAAATCGAAAATACCGAATAGAAAAGGGATTGACAGAGGAATACGCATGCTTGTGTGATGTCTCTATTGTCATTTTCCGAACGTATACCGCAGGACTGTAAATTGTCCTTTTTCTCCGTTCTCCACGTTGCTACTCTTAAGAACCAGACTCTCGTGCACCCAGAGGACCCAGGACGTGCGGTAACCAGGGGCAACCCGGGGTAATCTACATAGATACAACGGAGCCTCTTGAGAAGTTACCTAAAGTGACAGGGAGCTATGCAAACGTTACGAGATGAACGAAGAGGAAAACTGTTTTCATTTCGCCTGCTTTGTTTGAAGGTTGGCAGAATTGAAAACACTGTCACGCCGCGTTTTTTAATTGTTTTTAGGGATTATTTTTTCAAGCCGGCTTGTTAACTTTGAAAGCCCTCTCTTTTAAGTTTATATTATGGATATTTGATAGGCAAATACGCGCGCCCTTGCATTTTAATGCCTTTCTTTTTTATGAATTAATTAAACCCCTTTTTCTCTAACGTAGTCTAATCACGTAATTTTGCACCGAATAAAATTCATCTTTAACTTCATAAATCACGACAAAAGTAGAATTGTGTCATCCATTTTTTTCGACGATAATTACACGTAAAAAAATAAGCAATGGCCTTTAAAAGAAGAAAGGCACAGTTTTTATGACATTCTGCAAACATAGGTTGTCCCGTGCGGCCCAGAAGTAAGACTGACTTTTCTTAAATTTAGCGGGTGCCGGTTTCAAATGACGTTCCTTTGTGGTATATTGCGTGGGTTATAAAAGTTTACACAAGTTACTCGGTTTTTAATCTTGTTCAGCGACCTTTGTGCCAAGCGATTCGATGCCGAGCCTAGCTTTTTGACCCATTAGAATTTTAAAAGTCCTTTGAGTTGTAAATTACAGGGCCCTCGATGCTGTACTAACGCTAATTATTACCTATTCTATAGCTGCTTAACCCTTGTTAATCAGGCCTCAAACGGTTTAATAATTTTTGAAAGGTAAAATCTAAAGTCTAAATCTAAATTGACGGATGAGTGTGAGCTCTAATACTAAAAAAAAAATTCATTGAAGATTTTCAGAGGGTTGTAAATTTTGTAACCATTTTATTAGTATTCTTACATTTTAATAAAGAAAAAAAGGAAGGGACGCAGTCTAATTAATTTAATACATCCTTGAAGATCAAAGAAAAAGTTGTGTATTTTGCCCGAAATTACTTCTCATTCAGAATAATTAAACATATTATTTCCATTTCGTAATATAAAGGTTTATAAAAACTGCCAAATAAGCTATTTACTCAAAGGTTCAACTACCTTTAGATTACTATGTATGTCTCAAAAATTTATTTCATTTAAATTTACTTTCTTAATTAATGTAAGTTTTATCAAAGGCCCTCCTTTTCCTTTCGGAATTTCCCCAGATTAAAATATAAAACTTTGATATTTCCAACCACTACTGAAGTATTACTTATCGAAGATCAAAAACTCAATTTTTCTGCTTTATTAAAATTAATAAATAACCAACTAAAGTGAACTTCGGCAAAGAAAATCTATGAGCTTCCATTATTAAACCTACTCGTACATCTTTCTACCTCTACTCCACAACATAACCTTACTGTTTGTGGTCCAGAATTATCTAATTAGAAAACTCAAATTCAGACAATACTGTGGGATTCTAGGAAAGCCAAGCCTTTAACAATTTCTTTATTTTAATTAAATTGCATTTCATACTTTAGTATTTTCAAACTGTCTTGCACGTCTGCCGTCATTGTCGTACCTCTCGTGCTCTCGGGTTACTACCCTCACTCACCCGATGCACGCCGGACCCCTACCTGAACATCGATCGTCTGCTAGAATTCCCACAATACATAATTTAAACTGTTTTGTTTTAAAAATGTTGCCCATCTTTTTCGACAAAATTTCGAATTGCATTTTTCAACATTATCGAATTGTTAACATACGTGTATTCTTTGCTCGAGTTGTTCCAACTGCAAAGTTAATTTTCAATTATTTTTCGAGCATGAACAACAACTTCAGGTGTACGGTTTTTTGACCGCTCTACTGAATAGTTTTAGTAAAAGATTAGGGTATAAATTGGGTCAATTGGGACATAAAATGATCAGCATGGTTTGCCATGCAGATGACGCCACAATAATAGCCTAATCTGACAGTTAGAGTTTAACTTGTTTTCCCGAAAATACAACATGACATGTCTATATCCATAAGTAAAACAAAGTGTATGACACTCTGTAGAAACCGTAAGATGTTGTACACTGTTACTAGAGGATAAACCATTGAAGCAGGTGACCCAGGCTAAATATCTATGTTCTAGGTGATCAACTATCTAGCTATAATAACCCAGAAAGAGATATAGCAGACCGAGTAAACAAAGCTATTGCAATCTCAGGATGTTCAAAAGACGCAATATGGCGAAACAAACACATGCTAATCGAAAACAAAATGAGGATTTACAAGACTTGTGTAAGACTTGTAATGGCATTCGGCATAGAAACAAGGGCCGACACAATTAGACACTAAAAGCCAGCTGAGAACAACAGAAATGCAAATGGTAAGAACGATATCAGGTAAAACTTTAAGAGACAAATGAAGAAACCAGGAAATAAGAGAAAATTTTAACATAGAGGATGTTATACGTTGGGGCAGGCAGAGGAGAAGATACTGCTACGATTATGTGAAACGAATGAAACAAATGAAAGGAAAACCGTCAAGTTCTTGCCCACCATTAAGGCCATATAAGAGATGGAGAGTCTTAAATCCATATATAAACACATCTCAAGATTTATAGGAAAGAAGAACAATTTCCAGATGAAGATTGCGATCCGACCTTGGGGGGTTTTGAAGCTCGACTTTGAATTTAATTAGCGATAGAAATGAGCAGAACGACACCATTTTTGATTTGGGAATATTGTATTGGTTTGAATTTGAAATTTTGATTATCATTATGACGAATGATTAGTTAAATGACAATAATCAGCATTAAAAATCATAAAACTTGCCAAAAAAAATTAATACCGTCAAGGACCAAGTACAGAATCGAATTGAATAATTATGTAAAATTCAATTCGAAATACAAATCTTCGAATTTGAGCTTGTATTTATCAAGTTTCAGAAGAAAATTTTCAATCTAATTCTGATTTTTAATTTTCTTTAACTTTAAATACCTATTTCCAACAGTCATACATTTTTCATATTCTTTTCTGCTAATAAAACTTTTGTTTTTACGTTTGTTGTCAGTTTTTTGAAGATAAAGTAAAGGCTGTTGAAAATACTGACAATATAAATTCTTTAAACCTGTAACTGAAGAAGATGCGAATTCCTCTCGCCACGTATCTATGAATACTACTAAAGGACCGAAGATAACCGAAGAGTACTAACCTAAATGCACATTACTTATAGAATACAGAGCTTCTGCAGTTTTTTCCTCGTGTTAAACATTTAAACGTCTTCATTTTATGTTAAGTTTGTTATCCTACCGATCTGGTAAGTTACACTTACAAAATTTTTTTTGACCATACTCGAAGAAGATGGGATAATTTTGTTATTTGTTTATTGATTGTCGTGAGAGTGGGGCAGTAAGTGTGAATTTATCGCCCTAACATTTTGATTTATGGAAGTATGGAAACGATGCTTGGCACTTTTAAAATGATAACAGAATATTAAAAATTAGGTTTACCTTGAAATGATAAGCATGCGACGTAAACATCGTGACAGTTCTTTACCAACACACACTGATTTGAAACAAACCCGATAGAAAACGTAAAGCAATAGCAAAACAATGACCGTCGTTTCCGATCAGCAAACCACGACTACAAAATTTGTTACAACCTGTCCACTGGTTAGCGTATTTAATCACTTTTTAGGATCTTCGTTCTGACAAGAAACATGTGTGTAGGTACTTTTATTATTGGTGCGAAGATAAAAGCGAACACGTGTGCTGTTTGTACAGCCGGGCCAGCTTTAGAAAGATAAATACATACATACCAGACAAGCTGTCTATTTTCAAGGCATGATTTTTCTTTATTTTCGTTAAGATACCAACATTCAAATTATTTCAGTTCACAATTCTTTTTTAATGATAATACGTAGTAAACACAGACTTATCAACTAAGACCATTTGTTGAACAAGCTCCAGCTTGGGGTTATATAAGTATTTTAATGCCTGACGACTGCTTTAGCCAGTTAGCTTTCAGCTCTGGTAGGAATCTTCATCCCCTAAAATATCAGACAGGCATGGAAATAATACTTTTAATTCCTATTTCTCTTTCTAAAACACATTTTTTTTAAATTTCCATCTGATATTTAAGGTAACATAAAAACCGAATAAACCTTCCGCGCCCATTTATTTAAGGCTTCGAAATATGAAGTTAAGTTAGAACTTTAAAAGTATAACAAACGTGTACCTTGTTGAGAATACAGACACGCTTTTTTTATTATTTATTTAAAAGGCCGAATTTTCTTGAAAAACGCTGTACTTTTTTTTATTTCAAGTTTTTCTGCTGGTTTTCATACGGAAATTGCTTAAGGTCTCCCTTGTGTTCTTATTTTTTTAAGATAAGTTCAGAACGAGCGCTATAATTTACGAGAAAGTGTTTTACAAGCAAGGTGTTCAAGTTTTTATAAAACTTCTTTCACTTTCACGGCTTGTGCAATATCATGGTACCTACATATGTGTTTTGAAATTTTATTTAGCTAAAAATTGCTTAAATTTTGGGGCTTAATGCACGAATTCATGATGTAAAAATTACATAAAATGCAAGCACCGCTTGTTTGTTGGAATAAAAGAAAGCAATCGAAATTCTGAATTCGTCAAACTTAAGATTAAATTAGTTACATTTATATCTGTTTACAACAATTAACAAATGTATTACAGGGATTTTGCTTTGCTGAAAGCAGCAAATTTAAAGAGAATGCTGGTTATTTATACTCTTCACTAATTCGCCAATCTGTTGTTAATTAATTTTACTAATTAACTTTAATTTATTTTTACATCGTGCAACTTCTATAAAGACAAATAAAATATAAAAAGGCGCCATCGAATAACAAAGAGCAGAACCGAGAAATAAAAACAGAAGGACACAGAAAAATAAATTGATTTAGTTTTACTTACAATAAAAGTTTGATAAAACTTGAGCTTAGGACTTTTAGGAAAAAAAATTTAATTCGCCTCATAAGCAAAAGATGTTTAAAATAGTTTGGTTCCTGATGCACTTTACGAGCATAGATCGTTTTTATACAAGCACTTAAATGTAACAGGTGGCATGTATAGGTATTTAGAAAGCTCGCTCATGCTTTTCAATTTAAAATTCAAATTAGTTTAAATAAAACTGACCTAATTGTTTTGATTCAGCTTTTAATGGGTTATGTATACATACGTAAATTTATTGTGTTTTCCTTTTTGTGTATTAGTTGTAAACTTGAAACATATTTAGTTTTCTTCAGAAAAGTATCGAAGATTAATGACATATACAGGGTGGGTCGGTTCGTTGTAGCAGGACTTCAACCGTTGATAGAAAACCGTTTTTTAAGGAGACGTTAGTAAATATGGGTCGTAGAACGTTTCGTTTGTGAGATGCATAATAAAAAGGATTGATTAAGGGAGACAACTTTGGAGGTAGACGAAATGGTTGGATATATGTTAAGAAAGGTTGAAAGAAAGCACTAATTATAAAGCATAAAAAAAAAGATTAAAAGCACAAATTCACGAAGGATTCGTGATTAAATATAAAATAATAATTATATACTGGGTGATTCACGTAAGACGCGCCCCTTAAATGTTTCAAATGCAACCCAACATACATAAGCTACTAGAAATGCATGCAAATTAAAAAGCAAAGTTTGATGGGTTGCCTATTCCAATTGTTAAAGGACGCGTCTTACGCGAATCACCCAGCATACACAACAAGTGTAGTAAGTGCGAACATGGAAGATTACAGCCCGAAGGTAGTAAGGGCTGACACCATGCCTGCCAGACAAAGCAAATTATTTAACTAGCTGATATATACAACATTCCGTCAGCTGTTGATATTGTCTCTGTACCACAAATACGAATACAGAAAGATACAGAACATTTCTAACTAAAGATTAAAATGGACTTGTTCAATTTCACCCTAGTGAGTCGATTTACGGATTTAGGTTGTTCAGCTGCAATCCAAAACAGTACTCAAATATAAAGGCACTGAAGGGATTGCCACAAGTACAAAAAAATAGTTACAAAAAGTTTTGATAATAAAAAATAAGAAAGAAGGAGAGACGGAGAAAAGGAAACACCTATAACGACAATCAAACATTATTCTAGCGAACAAGTGATAAGGAAGTGCGAAGGAACATAAAAGAGCAGAGAGAATATTTTAAATTTAAGGAAGAAAAAGCCGGTCAAGACAATTTATAAAAAGAAAGCTGGAAAACACAGTAAGTGATGCAATACCTTCAGAGACTGTGAACTACTTGGGCAAGCAACTAAAGAAACTGCCATTGAAAATATTAGCACAGTGAAAGTGGCACAAAGATCAGTACAAAGAGCAAGAGATAGGATAAAAAACAGCGTAATAAGACCGAAAACAAAGGTGACCGATGTGAATGAAAGAGTCGCCCACGCCTGAACTGGCAATAGGCAGAACACAGGCCGATGGATAGCCATAATCTTAAGGTGGAGACCCAGGGAAACTAAGAAGGGCGTGGAAAAGCCCCAAATAAGATGGGCCGACGACATAAAACAATTAGCCGGCAGAGAGTGGATTCAACAAGCAGAAAATAGATCGGCATGGACAAGTGTTGGAGAGGCCTATGTCCAGGAATGGACCAGTAGGGGCTCTAGAAGAAGAAGAAGAAGAACTCAGCAACACTGACTAAAGATTGAGAAACTGTAATGTCTTGCCAATTTGATAAAATGGAGACTCTAAAGCTTGTGATAACTTTCACTTTTAGTGTACCAGGAAGATCTTCAATGAATGGAAAAAAAGGTATGCGATACAGTGACAGACTAATTGGCTAGATACAAATTACGTGCGAGAAGTCTTGATCTTTTCCCTTTTTATTTTCCAAATTTAACTGAGAAAGTACACTTATATAAAATGCTCACAGGGAATTGTAGGGAAGTATTTTCAGAGCTAGTAATCTTATCTAAGAGGGTGCCTCAAGGATCTTTGATTTTCTTCTTAATTTACATAAGCATGACCGACCATATTAAGATTCCATTATTACTCCGGTATGCTGATGAGCTGATAACACTTGTTGTATATTAGCCGTGATTTGAGGAATGTCTGCAGACTCAGACTTTAGAAAACCTGCTCCGAATAGACGACTCCTCAGAAGAAATAATTGAGGACATTGCAAAAGGAGATGAAGAGAGGTTCCTTTAGCTCATTGCAGAATCTGCAACTCGGGTCCTTGAAAAGGCCTATCAGATGCAGATGTAACTATCGTAAGGTGTTTCCTGTGAAGCTGTCCCCACGGATTTGTCTACTTGATGTGCGTATTGATACGGGCGCAGCAGATTGGTGATCTTTGATTTACCTCTCCGATAAACAAAGAAGTTAGAATTTGATATGAACTGTCGCTAAGTGAATTTATTACAAAAACAATTAGGATATTATCTATGCTTGTGTCGTGAAGTAGTTGTTACGTCCCTAAGGAGGTAAATTACCATTATTTTTCTATAGCCACGATACTTGCGTCGAATATACACACATACATGAACACATGTTCAAAGAACTTTATGTAGAACTCGAAAATGTTGCGGCAGAGATTAATCTAGAAATCAATGAGGACAAAATCAAGGTACTCATATAGACTAGGAGTAACCTAACAATATGGGGCCAGAATGTCGAAATAGCGAATGACTTTATATACCCAGGTGCCGATATCTCCAACAAACCGAATGAGGGAGATACAAGCGGAGTAATAACGCAAACAAAACATATTACAGCCCATCGTTCATATTTAAGTTAAGCAATATACACAGTAAAACGATACTATGACTTTAATGACAATACTTAGACCGATGTTGTGTATGGATGAGAGACATGGATACTGGCACGAGCGGAGGCAGCCATAAATCCATTTGAACGGAAGATCTTGTGGAGAATATATGGACCAATCAAGGAGGACGATCAGCGGAAAAGTAGATATACTTATAACCACGATATATATCAACTGTTTAAGGAAGCCGATACAGTAACCTCCATCAAACTACAGAGACGTTTGACGAATGAACAAGTCAAAATTAGTAAAGAAAATATTCCCAGGAAAACCAGAAAGCACACGACCAGTAGGAAGACTAGGAACCAGCTAGTAAGATAAATTAAAAAGGGACACACAGACCATGCTAGCAACCACCAATTGGAAAAAGGCGGCTTTTGACAGGGAAAATTGAAGAGGCCAAGGTCCGATTTGGACTGTAGCCCCATTGGATGGATGGGTAGCTTCGAATATAGCCAAAAGTAACTTCGTAAGTGCAATCCACAAAATCAGCAGTGTAAAACATACCAAGAAATGAAGATCTTGAGTGTTTGTTTAGCATAAGGATTCATACTCTACTGTGTAACTAATGAGCATTTCGTTTTCTTTACGCTTGTCTTCGGGCCTTTAGAACTGTTATAGGAAGTGGCAAAAAGGACTCTCTATTTTTTCTGCACCAGCCAGGGTAAAAGAGTATTGCTTTGTATGTGTTAACTGCTCTTACTGAAGAGCGGTAATTTACCTTCAACGCAAACAAAAGTTTTACTAGCAGAAAAGATTAGGAAAATGGCGAATATACAGGGTGGGCCACGAATCTGTTCACTTTTAATTTAATTTACTTTTCCCTCGCAAACTCAGAGAACGGGGGACGTACGGAGGGCACCAGCCTCTAGCTAGTTTCTCTGAAATTTAGTCGTGGTACATCAGTTCAGGGGCCACAGCGTGCTTCTGTTTAAAACATTTGCACTTAAACAACAATTGTCTCGTTACCGTCCGGCGCCTTTTTCGTGTAGAATATTAATTACATGATTTGAATGCTTTAGTTGCCACAGATTTTGTTTTGTTCTCAATTCTATTTTTGCTGTCTGTTCTTCTAGCGTTACCTAGAATTCATGCACCCTCCTTTCTGATATTGCAATATGGGGCCACTTGCCATACCTCGAACGAGTCTCTGCCAGTGATGAGAGAAATGTTCCCGAATAAACTGATTTCAAGGAAAGGGGTCGTTGCATGGCCTCCCAGAAGTCCAGATTTGACTCCAGCGGATTTGTTTTTGTGGGGTTATTTGAAGAGTCGAGTGTACATTAGTAAACCTAGGACACTCTTTCAATTAAAAGAGAATATTCTGGAAGAGATGGGCAAGAATCAAAATGTACCTATTCAGTTCAGGTCTAATCTAATTTAAGCCGGCTTAAGTATTGGTTTAAGTCGGCTTAAGCTTTTTCGTGAGTAACTGTTCCTAAATATTATTTTGTTTACTATGTCCATTTGGCAATTTTTTTTATTAAATTAGCCTACAGTCTGATGTAGTTTTTAACCCTTGAAGTGATACAGAATATTCTACTGTAAATCCTAGTTTCAGTTTGAAATTGGAAAATGTTAAAATATAAACCTTTATTTGTGAAGGCGTCATTAATAAAACGAATCATTCTACAGTAAAATAAATCGTGCTACACTAAGTCAATGAGTTCTTGTCAGGGATGTTTTCTTCCTTTCGTTTTATTTTTAGTATCACTAAAAACAGTAAGTGGAAAAAGTTATGCTGGAAGGATGTCTTTGACATCCATCTTCTAATGTTAAAGATGTTATTTATACTTCGCTGATCTTTTCATTAAATACGTAGGACTTCGTGATCGAGGATTTTAAGCTTTGTGAACGGAAGGAAAGGTTCTGAGTTTTTGAAGTCTAAGTCAATAGTTCGCATTGAATTCGTTCCTTTTTACGTACAGAAAAAAAAAATTGAAATCAAATACGTAATTTGGGTGCGCGCAAGTCTTTCAAACTTTGACTTTGTACCAAAAAATTTTAACGTCCGTGCCTTTTGTGTGTGCCG
Organism: Melanotus villosus; assembly: GCA_963082815.1. Classification (NCBI taxonomy): domain Eukaryota; kingdom Metazoa; phylum Arthropoda; class Insecta; order Coleoptera; family Elateridae; genus Melanotus; species Melanotus villosus. The sequence goes on from OY720425.1 coordinate 57,800,489, forward strand.
TTAACAAAGACGAGTTAAATTGAAATCAAACAAAATCGGAAGGCGAAAACAAATAATCTCGACTTTCAGCTCTCGGCCCAAGTATCACTTAAGAGTAGATTATAAGGAGTTTCATTATTTTTATTGGCGTCCGAAGTACGCGAACGCACGCCGATTCGAGTGCAGCCGCCGGCGATAATTGGTACAACTACGGGGCTGAATTTGAGATGTCTTTTGATCCGCATTAGAAGCCCTTAGCACGACAAATATTAGATGGTCTCGGGACTACTTCACGTCCCTGCTTTACAGTATGACATCCTGAAATCCTCAGACAACCACGTTGACGATTTTTAGGGGGACCTTCTCTTTCTATTTCCCGACTTAAAATTTAATTAGAAAGAAGACGAAAGCGACGCCGTGTAAAAGCTTCGACTAATGTATTGGAGAATGCTATTCAATACGTACTCGTTAGATTTGATTGATAATATTGGATTTTTTTATTAGTTTCTCGTATACTGAACGAATCTTTGATGTATTTTTATCCAATCTGCCTCCGGCTATATTCGTTTTAAATTTTAGGCCCTCTCTAACTCGCGTAGCTTATTTTGTACGAAGAATGTCTTTTAGCTTTTATTTATGTTTTTATTTTTGAGCTGATGTGTATTTCCTATTTCAATCTCATTTATAATGTGTTTTATCGAAATGCAAAAAACGCGGTTCTTGGAAAGTTTACGTTTTGTTTTGCATTGTTTGGTCGATGACTTAATCCTGAATACCCACCGAAGCGTAGTTTTTACGACAAAGAAAAACAATTACGCGTATTTTATAACGTATTTTTATTCATTAAAATTCCTTTTAAATTGGCTCATGCGTTGCAAAGATTTAGGTATCACAGGAGTCATTTACTATTGACAACTCATAGATTGTCGTTCGACCCCTTGTGCTCTCTTTCGCTTCCGAAGCTTGGGTTCGATTACATCTAGAATACTTGCAAATCCAGGAGAAGAAAGGGATGAACCCTCAGGTAGGAGTGGTGAACTGTTGATAATCGACTGACTCCGTGAGGTTTGAAGTCGAAATATTTCATTTTCGAAACAATTTTAGGGGGCAATACATTGCCGTAAATAAACATCTAATACCACCCGCTCGGAAAGTCCTTTATAAATTTATTACTTTCTTAACTAGTTAAAAACAAATTCGAAACTCGGCAAAGAGAGGATCCGGAGAAGCGGCTGGAGCCCGCGTAGTCACAGTTTTGGGATCCCGCGCGTATTGAAGACTATCATAAATCTGTCAAGCAACTTTGTACACATCCCTAACGGAGGCCTGAAAAGAGGTATTAGTGGTTTTACGGCAGATTTGCATCCGCGAAGTTGGTAGCAATGCGTTTTCGCGTCCCCCGGGATACTTTACAATGTTGGATACACGGTTGGCAATCTCTCGCACAGATTTATATCCTTAGTTGAAAATTCCGCGATTTCGTCTAAATATGGAGTTTTTAGGACGCGATGGGTTCTTTCATATCCTCGTTTCTTTCAAGGTGCACACTTTTATTACAACCTTTTTTACGACGACGTATAAGATACGTTCTAAGAAACACCTCGGCAAATTACCAGAAGGAAACAGACCTTTAAAAACTCCTTGCCATTTTAAATCTACGTTGACAACAATTTACACGGGTATACGACACTAAACAAGGATATTTTTAAAGAAAAATCCAAACTTACAATTTAATTTCGGGTAGGTACATGTCGACTAATAGAATTAACCATATTATTTTAGTTATTTTCAAAACAGCGAGTAAAAACCATGATATAATGAAATGGATTTTGTATTAAAAAAATTAATTAAACAATAGAATTAATTTAAAAAAAATAAGCTCAGTTAACTAAAAGGTCGATTCATTACTTGATTATCTTTTCGTCGCCGGAGTGGTTAAGGTATTCGACTACAGTGCGGACGGTCTCGGGGTTAAATCTGAGTCGGATGCTTGGCGGGTGGCCTACCCTGTCACTGAAATTAATTGGGAACCGAAACACCATGGTGGAATAGGGACGATATCACCCTATACGCATATCGTGCGGAATGACCGGGTATGAAAGCTACTTAGGAGGCTTTAACACTCTATGCTCCTTGCCCAAATATGAGATAAAAATTAAAAACCATCTCAATTTCTGAAGAGTCATAACTCTTCTAGGAAGCATTTTTAGGTTACATAAGCTCCTGCATTTTCTCCACGTATTTAGCAAACACCCTGTATAACAGTTAAGGTATTTTTATGCAACTTCAATATTTATCTCATTATTTCAGTGATGAATTAACAATAATAATTATACATTTCCTAGCAAATGCTTTTTTATTCTGAATGACATATATTCATAATTTAAATTCTAAATTTGTTTACTCCTCAAAACAAATGAAAAGTAAGGTAAAGGTAAAGGTATCGGCATTAACGCCCCACGAGGGAGCATGGCTGGCAACATGAAAACAAAAGTAGCATGCTGGTTTATAATTTTACCAAACACCGGCAGGAATTAATAGATGTTCCATAACAATTTTTTCAAAAATTTTTTTTGGAACAGTTGTAATGCTGTCTACGTTTTGTCAAAAAAACATATTATCTTTTCTTTGCAAATACCTATGCCTTGTGCATTGTTAAACCGGTTACTTAGAACAAACGGTTGAAAAAACTGGGAATTTAACATACGACTGTACTGACTTTTTAGCGATTTTAAAACAGTCCATGACAAAGTCAGGAGGAAAACACTATCGTGCGCCATAACAGAAAGGGATTCCCCCATAAATTAGTAACGTTAGCAAAATTAACCACAGAAAACCAACACTTTGCAGTATCAATCCAAGGACAGAAATCTGAATCGTTTGTTATAAACACAGGGTTAAAGCAAGGAGACACAATTTAGCACTAAAAAGGGCAATCAGACAAGCAAAAGTAAACACCCATCTTCAACAAATCACATATCCTCCTGGCGTATGCCGACGACATTGCCTTCATAAGCAGGGACATAGAAAATTTGACTAATGCAGCTACCAAACTAGTAGATGCTGCTGAAGCAATGAGTCTAAACATACACGAAAATAAGACAAAGGTTTTAAAAGTAGCAAGAACGCTAGCGAGACAGCAGCATCCGTATAGTCAGGCATAGTCATAAACTCAAGGAAATCACACAAACCTCCTGAAATCAAGAAACATAGCCATAGCAACTAAACTATAAATTTACAAAACCCTAATATGACCAATACTAATCTACGGGTCGAAGGTATGAGTTATGAGTAACGAAGATGAAAGAACAACCGAAAAATCTTAAGAAAAATGTATGGACAAATCAAAACAGAGCCAAACGAATGGATGCCGAGAATTAATTTCGAGTTAAAAAGTTTAATGCATGAACCCAACATCATAGCTACGACCAAATATTCAAGGTAGAAATGGTTCGGACACGTATGCTGGATGACAACCGACAGAATGACCAAGGTAGTGTAGAAAACAATTCCGTTGAGGCTTAGACCACAGGGAAGATCAAAAACCAGATGGAACGAGATGGGCATAAGGAACTGGAGAGAGGTAGTAAAGGATAGAACAGAATGGAGATGGGTGGTGAAGGAGGTAATTATCGGATGGGATAGACAGCCAAGAGAAGAAGAAGAAGCTTCGTATCGTTAATGTTGTTTCTTTTCAATTTTTCTCCATAGAAGTTGTTGTTTGGAGGTTGTATGGTTTTGAGTTGGGTCTTTAATGATTGACTTCACATCAGGGACCAGATGAATCCCTTCGATTGATTTACAAAATTTTCAATTAGCGGGTATGCTATTGTTTTTCCTTCTTTTGCAAATCTCCAAGTTTAAATCGGCCTGTTTTAATTCTGTTTCTTGTTGGATTACCTCAAATCTTTTCCTTAAAGTATAACTCGGCGTATTTCTCCAAATTTTGTGAAACAACCGACTAAAATCGACTTTGCCGAAGAAATGTTACCTTGTTGCTAGTAACTCATTGTTGTGTTTTTTTTTAAGGCTTAGAACGCAGTGATGTTCAGTGGTTGGAGAATATGGGTAATTAGTATGCGGAGGCGGAGGTTCTTGTCCTTGGATAACTCAGGTATTGAGATATGTCTTGCGCCCATCAAAGATTAGCAGCAGTGAAAGTTATTCATGAGTCTTGACAAATCTTTTAAAACGTATTGCTAAACCCACTGGAAAATGTATCTTTTACCATCAACCCATTTGAAGTGTTGGAGATTGTTTGTTTATTTCAGTTGGCCTTTTAGGGTTTTACCAGCCCTCCAGCCCATGCAAGATTTAAGCTTACGGTAGGTTTAAAGCCAAGAAATTATATTTTATCAGTTATTTAACTGAACTTTGGAAGTGTCGCTGATGTTTTACTGGCGATATTTTTAAAATGAGGACCTATTGTCAGATTTACCTTTTTATTACCTTTGTTAGGCGAATACATTGAGCTTAGCGCTTAATTTAGGGCAGTATAGTTGCACCCAAAACTTATCGTTATTGGCTGACACAATTTTCAACCAAAAAGTAGGTATGTGTAATCTCATTGGCTTATTAGGTACATTTCTCAAAAGGCAGATTAAGTTCCGGCCAAAATGAGCAAAATCAAATCAAAATTTAAATGTATTTGCTTTTTACTTTGATGATTAATTCAACAAAACTTCTGTGCAGGCGGCCTAAAAACAGTAAATTTTTATCTGTCCCGTAAAATGGTTCTCAATCTCTATCAGAATAATGAAATTACATTTCATTTTCCTTAAGCCAATAATGGTATATTTTAATTACAACTAAACCAATTCTGTCGTGGATTGCAAATGTGTCACAAGCAGACTGCAATCTAAAACAGATGTCCAGTTGCTATGAATCTCACCCTGCAGCAAAGTACCTATTCATTAAATTACTAATAAGACAAATACAATCCTGTTTATGAAATGCTTAGTCTAATTTAGTTGTCTGTTCTGTCTCAGGTAATAAGAAAAATTCAACAGATTATTTGGGCTTATTTCCTTCATAAACAGCAAAACGTAAACATTCGTAAAATTGTCCATTACGCATTACGCAAGCATCAAAAATCGCACAGAAACAAAAAGCAACACACTTGCAAACTGACACACGACACACCATTGAACAGAATTAATCTATGGAACATCTTGTTTTTTTGTAAGTCATACGTCTTTTTAAATCAATAAATCGTGGTTTCTCGTTTTTTTATTTTGTTGCAGTTTTGATCAGTTTTCATAAGAACTTTATTGTTTAATTTATTAAAATAATCTTTTTGGATAAATAATTAAATTTTCCAAATACGCTTAGTAAGGCTACGCAATACTTGTGTAGCTTTACTAAGTTACATTTTTATTTGTATGTTTTTACTTTTAATTACTGAATTCGAAGACTTCCGCTAAGCCGTAAACTAAAGGGTAGATCAAAAACCAGGTGAAGAGAGAGAAAGAGAGAATCTATTCACGCAGCGACAGAACCTCGCTAAAGAAATCGGCACAGCCTCGCAGGCAGGTCTTATAGAAATCACAAGCTAATCTGAACGACGCGGGACAAGAAATAAACATCAACAAATAAACAAGTACGAAGCATGATAAGACAACCAGGACTACACAACTGAGATACAATGGATCGGAAAACCTAAACTTCAGGCAACGGAACAAGAAATAGAGCGATCGGGTATACCACAACAAACTTGGGAAGAATGGGCAAGAAACAAAATTACCATAAAAAGGGAAATAAACCGCATATACGACTCAAGAGAAGAATCAGATATCGAGGAAATAGAATTAGAGAAAGAATATATAAATATCCAAGAATAATGCAGAAGAACAGCGAAGATACAAATATTATAATAATAAGGACAATAAAAATAAGGAAACAAGGAATATACCTGTGAAGTGCAATGAAAATAATAATTAAAATAATGATAATAATAATGATTTGACTACATAAGTTACAATAAAGTAATACGTAACAGAGCAGCCATGTCTGGCTTTCAAGGCTTTGCATATCATAGACATAGGAAATTAGCGGATATACTACTAGTATAAGATGACAAAACATGTTTAACCATCTTTGTCATATATTCAACTCCCATTGAATATGTGATCTACTAATTACCTTGCACTATAGAAGCGGTGTTCTGCGGCAGGCGTCACAGGCATGTTAACGTTATGCAGTGCTCCCAATCCCCACCTATTATAACAAACCCCTTCACACCCTAGTGGCATGGCGTAATCCAGGATTGATCCACGGGAATCTGCTCCATGTCAATTGATGATGAGTGTAGTATGGCATTAAGGAGATGGGTATAAGGAACTGGAAATAGGTAGTAAGGGATAGAACAGAATGGAAATTATTCGCATAGGATAGACAGTCGGGAGAAGAAGAAGTTTCATAACTTCCAACAGTCTTCCGGGTTGGAACGGTGCCATTGTTGAGACAGAAAAACTCAATGTTTCGCCCACATTTTTAAGGGATTTCTTCAGTAGGAAAAGGGGAGCACTAAAAGACCACGGTAACTCAACGTGTCAACCACGCCAGAGGCGAAACTCTTTTAACAAGAGGAAGAAGGATATGTTAACTAAACTTGTCAACCAAGCCAGAATCGAGACCCTTCTTTTAGTGCCTCCTTTTGCTCCTGATGAAGCCCTTTAAAAAGTGGGCGAAACGTTGAGTTCTTCTGTCTCAACAATGGCACGTTTCCAACCTGAAAGCCGATCTGTTAATAATTTTTATTATTACCTAATCTTTCTACACATATTATGCATTAGAGGAACTGTAAATAAAACTTTTTCCATTATTTTCCTTTTCGCGATTTAAATCAGCAATAAATAAAAGAAATTCCTTGATTTAAATTGTGATTTGAATCGGATAACCCTGACTAAATAAGCAGTTTGACTATTTAAAACCACAAAATAAATAGCATAAATTAACAACAATAATGTGGTAATTTTGGCAGACGACCGATGTTCAGGTAGGGGTCCGGCGTGCATCGTGTGAATCAGGGGAGTAAGTCAGGGCATGAAATGTAATTTAATTTTAAAAAAGGCTCTATTTAGCTTTCCTAGGACACCACAATAACTTTTTTCTACAACCACCATGGAAAGTGGGATTTTCAGACTTCGTCTCCATAGATACGAGTATTGAAAATGAGTGTTTGCCGAACAAGTGAAAATTAGCGTGCGGAAAGTTTACTTTCCGCCCGCAAATCTGGATTAATCTGGATTTGCGTGCGGAAAGTAAACTTTCCACACTCAAATTTTGATTTGCGTGCGGAAAGTAAACTTTCCACACGCTAATTTGTTTACTTTCCGCACGCAAATCAAAATGTCATAAATGACATTTGATGAATGTCAGATTTGATTTTGCAGAAATATTTAAAATTTTTGTGGTTGTAGAAAAAATAGTGTGTAATACATGTGTTGAAAGCTTGTATTTGCCACACTCATGTGACTGCAGCACTCACTAGCGTTCGTGCTGCAAACTTCACATTCGTGTGGCAAACGCAAGCTTTCAACACTTGTATTACAAATTACTATTAGGAAAAATACAACTTATTTCCACACTTAAAAAATTGTCTCTTAAAAACTAATTTACAGTTTGACTAAATAATTTAGTCAGCCTTTCACTTTATATGAAAGGCAATTCAGTTAAGTTTACGCTGTGCTTTATTAAGTTAAGTTGATGCAGATTTCACACTGGAGAGTCTGTGAAAGTTACCCACAAAGAAGTTAGTTTATTATTTTATTAAACTAATGTAAATTCAGCAAACGATTTGTTACTGTGTAAGTAATTAAAATGAATGGGCTATCTGTGATATCTAACGGTCAATCTACTGGTTAAATAATAATAAACATTAGTTTAATTCTCATGTGAATATGCAGTATTAATGCTGAACTGAAAGAGGCGACGAGCAGTTTCGATAAATAAAAGCTTGGTTCTCTTTATACTACATTTTTAACGCAGTATTTCAAACTGAATTACGAAAGAATCCACCAAAAGAACAAAAATCAGAAGAGGAATCGAATATTTGAATTTTGCAGATTTTACAATTTGTTGATCAATGATTCATTAAAGAGTTCAACCACGGGTTAACTAAATAGTGGACTGTGTAAATTGCAAATTTATTGTAAAGCACATAAAACGAAAAATAACAAAAAACGACAAGGTAATCGAAAATATTTTAAATACGAATTAAATCATCGAAATAAACCGAATAACCAATATTATGTGGAAAATTAACAAAAATATATAAAATAAAGGGCGATTAATTAGTTGTGAAGTGGTACAGATAGTCACTATAGTCAGTATTAAGCGGACATTTGGAGTATGTAGGTAATTATTGTAAATTGAAATTAAGAATGAATTCAGCAAATTCTGAAATTTCATAAGAAATGCACAAGAAACAAATAAAGGGGCATTTAAAAGCCAATTGGTTGGGAAAAATATATGTTTCTTAATAAAATATCATATTCTCCGAACATATCTCGAATAAAAAACCGGAGATTCGAAAACAGAACGGGAAATAGTACCGGGAATAAATTTAATATTCGTTATTATTAACATCGATATTCAAATCACTATTGAATCTCCTATGAATTCAATGGTTTGGGCTATCTATTTATATACCCGAGGACATTTCGAGTATTCTGATTTTCACTGAAATCACAACTTCGTTCCAGAAGTTTGAACATAGTAAGAGGACAAAATGGGCCCAAGAGAATTTTATACATTGGGTGTCTGGGGAGTCCTAAGGAAATTCTGGACACCAACAACGACAGAAGGAGAACACGCTATTGGGTCTGTTATTTTATCGGTTTTTGTGTTAAATTCCCACTGTTATTTTTATATATTTATTTATTTTAATTTTGTATGATTTGACATAATTTTTTAAGCTTGAGCATTTTGCACCGAGGTTTGGATATCATCGCAGATTTATCGAGGAAGCTGTTGGTTTTTTACATTTAAATGGCAATTGGGTATTAAGGAAGGTTCCTTGTGACCCTTCTTCAACGTAAAGGTGTGGATGGCATGTAGAAAACTATTGGCCCTCTCTTGGAGATTCAATTTTTCTTAATGTGCGAACGGGTAGTTTTCAAAGATTTCAGTGTTTCCAATTTTGTTCAAATGCTGGTTCTATCTATGAAGGTGCAATTTAAGGGTACGCCTATCTGAGGGAGTAGTCGTAAGCATCGTGCCAGATCCGAGGGCGCCACTGAATTAGAGGTTTCCGGCCTCGTACGAGCGTCGCATTCTTATCAGCCAATTAGGCGCTGCAACTTCTCCGACGCTTACTTTACAATATTTCGCTTGAAATTAGCGCCAGGACGTTCTCGCGTCCTCGTCCTACTTCAACATGGTTGCACAACACGTTGTTGAGCGGGTTGTAGGATTCGCGCTTTTCTCCTTTTTGCACTCGCGTTTTCAAGTTGGGAGTTATATGAAAGTCTTTTACTACATGTTGCAGAAATCGTCTGTTTCCGGGTCATGCTAGGTTAACTTCGTGTCTGAGTTGAATATTGTGCTTTATGGTTTAATTTCTCGACATTTAGGGGCGCTTTGAAGCGTTAGCGAACTTTGAATTGATTACTCCACTGTTTTGCATCACTTTTAATACGTCGTTAGTTCTATGTGATTAAGTTAGAAGTTGGGAAAATTTAAGATATTATCCTTCCACACATTCAGAAATTGCAATTTTAAAACCTTACATGCTAGAATCCTACACGGAAATTTAGAAAATTTGAAACCTAGACGTAACTGAACTTGAGACACAATAATGTAACTATCTTCTGGATATCGATTTTCCTTACCTACCAAAAGGACATTGCCTGAAATGCAGCGTAACATCAACATTCTTAAATTAATTTTTAGGCCGCACTAACATTTCGCATTTGAACTCAGATGTAGAAATTGCAATATCAGAAGTCCCAATTACAAAATAAAGTACCACAGGTCTCCTTTCGACCCATCCATTTCGTGCGGTCAAACACTACTTCTTTCCACTTCCATGCACTTTTACCTATAAATAGATGCATTAAGATCCGGCTCAACGTATCAGCATAATATTATACAAAGACAGCACCAAAAAATACACTTGTATTAACGAAAAGATTATTTAATGTCAGCAAAGAAAAACTCAAATTGTTTACAAAATTTTACATTCACTTGTATTATTTTTTTATTTTTTAAATTCAAAAACTAACTAGATTATTAAAATCCAACAACTATTTTTCTTTCATTTATTCGTTTTTCTAACAGGATTTTTGAAGCTCTTGGATCAAGTAGCCGATATGCATACCCTAATAATCTCAGTTTTTGTATTTTGGCCACAGTTATGATTGTAGGTAGGCCATACAGTTCCAGTAGGTTTGCTAAAGTTGCTAAATTCCTGCTTTCGTTCACTAATTTCTTCTATATTTCCTAGGTGTCTTCGATTCAATTTGTAATCTGTGTCCCCAAATACAGTGAAACCTCGATAACTCGAGGTTTAAAGAAAGAGAGAGTAAGGTTCGAGTTATCAAAAACTAGCCAATTTGTTGTAATAGTAAAAATAACATGTAGTTGCAAAATTCCTATAATTATTACATATTTTCAGGCAATAAAGAAATATTTAGCAATTAAGGATGGTAAGCTGTTTCCTGTTCCTAAATTTTAAATTATTAATATAGTTATCTATCTGTCTAAAAGCCGAAGATATTTCGGAAGATACACCCTCATCGATGACCGTCGGAATAAGCGGTACCTTGTATGCCTGTATGCTGATATAGCCTAGATTAGAAGATGAACGTTTAAATGCAGTTAGTGCACTCTTTTACCCTTGATGCATAAAACTGCGTCTCAAGGCGGACGAAACAAAAAGAATGGTCAACGGGAAACGAAACATTAATGATCCTGAGTGGATATCCCTAATTCATCATAATGGCTAAGTTTGCTACAAAAGGGGGACTATCTAAAAAATTAACAACCAGGAAAGACGATGAGATGGAAGTATTGTATTTCAGGGCTTGTCTGCCTGTTGATTCCGAAGACACTACAGCTTAAATGGCCTATTACACATACCCTAATTAGTAGATCACATCTATTCGGTGGTCTTTGTTTCCTGTATGAAAAGATATAGGTCCTTCATCGGGAATGTACTAAAGTCCTTCAGTTCCGTAGTAGTATTTTTTTCTTCTTAATGCATCACAGATGTACAAAATGTGTGTTGCTGTTTCTGTTTCCCTAGTGCAGAGTCTAGAAGTAACGTCTTCATTGTAAGTTCCGATCTTTATCCGGTGTTCCTTAACAATCGCATGTCCTGCGGGTAGACCTGTGACGATCCTGAATTATGCCCTACCCATAAAAAGTCCTGGTCTGGTCCTCAGTCGATTCCTGCATTATGTAGATCTGCTTATGTTGCTACATTTTTTTGCAAGTTGAACAATTATTAATTTGTTTTTGTTGTTGATATCATAATTAGGCTCTTTGTTTGCTAATTAGATCCTTGTTTTGGATCTTGATTTTTATATGTATAATTTATATGGGTTTTAGCTATTCATGGTTTATATTTAGAAATTCATCTTAGTTAAGTTAACCTTTCATTTTGGATGCCTTGTGGGTTGCTAGCCTTTCTTCAATTTTCCAAATTATTAATTCTTGGTGATTTTTGATTTCACATTTTTGGTAACGTTTTCATCTGGGCAGCGGAACTGTACAGTTGCGTGATTTATCCTGAAAATCAAGGATTTGTTAACCTTCCCGTACCCGTGGTCCAAATCTTCCTTTAGAACTCATGCGGGGTATTTCAGATACCCCAGTGTTTTTTCGTTCCTATGACTTATTTTGGCTTTGTTATTGCTTTTTATCATAAAATTAATACAATTTAGTTCTTGTAACACAAAAGTTTATTGAAAAATACAAATTAAAATTAACATCAATGAGGTAATTGAGGTAATTGTGCGCTTTTACACGACTCAACTTGTGCGCAGCTGCACGAACTAGTTTCATCCGGATTTTGTCATAAACGGGTAAAATATTTCAAAAAATAATTTATTATTATACAGACAAAAATTAATTGTTTTAACACGCTAATAATTATTTTTTTTAAATAAAATTTTAGAATTATAAAGATATTTTATATCGCGGGGAATACCTAGAATTTGAAGATTATTTTCTTATTCTTTGCTAACATAATATTTTATTTTGACTGATATTTTACCATTCAGATAAACATTTATATACCGAGGAATACATAAAGGCTCAATTCGATTAACAAGATTGTTGAAAAGTTATAGTAAAAAAACTGCACTGGGGTATGTAACATACCCCGCACGGGTACGGAAAGGTTTAAGCATATAGTTCATTATTTATATTGATCATTAAAGGAAATCCCAAAAGCCTACGTTACAGTATTGTAGCTTTTATGTTTTTAATGCCACATTTCTTATGAATTGAGTCAAGAATAGTACTTAATTGCCTTGGGCATTTCCTAATTCCTCCATATTTGTAGGATTTAATCACTAACTCTTAATTGCGACGTTTCTTCTTGTTCCTTTAAGAACTTTACTGCAGTTCAGCATGTTCCAGCGTTTTGCTTGTTCTTCAAACCCCTTATTACTTGCATGTTTGGTATTTATTTTTTGTCTTTATGATTTACTATATATCGTATAGTCTCCCCTCAATCAAGTTTCATTTCCTGAGTCCCTTATGGAAATATTTTGTTCGTCTATTATGTTTCCGTATTTATAGTACCCCAACATTTTTCTATTTTAATAAAATAGTTAATATAGAATAGTTATAGAAAGCCTTTATAATTGAATTTCCTTTCGTTTCCCATCCTGGCCAAAGTTTCTAATTTCTTTGTTTTTAGAACACTTCCTACGAGTCTTTTATCCATGCAATTTCGTTTCTCATGTCTGCTAAGCTGACTACCTGACTTTTTTTTTAAATTTATTTTAAGATTATCTTTAATATTTTTGCTTCCCATACGCATAGAGATTTCTTTTAACATAAGTGTCTGCTAGTTTTATAATTATTTTGTAATCACTTTCGGAATTTCTGTTGTTTCTTACGTTCTTAGCGAAGCAATATTTTTGTTTAATTTTGGGGTTCGTTTATTTTTTCTTCTAAATCTGAAAATCTAAACTCATTATAATTTGGGAAGCTCATTTATTTTTTCTATTTATGTTTTCGATCTGAATTTCATTGCTGGTTTCTTGTACTTGAGGCATTTTAGATTGTTTGTGGTTCAATAATTTTTTCGCCCATCCCTCTAGCTTTGTAGTATTCCTCCCTCATTTCTCAATGGTTCTACCTCTTAACAATAACTGTTTTATTACAGCATACTTCTTAGTTCTTTATATTCATAATTGACTTGGCTTTTAGGGTAGCATGTTTATAAGTTTCCAGATTTAATTTGTTTATTTTTTGTTGTAATTATTCCAGTTTTTGCTGAAGTTCTCCTAACTAAAAAAACCTTTGATCTTGTTCCCCCGTTTGTCGATTCTTCCCAGACACTAAATTGAATTATTTGCTACTATAAAGTAGCAATTATTGGCCGCTGAAAATTAAAATTTCTTTGACAAATATGATCAACTATGTTGTATATTAATAGCCATTAAATGCGAGTTGCCTACACTATTTTTTCTACGAACAGTTATAATAATGAAAAAATAGGCACCTTCTGCAAAGCTGCTACCTAACCTTATTTTTGACAACTTTGCTGCTATTGGTTATCTCAATTAAGAAACATCAACAACTGGCGTAACTATAGTTACCAAAACCTTTGCTGCTATTGGTTATAAACTTGTATCTTAATGAAAAATCTGTATCTTAATGAATATCATTAAAGTACAGGTAGTAAATGTTTAATAAATCAATTACAGTATGGGAGTAGGAAAAGAAAATTAAATTTATAAATTAAAGAAATTTTATCGTCCTAGTTAATTGAATAAAACCTTTTGTAAATTCGCATTTACCAATTATTATACAATAACGAATTAAATTTTAATTAATACTGAAACGATTAACAATCATAACAATTTATGCATAAAATTGTTACAATGTAACTCCAGAATTGATAGGGACTGTCAACAAAACAAAAACGAATACTGTTTGTTGATCAGTTTATCTTTTCATAAACAAAAACACGGTTTTCAGGTATTTAAATCAATTAATTAAATAGAGCACGTTACAATTATAATTATTACAGAGGCACGACTGAAATGTAAATAATTGTTTATCCCATTATAATGGGGCACTTGTAGTATACCAACGAAAACAAAAAATAATTTACAATACGGGTTTTGCCGGTTGTCATGGCTGAAAAAAGTCCGTATTGCATGAAAGCACTCCATTCACAATAATCATAACATCCCTAATTTTATTCTCCCTGCCGCTGCACAAACAGATTCGTAGCCCCAATCTCATTTTCACTGTTTGAGTGTGTGTTGCAATTTGTTTTGCACCTCCATAGTTCGTTTGCTCGCAATAATCAACATCGAAGTTCTGAATTTGATTAGGACGCGAGGTTCTGTTCGGAATATGAATTTTGTAGGTCGAATTTGCCTTTAGACGCGGTCATCATTCGTGAAGGTTCGCAGATGTGTATTTATCCTTTATTGAAGTTTCACTTACCTAAACAAACTGTTGTGCTTTAAAACGAACACCAAAAATGGGGGGAAATTAATTTAGATACTATTCACGATTCCAGCTTCCCTTATATAAAGTTTTAAATTGTTTACAGCTTTAATTATACATTGTTACAACAGATATTCTCTTCGGTTAATTTTGTATTTAAATTAACTAAAATCCTCAACATGAGTCAGTTAATCTGAATAGACACAAGCAAATAAAATAGTCCCTGCCTTTAATTATCATTTTTAGCACTTTGACCCAATTAATTAAGGGTATTAACTAATAATGTTCTTTGTTAAATAAACTTAGTATAATAACATAAGAACATAGAAAATCCTGGTAAAATGACATGAAATCTTTTTTTTGTAGCAGGAGGCAAAAGAAAACTTTGCAGCGTAAAAGACTTTTAAATGCATAGGCTTTTAAGCAGGAACTGAATCGAAAACTAAAAGGCCTCAGAGCTTAATCTAAGCCTAAGGCAACGATACCGGTGTGTTAGTTTATACCAATAGATACTAATTGTTTAATATACGAATGGGACAAGGAAGGGGTTGATCACCAGTAGAATCAATTAATTCAAAAATTTTATAACCCAAATACGCAGAGTAAAAGCTTTAAACGCAATGGAAATCAGTAGGAAGAAGAATTAGTGTAAGACTTAATAGAAGATAAGATTGTTTCAAAGACACTCTGGACAAGGACTAGGCCTGCGGATGCCAAGGATCTCGACTACAGTATGCAGCTAGCAGAGAAAAGTTTTTATGTACGCGTTAAAGTTGGACATAAGTAAGTCATTATCTGGTCACGGAATGTCGATGGTGCCTGGAAAGGCTCGGCTTAATCAACTGGGTTGGACTAATCTGGGTGCCCGGTCACAGTACTTTTCCAGGCAACGAGAAGGCCGACCGGCTGACCAAGGTGGGCTCCTTGGAACCTTTTTTAGGCCCTGAACCGGCCCTAGATCTATCTAAAGCAAGTATTCAGCAAGCAGTTAGAGATTTGACTCACTACCAGTTCATCTCATTTTGGGCTTCGCACCCTGAGCTGAGACAAGCGAAGCGACTTATCCACGGACCTTAAAAAGCTCAGGCCATGGCCTCTTTAAAAGACATCTGCATCTGATGGGCCTCTTCGAGAACCCAAATTGCAAATTCTGCTATGAAATAGATGAAATCTTCCTTCATCTCCCTTCGCGATGCCCCAGATTACTTCTTCTGAGGTATCACATATTTGGTGCCGGTAATCTAGAGCCCGATGATACATCGAGCGCCACTATGGACAAGATTTTGGCCTTAGGCGTAGGTTTCGGTCTGTACGAAGGCATCCCTTAATTTGCTGCGGATACACAATGGGTCTAGGGCCTGAGTCCTGAGTGTTAGTAACTTCGCACCGCCGAAAGAAGAATCAGAAGTCCATACCAACGCCAGTATGCTAATATGTTAATTATATGGTTCTGAAGTTTAATTACTTTGTTTTAACTTTAACACCTTACCTTGTTATTTTTGTTATATTTCTATAATCCAAGAGAGATGTCTCGCTGTAAGCAATTTCAAAAAGGAGATGTTAAAGGTCTTCCTTGACAGTTTAAATAAAAGTTTGTCTCTCAAAAACTTCCAGTATTCCGATTTTTGCATAATATTATATCATTAAATATATATTTTATCCATAACAGTTTAAAATCATTTAAAGTATTAAAACTAAGCGTTGATTATTATAGCATGGAATTTCTATTTTGTCCAAATTTCTAAGTAATTTAAAGAATTTGTTTGCCTATCATAGTTATTGCAAAGAAAATTACAAAAACCATGAAGATGCCTGGGATTGGTATTTTAGTGCAGGTTTCAGCTAAAACATAGCTTAAAGTAACATACACAGGGTTTAAGCGTAGCAAAACGTGGCTTACGCCCTAAATTATGCCTACTTAAACTAAACTTCAACCTAAATTTGTACTGAAAAGCAGATCCGTAGATGTAGAAAACTTCAGTTTTATAGTATACATATGACCTAGGAAATTTCAATTAATTGCCAATATTTTTAATAAAACAACAACAAAACAGACAAAAACATCGACTCCAATTAATAGGCGACAATATTTATAAAAATAGGGTGGTTAAATCCGGTAAGCGAGACGGATATACTATTGGGCCAATATTGATCTCAGCAATGACTGAAAATTCTGCATTAAATATTCGTTTTATGAGGAAAATAATAGAAGTATCGAATTATTAAAACACTTTATTTCTGGGAATAAATTAGTCGACTAGCTCAATCGTTCAGCAAATTTGCAAATTTTAAGAAAGCCCTTTGAAAAAACATCGCCGGAATGACCGAGTGGTTAAGGTATTCGTTTACAGCGCGGACGATCTCGGGGTCAAACCCGAGTCAGATGCTAGGTGGGTGGCCTACCTAGACACTGAAAATAACCTAAATGAATATAAAGTTTTCTATTTGAATTTTTTTCAGCAGGTAGACTCTCGACCACTTACTATGAGACATCTGAATAAAAATGTTACTTATGGATACCTCATCGATTCTCTTACGCTTTTGTGTTTTGGTTCCCAGTTATTTTCAATGCCTAATTAAGTCCCTCGCGAAGCACCTTACTCGGGTTTGAACCCGGGACCGTGCGTACCTTAATCACCTCTGTCACTTCGGGTTTCTCTTCTTATGAGTTTTCACAAACTCATATTGTGTTTATCGTGAGATATTTTCAACGGCAGCTACAGTTATGAATTTTAGCTACTGTTTAGGATATCCTAGGACAAAATTTAAAAAAAAAGATCTTTTTCAAAAGGACAAAAAAAGGTTTACAAAAGTACGGCATTTCAAGGAAATGCTGCATTAAAGTTCGGTATAATTTTGTGTGTATTATTAAACGACTACAATTTTTAAAAATAAAAAAAGTTTTATAAAACCATGGAAAAAGTTAAAAAATTGTCTGCAACTAAAAATCAGTATAACCGAATATCTAGAAACACACTTACGTTTGTGGCCCTGCGACTGTTCATTTAGGCATATAGAAAAGACTCACCTGCAAAGAAAAAATATGTAAGTATTTACAAAATAAAATACAAAAGTACAAAAATATTCTGCTAGTAAATCTACTACAACTTATTATTAATTAGTAATAATTATAGTGGTAAACTGTTTTTGTTGTACCTAACATAAATACATTTTACTTATTTCTAATTGTTTAGTTACATAATCTTTAAAAATATTAGTAGGTAAGTTAAAATACACAGGGTGATTAAGGAATGATGAAGCCCCTTAAACATATTAATATGCATACCAAGCGATAGAAAATGTTGTTTTTTTTCAATTTGATATTTGAACAAATAATAATGGGAACACTTTGAACATATGCTTAGACAACTCATTGTTGATGTTTATTATTTTTTATGTTAACCGTTTAACTGTTGAACATAATGGCAAAACGTGATAAACAAGAAGAGACCAACAAAGCATTTAAAAAGGGTGTAATGACTACATTAACCAAATTGGAGAACAGTAATAGAAAAAGCTGCATCACGGTCAAGCAATGAGTCTAACTGCAGATGTATTAGGATACCCTGAATTAGATATCTGCCTAATATCAGAAACACACTTGACAAAAGAAAGTTATATTAGACTAAGAGGATATTGTGTATACCATACAATACACCCACCCAATGCTGCTAGAGGAGGAAGTGCAGGGACATATTCAACTCTGGGGGTGTGACTGTGCAACTAACATTGAAATCACACAACGTTTTTAAAATAAAGTATTGAGAGGCATTGTCAGTGCTCCTTGGTACCTACGTAAGAAATAACGACCGACACAAAGACCTGGCTGTGGAGATGGTTGCAGACCAGGTAAGAAAATAAGCACAGAAACATGAAGAACGGCTTCCCAATTACGTTAACATCGAAGCCAATTCGGCTGTTCCATCAAGGTGGGGTAGAAAGAAGACTCAAGAGAGTCAAATCTTACGAGCGGGTGCAGTGGGTGTAAAAAACACATAGTAAGTGTTGTGCAATTAGTGAAAACAATCTGAGCATACACACTCTTTAGTTTTAGTTTCAAGATTTTAATAGGAAAATATTGCTCGTTAATATTATAAATCCAGGTTAGCCACAATTAAAAGTTATTAATAAAATAAAAAACTTGGAGGGTTCTGAATTATTGTACTTACTATAAATTAACTGTTTTTAAATATACGTGTTAAAAGAACGTCTTTCGGGTTTGAATCTTGTCATTGTTGGGAAATAGGAACTCAACGTTTCGGTCACTTTCTTAAGGGGCTTGCTTTATCAGGAGGAAAAAGGGACACTAAAAGGGCACGGTCCACCACGCCAGAGGTTCTTTAAGCTAGAGGAAGAAGGACACGGTAACTCAACTTTTAAACCAATCCAGCGTATCAGATAACGATGATGATTGGTCAGGGGTGAAGGGGGCTCAGTCACTGGCAATCACACACTCAAGTATGTCTGACAGATGATAACCATGGTCGCGATTCAAGTTGTTAGGGGTCTTGATGATATTAATGGATTCACGGATGAAGAGAATCGGCAATTATTGATGATTTTTCAAACAAGGTAGTGAGGATGTTCAGCAACAGCCAAATGTGGGAGAATACCCAATTTTAAGCAATGTTTTTGTTCATATTATACGTGTGTGCACTGAGCGACTCGTTTCTCCCATATATATTAAACCACAAGAAGAAGGGATGCCGTAGATGCATCTTGATGGCAGGAATTGAGGCTTATCTTTTATGTATTTTTGGACGGGGTTTGAAGATAATTTTGATGTTTTGTTTCTTGAGAATTCTACTTATGCGATCAGTAGTGGCGAATGTAGCGCAAGAAGGCAGTAGCCTGTGGTGTAAAAGTGAACTTCCAGAGTGGGACGTCCCCTTTGTTGTACCCATTATTGACGAGATTGTCTTGAATGTGGACTAACTCGACATGAACCCTGGCGGGTTGAGACACCGTGATAGCACGATGAACGAGAAAATTGATTATGGTGAGTTTTTGTGCTGGATGATGATGTAAATTGACATGAAGATTATTATTATTATTAATGATCATAATTGGATGGAATCATTGGCAGTCCTAATGGCTACAATCGGGTCCATATTTTTCAAATATTCCATTACTTCATCTCTCTATCTATTTGGCATGAAGATACTTATCCGTATATGTAGGTTTACAATAAATTGAGTGTCCAAGATGATCACTAGATTTGTGGGTTACTATGACGCCGAGAAAAGGGATAGAACCGTTCGATTCTATTTCAATATAGTGAACTTGGTATCAGGGTGTTGATTGTTAAGATGTTCTAGGAAGGAAGCAACGTTATGTCTTCCATGGGCCCAGATAATAAGAGTTTCATCTACATAACGAAAGCAGACCTTGGGTTTTATATGAAAGGATTCCAGTGCTAGTGCCCCCTTTTTCTTTTAAGACTAACACTGAGCGCGGAAGTCTTAATTCATTTCAGTAAACATGTTATTGTAAGTTAATAATATTCATGAATCTGTATTTTCTTCATATTTTAATAATGTAAGATATTTTGGTTGGCGGGGGGGGCGGGGGGGGTATAATTCCTGAATCACCCTGTATGACGAATAGATTATGAACTGTGTTGAAATATACGAAAGCAACAAATTACTGGAGAAATAATAAACGTTTTGAATTTATTGATGAACTTCAGCACAACAGGAAGTTCTAGCATTTATTTAAAATATTTTTCTTGGCAATTATGCAGTGAATTAATGAAATTGAGGTTAATTAGAGTAAATTAATGTATTACAAGTAAGATTGCTTGCTATGTAATAATAACTATTAATTTGTATCGGGAAATGACGTTAAGAATTTTATTCTAAAATTTTGAAAGGTTAGAGAAGAATTAATGTTTTTGAAATAGTTACTGAGTTTTTTCAAACTAGTTAATTATAGATCGGTAACCAATGCAAATGCTTTCAAGGATTTAAAAGAAATGATGTCTTTCAATTACGTTAGTTAGTTTCCTCCTTTCACAGATTTTAGATCCCCCACTGAGCAATATCAGAAGCAGTTTCAGGTGTTGTTTCGTCTACAGTTTTTTTCTTATTTTTCTTTCATTTCCTCCTTTTTTCTTCGAAATAAAGTCCCGATGTTTTTTTCTAATTTGGTACTCCCTGAAAACGCGACTAAATCTTTCCTATCCCAGTAGTCCCCCTGTTTGTTTATGGTAGTTTATCTCGGTGGCGTTTGTTAGATTTTCTGTATTGTTTCGTTTAATTTTCTCCTTGGGGCAATTTTTTTACAGTCCTTGTATTACACTTTTATATCCTTCGGCGTGTCTCTTTTATCCTGTGCGACTCGAAATTAATTTAGCAAAACATGATACAAACCGGCGGCGCGTTCAAAAGCAACTTGCAGGAAATTAGGCTATCCTCGTTTTTCATCCGAGTCGTTTAAAGTAATAAAATCGATAGTGCGACGTTCTCGACTTTCAAATAATATAAAATTCTTGTTACTTGCGAAATTCACTTAATTCGGAAGGCAGGAAAGCGCGTTGAAACCTTGAGGGTGCTTTAAAGATAAAAGTTGGTATTCTCGGTGCGCACACCTAGGATAATTGTCCTACCTCGCACGTATAGGGAAAAAAAGGAAAAATTCCGGCGAAGAAATGTGTTACATAATTAATAGCATGACCAGCAGCGAAGATAATCTAATATCGGTGAACGTGCACGCCCCTAAAGTTGGCGAACGGTTACCCGTTGCGACAAAAACATAGCTAAAACACGTTAGCAGCAATCCTTTCCATTATTATGACAGTAATTTCGTTAGGACTCGGGAGGATCATACATCATATTCGCGGCAACTAAGCTAAACCGGCATAAAGAACCTGCAATTCCGAGTGTCGCCGCACTTCAAAACCAAAGTATAATTTATGGTTACGTTCGATCGTCTTGGAAGAATTTTAGACTTTTACGAATCACGTTTAATTTCTTAGGGGGAGGTTTTAAAACTGCCTGCCTGCCGTTTTCGTAATGTCAGGGGTGTTGAACCGGCAAAGTTTTACTTTGCAAAGTAAATTTTCACAGTGCCGCGTGAAAAAAAATGTGGTCATTATTAACGTTTGTTTTGTACATTTTAACGTAACGAATACCTTCCTCAATTTTCAGTCCGCGCAGAGTTTGTAATAAACGGGCATACCTTAACAAACATCTTATATATTCAATTAAGGTGTAATGTAATTAACTTATTTTGAATTTGTACCAGAAAGGTGAGGAATAACGAGCTGGGAACTCAGTTATCTTCAGATTTATTGAGCAGAATTTCGACGAAGGAAATATTTATAGCTTAATTTGGATTCTTTATTACCCCAAGCTATTTAAATTGACGGAGAAAAAGAATATTGTTCTTGGATATATTTACTCTAGAGATTTGTTTCGTTCCGGATTATGAAGCGTGCTTTATATACTTTACTTTGCGTCAAAAGTGCAAACTTTACGTTTTTATAACCAACTTTGCTCGCTGGAATTTTAAAACTAATTAAACACGAACCTTTCATTAAAACGTTTAAATTCTTGTCTGTTCTTTTACAGGAATATTTGTATCGGCCCTAAAACTTTCTTTATTTAAAATTTAATAAACAAATTAATTTGAGAGTACCGGAAGGTTTCAACAGCCGAAGTGGCTTTCAAGGGGAACTTAAATTTGAAAACTATTTCGTATACGTACCATTTTTTTTAAACCCTTAAAGGGAGATGATGTGGACCATAAGAATTGTACGAATTCTACGAAATAAAGATGTTTATACAAAATAGTTATTGACTCTGACATTTTTCCAAAATTTAGATAAATGGAGTAAAACTGTATTCCTTAAAAGGGCACCCAAAAGTCTGAATATTCAATTTTAAAGAAAAAAATGGCAAACTGTAAATAATAAAATGGCAGGGGTTAAAGCAAACAACTCATTTCTCATGTCAAAATAACGATGTTTTTAGAGACATTTGCACACCGAAAAATACAAGTGGGTGGCAAATTTGCAAATGAACACCCGGTAGAATGATTTAATTTTAAAACGGCGGCGTTACGGATTAGCCCGTGAACACAAAAGATCCAAAATTCACACAAACCGTTCCACCTACTATTCCTCTTTACCACTTCTCTAATCCTACAAATGTAACCATTGTATTAAATTTTAATTGTGTAGGACGTCAAGGTTTCCCGTCCAAATTTTAGTCGCCATTGTCTCATGTCTGTCTGAAAGCTTCCAACAATGGTAACAGTCATACGTAAACCCGTGCTTTGAATTAGCAAATTCTTTGTATCTATATGCGTGACGACATTTTGGTGTCAGAATTAGGATAGTAACATTACTAGTTGTGTGAACGTTGTGTTATTTCGTACCGAATTTATTTTCCCTTAATCGACAGAATTTCTCGTTTTACAAATAAAATTTAGGTACCTTAAATCATGGAGTCCTTATTTATGATGGCAATGATGAATCTTCAATCCTTGATTATTCAATTAAACCAAAACAAATACAAAGATTTTCTGAAAATGACACAATACTGATCTATAAGCAGAAGGTTGTCCTTTTTAGGATAATACTAATCAACCTTATGGCCTTAGTTCTTGAAGCAGAGCAAAAGGCCTCTTTAAAAATTTATTGGTGTCTTTCCAGGAGGATATGTAATAAATCCTGGGCTGGTTCTGATTAGCATGTCAATAATCAACTTAACAATTTAAGTAAGACAAGGAGTAGTTTCTTTAAAAAGTCAAAGCTATGCCCAGGATAATAATAATCATCCTGAAGTGGAAAGTCTTTATTAAGCAACTTTGATTATATAAATAAAGCAAGGTTTTTTAAAAAACGATGGGTCTAAATATTATCCTGACTCATAACGAACCTTAAAAGCAAAGTATTTCTTTTGGAAAAATCCTAAATCTAAATACTATCCTCAGTAGAATGATAACAATCAAATTTATATCCTTAATTAGACGGGTTTTTTTAAAAAGAACTTAGCCTTTTTCCAGGATACTCAATAATTTAAAGGGTTCTTTTTTAAACAGTATCAAACAATCTTAAGTCCTTAATAATCCAAAGTTTCTTTTAACAACATTTTAGAAACCTTTAATTTTTTAGGGGAACATAAATAATTACACTGGGACAGAGCATTGTCCTTCTAATATGTGATTCAACTGCCAAACTTGAATTAGTCAGGTAAACCAAGAACGTTAATTTCTGAAAAGAAAACATTTCAAGGCAATAATAATCAATTTAAAAGGAAGGGCTTTATGAATGATAATTTTCAGTCGTTTTAAGGATAGGTATATAAAGCAATTTTAAGTTTTTAATTATTCAAGTAATAATCGTCTGTAATCCTGAATTTTTGAAGAAAAGCAATCTTTAAAAAAATCGGAGCTAAAGGATAAACACTTAAATCAAGAGATTGTCCTTAGTAAAATGCTAGAAATCAAATTCAATGCTTGATCTTTCAAGTAAAACAACAAGTTTTTTTAAATTAGACCTTTTAAGGATAATACCCTGTGCAAAGGTTTCTGTATAAATTCGCACTAAGTAACCTTAAATCCTTAATTTTTCAAATAAAACAAGGTCGTTTAAAGAAACATTACTACAGGGCGGACGGTTTCAGAGTTAAATCCGAGTCGGATGCTCGGCGGGTGGCCTACTCAGTCACTGAAAATAATTGGTAACCGAAACACAGTGGTTGTCGAAGGCGTTGTGCTTACCATATAACTCCATATGCATAGCGTGCTAGACCACCGGGTATGAAAGCGACTTAGGAGTGTTGTTGGCTATACCCTCTCGCGGAGTATAAGTGCCGATACCTTTATTTTCATTTAAAGAATAGATTTTTTCCAAGGCTGAACTAGTAAGTAAATTTATAAATTAATTAATGCGATATGATAAGAAGCAAATTTGAATGTTAAGGTTAATCATTTCTGCACCAGAACAATGGGTTTAGTTTGTAGGTCCATTTTTGTAGTGTTCTACAATATGTTGCTAGTTTCCGGACTTCTAGAATTTGCAATACTGCATCCGACAGTTTAATGTAGCTTTCTCACGTGCACATATAGATTATAAAGGGTTTGTGCCTTCTAGCCATTATATCCCCGAACGACTTAACACGAGCCATTGCACTGGTAAAGGCAAAGCTTCTGGCAGAAGGGTGGGTTTCACAAAACTTTTACTAGGTAGTTTTAAACAGGACCCAGGCCCTCCTCTCGACATTTGTGGTACTACTTGCTGACCATTGAGTGGTTATGGAGTACAGGTGCAGTAGTATGCACCATTTTGTTAGAAAATTTAAAAACATACATCGACGACGAGCGCAAACTGTCCATTCTTAAGTAAAATGGCTGAAACAAAAATGTTCCTCTAATTTGTAAAATTTCTTAAAATAGGAATTGTTGCTTGTAAGCGTTCTGTAAGCGACTAATTAACTGTATTTAGAAACAAAGGAACATACGCCTTAGTGAAACGGAGGTCTTTTCTGAGTCCCTAGTTAATACCAAAAATATGAAAAAATATGAAAATAACTATAGTGTAACGAAACCTTGTGGTCTTTTAAATGCAATTAAACTGTTGTTTTAATTTTTTTTTTAGTTTTGAAGAATAAAGCTAGTTTATTCTTACCTGCCAAAGGGTACATCCCAATGCAATTTTTTTAAATTTGAAAAGATGCACAAACCTTTCGGACAAACTTTTTGGAAAATTCAATAGACTTGATGCATACCTACCTACTTTGTGGGAAACACTGTAGATGGTAAACAATGAAGGCCCTTAGGATACTGCCCTGGGGTACCCCCATTAGAATATATGAATGCAACAGAATTATTATGTGTTATTCATAAAAGTTAATTTCCGGACCCTTTAAAATAATATTTCTAGTAATATTTCTCTGTTTAGCGTTTTGGAAGCTCATTTATGGATTGATTTTCCACCATGCATTTATGACTATCTATATGGAGGGTTAACAAATAAATTTCTGTTGAAAACGGTTTCTTAGTTTGGAAATAATTAAGTTGGTATAAACTGCTAATTTTATTAGTTTATCTGTTACAGTCAAAAATCTTCCGGATTAGTGCTATATTTTGTCATAGGAACATGTATCGTATAATAAAAAAAAAAAAATCGAATTCGGCTTAGCCACGGAAGTGTATATCAATGCCTTTTAAATTGGCGTATTTATTGCTCCACTGAAATTATCAAAAATGGTATTAAGATTATTAAAATTACATAGAAATTAGAAAACATTAGAGAAAACTGATTCCAGACTCTATTTTCACGCTGCGTGCTATTTCGAAATATGATTAAACAATGAATGCTTTTTGAGCTCAAGTAAACATTTTAACTGCAAGTAAGCGACGTTTTCGACATACCTTAAAGTTTGACTACTGAATTATTTTCAGAGCTATTTTTGATCATAAGATATAATTCGGCTAATCCAGGTAAATTATTATTTCTGAAATCCCTTGTTACGTGTCATGATTATAGTATTGCTCCAAGAATTATTAATATTTTTTGTAACCATATGTTGTAATGACCCATGTAAATTTACTTCCGACTTTCCTCGTTATCAGCATTTTAGAATTTTCCATGTATTTTTTAGTATTTACCATCCATAAAAAAGGCTAAAAATATGAACGTTCTCGATAAATTAAAAATTCGAAAATCGAACCCACTTAAAATATATTCCCAAAGGAGTGCTTTAAAATGTTTTGCTTTCGGAAGTTTATATTTTTACTTTATTAATTATGTAAGTTATGCCCAACTCTTGTGCTATTGATGACGCAAGGAGTTGAAATCAGATCAAGGTTTTGAATTCGATGTACCATAAAATGTTCGAATGTCCTTATTTTTAGCGTGATACTAGAAAAGGGCGTTTAGAGAATAAGATTCAAGTCCCTAAACTTATAAGAATTTATGTGGATCCGGACCTTGGCGTTTAAAATAAGACCGAAGGGCTGTAATATTTCACTGTGGCAGGAAAACTCTTTAGCATGTTTACTAAATCACGAAGTTTGGTTGAAACTATTATGCGAACTTTAATATTTAAAAAATTAATAACGGTTACAACAACGTAAAGTGGCAATAAATGTTTGTAAAACTGCGTTAAATATTATTATTAAAAATCCTGCGTGTTAAGGAACGGTAAATCATCGGTAAAAATGTCCAAACGGTAGAATTAAGTTTTAACTCTGAATTTACCACATCAATTGTAAAAGAGAAAAATGCATCAGTCCGGAGGGCCTAAGAAAACATCAACTTGGGAAAAGGGAACTGAAAACAATGTTGAAACAGCCACAGTAATTGGTCTTGTCAAAACAACGTGAGTAAAAGTGTGTTTTATTGTAACCACATCCGTTGTCCTGAGGGATGCTGTCAAGATTCACGCAGGATAACCGTGAACGTCCTGTGGGATCGAGGATGTACACACGGAAATAGCTCAAAATACTCGGGCCGTGTGGACTTCAGAGATTTGAGATAATATGAACTGGAAAAGAAGGTTACGCAGCTGTCTTAGAACAACAGCGGAAAAAAACGAGGATTATTTTTTAAATTGGAGAGATTTCCCTTTTCAAGTTGAATATTCGTTATAGGTTTTAACATATTTGGGGTTGTAAAGGCTGCGCACTCGAATGAGCTTAAAGAGAAAAAATTCGCGTAGAAATTGATTTTCGACGTGAAAAGAATTTGCGAAGAGAAAACTTTTCTGTACCAATAGCAAAAGGCATTTGCTAGTCGCCCTCGCTGTAATAAAAACTTTGGCTCGAATTCGACGCCTCTTAATTGGCACCCACTCCAACCGACCAATTAGCCTAAAGACCGAATTACAATAACGCGTTTTAATAACTTCTCGAGTTGCTTGGCTTTGAAAAATGTCGCTCGATCCTCTCCTTCCCTTTTCCGGATAATCTGGGGGTGATACTTGGAATACATCGCAATCAATTACTGAAATTAGGCACAAGCATCGGTAAAGGAATAAATAAATACTAAATACGATAAGCTCGACGAAAAACCTGCATCGATTGCTTTGTATTATGCAGATCCGTTTGAAAATACATTATGGAAAACGGAACACTGAGAACGTTCCTGAGTAAACGGGAACGGGCAGATTAGGAATAACTTGGAAGAAAACTTTCCTGACAGAATGATATGGGTCAACTTAAATATGCTCATACGCCACACTTACTTATTAAGTTGAAGTAGGCATTTAAAGTAAATCTGTTTATAGTTTAGCTAGGTGGGAATGATTTCAAGCACGAAAATGTAATTCGAAACTGCTGTAGTTTGACTATTATTTATTTTATAAATACAAACCCAAAATATTCCCAAGGGATGTTATGTTCACCTGATACGACCTTCATCTTCATTATTGATGTACTTTTGCTGCCCGTCGGGTTTTGATGCCAAAAAACGTTTCAGAAGGCTGTCTGTTAGCCAGCCGACCCCTGACTTTATCGAAAATTGTTTAACTTATTATTTATAAACGGATCCGGCCCACTTTGGTCCACATTTCTTATAGCTGTTTTAGGAAAACAATAAACCTTTTAACAAATTAGAACTACATAGGCATGCAGGACTACTTTAATAATCGAACCATAAAATCTTAATTTTGCACATTTGATGTTAACCTATCAGATGAGGCGTTGCTGCCGGTCTTAAGTTGTATTTTGGTTTGCTTTAGATACGACAAATCTATCGAGTGAGGTGAGGCCTCTGCTTTCGAGCTTTCGACATCTGTGCCATTATTTCCGGCCCGTCCTGTTTTGTAAATTGTGGTTATGGAGTACAGTTTCGTAGAATACACAGATATAATTATCTGAGTTTAGGGGAAAGTAGTGGCAATTTAATGTTTTATATGCCGTATGGAATCCACACGTAATTCAGCTAATCAGCAGGAACTGCGCCCAATTCATCAGCCGATGAAAGTCTGTCATGTTGGTTAGTATTGCTATATGTTGAAGTGCAAGTAAAGAAATGTATTGTATTATTAGTAGGATTGGCATATAAGATTAAAATTTTTAGTATAGAAGTTGGACTTCGAATTCTGTTTCATTCATTTTCGAAGTAACCCAATTCGAGTTCGAATGTATTCGCTTTAAATGTAGAAATTGCATTAGACATTGAAATTCTGTTTATTTTTACTATTTGTAATGTGAATTAATATTTCTAATATACAGATTGAAGCTTTAGATTGAAATAAAGGACTAAAATTACTAAATAAGGATTTATGTTTTGCTCGAAAAACTGAGCAAATCTGAAATTTAGAAACTTCAGGGTTAGAAACTCTAGTCTGCCTGCACATTTCGATCTCAAGTTAAAAACGCGAACCATTAGCTAGGCAGTTTAATCGACCACCATATTTTATCAGTTCTGAGCACTTAATATGACTTAGTGTCTTTTGAATAGGCTGAGCATGTGAGCATATCGTAAAGTGGTAGTGTACGACCTATAGCAGTTCCGAAATTATGCACAGTAAAAGACGTATAATCAAAGTAATGGTACCGATAAATTAAACACGGGTGAAAAAAAAAGAAAACGTAAAGGGATAGGAGAGGAAATATCTGGAAAAAGTATTATCAAACACAATCAGATTCCGCAATAAAAAAAAGGTTTACTGAATCGAAAATTTTCGCACGGAAAGCCGTTTCTTAGAAATATTTTATTATATTTGACGGAGCCATAGTTTTTCTTTTTAGTACCGGTAAAGTAAAGAAATAAAATAGCAAAAGGGTACTATCTTATATGTGATTGAGGTGCCCGCTGAATTTAGGACGCATATTACCTATAACTTTATTAAATGGGATAAATGGTAAATATTAACTCGAAACGGCGCTTGTAGATTAAAAGAATCATTTAAATAAAATTGCTTGTAGTTGAGTGGATTGGGGATATGAAATTTCAAATAATAAAAAAGCAAAATTATTGAAAGAAATTTTATAAAAATCGTATCTTTTTGCTTGTGATAAAAATAGCTTTTGCTACTGCTCCCACTCTTGTCCGCCGAGCAAAGGCAACTTGTTTTGGCCTCACGCACAAGATGAGTGCAACAAGTCCTCCAGAAGAAACTCTCAACCCGGAGGCTTCGGAAGTGGTAGAAGCCATGGACGCCGAAGAACTCGCCGTAGCCGCAGTCGCCTAAGAAACCCCCCGAGCTGGGACCGCCGAAAATGGCGAATTACAGCCTCCCAAGAAGAATTGAAAACGAAAACGAAAGAAGCCAGTCAAAGAAGAACCTTCCATGCCAAAGAGTGCCACTTCAAATAGGTTCTCCTCCCTTCTTCGCGAAGTCGATCTCGACAATCCATTCTCTGTCTCCAAAACCACCTATATTCCTCCCGTTATCCTTCGTACGAACGATTAATTGGATAGCGGAACTTCGACGACAACTTAACTTCATAAAGGCAAAGAATTAGGCTCTACCCCGCCAGCTGATCATATTGTAACAAATGTAAATGTAAAAAATATAAAATTAGTAATCTAAACGCACGAACGAGCGATACGACGTCATTTTGTAAGGTCATTCCACTAGCAAGGCACACGTGTATTGCACATCATATAATTGCATCTTCCAAGAATGCTAGAAAAAAGCACGTGCGTTAAGTGCATTGCACCAGTAATTCAATATCTCGCACGCGCGCAGATAAGATATGAGAAAATCGAGAAGAGGGAGTCGATTCTTTGGGTACAAATACTCAGCTTGAAGTACGTTAAGTCATGAACATATTCATCCATCAAAGCTGCAGTAGGTACCTACGAACAATCGACACCCTCCAAGACGATGTTTCCAGTAATGTTCATGTATAAGACTGTATTTATATTTAACTTAACTTTAAATCAAGACTTGCTAAAATGTTTGTATAAAATACTTTGCTGTTTAAATATGATTTAAATTTACTTCTTAACCGTTTAAGTGTTTACTTTAAATTGAGACTTAGAATAATTATTGGTTTAACTTTGTAAATCTAAAGCACAGGTACGAAACACATGATGTTAGTTGAATTCGACTTTTAATAAAAAACCTCTCGTATAAGGACTCTACCTAAATTAAAGTAACTTATTTTTATTAACTTCTAACAAAAATGAACAAACCCGCTTCGTTACAATATTTCTGAACAAAATTTTAAGTTTCGATTGCCAATTTGTACTGGAAACAAATAATTTCGATTAGGTTCTGGAAATAATCGATAACAGGGAGAACAACATCGAAGGTTTGTATTAAGATGAGAAGATACTTACTGAAACTTCCGTAAAAATTGTAGGAAGTAGAAAAATAAGGAAAAACCAAATTTGGAAATGTATTTAAAAATTCAGTCTAAAGGCTAAGGTAAAGATTAAAAACAATAAGAAAGAACCTGTAACGAAGCATTTGTTAAAAGGCCGAGAAGCAAAGAGCATAGAAAACTTCAAAGAACAAATGAAGAACTACGATTATCGCAATATGCAATGAAAATAAATCATAAAATGTTTAAAAAGCTGCCACAAAAATAAGGAAATCGGCAACTTCTACTAAGGAATAAACAGAATTAAGACAGGAAAGAGAAGAGGGCCAACCTCCTACAAAAATGAGGAAGGAATGCTACAAGCAAAGCTGGAGGTTCAGTTGAACGGAATAACCATGAAAAGCATAAGGCATACCAAGCACGAGAAACTAGTGAATAAAAAAATAAATAAATGCGTAACAAAAAGTACGAAAAAATCGATTTATCAGAAACAAAAGGAATTCTGAAGGTGTTTTTTTTATCCCCTGTACAGAAGGGAATACAAGAATACGCAGATGCTTTTGTAAGAGACTATCATATAAAAATCTTAAACTAAGACTGAAAATGTCACTCAATAAATAAAAAAGCACGTTTTTTTAGCAGCGTTGCAAAATATATATGTCACGGTTAGTGAGAGATGAAATAATGAAAATGGAGAATAAAAGTCACGAATGGAGAGAAAAATCAGGAACTACAAACAAAAAAACCAAACGAAAGATAGCAGAATTTATAAAATTCAATCTAAAGTTAAACCACAAATGTCAGTCGTAGATTGAGTGACGCACTTTTACATTTCAATTTGAAAAAACAATGCTGGTTGTTGGGAAAACGTGCAGGTAAAGTACTAGCATACAATGTTCGTAGGAACGTATTTATTTAGTTCCCTAAAAAATTCAAAGTATGCTGTTAAACAAAAAAACTAGCAAGTCAGTTGTCTGAATTCGCTTGAATTTCCAGTAATGACATCTTTAGATATTTGGTTCTTATTTTATAAAAATTAAAATTCCCATCCAAGTTATCTGTAGGTTTGAATGTGAAATGTCAGATGTCATTTCAGTCGAACGCCTATGAATTTTTCCATTTGATTACTTTCGTAAATGAAATCATAAATAAAATATCAGAAGTCAGTCGGTTTCTTTTACAGAATGTAATAATTCAGCGTATCAAAAGTTTCCGATAAAAGGGAGACAACGAAACAAAGACAAAAACAAAGCACGAGATGAAATAAAGGTAGTAACGAATGACCACCGAATAACTATAATAAATTCGATCCATTAACGCTTTCCAGGCTACAAACTCCGGCAAACAAACTAATGTCGAGCCATCTATCTCTATTAATTCTGCGTCTTAGTTACCGCTATCGACTCCTTAGACTTCGGTGACATAAGTTCTGGCGACTTTTATGGCATTGTAAAACATATCTGAGAAATTCATTACCCCTAAAACTGTATCTGAAACGTTATAAATTTGGAGACCATTTCTAATATATCATACTTACAACGCTACACTCTGTAGAGGCTTTTATTAAGGCTAAAAAAAGCCTCCTTAAGATCCCGACACGCAATTTGTTCAACTCGAAATAATATAAGCAGTTTTATGGATTGTTGCCGAGAAACAGACAAGATAAACCTGGCAGCTTAATGCACTCCTGCAACTTGTAACAATACCAGATGGTATAAACTTTTCGAAGTTATTCCGTACGTAGAATATCAATAACCATACCAACAGTCGTAAAACTTACAGTAATTGATTTCTGCGCCACAAAATTGCACGACGTCGCAATACAGCAGCAATTTTAAATATTTTTTATAACGTTTTTAAACAAATTATTTTTCACACCAGAACAGATTAACCAAGACAGGTTTTGCTTATCTGTTTTACATAGCACGATCAAAAAGTACATCGTAAAGAGTGCCTTTAGAATTTTTCAAGTTATGGTCACAAACGGAAAATGACTCTAGAGAACATATTTCCGAAGGAAAACAAGGGGTACGATCAAATTAACTACATATTTTTAAAATGTACGAGGGTCATTCGGAAAGTAAAGACCGTTTGCGCATATAGCGCAGTAGTTTTGTTGCACTCGATCATTCTTTCGCTGTGTTAAGAAGGGTGTAGATAGCGGACTTTTTCACGTGTGAGTGAAACGGGCTATGACAATCGCCTCGTCGATATCAAATCCCTCCGACTATGAGGCGGGAGGCGTTTTTTGCAGGCGGAAAACGTTGAACTCCGAAGACTTGTTGCAGTCTGATGGCCTCTGTTTTTTGGGACCGTCAAGGGGTCCTATTCGTTGATTTCATGCCCTGCAATACAACCATCAATGTTAACCCTGGAACACTACCCATCAAAAAATTTGTTATTTTACTACCCTGGGGTACGGTTGTACCCCAATAGAAAAGTCGTAGAAAATTAACTTTTAATTTTTATTCTATACTAAAAACATATCTTGTGACAAGCTTAGGCTTTAAGTAAATGAATGTTACAAATTTTGAGTCACTTTCAGCACTTAGGGCAAACTTAGCTTTAATTTTCTAAACATATGCACTTATTACACTTTTTACACGAAATAAACGGAGTTATCAGAGCTATTGCCAGTTTTTGCAAATACGTTCTTCTGTTGGATGTGTTTTCGCTTTCTTTAGCACTAGAACCCTTACAAAGGATATTTGAATTAATTTCAAATGTAATATAATAATTATTAAACCTATAATCCTACCTGATTAGATAAAAATATAGACTTGTCAGTAATACTACCCAGGGGCACACCTGTACCCCAAACACAGTTTTTACACAAAACAAAAACAGGTGTCACTGCAACTATTGTACCAAATCAACTGACGTGTGTATATAAGAGATTACAAGGAAGCACAATTTTGTGCTGCCATGTGTCAAAAAACAGCAGACGTTTCAAGAAAGGCTGGGGTACACCTGTACCCCGGGTAGTGTTCCAGGGTTAATGCCTACTGTGCTACTCTTCGGCGTCTTCGTAAGGCTATTAAGAATCATCGGAGAAGCAAACCGTCTAGTGGCATTGTTCTGATCCACGACAACGCACGTCTGCATACCGCCAGGCAAACACAAACCTTGCTACACGATGCGTTCCATTGGAACCTATTTGGCCATCTTCCCTACAGTCTGGATCTAGTACTATCGAACTTTTACCTCTTTTAGAAGATGAAGGAGTACTTTATTGGTAACAGCTTTACAAAGGATGAGGACTGGTTGAATAGCCAGGTGGATTCCCGGTACGACAAGTAATTCAATTTTCAAGGTGATTATGTAGTAAAACCTGTATATTCTGTTTTTTTCCTATTATTAATAAATATCTTTGTATGGCGAGACGTTCTTTACTTCCGAATTACCCTCGTATCTTTGATCTCTTAAAATTATTTCGTTGACTGATACCCCAAAGCAAGAGAGAAGAAGGAAAGAAAAAGGGAAAGAGGGAACATAAACACCGTAACATTTTTGTCAGAAACGATTCAGTATTTTTTTGTTTTGGGGTACTAAAATTTTAATTTGTCCTTACTACAGGCTGTCCAAAAAGGGTACTGACTACTGCTAATGACATATCTCGGCCTAATTTGCTACAAGCTAGCCTAAAATGCGAAGTTGGTACATCCACTAACAGCTTCGAAGGTAACGTAGAAATATTGATGGATGTTTATTTCTTTTCTTCTTTCTATATGGGAAAAGGCTAAAAATCTAATTCCTTCTGGGAAAAATTAGGGCGTAGTAAACCGTGTAAGAGGAAAAGTAATATCGGCATAAAAGCTTTTGAGCTCTTCCAATTACTAGGGGGTTTGTCTATTATGTCCTTCCTGTCCTACCAGGGATTGTATCATTTTTAGGCACATTCTGAAGAACTCGAGCGAAACTAATCTGACTGTTATAACAAAACCAGTGCAAAGTGATTATGGGATAGCCAATTCGTATGGGTTCATCACCATTTCATTTTAAAACGTCGAAACAATTATGTGAAACACAAAGAAATAAATGTATCTTTAACGAATTATGAAAATTCAATATATAGAAAAATATCACCACCACAGGATATGAATCATTAACCTTTGGATTTATGCGTCAATGCTCTGCCAATTGAGTTACAGAAGAAAATCACTGAAGATATTACGCGGGCCCCGAAGCACGGAAGTGCTTGCACTTCTGGTCCAGAGAAGACTTTAGCTTATGATGTTTGTTAATTATGGAGCATTATCAATTACAACATAACAACCATGAATTTGCAAAAATGTAAATTTTGGACCCTGCAACTTAACGAAAGGAAAGCATAGCCTTCCCTTATTCAAAAACATTTGGCGTGGTTTATATAATCTGTTAGCTATGTGAGTTAATAAATCTCTATTGCTGCACTGGATTAAAAATGTAAATGAACGTACGGTGTTTTCGGAGGTTTTTAGGTTCTTGCCAATTCACCTTGCCAATTAACAGAATGTAATACAAATTCAAAAAAGGCTAGTAACTGCTAAAAAACGTATGTATAATCCAAAATTTCCATAACGTAAGTGTGTGTATACCACGTTCTCATAGCATTTCTAATAAATTTTTTCTTAGAATCATGAATCTGCCGTGCCCGTCTGAAAATTTAAATTTTAATCAGAAACTATATGCTTTCAGAGGAGGTACCGTTGGTGCTGTAAAATTTGAATATAAAATAATGTTATTGTATATGCTTAGTAAGTAATAAGTGTTTGAACATTACTGTAATTTAAACGAATTCGGAAATACCGAAATATGTAAATTAGCAATTACCATATTCATATTAGAAAATAGCATGTTGGTTAAACATTTCCTTCCAATCCATATATAAAACGTTAAACCTTTAATAATTTTGTAGGTGGAGGAAACAAAACATCCACTCATTATTAAAATTTCTCTTGTAGAAAGAAATCAATTTAGAACGTAGTGTTTCGCTTCAGAGTCTAAAGTTTCCGTATTTATGGTATTTTCTAAAGGGATTCTAGAATAAAAGCAATAATGTGGAAGTCGGATGGTTCATTAGGAAGTGCAAAACTTAGTTAACCTCAACTTAACCCGGAAATTTAATTGAAACATAATTTATTCCTTTCAACGCTAATATCGTGAGTGTATATGGAACCAATCTACATTGCAAGGCCAAAATTATGAGGGCGTCGCGGTGCATACAGGACAGAATGCAAAAGGGAGGCACCATTGTGCATTATTAACAACCCCAAATGAAATATTTCGGTCTGTTTTGTATGCATGCGAGCTTGAATAAACCGAGCTTGCAACTAACTTGCTAGCTGTCTGGGATTCTTATCCATTTGTTTTCTCCTTTCTGCCTTGTTCGCTTAGTTTGATTACTTTCACAAATAAAACAGCCGGATTAATTATTACAGTCGAGATTCTTAAGCAACCACCGCATTTGTTTATACTAAACTTTAAACCAACTTCTAAGCATATTGGGCGGCCGGAATCGGAACAGCCCAGAAATTCCAAAGAAAACCCCCAAGTTGTTAGGAAAATCGCTGGTTAAATACCGAATTCAGAGTTTTCAAATCGAATTTTAAAGTTTTAAGTGTTTAAAACTAAGCTTTAATAAGCGAAATGTAAAGTTTCAAAATGTGTGTAGCTTTTTCTCTTTGCTGGTGCATTATAAAACATTTAAAACATGCATAATAAAACAAGCAAAAAACGCATATTCAGCTTTTGAGTCTTTTTAGTATAAGAACAAAGGGCTCTATTTGAATGTACGTAGTTCTTAAAAAGGTATTTTTTATTTAAATGATGATTTCCGGAATCCCTTTGTGCATTTCAATGTTAAATTTAACCATGCGGAATGAAATAGCAAAAAATCTCATATAAAATGATAATAAAATTTATAATTTCCGTTTGGCTTTTATGCAAGGATAAAGAATAAGTTCCTTTGAACTGATATGTAGGTATCCTTTTACTGTGTTTTAGATTTAAATTCCTACGTAGCTTTGTTACGAAAAAACTTCGACATATTTGTCGGTTTTATAAAAAATAATATACTAATTCCAGTGAATACATACAAAAACCGATTTTATTAAATTCAAGGTCTTAAAGTAAGCAAATTTCCAAATTGCAAGGAAATATAGTTTAAAAGTGAGAAATTTTGTAATACCATGCAGTATAATTAATTTCGTCACAGTAAATCAGTTTAAAATTTCCCATTTTTAATGACAATTGAGCCATCAAGCACCTATTATTTTAGATGCCCTATAATTACTTTCAACTACTATAAAACGTAATTAGTTCTATTACTGGACAATTATACGCCCCTCGCTCATAATTATAGGCCTATTAACAGAATAACCCTTTTCTGACTTGAAAAATCGATGTAAACGCCTTCTAATAATAAACTCATAATGGAAAATTTCCTATCTGCAGAAAACATAAGAGCAGCATCTAATATGATTTGAAATACTGGGAAAACGTTGTAACAATTTCAGGTATTCAGGTATCGATTAATTCTCTGTCTCTTTCGGCACGTCTTTAATCTAAACTGAGGGGTTGTAAGCGCAGCTGTGTAAGTGTACATTGTCACTGCTGCAGTTGTTAAGTCGCGGTCGTTCTCTAACTCCGGTGGTTTATGTTCCGGAATAGCTTCCTTGATTAATTTTATGAGGCCTCTATGCTATATTGTCTCGCTTAAGATAATAGACCCTTATTTTGTAGTAAAGGACTGGCGAAAATATCAAAAATTAAGGATCGCCGTCAGACCGAGGACAAGGGAGGCATAAATTAACACTAACCTTTATTATTTCCTAGAAGAATTAAAGTCGGCTCTCCGGAATATAAAGATATTCTAATCATCTTAATTTCCCCGGCTGTTTGGCTGGGGGGATGAAATGGCGAGAGTCATCCGTTCCTATGTTAGTTTTAAGAAGTCTCTTTTCCACCTCTTTCTCGCATTAAAACCGGCGAGAAAGAGAGGAGACGAAGGAAGTTGATACGGTTCAAATATGGCAGAAGGGAAGCCAACAATTATTACTAATTTGCATATTGCCTGTTGAATAATTTGGCAGAAAAATTAGCAAAGGCGTTATAATCTTTTAGTATTCCGGGCCGTCTCTTTAATATTAAAATCTCTTTGATGTAGATATTCTTCTCGTAAATTTATTTTTCTTCCTAATTTGGCACCGAGGTGAAAATATTTAGATACACGCGAGTGCCGCATCCGTGTCCTCTTTTAAAATTAGCAAAAGCGAACGGAAATAGGAAGTGCCAACCTTCCATTTCTTCAGTCTTGACAGTTCATTTATAACAACAGGCAACGAAATATAAACCATTTATAACAAAAAAGAAGCACATATTTGTTTGATATAAGATATAACCGGGATTAAATTTAAGAATAAAAATCTAGGGAAAAAAAAGAGCCGACTATTAACTACCGATAGGTGCCTTGGGAGAAAGTTCTCGATAAAAACCCAGCAGGAGAGGAAAGCCAGAAGAATAACGAATTACGTTAAGTCAGGCCTCCGTTTCTTTGTTGGCAGCAATTAATCAGTGGTCAAGTACGAGTATGTGTAACATTTTAAAATATACCCCTATTTCCTCTTCGCAATTCGAGCTGAAATCCGGACTCGAACAACTTACGAAGTAAAGTGCGCTCGTTTTGAGAAAATGTGCTGATAGGTTTTATAGATCTCGGCAGTTCTACGCTCTTGTTTCTTTTAAATTCGAAAGTGTTATGAGCAGATCGCCCTAGCCGAGAAGGGAAACTTAGAAAACCCTTAATAAAACACATACGAAACTTTATGTTGTGATTGTTTCTTAGATTTACTTTATTGTCGCTCTGGGTTAAAGCCAACCCTTCAAAATCGCCACGTAAAATGTAATTATTGTCTCTAAAAGTGTTCCTTCCATTTTTTTTTGTTATCGTGTTTTCCAGAATAACAGGTTTCTGGAGTTACCCCAAACTCAAAGTAGAGATACGATAACATTGAAAATATGACCAAAAGTGAAGACAAAAACTATACAGGATTAAATCTCATTCATTTGAGAGTTTAGACAGAAAATGTGAAATAATTATACTTTATATGCTTACATAAATCTGAAGAAAATTGGGAGTGATTAGAAAATTGATTTTAGAATTATGTGCAGATTGAAACGAACTTTATCCTCTTATCTTACACAATTACTTTGATGCTAACTGAATGTAATTTCGCAAAATTAGACTTACATACCCAAAACATTATGCAGCTGGGGCATTATCAAACAATACGATTTAAAACGTTTTATATAAAATGAGATGAAAGTAGGTTAAATATGCACAATTTTGGAAAAAGGGTTCTGAAATATCTGCAATAACTAATAACAGTATAAAATATTAGGAAGGTTAGACAAAGATGATTGGTGCACCGCAGTATTTAGAGTTTGTGGAAGAAAACTATGAAACTATGGAAACAAGAAAAGGGTGTGAAGTATAACTAAAGATAGACCTGAAAGGAAACAAACAGCGATGGTCTCTACAAGTCTACACCCATAAGAAGCTTTACACGCTGTGTATGTATGTATGTAGGCACTGTAGCTTTCTCTCTATGGTATAAGTTACAAAGCACGTTTGGTGTATCGAATATATCTGTAAAAAGTATACTTAAGATAAGTATTTTTAGGCATGTACAATATGTTAAATAACGCAATGTTGTAACCTTGGCAAAGTAGTACAAATAGCTGCTTAGCTAGAGATTAAAAATCATATAAAAGAGGATAACTTTACTACCTTATAGTTATTCAGTCAATCAGTTAAGAACTAACAGTGAATTAGTAGTGACAACAATCCCAATAATTTTCCCTTCTCTTCTCTTTTTCGAAAAAAGTTCGAGAAGATAACGATTAAGTACAGCAAAATTAACTTCTTCAAGAGAATGCAAATATAGACCAAATCATTAGAACGGAAGACATCGAACCAACAAAAAATAAACATAGGATATGAAAAGGCGGTAGGGAAAAATGTAATATCTCCAGAAATGCTAAAGCATGCAGGAAAAGATGTAGATAAATAACTAACTGAAATATTTAATATGGCATGGGTACAAGGTAAAATACGCAATGTTTGGGAACATAATATGATGCCTGAATACCTCTTCACAAAAAAGATACAAGTAAGTACAACTAATAGCGACAAATATCGTAGGTACTGTATGTTTATCATCAACAACACTCAAAATATATACCAAAGTATTGGAGGGGGTTGAAAAGACCAAGGTTAAGCGGGGAACAGACAGCTTTTACAGGAACAGGACGGCATACTCGAAACCATATTCATAGCTTAAGATTGATAATGGAAAAGAGATTTGAAAAAGGCAAAGAAGTAAGATTGACTTTTTTCTAGATATTTCGTCACCAGTTGCTAAACTAAACAGGGGTAAGGATAATGCCGGGGGAGGTGTAGCGCAAGTATAGCTCCCGCGAGGCTCACAGTTTCTCCCTAATCAAGACCATTGTGCGGGGTGAAGAGCTACACCCTGCTCGAGGTACATCTGCCTAGTTGAACACGACGGATCTATGTAGACCTCGAAGGTCGATAAAAAATTCACCCGGCGAGGCCAGCAACCTATTTTGTGTGGCAAAATATATATGCTCACAGAACTAGCAAAGATCCCTCATCCCATCTTGAAGCTCCCACGGTTCTTTTCTGCTTCATTCAACCATCTTAACCTTGGCGTACTTCTCCCTCTCGTTCCTTTTGATTTACTTCTTAAAATCCTTTTAATTCATCTTGTAGGTTACATCCTCTCGACATGCCCTAACCATCTTATTCGTTTACTTTTTATTTCTGCTCATATGCTTGCTTCCGCGTACCTCTCAACTCTTGATTATATCTGCCTGAGAATTTTACGTTTCCACAACGTATGCTACAAACACTTAATCAGACCGCCACGTTGAAACTATAACAATAACAGTGGCCAAACAATCTATACGATGCAAATTAGTGGTGGATAATAAGTCAATAGATCAAGCAACATCATTGAAATACCTAGGTACACAAATAATAAGCTATGGAGAGAAGAAATAATCCATCAAACATCAAACCCGAATGGCGGCTGGTACTTCAGGTTCCTTAAGAGGTACTGTCTGGAATTACTAAGAAATAGACATCAGAAGAAAAAGGCGGATATATAAAACATTTCTTGAGGTCCATTTTAACATACGCAGCTGAAGTAAAGGCAGAATCTAACAAAAAGGCTGTTAAGAACAACAGAAATGAAAATGCTGAGACAGATATGCGGCAAAACA
Source organism: Melanotus villosus (assembly GCA_963082815.1). NCBI lineage: Eukaryota > Metazoa > Arthropoda > Insecta > Coleoptera > Elateridae > Melanotus > Melanotus villosus. Next base: position 57,841,622 of record OY720425.1, read on the forward strand.
TTAAGAGATAGACAACGCAACGAAAACATCAGAAGAGAGTGTAATATCTACCAAAAATATGGTGAAATAGATCGCACAGAGGCGAAGATTTTTGAACTAACATGTGTATCGAATGGACTAGGACAAGCAGGTAAAAATAGCAAGGCAAGGACAACCACATGGATCACAACCTCCGGTAAGATCACCAAAACGTTGGTGAGACAGCTGGTAATCCATCTTAAGAGAACAGAGATAATCATCACTCTCAGAAAATAGGCCCAGAGGCTTCACAGAGAAGAAGAAGAAGTTGCTAAAAGTTTACCGGTAGCGAAAAGTATAAAAAGAGGAAATATATATACTGATTGGCCAAAGAACATATAAGGAGAAGAAGAAGAAATCCTTCACCACCAAGTACGTAAGTTTATAGAAATTGATGCTAAAGAGCTACGAAAAGTATAAAAGTGGGGAACAAACCGTTGACATCATAAAACAGCAAAAGACACCCTGACATCCATGGAAGCAAAAGTAGCCAAAATGTTCCGAGTAATAAATGAAACCTGAGTGAAAAGCTAAAAGTATTCGTCTCACTAAAACAAACCATTCAGCAGTGAAAAGGAAGAAAACCAAGATATACAAAATAAAATACCTAAGAAAAGTAGAACGTGCGAAGAGGAATAAACATACTAACAAATGATAAAATATGGCACAAACATAGTGGAAGGAAATCAGCTGAGATGGAAAAATCGTGGAAGGAATGAGGGAAGAGAGGTCTACAAAGCTGGTTCGGGAGGGAAGAAAATTCAACGAAATGATGACGAAAGCCATTGGAACGGGCAAAAAACGTGAAGAACGAAAGACATGTATGAAATGAGGAAATCCGTAGTTTGCACTTCTATTGAGGCCGTAATAGTTTCTTACATAGCAAGGGAGGTAAGTGATATTCAGTGGAGCATGAAAAATTGTCACCCAATTGATTCCTTCATTTAATTCCCTCTGGAGGTAAATTCACATTTACTATACTTACAAGCAATCAACAAATCGAAAAATCAGTGTCTTTTGAATATTATATTGAGTGATCCGCACCTTACCGAATCGGCAGTGGAAAAAAATATAATAATTCAGTAACTTAAGGCTTAAGGGACAGTAGGTCCCTTTTGGTTTGTGGCAAAATATCTCTAAATTATTTTAAATACTCAAACATTACGAAGACTTAACTATGCAGTTTTCGAACTTAAAATATTTCTTGAGTGTATTTTATAAACGCAGGGTTTCTAAATTAGTAACAACTATATACAATAATTATATTATAAAGAAATAAGGGATGACCTTCAATGTTATACAAACTAATTCTGTATTTTTAACATGGAGCAATGTCTTATCCTCGCTATTTACAATAAATATTTAGGAGACCAAACTTTTATTTCATATAACTAACGTTCAAATTAAACCTTTCTCAATTAAATTAAAATTGTATTTTACTAAGACTCTCGTACTTTATATACCTTGTAAATAATCCACCCTGTATATTATGTAGTCGAAGTTTTCAACTTCCTTCTTGAAATTGTGCATGCTAAAAACGAATTAATACGGACAAATCAGGAGATGCAGCAAGCATAAATCCACGTTTAAACTACTCCAGTACGACGTGAAATACGAAAGCAAAGTTCCGTATAGCTTAGGATTATTTTTGATAATTTAAATTTCTAGAAGGAAATTGCAACCCCACAATTCTAAAGGAATCGAACTGTGTTATGGAGTGCTGAAATACGTTTTTATTTCCGCTTGCAACAGAAAGTCGTTTACCTGCAGATCTTGTAATGCTGAACCGCTTCACTATTGACAATTTAAATTTGCTCGTATGCGAACGTCGAGTTGTTAAAATAAAAGTAGAAATTGAATTATTCAACCCTCGTCTATTCGTTATTGTATCTGTTTGTGTTCCAGAACGTGTGCGTAGAAACTACTAATTTTATACATGATCGGTGGTCGGTAATAAAGTTCCGATAAGAAATAGACTAAGATCGAAGGGAAGACGCAAACTTTCGAAAGAGAATCTATCAGCGACGAACCCTAATTGATTTTTGATTGATATACTACAATCAGCGTCGAAGGACTTAGCAAAGAACCGGGAAATTCTCGTAAAAAAGTGTCCAGATTGTCGTTGGGACAAGCGATCAAAGAAATCTCAAACAGATAACGGTTCGATTGCGGGAAAGTAAGGAATTTCAATTGGAAGAAAGTTTGTAACGTAAAAAAGATTCGTCCGGAAGTTGCTTAGCGGTCCGAAAGTTGGGGAAAATCTCGCCGAGTGAAAAACAAAACTGCCACATGAAAATGCAGCGCAAACTGTTATCGAAAATTGCAACAACATGGGAAAATTCCGGGGGACAAATCGCATTTTGATGAGTTAAACTTGGGTTGATGAATATACAAGAGTTGAGTGTTAAAATTCAATTTATGTCGCTAATAAAGAGTAACGTATGCACTTGCAAATGCACTTTACATATTTAAAACCATAATAGAGGTTTGTGAGAACTTCGTTCGCTCGTAAGCCAGTTTTACTATATTAAATCATTATAATGGTTGTAAACTTCATACATCCGCAAACACATGGGACTTAAATAATTGCGTACGTACGCTGGGAAAGGTAATATTAAACCTTTTAATAAAAATAATTGCGCTCTAAATTACCTCTTAAATAATTACCAAAATAAAATTATAAATAAATAAGGATTAAATGGAATCTCAAAACACTAACTGCAATGATATGCATAAAAACAATTACCGTATATTTATTAATAGGAAAGAAGACATCTTTTCAAATTTAATGGAAAATGAGGAAAATTGATATCTTTGTAAAAATTTTGAAACTAATGAACATGATACTTGGCACCCGCAGCCCAACATCTCCCCCTATAAATGTATAATCCTTCGTATTTTCTAACGCTAAACGCAGTTATAGGCTATCAAAGCAGTATAGTATAAATCGCAACAGTCTTTATGGCATTGGTTAGCTATTAACACGACAAAACGCAATCCCTCGCTTGCAACAATACTTGATTATATCCTTTCTACTTTTTAAAGTAGATTTTATTCTTAATTAATCTAAAAGTCTCGAAAATCTAAATTAGTGAAATATTATTATTGTGTAAACCAGGAAAGCACGCATAAATAATTTAGGTCAAATATGTTCACAACACAACATGAAAACTCATGAAAATGCCGCAAAAGTGACAGCTAAATAACATACAATTTTGTTTCAAGATATGACCGACTTTAAAGTAGAAGCTTTAATTTCCGGAAAATTTTGATTCACTGAAAATTGGAAATGTAAATTAAAAACAGTACGTTATGTAAATATGACAGGTTTCAAAGTACCTCTGAGAAATTAGAAAAAGGGATGTTTTTCTAGATAAGCAGGGGTTTTACAAGATTTATTACTGAGTATGCTCAGGCTTTATCTGAAATACATTCATATACACTCTTGAAATTCTTGAGATTTTTACATTTTAAGTACTTTTTTTAGGGTACAAAAGATCTTCCATATACCGGATTTACTATTTTTCCTTACTTTTTATAAAGAGCAAAGCAGGCGTTTTTCATTAAATATATACTTTAGTCTTTTATATTGCTTTGTTACACTTAAAAAAGCTAGACAGAAATGTAATTGGTTTTACAAAACTGGTAGAGCGGCCAAAAAACCATAATCAACAAAGAATGGAAACTACGCCAATTACACTAGCAGCAACCTTTCTGTAAAAACGACTCGAGCAAGGAATTGAATAAAATATCTTTAAACCAATAACAATTCGCTAATGTTAAGAAATGCAATTAGAAATTTTACACTGACAGTTGCGAAAAGTTAAAAGTGCATAGACTAAAAGAGCCAAACCAAGAGATAGTTAAAGAGACAGAAAACGAAGTGGGACATGGGATTCACGAGGAACGGATTGCGGGAAAGATTTGAAAAAGGCATACTCAACAAGGCATATAAAGTAAAGAAAATAAACCAAAGAAACAAATTGTCTCGTGGCCAAACGAGGTGAAAAGAGAAATAAAAGACATATCTAAATAGACGAATGTTAGGGGGCTTTGACAAATGACGAAAAGGTAAATAGATTGGTGCAGAAAGCTAAACAGGTACATTGGAAAATTTTGGAAGACCCACTCTAAAACAAAGAAAAGTCTTGTATGGGCATGCCAAGAACAACTCAAAGACTTGGCAGAACAGAAAATCGTGAGACTATTCTGGGTACCAGGTGGTATAAACGGTAATGAGAAAGCTGACGAATTACCAAGGCTTACCTGGGCTCAGAACCAGGTAATTCAGAATATTCAAGAAAAAATTTCAAGAACTGCCATCCAACGTACGTGACTGGATTGACACTAAAGATACTTTACCAACAGGCCAGGACAAAACCACAGCAAGGCATGCATAAACGGACCTTGCAAGAAGCGAACTGATGAACTTCTTTCGGGTAAGGCACAACTCAAGATCGTCACAGCTCTACTAACAGGATATACGACTGTTAAGGAACACCTGTGGAAGATCGGTAAATATAAATGGAGATCTTACTTGTAGACTCGTTGGCGCAGGGGTAAGAGGGCTGGGTTTCTAGTTAGGAGTCCTGGGTTCGAATCTCATGCAGTGGTAAGGATTTTCACAAAGAATCCCTCGCTGTCTGAGGTCTTAAGCGAGTAAAGCCATTTAATCGTTCGGTTACAATTAACGATTCTGTCTACGGAATGGTCGACTTCAGATAGTAACAAGACACGTACACTATTCACTTAATACATGGTCAGAAACTCTACAGAAGGCAACGGGAAACCACTGAACAGTACAAATTTCCATAGTTTAGTGGGATATAGCAAAGTTCACGACGCCAAGTTGTTTAAAAATGTGGCTTTGATCCTCTTCGCCAACGCATTGAAAAGGATATGGCACTAAGGGCCGGTCTTTCAATGGGCTGGTAAAGTTCCAGGTAGCGTTGACTGTCAGATAAGGTCAGATTTACCTGTAACTTCAGTCTTTCAATCGTTGGTTAGCTGTTACCTGGAAGATTTTTACTCTACCTGACGATTAAATTTGCCCACGGGTCGAAGTGGCTGGTAACGTCGTACCTGTCAGTTAACTTTTCACCGAAGGATAACGAAAGCCCTTTTCCTTGAGCATTTCTTATTGGGAATTCAAATATAAAGTAGTATAAATATTTTTCACACAAAATAAATGTTCTTTTTTGTATATTCAGTTTTCAAAACCACATATGTTAAATATTAGTAAGTAGGTATATTATTCTCTCTTGAAATATGCACTATTAATTTCATCTGAGTTTTAAGCCAACTAAATGTATTTCTTAATTATATTATGATTAGCCAAATTAGAAACTAAGTTCATAATATATGAATTTTTGTAACCAATATTTATAAAAATTAACAATAATCATTAGTCTAATTGTTTTTTTTAAATTAACATGCGAAGACGATGTTCTTCTTGTTCGTTTCTCATTGCCTGTGCAATTTTTTTCTTTTTACATAAATCAAGATATAACCAAATATGTTTCTTTTATTATTTACACTCCGGAAATAAAAAAAATGATTACATAAATCTGTGGGAAGTTTTGGACATTTACTAAGAATAAAAAGTTTTAAATTCCATGACATAAATGTTCGAAATTTTTTGTTACCATTAGAACAATTTAAATTCAAACCACATGTGTAACTAGGTATATTATGACTAAAAATCATCTTGGATGTTTGGTGTTTTGATTTAATTTAAATTTTGATTTAATGTTAAATTCAGGATAAGCCCTCATATTTAGTTTTCAAGTTCCGCACATCTCGGTGCACATTTTGAGGGCTGGAAGCATTAAATTCGGCACACACTTTCTCCCATGTGGCACCTTTTTCTTTCCACGTAACTGCATCAGACGTTTTACACTCCAAAATGTCTTTATAGTCTGCCACCACATCAATTAATAAATTGATTTCGGTGGCAGAGTAATTTGCGCCACGTTTTTCGGTACGTTTACAACTCATGTCATAATTAAAATTTAACAAATAACAACAATAATAACAACTAACAAGAACTAACGAAATAACAAAAAGAAGCACTCCACAAAATTTTAATCTCAACGGCCGCGAAAAACGACAATACGTGATTCGTTTACGTCAAAAACTAATGCATTTGCGTCGGCGCGTTCTACAGTCTAGGTTTGTGCTATGCATCTTTGTTTTGTTAATAGTAATTACTATATAGTTATCTCTCTTGTACAGATTTGTACTGAATATGGCTCCAAAACAGTGATTCCAAACGAATTGAATGTGGCAGGTAACAATCCATCGGATAAATTCGTATTGGAAGACAGAATTGCACTTATCTGACAGATTTACCTGTTAGGTAGATTTAACTGTCAGCTAGCTACCTGGAACTTTACCAGCACATTGAAAGACCGGTCCTAAGGAGAAGAAGAAAAAGAGCTGACAACGACACTGGTCAAGCGCTATGAAGAGGACTAGATTAAGTAAGTAGTATATAGTTTTTATCTTACAGGTCTGATAAGAAACAAATGAATATAAAAGGAAAAGTAAGTTCAGATGACAAATACGAAGACTTGATTTCTACATACATATCGACCCATGGTTGACGATTCTTATAACGTCTCCACTATCACTCACTGCTTTTGTAAACAACGCAAAATAGGAGCTACTGGTTTCCATAATCTTCGTGAAATATGGATGTCTGTGTTTGCATTTTACGTTGTAAACATCTTCTATTCTTTGATCAATAAATAAATTACAGTATTATTTATTTAAAGCTAAATATGTAATGTGCTGGATTATTATTATTACATTGTAAGCGATTAAGCCTCATGTAACAATCTATTGATTTCATCTAATTATATTAAATGCACTGAATTGTAAAAAACACATGGTTTACCAAAAATAAAACCAAAACAAACACAAAGCAAACTGTAAATTATTGTTAATGGGGTTTATTGTACTCACTCAACTTTTGCAAAATCATTGAACTTTCAGCGGATTTTGTGAAGTGTTTTTAAATTCGTTTCCAATTAACAACATAAAAACATTCTGTTTTTGTTTTCTGGTCGTTTTTTCAGTCAAATTGTGACGCAGTAATATGGAAATAAAAATGGTTGTACTTATTAAAGTTTAAGTCCTGAGATTGGTCTGTCGCAGCTTTCCATTTCCCCTATCTGAGGTCTTTATTGTTATTAAAAAATTACTAACTCGTGTTGTATGCAATCCTGTATCACAAACAAAAGATATTGAAGTATTTTTTATTCCTACTTGTTGGTATTTTTTGATGATAATGGGAAAATATCCAACACCTTCCTTCATTCGCAATTTCTAGTTTATTCAATACCATAAAAATAGCTTCTCTAAAATTTTGAACAAAGCCATGTGGCTGACTAGATAATTAACATAAAGATTTGATGTTTTGCATATGTTCGGAATTGCTTGTCAATTACAATAAGTAGAAGTTGGTTGGAGCTTTGGATTAAACTGCAAATTACTGCTTTGTGTAATTATAGTTTCAATCGAAACTAATTGAAAGTTTATCCAGTCAACTGCGCCGTTCGAAGCTTGTTGAAATCAACTTTTAAAATGCTCGAAATTTTTTTCTGTGTTCGCTACGTTAAACCGTAATAACAAAATCCATCTTATTAAGAAGGGGATTAAATTTAGTAAACTAATTTCAGGACAAAGTTTCAATCTTCCGGGCTAAATTAGCCGACCAGATAATAATAAACACTTAAGTTAACGATAAACCAACACCCCAAAACAACATAAGACAGCAGCAACATCTTGCCAAATAAGATTTAATTGCTCAAGTATTAAGCTGTACACAGAATATGGGATTATTCGGCTTTCTAATCTGGCCCAGCTTAACTTCCCTACGTGGTGTTATCCCTTGTGAGATAATATTATCTTTATCAGAGCCTCCTACCGGAGAAGTCTTTATTATTAAAAATTAGCGCGGGCTTTAGGTGTCATCCGGGAATCCAGTCGAGATTCTTTTTGTTACGATTTTGCAAACAATAGAAAACGTGACCTTATGAAAGGGCGACAATGTAGATGTGGCTTAAAAAAAAATAAATTGTGGCCCCGTTCTGGCCCCATTTAGTAAATGAGGGTGGCCCGAATCCCTTCGCGCGGCAATTATTTTTCAATAGCCCCCGAAAAACTGATAAGGGCTTAAATTTAACTATTTTTCAGTGTCTGCGGCAGCAACTGACGCCTGTAAGCCCAAGAATAGAAGATAGAGATTTTATGAACGGGTTTATGGAGGATTAGTTTAATCTGTGTACATAGGAGTCGCAGATACGCCATACCCTTTAGAATAATACCGAGATTGTTACATAGTTTTAACCGTACTCTCACACCCTGTCATAACGCCCCTCATAAAATGCTTATAGTATGAAGAGATTATGTAATGTGTACTTTCTTCCTGTGTTATATCGGCGCTTGTATTTCCGGCTGTATGTGCTAGGTCGGTTTGATATTTTGGCGCTTTATGGTGTGGAAACTGGAGGGTCGTAGTAAAAAGTTGTGTTTGTGGAGGTTTTTATAGAGGTGCGGTTACAAAATTTTAATGAATAATTATCGCGGACCCGCTTTACAATCAATGAATTACGTTTTATTAGGTACGAATGTAGTAATCGCTGGGACTTTTTGTACTTTATTGCAGATAAACTGCCGTAGATTGCTTAAAATTCAGGATAAGGTCGGGAACACCTACTGAGATTTTATTTTAAAATTCAAACCACGGTTTAGTAATTTTTCATACACATACGCGTCGCAGGCTTTAGATTTCGCCGGAGAGATATTTTTGCTTGTTATTTGTGACTGGAACTCAAAGTGGTTGAAAAGAGATGTACCTTAAAGTGTGATACATCTTCCTTTACTTGATCTCGATTAGGAGTTAGGACATGTCCCACCTTTGAAGCCTTTTGTTCCTTTTCCTCTAGCCTCACAATTTTGATACTCGAAAGAAATTGCTTATTTGGCTCTGGAGACTTCGATGAACGTTGTCGGAGCGCTTGTTATTTATGCTCGATTAAACCCTTAATTTTCCACCCTTCACGCGTGATTTTCTAAAAGTGTTTTAAAGCTGCTCGTAAATCCAATTAAAACTAAAAGGAACAGAAGAACCGCTTAGTTCCTTTTATTATAATTGACGCCATCTAAATATCCAATTGAAAATTAATGAATGCGTAATCTAAAAGTAATCAGTTTTTCCATACATTCTGAAACTCCAATACGACCGCCCCAGCTGTACACGGGGTTTAATAAGCGATTTAATTGATTAGTTCGCTTAATTAACTGGTGAAGCGTCAGAATCAACAGTTAGTAAAAAATTCGATAATCGACTTTCGACATTAATGATAATTTAATCCTTGTTTGTAGAAAAAAAAAAAACCTTCGGGAAGCCTAACTCGTGCGTATGTTGTCGGTAATGTTATTAGATTCATTATTTAAAATGAACACAACAAAAATATTGATGAGAAAAGGCATACATTGACAGGCAGAGACGCCTTTTTATTAATAACTAATAATGTCGACAGTAAGAACTCATAACGTAAACGATTAAATTTTTGGAAATAACAGAATCAAAACTTGAATTGTGGGACCCAAAAAATCGAATTGCCTTGCCGTAGTGATACTGCGGCGGTAGCTCAACAACAGATGTGCCATAAGAACTACAAATTCAAAGTTTAACGTTGGTAGGAGGTAATATTTTCTGCATAGGATATGAAGAACTTTTTAATTAATGCTCCATAAATAATAATAATAGAGTATTATCTTTGTATTAGCAAACTACGCGGTAAACTTCCAACAAATAAGAAGAGTAACGAATCTTTAATAGACTAATTTTTTGATAATTAATATCCGAGCTTAATTAAATTAAGCAAACAAAACAGCACCTGACGAGAACTCTTAGAAACTTAACGAAGTGTAACGATTAGGCAAGAGTGTTGAATATCTTAACTGATTTATAACAAACAAAATTAAAAATGCTGCTAAATTAATGATTTTATAAATTAGTTGCAGGCTGCTTTAATAAAAAAAATATATAAATAACCTGGTGGATTATTTTTATTGTTAATAATCGAATGTACTCAAAGAAGAATGCTATTGCTAAACAAAGATAGATTGTGGCAGAATTAATTATTTACATAACAAGGAAGGTAAGTGAGATTTGAGCAGTCGAGCATGCCAAATAAAGCATATATTATGTATAATATTTTCTCCACTCCGATAGAAACTAATATTGCAAAAATTAATTTAATTAATATTAAAACGAAATCAACAGGAATATTTACCATATTTGTCCCTCAAAATGCAATTCCTAGGCCATAAAGAAAGAAAAAAAAAGAAAGTGGCTGATCAGTATTGATCTATGACCTTGTAAATTGGCTATTAAAAGATGGGCAGAATAACATGTTACAGAATTACTACAACGAAGCACTTGCGGAGCCCTTTACAGAATATGGCAACGCAGTGGTAACAACAGATAGGTTTAAACCTATTTCTGACCTGTTTAAACTTGTTTCTGACCTGTTTAAGACCTCTTTATGATCTGTTCAAATCTGTATGTTGGTAGCACTGCATCAAAGATAAGGATAGATTCATAGAAAGATGTACTTGCTTCTTTCTCAGACAGCATGCAGAGCTGTGGCACTTGAACCGGCCTATTCTCTCTACTCAAAGCAAAGAGGGGAGGAAAGTATAAAACAGTAAGAAGTGGTTGAAAACCTCAACATCTACGGATATGAAGAGGATAGATTAGCTAGAACGTAAGTTACAAAATCCATCCCTTGAAAATACAGTCGTTGAACGTTAGTCCTAAAATTACAAAAAAAGAGCTTTGAAGGCAATATTTGCAGAACTTGAGCAATTTTTCAAAGACTCTGTTAAACATATATTTTAAAGCTATAGTTTTACTAGAAGGGTGTTTTCAAGTTGGGGAGGGGGATTAGTAATTTGCTAATGCAAGTTTATATACCATTTTCCCAAACAGCTTTCTGGTTGCAAAAAAGAATCATTTATTAGTAAATTTTACAAATAATTATCTAATCATGTATCATCACAAAAAAAATCAGGAAGTTAAATTCGCCCACACCCCTACGGCCCTACAAATACTCGTACTCCGCATATGGCATTTGTGTTTAATATTTTTTTTTGGTAAATTGAAAACGAAACTGTTAGAATGTAATCATATGATTTAATAATGAACTACCCGTCAGAAAAGGCGAGCTTTTAGTTTCAATGTTTAAATCTGGCCTACATTAGACTTGCAATTAACAATTCATTTTGACCAATTTTAGAAAGCTCTATGAATTTATAAACGCTGTTCGACTGTCGCTTCGAACTATTTTTCCACTTCTACTAATATTTAATGAAGCCCTTAAAAAAGTCCGCATTTGCAGAATCAGTTATTTCATTATGACTTCAAAATTTATGTTTAAAGAAAACTTCATGTTATTTCTGATTTTATTTAGCGTTTATGGGTTTTACTACATATTTTACTTTATCCACGACTAGTCTTTTATTCATGTGTTTGGTCAGACATAATGCTATCCATTATACACTGAAATCATTATGCACGGTGTCCTGGTAACATCATTGTCTACAGTGTATAATGAAAGAAATAGGTTATGTTTCTAATCCTAATTGACAGATTATTGACAAGTCGTGGATAAATTTTAATTAAGAATCCTTCGTATTTGTGTTCGTGGATAAAGTATAGTATACGACTTGCTGTAATGGCTACTATTACCTCGGATAATTGCAAAACTCGCTCGCAAGCTCGCTCGTGTTGCAAACATTAACCTCGGTAATAATAGCATATATTATAGCGTCGTGTATAATATACTATTATTTTATTTTTTGAGTAATTGAAAAGTTTAAATGATAGAAATTACAGTATTCGCCACCTCCCGTTTTAAACGATAAAAGATGAAATATCCTAAGCTAATAAATGATTATAAATTTATTCTTACGCGTTTACAGACGATCATGGAGAAAACATTTTAATACATTTGCTATACCTTTCAGCATGGTTACAGATATAAATAAATGCATAATTAACAATTAAATAAGAGCATTATACTTTTATACTATATAAAACTCTGTTGTTTTTCTCCAGAGTTTGCACATTAAATATTTCTTTATGTAAAATTTAACAGACTCACCACCTCCCCATACATTTCACATTTTTTAAAGTTATATAGGTGCAGTAGTAGAACTTCTGGGCTCCTAGCTAGGAGTCTTGGGTTTGAATCTCCCGCAGTGGTAAGGATTTTTACAAGGAATTCCCCACTGTTTAAAGAGTGAAGCCATTTAATCGTTAGGTTACAATTAACGATTTTGTCTGCAAAGTGGTCGATTTCAGATAGTAATAACTAATAAGATACATATACTATGCAGTTAATACATGGCCACAAATTCTGTAGAAGGCAACAGGAAACCACTGCTGAGAAGGGATATAACAGAGTTCACGACGTCAATGTGGCTTTCAACCCTATCGCCAGTCCTAAAAAGGATTGTGGCACTAAGAAGAAGAAAGTTATATATTACGCAATCATACATCTAAAAAAGGCGTTAAAAAATGTTGTGGCAAAAAGTACATCTGATGAAAGATAATGTGTAGAACGTAACAGGGCAAGTTTAAAATCGTCCGGTCAGCTAAAACTTTCAACTACTTAAATGAATAGATGTACTAAAAGGCTAATAACATGTTCGCCGAGTTCCTACAACTGTGTTTTCGGGTCTAATAAAATGTTACGTATTTTCTAAAGGTTTGTTGTGGCGAATTTGATATCTTATACTCATTTCTTGGGTATTTCGCCACCAGTTTATTAATTTAATTTCTATAAAGCTATAATCAACTGGTTACGAAATTCCCAATAAAGAATTATCAAAATTTTCACAAACACGAATATCAAAAATGTTAAACCTATAACCTGAAGAAAAAGGACGCGTAACGGTAAAAGACTGTAGATATCAAAGAATTTGAATAAAGTATGAACGGCATAGTTGTGCCCAAAAGGATTTGGTTGCTTACCTGGTCATCTCAGGTTCGATTCTTCGAACAGATTCCGTGCTTTCAACATAATGATAAGTTGAGCTTTGGGTGTTTTACCACACTTTTGACAACCGTCAAGACTGCCTTTCCGTTGTTGAGTAAGGCTCAAAGAATCGTGTTATGACTTTTAGTAATAAGTCAAAAGCCTAGTATTCCACCAACGAAGAAAAAAAACAGAAGGAAAAGGAAACAAAAAGAAAAAAACAACAATAATAACATATCCTTAGCATTTTTGTTTGTGAGAGTCTGATATTTTTTACACTTTTGTTTAATCTCTTTGTATCTGTATCCGTAATCTATTTTACCGTTCGGTGTCGAGGTTGGTGAGTTGGCGTACGTGGCTTTTACGGATGTAATGCACATCCCCGTCTCTGCGAGTTACGTGATTGATTCGCCGTTTAAAGCCTACAAGTATGTAGTGTGTAGTAGCACCATGTTTGTGTATAGTGTGTGCATACTTGTAGGACCTTGTTACTCTATGTACCTCTTAGGCCCGTATTAGTAGGAGACCGATCTCCTACTAATACTGAAGGAATATCCTGCTCATCGGGCAATTCGAACCAAACGTAATAATAGCCTGGCGCTCTACTACTACACCACCCTGGCATCCCTTTTGTTTAATTCACATCTGAAAAAAATTAGCGGACCGCTATTAAAATATGGTTTTAATATTTATTCACAAAAGAGTATGAGTTACATAGAAATGAATATAAGAGATGGTCGCGTAACAAGGGTTATTTTCTACTGCCAGGTTTCTAAATAACAAATATGCGTCATAAATACCAAATCCAGAGTTCATTGCATACTAAAGGTACTCTTAATTGATTCGCTAATTTTTTTTTCTTGAGGCCCGTATTTAATTTTTAATAACCATGGGCAAAATGCCCACAAAACGTTAAAAGGAAAACAATGTTAGTGCACGACAGATATTTTCCACATTTTGTTAGAATGGATTTTCGCTATCCATTCTTATAAGATGTGGCATGTAGCAAAATGTATTGGCTGAAAACCATGATGATAAACAAAAGTGGATTATCAAGTGTTCGCAAGCAGGTAAACTGGCAATTGGCAGAAATAAAAAAGAAAAATGGAAGAGAAATATATGAAAGAGAAATATACATTACATAAAGGCATCGAGTCAATTCATAAAGTGCACCTAAAGGAATCTCAATTAAAAGGAAGAAGAAACGCGCTTTTTATGTTATCGAATAGTTTTAAAAGTATCATTTTTCTCTCTTAGGAGGTGGTTGGGAAAATAACAGGCGATTAACAAGAAGGTAAAGGTATCGGCACTTACACTACGCGAGCGAGGGAGTATGGTTGGCAACGGATGGTTAAGGCTTTCATACCGATTGTCTCGCACACTATGCGTACGGGGAGATGTGCTATAAACCATGGTTTCAACAAGCATGCTTCAGTCCCCAATTATTTTCAGTGACTGGGTAGGCCACCCGCCGAGCACCTGACTTAGGTTTGACCCTGAGACCGTCCGCGCTGTACTCGAATACCTTAACTACTCCGCCACTTCGGCTATGAAACAGAAGAAGAACGTTCTAATTGCTTAAATAAATGCCCATTTTCTGTTAGGTATTATTTAATTAATATTCTATTGCTTCTGTTGAGACTAGATTTTACTTGCCCAAACAAATGCGAAGAGAAGGTAAATAAGTTAAGCCTTAAATTAACAACAAATTTATTGAAGCGTTGAGTTAATATGGAGGATCCGTAATGTTCCATTAACGCAATTAAAAAAATTAAAGTCACAACCATAACAAATTATGAAAATTATGCCAAATTTGAACCATTGACCTTCGGCTTTACACGCCAAAGCTCTACCATTTGAGCTGCAGAGGCAAATCACTGAAAATATGATATTCATCTATTCGAATTAGAAACTGTAAAATTTTTTAAAAATATATTCATAAAATTACAATCTAACATGACATATATGTAAAACCAGCACAACTATAATTTATCCTGTAGGAATTTACATCACGTAAAAGATTTCAGACACCCTAATAACATTTCCAAAATTTCAATTTAAATTTATGAACATAGTCATAACATTTGAAAACGTTTTCAATGTAAGCGCTATGAAATTTCTTATTATCTATCCAACATTTATGAATAATAATTTTAGGTAGAGATGTAAAGCCTAATGGGAAATGTTAAAACAAAGCATAAATATTCAGTACTACAACTAAATTAGACAAATTTTACGGTTGACGGTGGCAATCAATACTAATAAAAGTCATAATTAATATTTGAGCACCCTCGTACATTTCTAAACGAGGACTATAAAACAAAGAATCCTTAGAAGACCACCAGATTTAATAATTCAGGTATTTTTGTGTCTGTGTAAAGGGGAAACCTGCCGGAGTAATACAGTCGATCGTTAGGTTAATAATTTTTGTATGTAATCGTTCGGTTGCATGTTAAAGCGGTACAAGTAGGAAGTTCTTGTATCGATGTGCGTCGTAACCCTCCCCATGTAAAATATTGATACTAATATCGAAGACAGCCATGTAAATTACAAATTCCTTCGAAGGATAAAGGATGGATCCGAATGAATGGCGTAGCATTTACTGCTATCATTTAATTTAAGAGCTAGTTGTTGTTGTTGTTGTTGCTGCTGATGGTGGTGGTGGTGGTGGTACTACAGAAGCAGACCAGGCAATTACGTCCAAGGGACTAATAAAATAGAAACAACGATCATCTTAGCGTAATAGCTCCACGCAATAATAAATTTCCCGCAGTTCTCTCGCGAGGTAGGTTATTTTTAGGACGAGTTGTACAATTTTCATGGAGTTCTTGGATAGGAGCGAAAGTTTCTTTTGTGTGCAAGTGTGAGAAAAATATATCGGAGAAGAGCAAAAAAAGGGGATTCGTGGAATGTATAATGAAGAATCGTGCTGGCTCATTATTTAATAACGTGAACAGCTACACTTCTGTATTTGGGAGGGTCATCTCGGGGGAATGGTTATGCAAGTTCTCTAATGGAATTTTGTCTATCCGGCGCATCCGCCAATGTGAAATTGAAGTTATATTACTGCTCAGGGCTTTTGTGCGAAATCCATCATACATTCGGTGCGGAATTTAACGCAGTTGTGGGATTTCCGGATCTTAATTTGCCGTAATGTAAGAATAGATTGCTTAGCCCCAGGACCGAGGTAAAAGCCGAAATTGGGGCGAGTAATGTTTAGCACAAAAGTTAAACCGAGTTCAACAATATACATTTAGATGGGTGAAATTTCCAATTTATAAAATCTCGGAAAATCTGCGAACTCATAAATTAGTTTTTTAGTTCTCCAGCGTCGGTGGAATTCAATTTCAGTTAGTTCCAGAGATTTTAGTTTAGGATGAAGACATAAGTTTATATAAAATAGAACCTCTTAAAACTTCGACTTAATCCAAAGCTCGCAAGCTTTAGCAGCTTAGAGTCATAACTTTCTTTAATTTTCAGAGAGTATTTAAGTTGTGTAATGGAATTTTTAATGAAATAGTAGTTCGTTTCGGTCCATACGATAAACATGCAGTTACCCTACCCTCTCTATTAAATATTAATTCGAATTAACAAAGTTTCGAAGCGTGACCTTCGCATTAATTAGGGAATATTCCACACAAAAAAAGAACATCCGCAATTCCCCGTTTCACAACCCTGCTGGATCAAACTTAATAAAAGATTTTCAATGGCTTTGTTGTCTGTCAACATTTGCTTTACGTAACTCACCCTGAATCGTCGTAAGGGAAGAACAGAAGACGTTCCATTGCCATTATTAATCCAGAAAGCATCTTTGTGTTTCATAATTTTAATCCATTGTAAACTCCGCGGTTTAGATACAAAAGAAAATTGATTTCAATTATTAAACCGAACAAAAGCCGAAACAGTGATTGAAGAAAGCAAGCTAAATGCAACAATCAGGGAGGGAAACTTACAAATTAAAACGAAGTAATCATTCCGCGATTACATCGAAAAGGTCTGTAAAAACTCTAAACGTAGAACTCGTAAATAAACCGGGATTAAGATTAAATAAAACTAGAGCGTGTAATCCAACATTTGTTTGGTTCCTGTGTCCTCTATTTTTCTACATTTAAGCGTTATGAAGCTTCCTAGGATTAAAACGTGTAGAATACTCGCCATTTTAGCCAACCCACTAATAAATATTTTAAGTAATATGACCAAAGTTGTAATTAAACCATCAAAGAACCAAATCCCCTTTTAATTATTAGAACTTTGAAAACGACGATTCAATTTAGTTTGGAAATTAATTACATCAGCATTAAGAAAAACTACATCTAACTCACGTAGTTAAAACTTCCTTTACGCAATTATTAACAGGGTCTTAAAAATTCAAATGGTTTTTTAATAAGCGGAAGGGAGTAAATCTAAATTTAAACTCTTTATGAACTCAACTAAAACGTACTTTTGGTCATGCCATCCGGCATATTATAGTTTCATATTCAGTTTATGACTTGCAAACGAATCGCAGATATTCTTTTGAATATTTTAAATCGTTTGGTTTTATGGTTGTACAATTTCCTTATTTAACGGCGTAACTTTATGGAATAGCAAGACATTAATATAGTTCTCAATGGGAAAGGTTTAAGGTTTAGTAAAGCGTACTTTAATCACGTTTGGAAATTGCAAAAAAGCTTCTTGTTAAGGTGCTACTTATGCAAGAAACGATTCATTTTTGTGTCTCAGTGTTTAATATAACATGGGTTCAAAAAAAGGATTAAAGAAAAAAAGAGAAGATGTGGAAATCGCAGATAAAAAAGGAAATGTGAATGGAGAAAGATTGATGGAGTTATATGTATAACCAAGAAACATGTTGACCGATATATCTACAACAACTTCAAACTTCTATATATCAAAGATCAAAATATTTATTTTACAATTATTTTAAAACAAAGAACCTTTTTCATAATCCATGATTGTAAAGTACAGACAACAACAAACTGTGGGATAGCTCACCATCTCCGTCAACGTGATAAAATCGTCAGTCCGGTGCCAATACAGTGTTTGGCACGACAAAAATGCCTTCGGGTCAGCAAATTTCTAGTCCGGTAGTGCTGATAACCATATATTATAGTAGTAGATGCACGTTGAAATCTTTGGCTCACGCAAGCCTAAATTTCACCCAATTAATAAACAAACAAACGACAAATTTCTATATACTGTTGTGAAACACGTTATCAGCGTGTTACGAATGAATGCTCAGAACACCCTGGAGGCTTCTACCGTATACTAGAATAAGCAACGTTCGCATAATATATAAAAACGTATTGTGTCCTGGCAAGGGTCAAGTCAATCAGAATTCTCAAGCTATGGATATTACGTTACGCAATATGCATTGCTTAAAATAAATACCAGTTATAATACTCAATGTAAATAAATTAGACTCAGCTAGTTGTTAGTTCTGTTAATTTTAGTTTTCATTTAGTAAATAAGTGTTACTGTAATAAATAAATTTAAAGTAAAGAATTCATCCGTGGCCAAGTATGACTTAGTATGATCGTTACAATACCAACAAACGCAACAAACACGTTGGAAGAAGATGATGAAAAAAGGGTACACAACTTGAAGTACAACAATATAGACTAGTTCTATTATGGCGAGAAAATATAAGAAAGCTGTATGAAGAAGAAGAAGAACGGATTGTTAAAAGTACAACTACTGTTGAAGGGGAATATAACAAAAATTAAAACCCTCATACCCAAGATCACTATTGGAGCATTAGAATAATGTAAAAGAAGAATCAATCTATCTTGGCGGTGGTAAAACAGGCAAGAAAAGAAAATGTTTAATGTTTCATCAAAACGAAGTAGATAAGAACAAAAATAAAAAACTATCGAAGAAGATAAAACAGGAAACAACCTACAGCGGGAAGAATGCTGCCATCAATTTAGGGCACATCTTACAGAAGTTTAGAGCACAGCAAAACAACATGAATATGAATCGAAATAGAAAAAAAACTAATTAAATGAAAGATTCACCACAATACACTTCTAACCAAATCAAGAGAAAAATTTAAGGAAATAGATATTGAAATTAGTATCGTCAATCATCTAGATTATAGACTAACTGACAATTAAAGAAATGAAGCAATGTACCGGGTGGCTAGAAAAAAACGAATCCTGTTTAAGTCCTCACATCTCCGGAACACTTTAAGATAGCGATTTCAGTTTTTGCTTTCTAAGAGACAATTGAATGAAAATTATTCCTGCCAAATTACAAACAATTATTTTAAAAAACAAAGGAATGGCGAATTTTTTAATATCAACTAGAAAAAATCAATTATACGTTAACAATGTTCTTAAAAATTCTACCAATTTACAAAATGGAGGTCCCATACAACATGTTTATAAGTAGAATACACCATACAAGATGTTTATTGGTACAATTTTTAAGAACATTGTCAACGTGTAATTGATTTTTTCTAGTTGATAAGTTACAAAAGGGAGATTGAGGAAGATGTACAAAGCCGAATTCGAAACTCCAGGCTTTCGGGATGCTCCACAAAACTTGGTCCTTAAGTCACATTTCTAGAAAGACCAAGTTACGGATATTCAACACCACCGTAAAGACAGTGCTAGATACGCCTGTGAAACCTGGAAAGTCCTAATAACAATTAATTACGAACAAACTTCAGGTGTTTATAAACACTATAAACAGGTGCTTTCGCAGAATATGTCACATACACTGGCCACACGCTATCTCCAATGAAGAACTATGGGGTTGGATTGGCCATTCTCTAAGGAAATAAGAGACAGAACTAAACAGGATGGTACTAGACTAGAATCCTTAAAGGAAACAAAAATTAGGCAAACTTCAGACCTGGCAGCGCATCGTACTGAAGGAAGCCAACGACAACGGGAAGAATTGGAGCAAAATTAAAGCCTTCCACGAAATCGAATTCGATGGAAAAGATTTGTGGAAGCCCTAATATGCTCCAGATAGGAGTTCAGCGAATATATAAATGAATGTGGCCAATGAGAGAGGATGATAAAAAGAACGTAGCCGTAAAGATGGAGTACCTCTGCAGAAATAGTAGAGCGTCAATCAGAAAGGAACAAGAAGCAAGAAGGCTATGATGCCAAGAATTCAGAAAAAAAAAAATTGAGGTACATAGTTCTGCGATTTACTAAGAATGCAAAATATGAGATAACCGAATCGTTTGCTTCGTTAGACGACTTCTGGAAAAATAATAGAGGATGCTCTCGAAAATAATGGAATGAAGATGTGAGACCAATAATGAAGGCAAGAAATTTTGATGAACAGCTGACCAAAAGCTTTTAACATTTGAGTACCTAACGTTTTTGATTACCAATTTCCCATAGAAAGAGTTAGGTATACATTTTGACTAGATTTTGACAAATAATTTTATGTTTATGCATAATATAAAATTTTTAAAATGTAGGTATGGGACGTAGCAAAATTTATAATTGTCGATTAGAGGATTGTTAATTAGATTAGAATGGGTAGTCACTTCGAGTTCCCATTTTTAGTTTTTCAGAGCGAATTTATTCAGAAGAAATTAAGTAGCTGTTTGACAAATTATTATCTGAAGTAGCTTGCCTTAATGTGCTTTAGGTAGTATCAACATATTTAATATTTATAAATTTCGTGAATACTCTGCATATTATTAGATTAAGAATACTTCATAATAATTGATAGAGCTTTAAGTTAGTTAAACTAGGAAAAACTGGAAGGAATTAAAATTTGAAGCTTTTTTGGATCTGAAATTTCAGAGGAACTTGTTTATTCAGTTTTGAGAAATAATAAGTGTATTAACTATCTTTACAGCTTACTTTCAAAGCTTAACTGAGCTAGAAATATCGATTTTTGGCGACGTTCGCATTTCAAAAGATGCGTCTGCTAGACCTAATTTAACCCCTACCTTTCTCGGTAATTATAAGGACAAGAGTCAGCTTAACGATAGCACTAAATTTTATACAATTGACCTAACTGTATCTTTTACGGTTTTTAAGATCCCAACAGTGTGTTTTTTTTGTAGGTTACACCCGGAACATTACTTTTATATATTTCAACGAAAGCTTGTTCTTTCGTTCCCAGAAGGAAACGTGTGAAAATTACAAATTTTTCCCCAACAGCAGTGCATATTTGACTCACGCTGATACACGGTATAATCCTAAAATCCACTGGGTAAAGGTCATAAATAAATCGAGAAACTGAAGCGGCGAGATGCACATTGCACATCTTGCAGCAGGAGAAGTTCCTGCTGCAATGCGCGGCTCCTGCGGCGAAAATCCCGCAACTCCCAGCGGCCAAGTCTCCTGATTTATCAATCCAATCGTGTAGTTCTTCTGCGACCCGGCCACTATTACATTACATAAATATGACAAACTTTGATATTTCCGAATATATTGCGAGACTGGCGGTCTAAAATTTAAAGGGAAATAATATTCTTTAAAATTCGCCAGTCACCACCAGGTGCATGACTGAGGGTCTTTAGGAAAATTCAGGGGTTGTAAAGTGTAATTATTAGAACTTTGTCGGGCTGTAATTATTTTTCCATGTGCCTTCAACTAAAGGTAATGGGGCTTCGGAGCGAGTGCAACAGCGTTTGATTTACTTCTTTAATAACAGGACTGCCAGAGCCAACTCGTAAATAATATGGAGCCGAGAAAAAGCCTCACTTTTACTGGACTACCAGAGTTTCAGTCGGACTACAACAGTCCTTCACCCTTTCGTAATATCCTCGTGATTCGTTATTGGATATGACACGTGAAATGTTTGTTATTACGCTAGTTCTTGCCTCCAACTCATGTGTTTCTTCGTGGGAAATGTTTGTGGAACCCCAATAACATTTGCCTTACGAACGTAATAAAACGAAATTTTATAACCGAAATTCTAACAGCTGGGCTTTTTCTAAAGGAAATTATTTAAACGAATTGAAACGTTAATCCATGTAATTGTAATTTGAGTGCGAAAGAATCGAGGAGGGTATAAATTTCCCTCTTAATAAATATCTCGTTTGAACGACAGAGCCGTTTCAAGTACCCTAATCCAGGAAAGAAGGGAGGATTATAAAATAGAATTAATTAAAAAAATAAAGTAGAAAAAATTGTAAAATGAGATTTTGCTGGGCGATTAAAGAGGCTCCCGGAAGGTAATCTTATAAAACCTTACGAAAGTGTTTCTTTAATATTATATGCAGAAATTAGGTGCGCTCAAGCGCTGTGAACATAAATTAAAAATAAACTTTAATTTAAATAAATTAGTCTTAGAAAAACACTGACGATTTTACAGCTATCGTCGGAATAACACCGCCTAATCCCTTTTAAAAACCCCCTCTTCAGGGAAGAATAGAAAGAATATTAGGTGGCAAAAATTAATTTCAAAGTAACGAAATTGATCCGCCTGAAATTCGAACGGATTTAGATAAGCGGTCATTTAATATTAACAAAACATGATCAACTTTCTTCGGAGAATACAAGGAGTATACTCCTAAGGCTGCTTAAAAAATAAACACTGCGAAATTTACATTAATTCAAAAGAGTAAATAACAACAACAACCCAAAGATATTACAAAAATAAACAATTATGACATAGTTAAGGGTAATTACTAATGTACTCATCCTGTAATTCAGAACAGATTTTAGTAAACTCTTCCGTATTATTTCCAAACAAAACAAAAAGATATATGGCAAACTACAATGCAATTATTCTTTACTGAACATCAGCAATCATTTTCATTTTTGAAACAAAATTCCCTACGGCTTTAATGACATCAAATATTTAAACGTTCTCTAGTAATCACAATCGACCCCTGTTTTCCAATTTGACGAAGTAGATAATTACAAGTATTACCTGAAAAATAATTTAAAGTGTCCCTCTTCCCCCACGAGCCTGTTTTCCATTAAAAATTGTTGTAATTTGTCTTTTATTTTGGGAATTTAAAATAACAACAGTTTTGAAATTAATGTGTAAGGATTCACATATTTGGAGAAATATTTAAAAACTTGATTAAATTATGGTTATAATTGGTTTATAGTTTGATAATGAAAAAATAAACAAAAATTATTCAGGCAGTCAAAAAATAATTAAATAATTATTTTATTCTATGCGTAATAAGTAGGTATCAGAAAAGTGAAAGTTATAACAAAAAACAAATAGAGTGGAAAAAAGCAGGAGGATATTGAATAAAGTAAGAAGAAGATCACCAAAAACAAAGTCTTCAAGCATCAAAGGCAATAAGCAATTTCAAATGCACGTTGCATTCATGCAAAATAAACCTGAAAAAGTGGAAACGTAGAAGAAGGAAGGCGTTTAACAACAAATAAAAGAAAGAAACAAACAAAGACCAGGAAAGCCAAGAAGGAGCGGAGAAATCAATGAAAACCGTTAAATAATTAGTTTATTCTATGTTGAAAGAAACCTAACATAAAAAATTGTAAAATTTGATAACAAAAAGTATAGTGACAAATGAAGAAAGACTTTGGGTAAAATAAGGTGAAGGAGAAAGTCAGCAAAAACAGAAAGGGTGAATATTAGATAAAGTCATCAAGCAAAAGAAGGAGATTAAATAAGCAACCAATTTTATGCAAAAAAAAGATGAAAAGAATGAAAAGTTGAAGAACGGAAGGTTGAATGACGAAGCAAACCAAGTCCAGGAAAACTAAGAAGGAGTTGATTGAAATAAACAAAAATAATAATCAAACTTTGAGACCATGGACAGCGAAACATTGTAGAGAAAGACTACAAGGGTCTGGCGTAATCCAGGATTGATACATGGGGATCTGCTCCGCATTACTTGAAAATGGTATTAATTCCCTCTTTTATCCAAGTTTTAAAGGCGTCTTCCAAGTTGTTTATAAACAATTTCGGGCAAATAGTATCCCATCGCCTTATCACACTACAGACATAGGGAGAGAAGACCGGCAACGTCCTGTAAAGGGCATGCCACTTCAAGAAGATTTCCTTATGCCATGGTTATTGGTTTTATACTGGCGAATAATTGTGATATTGTCAGAGTCAATTTTACACCTCTAAAGGGTTTCGCCTCTGACTCGGTTTACAAGTTCAGTTATATATAATATAGGCTGCAAAGAATTTGGATCTTTTATTAGGTCTAAAAAACGCGTCGATGGTCAGACAAATAATACAATATTCCCCAAGAAAATAATTTATAACATTCTTCAAGATATTTTTAACTGTTTTGCTAAATAGTTTAGTTGTGTGTATTTGCACTTAGATTCACAAATAAATAATTTTGCATTTATTGATTCTTCTGTCATAAATTTAGAAATGTGTGACTTCAGCTGGCTGTGTACAAAATAACTTATTTAGAAGCAGGTTGGTGAAAAATGAGCTTGAACGTCAGTAAATCTATTCTAGGAAATAGAAGTGAATATTGATTTGAATAATCTGTTAGGATGTGATGAAATTAAAGTTCTTGCTGTTATTTGATTTTGAATAACTTTGTACTAAGTACAGCACAGATGGTGCTTTCTACAAAATGTTGGGGTATGTAATGTGGAACACTTGTCAGTACTTTTATTTTGTTACTTTTTAAGCAATTAGTTTAACTTTCTTGTATCATAACTCTATTTGTTTTAAAATACTTTTTTTATTGCTAATAATGAAGATGTTTGAATGGTTGCTTATATAGCAAGGGAAGTAAGTGAAATTTACTCTGTCAAGTATGAAGAATTGTAGCCTGACCATGGCGCAAGACAAGGCAAATCAATTAATTCATATGTTATGCATATCACTCGCGAAACCAATTGTCAATAAAGTTTTTAATAATATTTGAAATGATAATTTGGCACTTATCGCCACTCAGTTAATTTATCAAAAATATGATCAGCATGCTTGGCTTTCAAAAGTTATTACTCCTCTCCTCTCCAAATCAGCAGTGGATTAACTTAAACTGAGGCATTGTTAAATATTTTTAAATTTGACGTATTCTTTAAGTTATTTCACTGAAATTGGTTTTATATTAAATTCGTTTTATGGAAGGGTAAATAATATTAAAAACTAAACTGGCCGGAAAAAGGATGTATTAAAAAGGATCAGTTTAAAATGCCACTCAAAGGCAAAACAGTAAAAAGATTCTTAGAAAGGATAAATGCAAAGTGGTCGACATGATTAATAGAAACATATAACCCGAAGGGTCGCTGAGACGCAGAGCGACCGCAAACAAGATGGAGAACTGAACTGGAACAAACCACGGGGACTTAACCCATGAAGAAGTCGACAGTGATAATCTCTTCCATAAGATTTATGTTAGCAAATGCTTATTTTTTAGATGGCAATTTCTTTATATTTTAAACTTTTATCCTGTTTATTATCATAGTTTTTGGTCCGTTTTCGGTTGAAATTTCCTGAACAGTAATTGCCGAAAATTTTCCCTTCTGGCAGTTAAACAATTCTTGGTATGATTGCGTACCTTACCGTAATGCTAATTCTTGGGCTTTATACCTAGTTAGGGAGAAGTAAGAAATTATTTCCGACCCTCTTATTTAAATATTAGCATACGCTGAATAAGCAAACAGTTGCAGTTGACAAGGATAAGTAGGTCGTCCTGAAACGTGGAATTAAAACAATTATTCCTTATTTTTTTCCCGTATACCTCTCCCAACATTCTTCTTATTAACTTTTTCAAAATAATTATTCCGGTATTTGTGTGGATTTAAATGACTCATAGCAATTAATTAAAGTCGTCGTTAAAAATGCAGCCTCGTTTTCCGTCGAAGTAAAATTAAAGAGCGAAATTATTTATTCGTCGGATAATGGACAATCGATTAAATTAAATCTTTTTTAATTGAAGGGTTTTAAAATTAGTTAAATCAACGAGTACGGCTTCCTCTTAAGCGGGTCTGAACAGGAATTTTAAACAAGTTTTTTCCTCATCCTCGTTTCCCTCAACTTTTTGAGCATACGGCGGACAGGAGTAGTGTTGGCGAACTAATTTATAATGAAGAGCTAATTAATCTCGAGTAACTTGCAAAAGTGAGTATAAAAAGTATTTTAATTAACCCGGGCAGTTTTCTTGTTTTATTTTATAGACCAGAAGTTCATGCAAAGGAAGCAGTCACTCATGTGTCATGGACTCTCTGAAAACAAAGAGACGTCGAGATTATTAAATCCTGCATAGTACTACCCGCACTTGAAACTTTATATGCGCGTTCTACAACACGATAATTTCTCGAATTACGCCTTTGTACTGTCTAAATCACCCTTAATTCGCGTACATAACTTTCGCCGGGGGTGTACAATTTACAAAGTGGATGTAAGCTAACCGCGATTTAAGCTCGAAGACAGCAAGGGAAAGCTTAAAAGCCAAAGGAACGACTCTCTTCGATCTAAAAATTAAATTATTCCTCGTCCATATTCTAGTAGATTCATGCCTAATAAAACAACCGGATATCTAATATAACAACTGAAACTTCGTTGGTTAGTTAGAGATGTTAAATAGGAACGTCGGGTCCCACAAGAACAGTGCAATCCCCAGTATATCGGATATGTTCAGTCTATCCGATTCACGGACCAGGTAAAGTTCCGTTTTGTGTTTTGTAACCGCTTAGTTATTCGACTTTATTATGCATGACATTACCACTTCAATAGAATCGCATATTGCGGTAGTGCAGTTTAGTTCTAGGTATGGTAATGTGTGCAAATTTTCCTGATGCGCGCTATTTCATATACAGTTTAATTAGGATTTCGTCTCGCATATAGCAGGATTTAGGAAAAATGGTACAGATTAACAGTGCGAGCTAAACGGACCTGGTTTTGCGGATTGCGCTCCCAGAATTCACAAAAATTACTTGCCGTGATTTAACGGACAAAATTTAAATTAGTCGAGTAAGGAATAAAAACCCCCTCAGGCTTCGTTTTAAGTTGCACTTGTTAGCTTGATTAAAATAATAATACCGCTCTAAAAAGGATAATTAGTTAGGAGGTTGTAAAGAAGATTAACATTTAGACCTTCTAGAAAAATTTACTTTAGAGTTTCAAAGAATATCAATTAGAGCTGGTTCTTGCTGCAAGCTAAAAGAGCGCGGGTTCTATTCCAAATCGGGACAGGATTTTTTTTACACTGAACCGCCTTAAATTTGAATGTTGTTTAGTACCGTTACACTTTTATTTGTTTTGTATTTGCCGCATTTGCAGTTTAAGTACTGCAGCGCCACCTAACTCGTTGTTTTATCAGGATGCCACCTGCCACCCTCAAATTAGTTATTCTTTGTTACCCGAACTAGAAAGAGGTGCTGAAATAACTCCACATGTTAACAGGTAAACCACGTGCTAACTTTAACTTGTTCATTCAATTTATTTTATTTATTACTATTGCTTAGTATTTATTAGTAAATGTAAATTAAAGTATTTAAAATCTTTCTACTGGTTTTTACTAAGCATTCGCTGGCCGAACCGTTTCTACTGTAAAATAGACCAGGGGAAAAATAAGAGGCAGAAAGGAAGCTGATCTCAATTAAATAGAGACTTTTCTGCAACAAATGTTATTAGTTAATTTATTAATTTTATTATTTATTATTAAATTACTTAATTATAAAACACTTACTTATATATTAATGAACACTACGCCTGAAAGGCCTGAAAGTACTGTACATACACAAGACTAACAGAACTACACACCAACTCACTCTAATTTATTTACATTGAATGTTTTTTATATTACTAGTATTTCTTTTTTAGTTAGTCCTTCTAGAGTGCTTGCTCATGCCAGGAGCCTTTTTGTATGAGCGTGGTTGCTTGCTAGAACACAGTAAAAACCTTCAGGGTGTTCTGGGCGTTCGCTATTCGTAACATGCTTCTTGCTACATAAAAGTCCAGTAGAAACTTGCAGGGTGTTCTGGGCTTTCGTTTCATGACGTGTCCCGCTGCAAGATATTTTTATTTTAGAAACTACCAGGTGTCTCAGAGAGTTTTGCACTTTTCTTTCTAATTTTGCTCAGCTATCATCAGTTTTCACCACTAACTTTATTTGGAACTTAAAACTACATTTATTGGAAATTCGTGTACGGAAAATTATATCATCTAGATGTCGCCCATTTCGCCGCTGGCACTCTTCCAAACGATGCCTTAGATTTTTCATTACGCCAAGCGGTTTTGGTTTTCATTACTAGTTCTTTGACGCAGTGCTTGGGTTCGAATCTCACTGTAACTTTTGCAAAGAATTTCCCACTGGTCAAGGTCGGTACCTGAGTAAGTGAAGCCATTTAATCGTTTGGATACAATGTACGATTCTGTCTGCGAAGTGGAAGAAGATTTTCTTTGTCAATTAAAATTTTCTGTCCCAGGTATACATACTCTTTAACTTTTTCTAAACTCTTGCCACCAATAAAAATTAAATCGGATTAGTCCATATTGGTCATACCACAGGACCTACCTTTTATGATTCGGGTATGAGGTCTGTGTACATTTCTTTTATTCCGTCTGTGTTGTCTGATATGCTGTAAGGACGGAACCCGACAGAGTCACAGGAAAATAATGGAAATGGGAAAACCAACCAAAAAGCAAAGAGGAAGGCCAAGAAGAAAATGGATGGATCAAATTCGAGAAATAGGTTTAGAAAAAGGAAAGACATTGGATTCGGGTATGAGGTCTGTGTACATTTCTTTTATTCCGTCTGTGTTGTCTGATATGCTGTAAGGACGGAACCCGACAGAGTCACAGGAAAATAATGGAAATGGGAAAACCAACCAAAAAGCAAAGAGGAAGGCCAAGAAGAAAATGGATGGATCAAATTCGAGAAATAGGTTTAGAAAAAGGAAAGACATTGGTGGAAATAAGAACCCTAGTAAGATATAGCAAGGCCTGGAAGAAACGCGTACAGGACATGGAACCCCCATCCGACGCCTGAAAAGGCAGAAAGGATTAGCGAAGAAGATGAAGAAGTCTGAAATTAAGGCGATGTCATCTGCGAATCGCAAGTAGGTAAGCTGTTCTCCGTTAATTAAGACACATTTTTGTTCCTAGCTTGTTTTTTAGATATATCTTCGAATGCTGCTGTAAAGAGTTTTGGTCTTATAGTGTCACCTTGGCTAACGCGTTTCTTTGTGTGGCTCTACAGCTACAGTAGCAACGGCTTCTTCGTATACGCTGTGTAAAAGATGGGCTATTTTGTAGGCTTTTTTAAATCGTCCAGTGTTCTACTGAGTCGAACGCCTTCTCATAATCTACGAACAGAAGTTATAACGGTATATTATATTCACTGCCTTTTTCTATAACGGTTCTTATAGGTGTCAATCCCTACCAAAATCCTGCTTGCACGATGGGTTGATAAAATTCAAACTTTATCAAGAGTTTATAGAGTTGAAAGAATAGGCCTATTGGACTGTATTTTGAAGAAATTTTGTATTTTCTTTTTTAGAGAGTAGGATTATTTTGGCAACGTTTCAGTCATTCGGTATTTTAGTTTAATGTAGACATTTCTGATCTCTTTTGGCTCCTCAATTTTGTTCTATAAACTTGGTAAGTTTTTCGTTGGCTTTTTCCTTTTTGTCTTTCTCTGCTTTAACCTTTTTCCACAATACCTCGTTTATTTTCCTCTATTATTTCTATGTATAACACAGTTAGATAATCTATGGATGTGAAGAAACATGCTTCGAAATTGTTAAGGAATAGCTGTATGTATCTAGGACGACACATAAGAATTCAAGAAACAAACATAATAAAGAAAAAAGAGGGAGATTACGCTTAGGTTGGGCTGCATTCGGAAAACTGCGTAACATATTCTAATTGGCGAGGATTAGCTCAGAAAATTTAGGAAAAGTAGAAAACTATGAATAGAGAAAATTGAAGAGAAAAATACTAGATGAAAGAAGAAGCCGAATAAGAGAGAAAGAGGACAGGCTTGCACCGTTTGTTAAAAATAGAATTTTTGGTCTTTGTGCTTCATTAGATGGTTACGCCATATTACCGCTATACTTAGAATTGCATTTTTATTTCTGTTTGGCTGATCATTATAGATCCAAGATATTGAAATCGTTTCCTGCCATAGTTCCTCCGATTGTTGGAAGTTGTCTTGGATTGTTTCGGGAGCTACTTAAAAAAGTGAGAATTTGTAAAAATCTTGGTTTTTGGTTTAGAGGACTCCAGTTTTTCTAAATGTCACTCTAAAGTTTACCAATTTCCAAAACATCCTTTTTTAATCCTTTGGCAATCTCTTTAATTAATAAAAAATGTAGCTCTTAATATATTAATATATCACAAAGATTCATAAAACTGGTAAGCTAACTTTGATAAAAATCGTTATTTAATTTTTGTATCAAAGCCATTCAATAACAAACATTAATAATATCGAAATTAATTTTAATATGATAATATTAGTATTAGATACTATTAATAACTCATGTTGGATTTAATTCAAATGTAAAATACCAACTTATTAATTAGAAATTAATTACTTTAACATTAGGGCCACCAGATTTTATGCTATGACCCACAACACAACTTCAAATTTGGTGTTACAAACTAAAACTATTTAAATACTTCCTTTGATGTCCCCATAAATCCCAGGGGGTTCGCATACTCCAGGTTGAAAATTGCTAAGGAAATTACTTTAGAAAGTGAAACTGTAGTGGACTTGGTGGAAAACATTTAATGACACATTTTGCGGAGAAGCTGTTTGTAAGAAAAGTTTCTGCTTAAAAACTTGATTTGTTATGTTTGAAACTAAAATCTAATCAAGGTGTTTTAAACTCGAAACGGTAAATCGAATTAATTAATTATCGAACGCGTTGGAATCGTTAGCTGCTTCATGCGATATTAATTTGAGAGCTAATTAAAATTTTACCTTAAAGTTTTAATTATTACCTGGAGACCTTTGAACTCCGTGTTGTTCTTTCGATGCAATTAAAACCACCCTAAGTTATCCGGTGCAGCGCATACGATTAACTTAAATTTAATCAAAACTAAGTTTACAGAAACGAATACCAGCTTTTAAGTTGAAGTTGTGCTCGGTGCGAAGCCAGTATCTCGAATGGAAATTCACGTTTTAAATTTTCTAAAATAAATTGCCCGTGATTAGTGTAAGCTCGTTTCGGTGTTAAAAACTTGACAACAAGGAGGCAGAGCTCAGTAATAAAACTAAGAAAGTGCGAAATTTCATCTGGAATTTAAAATGAAGGCGCCATTATTTACCGTCACGTTCATTTTAACAAGTTAGGATAATTCACGACAACACTCGACTTTCATTAAGTGTCGCCTTTCAAAAAGTAAAGAACAATAAAGAGAGTTTCAATAAGTAGGTGCGAATCAAGGACGAGGGTGGAAAAGGGAGGACGTACAAATGATTTCTTTCGAGAACATTGCCTCTCGACATAATTCCGACGGACATAAGAGAACATAACAACAATTACGTTGATACAAAGGATAGGAAGCAGCAAACCACGGTGTGATAATGCCAAAGAACGAGCACTTGAAACGAACGAACCCATTTACATCGCATTCGTTTCATTGATATGTCAGGATAATGCACGCCGAGCCAAGAATGGGAAAGTCGACGGCTTTCGTTCAGAATCGGCGCTCAAAAATTAAATACACCCCCAATTCGCGTGTAGCGAGTGAATTGAGTCTGCACGTGGAATAAACAGTACCGCATTGCGCCAGGGCGTCTTGCAAAGCCCTATACTTAGGGCAAATAAGGCCGGGAATGGTGCACATTCTATGTTGCTTTGCCATTACCGACAACTACTCTTACCGAATTACGTACAAAGGATTTTAGACCGTAAAAGTTAGATGCCTCATTACCGGTGAAACGCGTGTGTGGTTACGCGTTTACATTTTACTAATTCTTCTCGGCGCTTTATATTCAACTTTTAGTTCGATTATACCAAAGCCAAGCAAAACCTTATAACAACAACTTGGATAACGTAAAACAAAATTGTTTATTTACGCTATTTACGGAAACTTCTACAGGATGCATTCATAATTAATATGAAATTATCCTAAAAGCAAGCCTACGGTAACGAGAAAATTATTATAATATTTTAATGTTATCTAATATTGTTAATTACATAAAAATAACATTCGTACTTTCCTGCAAACTCTGATAAATATTGAAATATCCTGCAGCAATTCTGAATATAAAATAGAGGATCTTAACCTTAAATCATGAATTTTAACAGAATTTTTAATACCCTTTAACTTTGATCTTAGGTTTAATTTAACGTTACTTTATTCACTGTGTTCAGTTTAGATTAATTTCAGCAACATTAAAATATCTTCAATCGAAATCCCAAGGATTGACGTTGTTGTGCTTAGATTTTTATTATAGTTTTGTTTTGTAAGTTGTGGTTATTGAGTAGAATCTTATACGATGAGCATTCAAACCCTGACGTTTCTTCTAAAAAAATATTTACATCAGAACGCTTATTTTAATACTTAGAAACATAAGGTTCAGTGTGTTAATAGTTTATTAATTTAATTCCTATGTTAGCAACTGGTAGCGAAATACACAAAGCAACAAACCTTCAGAAAATATTAGAAAGCTACCGTAACTTATCAAAAGGCCACCCTGTATTCGAACACAATTTCCACAGCATCTGAACCATGATTGTATGGTCGCTGTAAACGCTTCTTTAGGGGTTTGTTTTGGCCACTGGAAAATCGCTGTTGTAAGAACGGCAAGAGTGGAAAATAAGCGATAAGAAGAGTGTTTGTCCTTCAGCGTTGGAAAAAGTTAAAAATCGCTAGGTACAAAGTCAGAGAGTATTTAAACAAACTAAAACGTTTCAAAAATGTAGATATTCTCAGAAAAGTTACGTCCAGTGGGTAAGTAGTTTATTCATTTATTTAATTTTTATTTTAGCAACTAAGGCAACGCGAGGAAGCTCAAACTATCATCAGTTAACAACATGGCCACCTTGTACGTTACAATACCAGCGCAGCGCCGTGAATGCTTGAATGCTGCAAACGATTTTTTCGGGATGTGTTTTGTCCACTGGAAAATCGCTGTTGCAAGAACTGGACCACTGGAAATAAAATACGCGACCAAGGAGAATGTTCTTCAGCGCCGGAAGTCATGAAGAAATTCCTGAAAAAGATTACCAAATGAGCAGAAACGTCTTGCTAGAAGAGTACATTTGCACCCTTTTCTGGTGGTTTTTGTTGCAATGGAAGAAACTTTTACAGGTATTTCATGGGTGAGCAGGTCCAAAGTAGAAAATATCGCTTCTAAACGAAGACTTTAGGGACGGCAACATTTGGGTAAAAATAGCCATAGAACCATAGAAGAACTTACTTTAATTTTTATTTTGGCAAGTGGTGGCAAGATACCCAAAGAAGAAGAATAAAATATTAGACTCGCCACCACAAACAGAAAATATCACAAAGCTCAAACTTATCAGCCTAATCACCATGTACAACACATTCTTATTCTTTAAAACATCTGCGCCATGATTGTATGGTCACTGTGAACGTTTCTTTAGGGGTCTATTTTGGCACTGGAAAACCGCTGTTGCAAGAGTTCCACGATTACAAAATACTAGGCTTTCGGAGAGTATCCTTCAACATTGAAAAAGTAAAAAATCGCCAAGGGCAAGGTCAAGTGAGTTGAAAGTATCACTTAAAAGTTGTGAAGAAATCTCCGAAGAAAGGTTGACCATTGAGTAGAAACGTCTTGCTGGGAGAGCACACTTGCACCTCTTTCTGACTGTTTCTGTTGCAGTGGAGGAAACTTTTAATGAGTGAGATTTCGGTTTCTTTGTTTGAAATATAAATCGTAACCACCACGTTTGATTTAGTAATTCCACACACAATCTTGTTTTTAATATTAGTCCAGTCAAATGGTCGAAATAAACAGGCAAACCTTGCAATTTGGGTAGGCAGCTATTTTTTTTATCGGTGTGTAGAGGGGTCAGCGGTGAGTATAAATCAGGGTTTTCGGGGTGGTAACCCCCTCCATTCGGCTACCGTCTTCAAAAGAAGGGTTAGTTGGTTTTGCGGTTATATCACTGTAGTCGAGAATCTCACAAAAAATTAGTATGAATCTTTTTTGTAGAAAATCGTATTATGTATAATTTTTATTCATAATAAAAAAGTTATAAGCCGGAAAAGACAAAAACGTAAGGGGTTATAACTGTTTTATTATTAATGCTACGTAAAAAAAGTTATTAATAGAAATTTTAGAGGATATTATGGTTCTCTACAAAAAAGCTTAACATAAACTTTTTGTAAGGCTCACGACTACAGAGATATAGCCGAAAAGCTAATTAATCCTTCTTTTTAAGATGGCGGCGGAATGGAAGGGGTTACCACCCTGAAAACCCTGATTTAGATTTACCACTGACCCCTCTACACACCGATAAAAAAAATCGCTGCCTACCCAAAATGCAAAGTCGAATTACCATTTGACTGGACTATATGGGATTTAACAAAATAAAATTCTAGTTATTAAGTTCAATAGATCGGCAGTTGGGAATAAAAGAATTCAACGATTCAATAACCGAAAATAAATTTTAATTTAATTAAATTTTAATCAATTTCTCAGTTCTGGTTGGTATTTTCGATGTCTTACTAGAAATCCCTATTTCTTCGATACCATTTCTAGTCTCCTTAAGTTAGTTTCACGTTCTATCCTTTCTTTTCCCCATTTATCCCGTTTTTTTATTCAATTTCTGCATTCAGGTTGTTCGTATTTTTTAATTTATCCTCAGTTGTTCTTCCTTCATCTTGCTCCTTTTTCTCTGTCCGTCTTTGCTATTTTTCTATTTACGCGACCTTTGATCTATAGAATAATGTACTCTATTTCCGTAAGAGAAAGACACAAAATTCAGATGACCAAAAATTGTCCTGCTTCTGACGATAACTTCCCTCAATCCGGCACTGTGAGTGAGGGGTGCGCCTTCACTGTCGCAGAACATGGCTGAATCATATTCAAAATGACTCGCTAATTTTCGATTATTTAGCAAAAGTTATATACGAAACTTTATTCTCCTATCCTGTTTTGCTAAAATCATTTTTGGCCTCGATTAGTGAGTGAATTTGGTATTGATTAAGACATTAGATGTGAAGAATCGATTCTATAAAAGCAATATTTCGCAAGCCAACAGTTTAATGAGCTAAAGATAAAGAAGGTCAGATTTTTTCAGAACGGTTTTAATAAAAATTTGTTTTAAGGCTTTTAAAGTAAATTATCCAATCTATACAGGGTTATTCAAATTCGAGGCTCACCATTGGGATCTCGGAAACCGTAAGAGTTACAAAGACGGTTAAATTGGGGCAAAGTTGCGCTGTACAATGCTGATTAATATTTAAAAAAGAAATTTGACCTATCTATCTCAGTTTTTTTATTAAGAGAAAAAAACGGAAAAATTTGGTTTCTTGAGCATAATTTGGTTGTTATTAAAAAATTTTCAAATCTGTTAAAACATTCTTTAATCAACTTTTTAGCCGTAACACTGTAATGGTATTAAAAAATTTCTACAACTAAGATAGGTAGGTCAAATTTCTTTTTTAAATATTAAACAGCATTGTGTAGCGCAACTTTGCCCCAATTTAACCGTCTTTGTAACTCTTACGGTTTCCGAGATCCCAATGGTGAGCCTGGAATTTGAATAACCCTGTATACTTTTGTATAAACAGGGTCCGGCACTTCAAGTGTTACAAAGTTCAGCCCCGAGAAAACAAAACCGCTGACTCTAGCACTATCAACTAGGCACTGTAGTGTAGCTGCTTCAATTGTTTGTCAGTTTAGCGTTTGCATTCTGACGAGTACGAGTCATTGTTGCCCTGGCCGCGATGGAAATCGTAACGTAACGCTGTTATTGCCCTCCATTTGGAGGGAAAATCACCCCCTTAAATTTTCAAGTTGTTCAAAAATCAAAATGTGAACCGAATGTTTATCCATCGTACGATTAAGAGGTACCAGGAGACTGGGTCTGTAGAAAAACGTGACAAAGGTGGAAGAAAAAATTGGCTACCGGAGAAGCTATGGTCAAAAAAGCCCGAGAACGAATTCGAAGTAATCCGCGGCGCAGTGCTAATGAACTGGCCAAAAGTCTAAAAGTATCTGATAGGAGTACCCGCTGCATATTCAAAAATGACCTTCAGGTTACGCCCTACAATATACAGAAAAAGCATGAGCTTACCCCAGCTCAAATGAAAGTAAGACTTCAGAGAGCCAAGGAAAAACGCCGGCACGCCAGCGGAGAGTTGCCGAATATCGTATTTTCTGATGAGAAAAATTCCACGATCCAGCAGTTGTAAACAAACAAAATGATCGCGTATGGTTAAAGCTGGACAATTCAAGGCGACTGGTAGCTACGAGGAAGCAAGCCCCTGCTCAGGTCATGGTGTGGGCGGCGGTGACGGCAAACGGACGCTCACCTCTCGTATTTTTGGACAAGGGTGTAAAGGTGAATGGAGCTGTCTACCGACAGACTGTCTTAGATGGAGCTTTGAAGCCTTGGGCAAGCCAGCATTTCGGTTCAGACCCATACACGTTTCAACTGGATTCGGCACTGTCGCATAAAGCTCGAGAAACGCAAGAATGGCTCCGTGACAACGTGCCGAATTTCATTTTCATCGCCCTCTGGCCTCCGTACTCACCAGACACTAACCCGACGAACTTTTCTATTTAGAGTATCGTGGAAGCCAAAGTGTGCACTAAAAAACATGAAAGCATTCATAGCTTAAAAGCAAGTCTGAAACGAGAATGGTAGAAAATCTCGCAAAGCTAGATTCGTGCCGCGTGCGACGCGTTTAGGTCAAGATTGGACGCCATTATACGAGCCAAAAGAGGGCATGTTGAATAAATTTTGTGTTTTTCTATCTATCTATGTTTGCTTGATGCCTATGTCAATGGTTAGTCGGAGAAATCTTAACTAACACCCAATTTAGGTAAGTTTGAACTTGTAACACTTGAAGTGCCAGTTGGAGTGCAGATAACGTACTTTTGTATTTCAGGAAAACAAACAGTTTTTACCAATCTTATACTTGTATCTTTCTAAATAAAACAGTTCTTTTAAATCAATTTTGAGCGTGGCTGTGACTAAGCCAAAGTAAGCAGCACTGAATTTCTACACAAAAAAAAAACGAAACGTTACGTATTTTAAGTGTTTTACATACTCGAGACATAATTTCGCGAAGCAATAGAATATTATAAATTCAAAATAAATAACGCAGATTTTAAGTGAATGCTGGAATATTGAGATAGAGGTAAAATAAATAACTTGACATATTTATGTGAGCTATGTTAGTCCAGGAATAACAATCTCAATCAATATTGCAGTTTCTACGTTGAAAACCTAACACAAGCTCACTTGTTTGCTCTCGTTCGAATCTCCTGATATTAATAATGGATTTTTCTGGGCAAGATTCGAGATAAGATTTAAAAAATATGCAAAATTTATTAAGGTGAGAGCTCCAGTATAAACACTTAATTGTTGAATAATTAATTGTTTTGAGTTTTGCATCACATTATCGGCGCCTATTTTTCAGAATCATAATAGGGGCTGTTTAAGTTCTACAGTATTTAAGTTGGTAATGTAGGGTTATTTCCTGTATTTTGTACTTTGTCCCTTGGAAGGGGTATGGTTGGCGCTTTGCACCCAGCAATCGACCACTTGGGGTAAAGTCACGTTTGTGTAAAGTTATAAAGTAAAAGGCACATTCTGGTGTAAATTAAACAGTTTTAAAGATTAATGGTTTATGTTTTATTCCCCGTCGAAAAGAAAATCACTGTGTAAAAATACAGGGGCATAACTAAACTTCTTCTTCTTCCTCTTATGGCTAAAGCTTAGGCCTGTTGTTAATTTGTAACTGTGAGTTCTGTAAGCTGAGGGCATTTCTAGATATAGAACGCGCCTTCTATAACACCTCCTTTGACTCGATCATCAGAGCTTTGGTAGTGTGGAAAAGGAGAGTAACTCTGTCGGTTGCCGAACTATCTTGCCGCTTTATATGTAGGCCTCTTCTCATACAGTTCAGTGCAACGATTCTAATTTTGTTCCTAATTTTTCTGTCAAAAGCTACAGTGATGCTTTGTACTACACAATGCAATACTTTCTCTTCGTCTCTTTTGTCAGGTTTTTATTCCAGATGACTCCATCCTAGTCACAATTTTTCGTGCTCTTGCTATATCTTCAACATCTTCTGTTGCTGTTCCATTCTTGATATTATTGTTCCGAGGTATTCGAAGTTGTTAGTAAGTACGTTAATGTTCCTTGCTTTGCATACACATACGAGTATATTCAGTTTTCCTAAAGTTGATCCTCTTTCTGCTAATTTATTTTTTAGCTCTCTTATTATCTCCTTCTTTTTCTGCAACAATTACATCATCAGCGAAAAATAAGCATATCAACACTTTGTCCGATATTGTTATCTATTTTTCTATAATTTTGCCCAAAACTATATCGAAGAAATAACGTTGTTGCAAACCTTTTGTGATATTTATTTTCTGGGTCGTTCATTTTTTCCGAATTTGCCTTTTCTATATTATTTGAATATGTTGTTTGTTTTAGTGTGTTGCTTCATTTATCTTCAATTCTTAGGCTTCTCATTGCCGTTTCTTGGGATATTGTTATGTGCTTCGAGATTTTTTTTTCTTTGCCTTTTTCTATTTTTCTTGTTCTTCTTTTTCGTATCAGCATTGATCTGTTCACTGTTGGACATAGGTCTCTCCCAGTGTCTTCCATTTCTGTCTTGGTAGCATTCTCTCCCTCCATTTGTTTGACGTCATTATCCACCTTCTTTGCGGTCTTCCAGCGCTTCTCTTGGTTAGTCCTGGTCTCCATGAAACAAATTTAGTGTCCCAGTTATTTGGATCTTGACGAGCTACGTGCCCGGCCCATTGCCATTTTATTTTCAATATCCTTTCATATACCTAAATATATCAGTCACCTCCGTTTTTCTATTATTTGTTTAAAACAAAATATGTAATCCAAATAAGATCATCCGGCTCTAAAACCACTTTGCACTTCATTTAAGTTGATCATTTGCTTTCCTATTTTTTTTCTCTACTTTTCCCAAAATCCTTGCCATAACTGGTATCACACTTATTCCTCGATAATTTTTACTATCTTGTTTGTTTCCCTTCTTGGTATCCATGATATTACCGGAACATTTTAGTCTTACGGTATTTTTTCTCGTCTCTCAATTAATTAAACCCATTTTGTTTAATTACTTTTCCCGATATTTCAACAGTTCCGGTTGGATTTCCCTTGCAGTATATACTTTTGGATTGTTTCTTGTAACAATTTTTAGTAAGTTTCTTCCACTGTGTTTTTGTTATTGTTGACATCTATCATTTTTGTCTAATATTGTTTCGGGTATCTTTGAGGTATTTCTACCACTAAGAAAAGAGACTTTCGCAAAAATGAAGGATTACAAGTAAAGCAGGAGCATAAGTTAGAGACATGCGGAAAATTATTACACCAAAAAAAGCATAACACACATCGAGAACAAGTAACGAGTGACGAAATTCAAATGGAAAACATAGATTTATATCAGACTATAGGCTTTATTGTAAACTTAATTTTTTATATTTGGTTCTGGCTTTTGTACTGAACTGAATTGATTAAGTACGTAGCCTAATGAAGCTCACATACTTCGACACCTTTTCTATTTTATAAGCAAAAACATATTTTTTAAACCACGTAAAAATGAGGTTAGGAAGCTTTTTAAAGTTATAAACCGTGCTGCGTCAAGTTATTTGTTAAAATGGCAATTCGGAAAGGGGATCGGAATAATGTTCGTTGGGTTTTTCGTACCCTCGAGACATATAAAGTGAGTAGTACCTGTTCTTTATTTATTGTTCGCTGTGACCAATTTCGCAGTTGTGTTTACAACATTAGAGTGTCGTAGCGTAAAAAATCGAAACAATAAAATTATCCGGAGCAAGACCCAATCAGGCGCTTAATTCGCGTCCAGTTCACAAACAAGCAATGATTATCTCCGGACATTTTCCGTCTGTATTCGCAATTTTTCAGAGTCGCTATTAGGATGATGGGCCCGGAAAAGGTGTTCTCTGAACAATGTGGCACCGACAATGGATAAACAATGGTTAATTAAGCGAATAATCGTAGCTTCATGGTTTGCTAACTATTCACAGTCATATTACTCACGGCACAGGATTCTTGCTTGACTGACATACACGCTATGTCAGCAATCAACAATGCCTAAACACCTTACAGTTTATTAACATTAATGGCACGCGCGCTTCTCCTGCAAATCGGGGTAGTTTACGCACCGACGCAAATTTTGTGATAGCACAACAGACTGAAACATGTTAAACAAGGCGCCATTTAGATCATTATCTCCAAATAAGCAGATGTACTATAAAAGCCCGTCGAATTTACCTTGCTCTGTTGACTTTGGGATTTCTAATTTGTAAACAGGATGCAAACTGACAGCTTATGTTATCTTAATGGTAAAGGACAATTGTCCATTTCCAGCACTTGCCTAACTTTAATTACAAGTTCGTCTAATAATTTAATCTACCACTGCTTGCTAATGTTTTGCTTTAATACTGCAAATTGGAGATACTATGGCGATTTAAAGGTTTTAACTTTTACTATAAACTTTTTCCTATTTATTAATGCAAATTTTAAAAACATCTGGAAAAGTTTTATACTTCAATACTAATTTAAGTTAGGAATTTTTCCAAAGTACTATTTTGTTTATACACTTTCTGCTTCGATATCCAAGGAAGGATTCTGAATTTTCTAGTGACCCACGAAAAGATATTTAAACCAGATTCAATGGTCGCACTGGAAATTGTAAATTCTCTTCGTATATCTGCCTTTATATTAGGAATTTCAATCTGCTTTACTTTTTGAAGCCGAGGAAACGTTACTTACCAACATAATGAACAAAAATTCTAATATTCGAATAAAGTATCGATTTAATATTAAATTTTACCTTCATCATCAAGGCGATGTCGTGTGTTTCCTTTAAGAATTTTTCTGTTTCTGATCAAAACACTGAGTTTCTTGGACGATTGCCTTACTAACTCTTGAGCTGTTAAACTTGCAATAACAATTGATATGGCGTCCTTAGCACTGAGTAAATGCTTTTCATAGTATAGAATTCTTGCAAACTCCGGATTTTTATTTACCAATAAAACTTCTTCATTGATCAATTTCACTCGCTTTTCTTTACACCAACCTTCAAATTGCTAATAACCATTTGCATACTTCCTTCACAGGTAAAAAGTATTGGAAGCCGACGCGACTGATTCTTCAATATTAGAAGATTCACTGGTAATGGACAGCTTTTACAAATGTTCTTAAATTTCTCTTTAGCGCAAAATTTACAGGCATTACTAATCTTTGTTTATTTTTATAAACAAACCCATTTCTGGTCACTTCATCATGTTACATTTTTCCAAAACCGCAAAGAGGAATTTGGGGAATATGGTGTCCCATTGTCTAACCCTTCTATTGATTTATGATGATATGATGAAGAACAAAAGGGATGTGAGAAAGCACCAAAATATAATGCATTGTTGTTGGACGATTACAAGAAAGGAATAGCAGTCAAGCACATTCTACACGTTCAAACCAACAATAATGGGCAAAGACTGTGCCATTTAGCAACTTAAATCTATCGATAAGCAGCACATATTTTGAATATAAAATGATAACACAAAGGGACATGGAAAGTACCAGGCAGTCAAGTAAATCAAATAGATCACATATTAGTATTTAAGAGGAGAGCAACATCATTAAATTAATCAAAAGTCCTGGTTTAGCTTGTTGAGGGTGTAAAACAATTAATAATCTCACAAATTTAGATACCTTAATTTTTATTAGCTGTTATTCTTAACACATAACTTTTAATTCAATGAGTACTGAGGATGACTTTAAACTGGATCGTTTGATACAAAGATAAAGCCAATGGGGTGGGTTTCTCAGGTAAAAGATGGATAAACCATAAGTTACGAACATTCAGTTGTGTATCAGGTAAGATGGTTCTTGTTATAGTCAAATTAAATAATCGTGGTTCAATTGGTTCAGGGTGCGGCTGACCACCAAGATTAAGACTGGTCCCTGGTCCGGGTTCGTTTCCCAGGGCCAATGGAAAACCACCGAGCTATTCTAAAGTATTCTGCCTAGTAAATAAGTCTTCTCCGAAGTAGAAGTGCAAGCACTTCCGTGGTTCGGAGCCCACGTTAAACTGTAGGTCGCCTATGCCACAGGCGTATGGAGAAAAGACAGAAACTCCCTGTAAAGGCCACACCACTCAAAGAAAAATAAAACTAATACAGAATTAGGTGCATACAGGCTAACATGAAGAGAAGGACATAGAGGTGTTCTTTGAACAACCCAACGAATACGAGAAAGAGGAAAGCTTTGTTACCCAGGCACCTTGGGTTCGCTTCCTAAGATTAGCAGAATCCTCGTCTGAGTTTGTAGAAGTTCTTTGCGCTTCCTCTTTCTTGATAAATTAAAAATCTGTTCCTGAAATTTGAGCCAACTAGCATAATTCTAACACTCGACGATATATAATAAACTGAAACTCTGGCACTAATTCAAAAACACTAGTAGCTTTAGTATATGACAATTTCCAAGACACTAAGTGCTTAATTTTGATCATTTTTGTCTTAATAGTTAGATAAATTAGAATTTTTATTGACACACAGGAACGGTGTACCTCCTTTCATGAGCATTTCCTTGAACACCAATGAGTAGTATATTTACGGGAGTTCCAGATCATCGGCATAAGTCAAAGTGTTAAGCTAACTATAAATTTGGTAATTGGTAAAAATACGATGCGAGGAACTTTTCTGGAGACTTTAATAAACAGAACCAGGGTTATAGGGCTTTGAACCTTGTTATTCTTGAGGTGCAAAGGACTTTATTGGCAGTACGAGACTCAAAGGGTTCCGGCGAGAAAGCATAACTGTATGACAAAGCAAGGTAGTATGAATAAAGGTAATTAAAGCCAGTTAACTTTTAGATACCAGGTAAAAATAATAGATTTTGAAAACACTCCTTGTATGCTAATTTTAATTTTCTATTAATCGAGGTGACATACTATAAATGCGATATTTTCCTTTCAAGCTTTTGACACTTCATTTAAATAGTTTTACAAATTGGAGACCTATAGTAGAACTAGAAATGTTTTTTAACTTGCAAAGACAAAGCCAATTTAAATTATAAGGATAACGAACTTGAACTTTTCGATTTAAGTTTAAAAAGTTTACAAAGCGTCAAACCTTGAATTACAAAGAGCGCTTTTCTGACACAAATTAGATTTTTGTTGCGAAATTTCATTAAAGGTCGTTTCTTTGTAGTAACGGCATCTTAACACCGTGTTCGGCAAATGAACAATTTTTATTTCTTTCCATCTTTGTTATCGTTTATCAAAACAAATTTAAACAGGAAAACGAAAATGTGGCAGTCAATTAAAGGTGGAATATTTTCCGAACTCCTTTATTCATTAACCAAAACCACCGTTGATCGATAATCATTTAATAATATTGTGTTTATTAACTTTGACAGTTCACCCGCAAGCTTTTGATGCTATACATCGAAAAGCTTGATACATAAAAGCTTTGCTGGAACTCTCGTTATCCGAAACCCCTAAACATTTTGATAGTGAAGCAACGTGAATCTTGCAAATCAGCAAAAACGTAATGAAAGTCAGCTGCAGATAAAGTTTAATTTGGTTAATGGGTCGCAGGGTATTTTTATATCACTTTTTTGCGTGTCGGCCTGGATTTTCTTTGGAAGTAAGGGAATGGCGAGTCAAAAGACGCCAACAGAACTTCCCTGCTTTCCAATTAACACAAACTCATTCAACTTTCCTTGAACACTGCCACATTTGACATTTGATCTCCGACTCAAGGCGAACTTTCGACTAGGGTGTAAATGTTTTCGGTTGCTCAAAAAGAGGATCAGAGGGTTAAATTCGCTACTTACTTGCTACTTATAAAAGATGCTCTATGGGCTAATGTTTCTCCGCTTCCTTTCTCTTTTAACTTTAT
Organism: Melanotus villosus; assembly: GCA_963082815.1. Taxonomy (NCBI): domain Eukaryota; kingdom Metazoa; phylum Arthropoda; class Insecta; order Coleoptera; family Elateridae; genus Melanotus; species Melanotus villosus. The sequence continues at coordinate 57,885,635 of OY720425.1, forward strand.
TCCAGTTCACCTTTGCAAAAATACAGGGGTTTTACAATCTCGTTCGAATTTTTGAATGAATAAACAAAATGGCCTCTTTTATGTTCGAAGGGAAGGTGAATTATATTTAGCTCGTTCTTTGAAAACTTTAAATTAGGAATTTGTTTTGGAAGCCCGTCTTAAATCCTTTAAAGTCGGCGTGTTAATTAAATCGAATCTAAATTCTAAAAACTCCGGAGCAAAGTAAAGAGTTTAAAAATCTGCGAATTTCTTTAATTCCGCCCTTATTTATTTTTCATTTTATTTTATGCCCGTCGAACGTTCCTGGATTCAGTTGTTAAACCATTTTATGAAGTTCAAATAATAACAAATACAAAATGAACGCTTAGAGTGCAGTTTTATGGAGCCAATTTAAGTTTTACGATCACTGAAATGCCGTGGAAACAAATTGTGTTAACAATGATTAAACCTTATTAAGTAGCAGACGATGGTTTTATACTTGGATGTGTATTTAAGACAACTTTTTATAACGTTATAAACTCATAACTAACATTCCTTAATATTTTTCTGGTATTTCACCAGTAAATAGGCAATAAAAAAATTACAATTAACATTTTCGCTTATTAAGACCTATCGTCTAAAAATTCATATGAATTCAAACAATTATACAAGAAATGTTGTAGGAAGGCGTCTTCTGGATTTTTTTGACTTTTCTTCGCTATAGATTTTGTAAAACGTATCCATAAAACATATCAGTTTGGTAAGCTCCAATAATGTACTCAAGAATAAAGACATTCCTATCAGCTTAAAGAGAAAGGCCTACGATGCTTGCATTCTGCCTGTAACCATCTACGTCTTGGAAACTATGACACTTACTACCAGAAGTACCCAAAGATTAAAGGTAATGTAGAGGTCCATGAAAAGGAGATGAGAGATCACGTGCGGAATGAAGAAATTAGAAGAAGGACAGACGTCATAAATATAATAGTTAGAATACATAGTCCAAATGGAGCTGGGTTGGCCACATTGCCAACAAAGTAATGAGCGATTGACATAGAGACTAATATTCTGAAGATCAAGATCAAGAATTTCAAAAAGGAGTAGTTGAAGACCACAGATGCGGTGGCTCGATGATGTTAAGAAAATTGTAGGCCGAGAATGGCATCGGAAAGCCCAGGACCATTAGATTTGGAAAAGTTTGAAAGAGGCTTATGCCCAGTATAATATTAGTATACGGATATAATAAGCTTATAAATTGTACAATGTGTTGGAAAACAAAAAGAGATATAAATAGTGCTGCTTAATAACGGAATGGCACAAGATCAACTTTTAGAATATTTTTAAATATTTACACTTGCCAATACGAAACATTATGCCGAAATGTTCTAAAAGATAAGTGAAGACCAACAGAGTACTGAAACCAATGAAGGAGAATCCTCACAAGAACAAGAAAAAGAAAATAAACTAGATGAACTAAATATATAAGAAGTCGAAGAAGCTATAACAACCATGCGAAATGGGAAAGCAGTAGAAGACAAGATCGCTCCCGAACTTATAAAAGAGAAATAAAATGAGAGAATGCTCTTTAAAAATATGCCAACAGGCGTGTAACACCTGCGACAATTATCGCGCTATATGCCTATATGCTTATCATGTGGGACTAGAAGGCAAAAGGTCAAGAAATAGGCCACGAACACTTAGAGAAGAAAATGTAAAAGGAATAACACAAAAAAGAGGAAAAACGCCGAACGAAGTAAGAAGGATTGCCACAGACAGATCAGAATACCGCAGATGTAAGGAGGAACCCTACCCAACGCTGCAATAGCACAAATGGGTTGGGTGAAGAAGAAGGGGAAGACAGTAGCTTGACTGATACAGAAAAATTCGACCCCTTCCCACCAAGGCCATTCACATCCCCCCCACCCGAAGTATCCTCCTTTGATGAAGCCGTGGAACCCTGTTATGGAAACCATCAATTGAAGCCGAACCAGATTTTAGTGCCTCACTGAACTTAACGACTACTGTATAAGATTTCAGCTTTACCATGGAGCAAATAATAATTATTAGTTATTAATCTATGGCTTCACCAAGGAGAAAGTAAAAGAATCGAATAAAACCCTTGGAACCGCTGTTACAAAAAATGCTTTCGGGATTTGAACCTCCTGCTAGTCAAGTATTTACAGACAGATATTTCATTTCATTAAGTCTTTCAGAAGAAGCTAAGAAACAAAATGTGCAGATTACAGGAACACTAAGGGCAAATTATACAGAAAAGACACTTTAAATGATTTGGGAAAGGGACCAATCGAAACAATACATGGCTTATGATATGATAAGAGTGAGGTGACTATTGGTACAAGCATAACAGGTGAGCTGATGATCAGAGAAATTATTTGTAATCGTAAACAAAAGCTTCCTATCTCGCAACTCTCTACAATAGCAGAATACAATAAGGGAATGGACTGAGTAGATTTGTGCGACCAATTTAGGGATGTATATAGAACAATCATAGGAAGCAGAAAATCGTATTGATCAATTGTAAGGTTTTGCCTGAATGCCATTGCTGCCAATGCATGGTTGCTATACAGGCCACTCAAACCAGATATGCAACACTTAGATTTCATTAGAAAAATAACCATACCTAAATTGACAGTCTCGTTATTTCCAAGACCTTGTTGTGTGATGCCCCGCAGAACTGCAAATATCTCAAAAGGTAGAAGGTACGACAAAATAACAAATTAGCCATTAGCCATTGAAGTTTAATATTTCGAATTGTGGATTTACCGGCGAGTACTAAAGATATCTTGCACATAAGGCGTAAGGGGTTGTCAACAAAGAAGGAAATCATCGAATATAATTAACACCAGGAAGTTACAGTATTTGGGGCACGTTATGCTGGGTGATGGATATAGTATAGAAGAAGAAAAAGTTGACTTGGTTAAAGAATCTAAGAGAGTGGTTTGGATGTGCCTCCTTGCAAATTCAAAGCCGCAATGTCAAAAACCAAAATGATAGCCAACTTCAGAAGGAAGACGGCACCTTACGGAGAAGAAGAAGAAGGCCGTTGAAGAATGACACTACGCACGATGTAACTCACATGTAATGTTGGACTACATATTGATTGCTTCTATCTATATCGTGTAAAAAAAAATTAAGACAACTATTTTTGGTTTAAATTGTCAGTTTCTTTATGCTTTAGACACCGAAAATAAATATGTTTTATTTAATTTTTGATATTTATCTTTATATGTGTAACTTATAAATCGTCGAAGTGGCCGAGTGGTTAAGATATTCAACTACAGCGCGGACGGTCTCGGGATCAAACTCGAGTAGGGTGCTCTGCGGATGGCCTAGCCAGTCATTGATAATAATTGGGTACTGAAACACAGTTGGAAAGGCGTGATACTTAGCACATCGCCGGTTATTAAAGCGAATTAGAAGGTTTTAACCCTCCATGTTGCCGACCATACCCCATCGCGGAGTGTAACTGCCGATACCTTTACCTTTATAAGTAAGGTAAATATATCCTTGTAATTTTTATAATCAGTCAGCGATACAAGTATTAGAACAGTTTCTCAATTTTAGAGAGACGTTTAAGTACATTTAGTGTTTTGAAGCTTTATATTCAGAATCAAATATAGAAAATAAAGAATGCTTATGAGTTTCTAAGAACTATGCAGATTTTAGAGGACTGTAATTCTTTATTTTTTTAGTTAACCTTTCTGAAAATGTGAAAATCTGAAACTGGGATTCAGTTATTATGTTTACTAAAATTTCTAAAAAATTGTGCAGTTTACTTCTATTTTTCAACATCTTAAACTTACATTATAGGTATTCGAGACAAAAGAGAGGTATAATAAATTTTAAAAAGTATCTGTAATTTTTCAAAAATTTTATAATCCTGAAAATTCGAAAGTAATGAGAAATGAAAGATACTAGAAACGTTTAAAAGTAAATTTTCAGTGCCTTGCTATAATTTTTCGGGAGTTTTAAAGCTTAATTTACGTCTCAGATTTATTTGTTTTGTCACAAGGAATTTAAGGAATTCAATTTAAATGTTGAAAAGCGTGTAAACCTTGATCTTCGTGAATTCTACAAGTTTTACAATTATTTTGAATTTGTTCATTTTTCGAAGTCACCAGAAAATTTAATCTATTTGAAGCATCCAAAAGGAAACTTTAAGAATATACTTAAATTTAACATTTAAATGTGAAAACATTTTGCAATTTCTATCTTCTTCTCGTCCTCTTACGGCCAAAGCATAGGCCAATGGTCTATTATTAACTCATAACGTCATAACTATGAGTTCTGTGAGCCCTGTTTACACGTATGGCGGGCAGAAGGCCAACCTTACCTGATAGTATGATGATAATCGGGTGCTCTTCGAAGCACGGAGAAGCGTATGATCTCGGGAACCGGGAACATCGCTGGTCTCGGGAATCGAACCCAAGATGCCTAGCTGAGATACCGATGCCTTTTACACGTGGCTATCCGCTCCTTTCTTGTACCTATATTATTTTAAGATATTTGATAACTGTTGCCTGAATTGAACTTTTTAAATTCAGAAGTTTTATCTCATTAGCCGGTTTACTCCAAGCCCATCATCTCTCATAACATTATTAAAAAAAAAATTACTTATACATTACTTTAAGGTATTTGATAATTTATTGTTATTGTTATTGTGAATTGAAATTTTGAAAATCACAGGTCTCACCTCATGATATAATCCTTATATTTAGTACTGAATTGCTCCAAACCCATCACGTTCCATAAAAATATGCAAAGAGTTTTCGATAATTGAAGTATATCTCTTGAAACAAATTTAAAATGTGGAATTGAGGTATTTATTTTGTTCTATGAAACATTTAAGTTACGAGGTGTTACAGTTTCGGCGGCTACAAACAGTGTGTTCTTGAGCATTTTCGGTGGTTTACGCCTTTACTAAGAGTCAGAGTATTTGAAAAACGTAGTTAGGTGGGTTTTCGACTTTGCTGGATAGGTGGCAGATTTTCTTGTTGATAACTTCTAAGTTTTCTTGGCCCAGTAAGAATTTCTTTCGCGAATAAATCAAAAAACGAAGGAATGACCCAACAAGCACAGGCAAAAACCCACAGTTTTATTAAATTACTTTAAGGGGGAAAGATTGCATGGGTCTTTAGCGCAACATAGTTAGTAACTATATGTATAAGATTCCGTGCAAGCTAGCTTATCTGGTTGATAGACGATAAGATGTTTTATTAATGTACATTTTCTAGATCAGTTTATTGAGCTCTTAATGTAAGCCTGTAATTATGTGTCTGCCATTTAAAATATGGGGTTTCTGACCCTTTCATTTATTTATTATTTTCTTGCTGAATCACTTTAGCTACGGAAATGTTTACTGCAAATTCACACTGGACATTTGAAAATCATTCGACGCTATCGGCTTTCACGTGAAAATAATAATAATAATATTCATAACTGTGAATTGTCGAAGCTTTAGAAATATTTTATATTATTGTGGTAAATCGAATGGCTTTTGAAATTCGTACGCACTTCACTGTTGCTTCTTTTTTCGTTTCTAGGAGGTTATAAAAATTGATTTATTCATCAGGGCTCGGGTTGATGAAGAATCTGCATTTATGTGCAATAAACGTTTAACAATAACGTTACCGTATAATATTTTATGCAACAATAATCGATAAAACGTTAAAAGTAAGTGTTGCATGTTTATTGTTAGCGTTTTATTGCCCCATTAGGGTAAAGGGGAATCTAAAGAAAACAACACTGCTAAGAATATATGACGAACATTAATAAAATATCAGCGACGACATAAATAAACCAAGAATTCAATCCTTAGAATTATTATTAGAATATTTTACTGGTCGGTGTGTGGAATTCCGAGTAAGAGAAACGCGATTTTACAAAAAACTAGTAACCCTGAAAAACGTCCAGCGTCGCGCGTAATTTCAGTCCAGCAAAAACACAAATTAAGCCAGAGCTATAAAAATGTCTAATCTAAATTACCTAAACCAGAAGTGGCATCAATTTAAAACAACACCGACATAAATCGCGTTTAAAACACGCTAAATTACAAGGAAACCTTCCACAGATACATAACATTAGGAAAAATGGAACGATTAAATTTATTAACACTAATACTGATGCGTTTCTCAAATTTCCGTTCGAAAGAGTTTTCAACGGCCACTTGCGTCGAGACATGCAAACTATTGATGAGGAGATTACAGGGAAGAAACTTGCATAGAGTGAAGTGCACTTACACAGAAAGCCTTTAGTTGATTAGAAACGCTCGTGCGAAGTACTCACCTGAAAAAAAGAACCAGAATTAATATCATTACAAAAATTACTCGTACTAAAACTCATTTACTTATAAGCAACAACAATATGATTGATGTTATTGCTTTTTATATTTCTTATGTGCTGTTTATGATGTAAAGAAAATTAATCTTCTAAAAAATGCATATAAGTAAAACTAGCCGAAAGGCTATTATATCAGATCATTATGTGAACTAAAAAAAGGCAGTTCAAATTAAGTAAGTAATAAAGTAATAATACCAATAATTTACAAGCACAAAAAGCTTGAAGTATGCGTGATTTCTAAAGCAAGTAAAAGTTAATCAGAAGCTCCGTAGAAATAATAAGTTTACAAAACGAAAACGAACTTTAAATGTTTTCAGATTGAAAAACTTTTCATTTTTTCCTTTGTATATTGCCGTAAAGGTTTTGAAAAATCAAAGTTATATAAACAGTTTCGAAACAAGTTAAATATTCTTACGACACAAAAATTGAGGTCGTAATAAACAAAACCTTTAGTGGTGGAAAACCTGCTTGCTACCTAAAAGTTTCAGTATTTTATCAAAAGAAAATTTCCAGATTTTCCCATTACGCAAGGAAAGTACAAGAAATTTTCCAAATAAAGAACGTAACCAATCGAAGTCTAATGAACAAAAACGAAATAATATCTTATTCTATTACCATTGCAAACAAGTAAAAAGTTTCGTTTATCAAAAAAATTACATAGCAAATGCAAATTCCTTGGATTTGGTGCAAACTATTTCAACAACATTCTAAGATACAAACTAAGAACAAGAGGGCCTCACAGGAAGTTAGTTAGTTCAAGTTCAACATTCGATGGTGTTATGATAAAATAAAAATATTCTATTGCGTAAATATCTTAGTTTGTATTGGTTGAATTTAAGTCTACAGTGTCCCTGTTGTAATTCAATACTATAGTACTCTGAAAATTAGGGACAATAGGAAACTGCAGTAACAAAGACATAAGACACAACTAAAATATTTATTTGTTAAACACTTAAACAGTGTAGTTACTAGTGAATGTGACTCCCCTTGATGCCACTAACTTTCCACACATCTCCTACATGTCAGGGTCGTGGTACCACACTTTCATGACACGTTCTATCATTGGATTTCGTCGTACAATCCATCTTAGATATGCGCGCTTTAATAATGGCCCACAAATTTTCAAAGGGGTTTAGATAGGGTGAATTTCCTGGCCACTCCAATACCTTCAAATGTTGCTGGGTAGAGAGATTTTCAACAATCTTAGAATTTGGCATGGAGCCAGATCCTGTTGAAATACCTCATCGCCGCAGTGTTGGGAACATTTTCGCCTCCAGAACGGATATGCACTTTTTGTTGTCCATCATTTCTTCAATGAGATGAAGCGTCTGTGGCTCGGAACCTGCAATAATGAATGACCTTGGGTGGGTGTTTGGAGAATTGCTGAATGTGGTCGGATCGAAGAGGTTCTCCAGGCGAGCGACAGACGAAATTTGACCTGTATCCATGCACCTCACCATTCCCAATTCACCACAGTCCAGTCTCGATGTTTCTTTGTTCAAGATAACGTTTTTTGCTTCATAGCGGCTGTCAAAAGGCGTGGGAAGGCGACGACGTACGATCTATATTAACCCCATGTGACACATCTCCATATTGATGTCCCTACTTATCTTATTCAGGTCTATGATACTAATTCTTCGAATTAGACTTTTTTTATTTTCTTCCACAACGTCATTTGCGGGACATATCCACAGACCGGGTCTCCTTATGCAGCTTCATGATCCGTGAAAGGCTGGACTAACTGCTTTTGCTATCTGCCTATTAGTAAGTGCAGCGTTTTCGCCTAAAGCGATTATTTTAGCTCGTTCATGAGGTGTGATGTCCATGATGTAATTAAAAAAAAAAGCTTCCTATGAAAGTTTTAGACTACTTAATCCCGTTCTCAGCCTAGGAACTATCAATTCCGACTAAACTAAAGTAACACAACAGACAATTCTAGACTTGCAGATATCGCTTTACTGCAAGTCTAAACTTGCGCGTATCCATTGAACGATTTGGACATAAGCATTCCTGCGCTTGTTCCAACTAATTCGCACAGTACTGTACAATCCTGTTAAAAAAACGTTTTCCGAGTTGGAATCGTGTCATTGTTGAGGAAGAACTCAACGTTTCGCTCACTTTCTTAAGTTTTTTCTTGTTTTCCAATGTTTACTAAACCACAAGAACAAGGGATGCTGTAGACGCCTCTTGATGACAGAGGTTGACTTATCTTCTACTGAAGGGAGTATCTGTGACACTTTTGGAGGAGATTTGAAGATGGTTTTGTTGTTATGTTTTTTGCGATCAGTAATTTGGAAAATGTAGGGCAAGAAACTACTAGGTTGTATCAAAAGTTTCCGCCACCCTTTGTTTAGGTCGCGTATCCTTTTGAAGGCATATTATATTTTGAGCTGGTCCGAGATGGCAGAGCTGTTAACGCCAACCTATACTGCCAACAACTGGATAGGATCGCAGAAATACCCGCCATTGATCGACAGAAGGCGAGTACTACGTCAACACGACAATGCTCCAGCGCATAGGTCACGCTTGACTCAACAAAAAATCCAAGAGTTGGATGGAGTGGAAGTTTTATCTTTATCACATCCAGCTTATAGTTACTCCCGATATCGCTCTATCTGGTTATGGTTTATTCCGTTCAATGAAACATGATTTGCTTGGACAGCAATTTTTTAGTGTCGAAGCGGTCGAAGAGGCATGCCGGGCATTCTTTGTGTCTAAATCAAAAGAACGGTATCGTGACAAAATGAGAAAATTCGGTGAAAGGTGTAAGGGGTGTAATTGTTTTTCGATTACCTTCCTAACGTTCATTTTTTTGTACCCATTCTTGACGAGACTGTCTTGAATATAGACTAACTCGACAAGAAGGCCGTTGAGTTGAGACACCGTGATAGTTCGATGAACGAGAGAATTGATTACGGGGGTTTTTGTACCCGGTTATGAGGTAAATTGGCATGAAGATACCTCGGTTTACGGATTACCAAGATATCGAGACAATGGGGAGTACCATTGTATTATATCTCCATAGTGAACTTGATATCAGGGTGTTGATTGTTGAGATGTTCTAGGAAAGAACCAAGGAAATAAGCAAGGGTATGTCTTCCATGGGGCCAGATAATAAAAGTGTCATCTACATAACGGCGCCAGACTTAAAAAGGTTCTATAAAGATGTTCAAAACCACCGGAGAGAGATGGGAGAACCCATAGCAGCGCCTGGCACTTGCTTATAGAGTTGGTCGTTAAAAAGGATATGTATATGTGGAGGAAAGGCACTTTTCAACGAGAATTGCTAAACTGCGATGATAGCTACTGAGTCAGGGATGGAGACCTTGGTGAACACAGAGATAACGTCAAAACTGACAAGCAGGTCATGGGGGTCTACAGTGAGGTTCTCGATGAGGTTTACATCACCTCTGGCTTGGTTGTCAAATTTAGTTACTGTGCCCTTCTTCCTCTTGCTAAAAGAGTTTCGTCTCTGCGCTCTTTTAGTGCCCCCCTTTTCCTCCTGATAAAGCCCGTTAAGAAACTGGGCGAAACGTTAAGTTCTTCTTTCTCAACGATGACACGGTGCCAAGCCGGAAAGTGTTATTTTAACACTGATATTGAGCGTGGTCTGCGAATAACTTTCAGTCCTATGTACATTCTAGATTTGTATTTCAAATCTCAATTCTAAATACAAACAAAAAATCTACAATTCTGAACTTTAGGTTCTATGTTTTGCAAAATTAAATACATCTATATCTTTGTCTTGGGAAAGGCAGAAGGTTGAACCCAACATTTAAATACACTCTTTAAAGTATGATTAGGTAAAATGTTTTGTTTCCAAAGGCACCAGGGAATGGGTTATTTGTGATCGTTCTGTAGCGTTTACTAAAGGCCGGTTTTGTAAATATTTATTTAACTTCCGGCTGGAGTCTGCTATAGATTGAATAAAACATGAGTAAATTTTTATTATTGAAGGCAGTATTAACTTAAATATTTATTATCTAACGTCAAAAGCGTGACTGCCTGTTTTTCCAAGCTATTATAATACAAATATAACGAATATTTAATCTAAATCAGGCCATTAATCACTTCAAAGGCGATTGAAATTACTCTAAAACAATTGCAAATATTTTGACAGACTTCCAGTTTTCAAAAGCAAAATACTCAATCATACTTAATAATGCCCAAACTGCTTTTGGAACTGAAAGATACATACGTCATGGTAAGAACGTCCATCTATTCACATTTCGGGATAAATTCTGAACATACTTGTAATGCACATGTCGATATTAATCAAATAAAATTACACCGAACAAGATTAATGGATAGGTACCAGTAAAATGTAAATATTACGGACAGATTTGCGAAGCAGGCTAGAAAACCCAATTTAGACTGTACACTGAACATGTTCTGTCTCGAATTTATAATTAATCATGTTTTAGCTTGCCTCTGAAAATGTTGGAAAAATACGAAAACGAATAGGATCAAATTCTTTAATTGAAAATGATTAAAATCAAAAATTTTATGCTTACAAGGTAAGTTATAAGCCGCACAAATTTAAAACCAACGTAATACATTGAAATCATTGCCTGCTTTGGTCTAAAAAGGTGGTAAATGCCTTATACGAGTATATTTAGCAATCAAATATGAATTCGTCCATCAAAAAGATTAGAATCAAAAGTTTCATCCACCAGATGTCGAGAAAACGCAATGCCAATATAATACAAGGAAATCATGGCCTGCTTTGGTCTAAAAAGGCCGTAAATACCTGATATATTTATCAACAAAATATGAAGACTTTCATCAAAAACAATTAAAACAAAAAGAGTTTAATCCCATGAGGGTAACTTAACAAAGTTTATGTAGATGGACAAGTTATTACAGAAGTTTGCAATACCTAGTCGTATGCACATATTATCAAGTTTCCAAACTTAGATTAAAAACTGTGATTTATAATGGTTTAATCTACGATCTTTTTAAAACTTATACCATATTACCTTTTACATTTCTGTATGCAAGTACTGCGTCGCCAACTTTGAGGTGCAAACTCTCCGGTCCATACTAATGCGTTCAAATATTCTATAAAGCATCAAAATAACAAGTTACGTTGAATTCCGAAATAGCAAGACTTGACAAGCAATTTAACTGTTGTAAAAATGGCGCAAGTAACGTATGACACACGTCTTTCCAAATCGTTTCCACCTGAAGCAATTGGTCCGCTTTGTTGCATGTCACAGCGTGAAAATAAATGCACTTCGTGACTGCAGTTGTCATTAAACATTTCCGCATACACATTTACCCGTGAAAATGAGTAAAACGGAAAACTGTGGTTTGAAGTTAAAATGCCGCATTTGTTACTAAAAAAAAACCGTGTGCTCGTGAAACCCGGCCGTGCAACAGTGCAACAAGTAAAAGTAGCGACCTCATAAAATTAAAAATTAACGGTGGAAATGCAAGTAAATTGAAATCTCACATCATAATTCAATAATGAGCAATCAGAGTTCCGCATGTAAAACGTAACTCTGTCAGTAATAACCAGTTATTAAATCCCAGCTAAGCCGTAATGGGCAATAAATACGGACGTAACTCGTAAAAGAATCCTGTGGCAGCATAAATACCAGTGGCTCGCTTTATTTATTGATGCTTAAGACACAGATTGTGTGTTCGGAAGGTCGATGGGTCCCGTTTATTGCCCTTGATTGGGTTTCGCGCCCATATCACGCACACTCTCTCTGAAAAAAATCCTAACGACTGAAATCCCTGAAAAACTAAACAGAAAATCCTTCGTTCCCGAAAAAAAGCAACTTCTTCGAAATTATGTGACAGAAAACGTGTTCGTAAACCTTAAAAACGTGGCTTTGTCTGTTGGTGATGTTCGGGAAATAATTTTTTTGGGCGTCCTTTACTACGCGGAATTTCTAAATATAGGAGAAACATTTTAATGAAGTTACTATGAAAAGGGTTACTCCGACATAAAGAATTCACATTCACATCACTGACAGGGGGGCTGAAGGTGTTTACATAAATATTTCGTGCTTAACTGAAGTAGGTTGAAGTCGGAACCCGGCAGGAATTTTAATGTTTCGACCTTAAAACAAAAAAAAGCGGAAGGGAAAAATGATAACAAACGTCCGTTAACGAAGCAAACCACGGGCCAACGTCGGTGTTTCGGATGATAAAAATCCGGGCAACGTTTTTGCCGGTCATTACCATCATCACCCAATAAGAATTCGAGTTTTTACAACAGCTGTCGTTAATGCAGTGCGATTGCAAGATTAAAACAAGGGAATTAAAAGCTGGCCTTTGAAAGCGGATCGATTTAGACCGGGTCACTTGTAATGCTGGATACGCAGACCCCAACAACCCCAATAACACCACGGCGAGGGTGCACGTGAGCGAGACAAATGATGCGTACGTAAGTGAGTAGATTAGAGGTCGATGTACACAATTCCGACAGTAATTTGTCGAGGTGTGCGAGTAGAACTTTGCTCGTAACATTCCGAGTTGTTCCAGATTATTTTCTATCGATCCCGTGCTGGGCATCGGCCCATCAGCTACACACTTTTTCATTTAAGCTTCAAATTACTTCAGTACGCAGACAACGCCAACTTTGTTGCAACTGGGATCTAACCTAAATGGATGGCGGAAATTGCGAGCCCAACTCTTCCATGACAGAAGGGTCGGCCAGAATTCAAACCAAATTTTTATTCCCCAACTAAACAGGAGACTAAGCGAACGTTAAATAAAAAAACTGCCCCTATCTACTCACAAATCTTAAAATACGATCGCTTTCGTTACGATTGTCATAAAACAAAATTGTTATTTGTGTCGTTCGTTAATAATCAACTCAAAGCAAACGAATTTATTTTTAGCTTCACTTTATTTTTACTACTGTGGATATCATGATGTGTCACATTAAACTCAATTTAAAACAAAAATAATCAGATATGAGCATATCGCATTTTAAGTGCATCAAACAGTGGCTCTACTTAAAAAAGTGAAGTTACATAGCACCCACTCAAAACGGAACATTTTTTTATAGACTCTAGACTCTAGAGCCTATAATTATAGACAACTTTCTTAAGGTTTTCCTATTATTTACGTAATAAAGACGCTGGGCTAAAGTCCAAGCATGGACTCGTGGACCACCCCGTACATTATATACATACAAGTATATTTATTCAATATGCTTAAATTGTAAGATTCATACCCAATAAAACTACAGAGATTTGGCGTTGGTAATCTTCCGACAATTTTAAATATTGTAACATTTACGGATTTAGCAGAGCTGATCACAATATTTAACAGAGTTTACTTTGTCTAGTGCTATTTACGCTGGATTTATCTAAATTTTGAGTATAGTTAAAGCGAAAAAAAACCGTGGCAATAGAATGCAATAAAAAGCCTAGTTTACACTAAGCTTAAAGCTTAAAGAATAGACAATTAAATGATTGATTAATTCCAAACTAATACTAAATAATATCCGTGACAAATGTTTTTCGATAAGGCTTGATCTTGGAAAGATGTTAATTTCAGGACAAGTCTTTCCAATCCAATGAACCTAATCCTAATCAGATATTCGACAAATATTTTTTATAGAAATGATTGTATTAACAAAGGTTTCCAAGGAAAGTAATTGGATGATAAATTTATTAGGAGTTGGAAAGACCTGCCCCAATAAAATGCGATTGATTTAAAATGCTATTATTATACTATAAATATACTCAAGCAAATTAAAAATCGCCTGGAGAGGATAACATAACTTGCGAAATGTGGAAAAATGGGGGACCAGGACTAATGTATGCCCTAAAAGTATTATTCAACAAATGTCTGAAAGAAGGGAAAGTATCAAAAGACTGATACAACTCTGAAATTATCTTAATATTTAAAAAGAGAGATAAGACCAACATTGAGAATTATTGCCCAGTAAGTCTTTATCACTTGTATAAATTACTAATGAGGATCACATCAGACAGATTAACGGCAAAGCTTGATCGATGCCAACCAGTAGAGCAGCTTAGATTTTGAAAAGGCTACAGTACCTTGGATCACCTCGAAACACTAAAATTACTCATAGAAAAAGCAAATGAATATAACATTCAACTTCACTTAGGCTTTGTAGACTTTAGAAAGGGCTTCGACTCTATAGAATTATGGGCCTCTGCTTCATCGATGGACGATGCCAGAATAGATTCCAGGTATTCGCGGCTTATAAAAGGCATATACGAAACTGCCACTTTACGTGTTCAAATAGACCAGGGTACTAAAACGACTTCCTGAAATTGTTCAAACTTGCCTGAGAGAACATATTTAAAGAAATACAGGGGAAGAATAAAGGAATTAAATTGACAGCTCGTATCTAAATCATCTGTGATTTGCTGATGATATTGTACTTATTAGTTGTGGTATAAATGTACATAGAATAATGCTAGAAGATCTAAAACACGTATCATCAAATCCATTTTTACTGTTTAGTGTCTTATGGTCTAATGTTTACTGTCTAGTGGCAGTGCACACTAACTGTATTTTATTTGCGTTTTGATATAAATGTATCAAAGCAAAAAATATTTAAAATTTCTTTGTGTCTCCAAAAAACCAACCATTTTAGATTGTAACCAGGGGGGGATTCAAAGTCCGAAAGTCGAATCCAAAGTCCCGAGTTTTAAATCCCAACATGGAGCCTCTGGTTAGCAAACTTTGGGTTGACTCTACTGGGCGGTCTTTAAAACTGTTGGTCAAGGTCTGTCACGAAAACTTAACTTATATGTCTTAGCTCATACCAACAAGCAATATAAATTATACTATACTGTTCTTTTGCCATAGCATAAACGATTCCAATGTAGCAGTTGTCAACATGCAAAGGCAGCGTTGCAGCAAATTTTCCCACCTACAACTTGGCCAAATACCTCGCTGGCATTCTTAAGGCATATACATGGAAATTTTCTTCACATATTCTAAATTATTCTCACGTTGTAAACTTTATCGACAATCTTATCGTAGACTGTAATGATATGCTTATCAGTTTTGATGTTAGGTACCTCTCTATTCACCTGGGTCCCCAACCCTGACTCAGTAGCTATCACTAAACAGTTACTAGTTCAAGACGGCAAACCTGGAAGTTTAGTCATTCTCGTTGAAAATTGCCCCTTTTCCACACATTTCCTTTCTAATTACCAACTCTATAGGCAAGTAATAGGTGCTGCCATGGGTTCCCGTCTTTATTCGGTGGTTGCAAACATCTTTATGGAATCCTTTCAGTCAATAGTCCTGGAATCTTTTGATTTAGAACACAAAGTCTGGTTGCGTTGTGTAGATGGCACTTTTATTATCTGGTCCCATGGAAGACATAACTTTGCTTCCTTCCTAGAACATCCGAACAATCAACACCATGATATCAACTTCACCATGGAAATACAATCAAACGGTGGTTTCCCTTTTCTCGATGTTCTGGTAATCCGCAAACCGAGTGGTCATCTTGGACACTCAGTTTATTGTCAACCTACACACATGGGCACACGGGTAAGCATCTTCATGCAAACTCTCATCATCACATCGTCTCCCGACGCTTTTCATGTCGAGTTAGCCTATATTCAAGGCAATCTTGTCAAAATGGGTACATTAAAAGGGACATTAGGAAGGCCATCTTAAACAATTACACCCTTCACATTCTGTAAGTTCTCAGAACGCTTGTACACCCTAAGCTACTGCCTTCTTGCCATACATTCACCAAGTTACTTACTTACCTAGGATCCTCAAAAAACATAACATTAGAACTATCTTCAAACCCTCTCCAAAAGTAAAGGATGCGTTTCAACACCTGTCATCAAGAAGCGTCTACAGTATCCTTTGTTCTTCGCTAACTTAACAAAGGCTTTGTGCAACTCGCCGCAAGGCAATGGTTTAGTTTTTCTTGCCAAAATTTAATAAAAGAGCAATCAAAAGTCACCCGATATGTTTTCTATGCGAACTGTGAAGTATTAATTTGTAATTCACTCTTCAGATTCAGTTTAAATTGGCAGTTGTATACTTCAAGAAGTAAGCTGTGTAATTCAAAGTTATGATCTCAAAATATGAAATTCAAACTTGAATCTTTAGTTTAAAGTTTTGATATTTGCAGTTGTAGTGTTAAAAATAGAAGACCTGAACCTTAGTGATTTCGTATTTGAAAATTATATTCGTTAAAGAGGTAGTCCTGGAGATACTGAAGCTAAGGCAGTTTGGGGCATTTTTAGACTGTGCGAGGCATTAAGGTAGTGAGAACCCATTTTAAAGGAATTTGAGACAGTCTGTAATAAGGAATGTTAAGGAAGTTGAGGCAGTATTGAAATGGCATTCTGGTATAGTACCGGGTGATCATCGGAATTTATAATTAGAGGAGGCTGTGATTGGTGCTATTTCATGCTGTGTGGTTGGACACACTGAGAAATTAATAATAAATTGACAATTGTTATATTTGAGGTTATGCTCGTGCTTTGTACGATCTTTGATGATATAGTAAACATTATTTTGCTGAAACGCAGAAATAAAATAAGTTTGAAGAAAAAATTGAAATTACTTTCAGTGAGAAAAATTTTATGTTGAATATCAAACATTTTTAAAAATAAATGTCACAATTCTGACACTTAAAATTTTTAATTTCAAACTGCAAGCCTGTGTTGCCAACTTTATGGTAAATATCACAGCCTGCTCTAATTATAAATTCCGTTGATCACCCGGTACAAGTAAAACGGATGCGACAACCACAAAAAAGACAAATGTGGAAATCAAAAAGAGAGAACTATGTCCAATACTGGACAAATAAAGTTTAAAAAAGAAGAAAGAAGATAGGTAAAATACAAGGACAGTATTTTTTTCTTTGAGATTTAACCATAACCACTAGCCAAGATGTCAAATGATTTCATATATTTCTTTTTACTATAGATACGAAATTCAAAACTCTGGTTTGAAATTCGAAATTGGGATCCAAATTCAAGATTTGGGTCTTACTTTAATAAAAAGTCAAACTTCAAATTTCTTTCATAAGCATACTATTTAGAGAGTTATATGAATGGAAGGTGCAATAAATTGCTTATTTCGTATATTTTATATCAGTTCTAAATTATACACTGAAACAAGTGGGTACGGAAGTTTTTTTTAGAAAATATTAGTTTTAAGGGAAAAGCAAGCAATATCTTCTGTTGCTCCTTTTTAACCAGTTACGTAAATGTAAATTATACTAAACCAAAGCAATACAAAGACATGAATTATTAGATTGCAAGGCAAGAACAAGAAGAAGAAGAATTAAAGGAAAGATAAGGGCGAAAGAGGGAGGTTAAAAAAAATTAAGACAAACAAAGCCTTTAGAAACAGCAACTTAGATTTGATTTTTTTTATTATTCTTAATTTTAAGCTGGCAAAAATCATGGAAGGAAATGATCCAGGAGGCTAAAGTGACATAGAGACATAGCGAAAAACTTAAAGAACAATAAAGCAGCGGGATTAGGCAACATAATCCCAGAATTTCTAAAATATGGGGAGCAGAACCTGACAAAAAGGTTATACCAATTAATTAAGAAAATATGGAAAAAGGAAATCAGAGACATCGACACTTACGCAGGAAATACAAAAATATTATTAAGATTTTAAAGGAAGATAAGAAGAATTTATGGACCGCTACATGAAGAAAATGGTCTCAAAAGCCTAATGAGCCATGAAATAGAAAGACTGTTGAAGAAGGAAAACATTGTAAGACACTTTAAAGCACTTAGAATAAGATGGTTAGGGCATGTTTTCCGAAAAGATCCAATAGCCTCATAAGAAGAACAATGAAGTGGAAACCTACTACACCAAGACCCAGATTAAGACCAAGGAACAGGTTGATGGAAAATGCAAAAGGGGTTATCAAGGCGTGGGAACACGCATTTTCTAAAGATAGAAAACATTTTTTAAAAAGATTAACATGCAATGCAATATTCCATGTGGTTTCATGAAGTTTCATAAAAAAAAAACTTTTACAATTTATGTTCCTAGTAAAACCAGCGATGTTGCTTGGAGATACGTATTTAATCCTCAAAAACAATTATTGCACATACAATTCTAGGTGTTAAACTGTTTTTAAATCTAACGATTCATTCGTTTGTCCAGTGAACTGAACGAATCGCATTCGTAAACTGAAGCTTTCTGTAAACAAATCTGCAATTCACAAAGCTTAGCCTAAAGCAATATTTACTTCTCAACCCAGAAAACCTAAAACGTGAGAATGCCCACCTGGTAAATTAAACACAGGAATCACGACAGAATTCGAAACGAATCCGTGAATTACTGCAAACAAATTACCTTGTACTTTACTGCAAAAACGCCATAACTAATCAGAGGAACTTCAATTAATAAAACTTTGCTCGCAATAAAACAATTTTAGGGCAGTTTCTGTGCTAACTGTTACTACATGAAGAACCGTAACCGTAAGAGCGAAGAAGTACAAAAGCAGTTTTAGGTCGGCATACAGAAACTGTGCAGGGGGGTTTTGTTGGACATTTCTCAAGTTTGCATGTGTTTTACGTTTAACAGATTTCCCAGTTTTACGAGCACTAATGATTTTAACTTTAATACTAATAATAACTTTACTAATGAGTCCGGTAAAACTTGAAAACTGCAACACGACACTTACAGTTTACATGATAACCGATAGGTGGCTTAATTTAATACCGGGAAAACTAAAAGTGAAACTCAATGCCTCCCTTGATTGCATGTAATTTTTGATGGGAACTCGTAGTACTTGATCGGTTATCTACTTACCTGGGAGTTTGTAAAGTTAATATGATTTTATGGGGCCCTGCAAGAATAAAGTTGATAAATAAATAAGATAAACTTAGTTCCTGGCGAGTAATATTCGATAAAGTTTTAATGAAGTACCGCAATGCATTAATAATAAGTTTATAAATAGTAAAGCATATTGCGTACTTTACGGCTGGAAAAACTTTTGGCATGAATAATAAATTTTAGAAGTTCAACTAGCTATTAATAACCTGCAATGAGTTTACTTTAAAACTCCTGCGTCTTATTAGTCGGAAGCGTTTTTCTTCCCAGTTATGAATTTACACTGTCAGGATATTAATTCCTTAATTAACTAAAATAAGTTTTACTTAGCCAATAACTTGGGTTTTCATAATGCCCGTCCAAAATTATGAAAATGCAGCTTTACGAAACATGAATATTTAGGAAAAGAAGGGAAATGATAAATCCGGACCCCACTAAACGTTGGGCAACAAGCTTTCGGTATATAATACAAAGAAAATGTAGCGGAAACTATTGTTATAACAACGTACTTATAAAAAAATCGCCTGGAAAGCTCAGGAATGAGCAAATTGAATATACTACGTACTCTCAGACTGTTTTATTCTTTATTTTTCTTTGGAATAACATTGGAATATTTCCCATTTAACTGTAACGGAAGAAAAGCAAACGAATTTCGATATGAAAAAGAAATTAAAAATTCTGGAAAACAAGAACAGGCTTAAGTGTAAGATGATGACAATTTAATTTTGGCATTTTTAATTTAGCGTTTAATAATAGTTCTAAAGTAACGAAATGGTATGCTCCTTATTAAACGTGACGAGTTCAACACTGGTATTTTTAAAGGTAACTCACCGAAAAGGAAATTTTATAATTTGTTAATGTGTTTTAATATAGTCCCATCGAAAACAGAAGGAACCTGACTTACTGCAACAAAAACTTCTCTTTTTATGAAAAAAAAAAAATTATGATATTTCTGATCGCCCTGGTCAGTTATTAGTTATTACTCTTAAATAAACCTCCACAATTCTCAATAGAATGCTTTTCGTTTTTTATTTTTGTTCAGGGACTAACGCCCTGCAAGGGAGCACAGCCAGCAACATGGAGGGTTAAGGCCTCCCAAACTTGCTTTAAAACCTGGTTACTTCGTAGGCTAAGTGCCTGGTAAGTCCTTCAGTAAATTTTCGGGAAGCCGTTGTATAGCAGAATAATCTTTTTCTTTGCCATTTCAATACGTTTTTTTTTTGAAAATTAAAATCAGAGTGAATACCTCCCAAGGCATTAGATTGTACTGACTATAACTTGTTATGCGACAAACTTGATGAATACGCTGTTAGAGGTTCACACTTAGCTTGGGTCCAATCACAATCACAATCACACATGCCACACAAAAGGTTGTTTTGAAAAAGGAATTCACAAAAATTTCAAGCAGCTTATGTGTGAAGCTTAGTGTCCCTTAAGGCAGTACTCTTGGATCACTTCTTTTCATTGTTTTCGTGAACGATAAGTTCTTTGGCAATTTTTCAAAAATTTTGAGAAGCTGTTTAAGCCTTAAAAATCAAAAGATCGGCAGTTATTTTTATATTTTGCAATATAAACTAACTTATTTTTATATAATTACTAGACTTAATTAATAAATAAAACTGCATTGCATTCGAAGAGTTCTACGGTCAATGCCAGTGTCAAAAGAACGATTTCTGGGAAGGGTTTCATCAGGAGAAAAAAGGGGGCACTAAAAGAGCATGATAACTCAACGTGTGAAGCGAACCTTTTTTAGCAATAGAAAGAGGGACACTCTGTAACTCAACTTGTGAACTAAATCAGAGGCGAAACCCCTTCTGAAGGAAAACAGGACGAAGTACCGAATTTATACCGGTTGTAACCGGTCAACTGTATCAGACGAAGATGACGATTGGTCAGCAGTGGAAGGGGCGGAGCTAGTAGCGATGACAAACTTCCATGTGTCTGATAGATGATAACCAGTGTCACGATTCAAGTTGTTAGGGGGCTTTGATGTCTCCCTGCTTTTCAAATTCAATGCAGAAGCCGTAGTTAGTACTATTAACTGAAAGGGTATGCCACGCCAAGAATAAGGAAAGTAAGCTTATATCATCCATGTAAATCAAGGGTGTGATTCGATATCTCCCTGCTTTTCAAATTCAATGCAGAAGCCGTAGTTAGTACTATTAAGCTTGTCAAATAAGGAGTTTAATACAAGACAAAAACCCCAGGGGGCTTAGTGAATCCCCTTAGAGCAGGGGTTCCCAAAGTGCGGCCCGCGGGCCAAATGCGGCCCGCAAACCCTAGAAATGCGGCCCGCGATGTCAGATCGTCCGCGATCTTGAATTTATAGAGATAATTTGCAATTTACATTTTTACAAAAAAATAAATAAATGTTAATCACATTATAATTAAAAATTGTTCAGTTAAAAAAATACTAAATTTTATATGTAATATATCTTGTTATTATACAGGGTGGTCGTGAAAGTTTAGGAAGTACGTTAACTGCGTTGTGAAAGTTTAGGAAGTACGTTACCTGCGTCAACTACATGAAAAATAGTGAAGATTGTTTTCCTAAACGGCAAATTAAAAAGTTAAGGCCCTGTAAATTTGAATTAAAAATATGTTGCACAAAAGCAATTTTGCAACACCACACTGGAAGATATTTTTGCATATATCTCAAAAACGAATTTGTTGAGTTAAAAATGCCAAGAGAACTTTTTTACATAAAATTAATTTTTCTTTCATAATACGGCACAGGATGTTTAAAAAACGCGACTTTCATATTTCTTCTTAATTAAAAATGTCCTTAATACTCCCTAACTACGCCACCGGTCAAATTAGGAAAAATGTTTATTTGAAAAATCTTCACTACTTTTCATAGCAGTTAACGTACTTCCTAAACTTTCACGACCACCCTGTATAGATTGAATATATTTTATTGTAATTATAATAAGTAATTATTGTCGTAAATAATAAATCTTTCCCTTGTGTCTAACTTTTTATCGATTTAAAGGTATTTTTCCATAACACTTTCTTTTGGCCCGCCAAATATTTTGGAATTTACAATTTGGCCCACCTAGGGAAAACTTTGGGAACCCCTGCCTTAGAGTATGCCTCTCTTAATAGGTATTTGCCTGATACTGATTATTTTATGTACGCATTGTGGTTGTAATGATGTGCATGCACCAATATTTTTTAGACAGTCGATAACCGCTGGGTTTATCCAATAAATCTGTATTAACCACTAATAGGGTACAGAATCATAGGCCTTACGGTAATCAATATGTGCAGTGTATGTGTTTCTGTATCCGTAAAAGGCTTATTCACGTATAGTAGAGTTAATTAACAGTTGCTCTTTACAGCTCTGCGATTTTTTAATAGAACCCTCTCCACCATGATATTGTTAGATGTGATACAAACTGTAAAGATTTTATAAATCGTAGGCAAACATATTATGGGTCTATACTTGGCAGGATCTCTTATATCTCCACCTGTTGGAATAAAAAAGGTTATTCCATTTGCCATTGGTATTACTTCGGGGGTTAAAATAAACTGAGTGCACTCGCACCCTTGTATCAGCTTCTGCAGCTTTCTAGTTAGCCATATTTTTTGTAATCTGCATTAGTTCTTCTAATTCAATGTCCAATTTTTGTCCATCATTGGTTTATCGATCATTGATTTTTCTTCGGCAGAGATCCTCCGGTTGTAACTATGTTCTATGGGATGTGGCCATATGGAAGCCCAGTAATTAACTGTTCTGCTTTCGGAAAACCTTCTTCCTCATTTTTTATTTGCTGTTTTAGGCTTATTATTACTAATGTATATTTTTCTTCGGCCAAGCCAACTATGGACTACGAAAGTTATACAAATTAATTTGCAGCTTAAGTTGCGGGGGTTGCTTGTACATTCGAGAGGGTTTTCTCCCTTGTCCATATCTCTTTCTTCTTCTCTCTTTCGTCTTAACCCTTTCTTAAACTTGATTTGTGGGTCTTCTTGTATCACTTTTCTGAAAGCTTCTCTGTCATATATTTGTATTTCGGCGATGTTGAAAGCTTCAAGATCTTGTTTGACCTGTTTGTACCAAAACGGTTATTTTCTTACGCAAGTTGGATATGTGGATGGCGAGAGATAGTTTTCATTCTTTTATCCTTTCTAGGTGTCCATAGAAACAGAGGCGCTTTTTGATAATGGTGTCCATTAAAGGTTCTTGTTTAAGGTATAGTTCCTCGTTGTCTGTGGTATCCTTCTCCGTGTATACTCATTGGCCCTGGTATGCATTTTCCTGCCCCTTTCCTCTAACGCTTTGTCTTTTTTGATATCTTGACTGATCCACTGCCCTAGGTATTTGAACTCTTTGACTTTCTTGATCTTGTTGTTGGGTAAAAGGTATTCTGATGCTGATGTGTCGTTGGTCATGAAGACTGTTTTCTCGTAAGATAACTAAAGGTTATGGCGGCTATGGATTGAGGATGTTTTAATTTCGACTATTACTATTTCCATGGCGTCTGCTAGAATGGCTATATCATCTACTAAGGCCAAGCAACCCACTTTAGTATAGGTATAGTATTTTAAGTTAATTCGAAGACTTCTACGGTCAGTGTCAGTATTAACAGAACGTCTTACTGGTTGGAATCCGGTTCCAATTAAACGCTAATGTATTTTCTGTTTATGACCTTAAGACCGGTGGTGCTCTTTTACGTTCTCGGATTATCTTTTCTAATACACACTTAAATAAAATGGGTAAGAGTCAGACTCCAGTTTTAATCTGAAAAGGTTCTGAATTTTTTCCCCTAAGCTTGCCTTTGTAGTGGGTTCCTTAGGGTAAGCTTGACGATGTTTAGTGTTTTATGGACAAGTCCCTATTCTTGCAGGATATTGAATAAGGTTGCTTTATCTATGGAGCCATAAGCCTTCTTAAAGTCGACAAATGTAACTACGTAATTATTGTATCGTTTCTTGGTTTGCATGATGATTTGATTTGATTTGAGATTATATATTTGTTCTATTCAAGATCTGCCCTTGCTGAAACCATCATGTTACTCTCATATTTGTTTATCTAATTATCGCTAACTTGTATTTCTGTTCTGTACTCAAAAACAAATATAAGATGGAAATTCAATTCGATTCCCGTAATTTTGTTTTAACAATTGTTTTTTGTAGTTTACTCAAAGTCTTTTTTGGAAAAGTATTCAGCTGATTTCTTCTTGACACAGAAAAGATCCAACCTCCTAAAATATGACTCCCTAATTGTTTTAACAGTTCATTAAATCAGCGCCTTCCCCCTTTAAAAGTGTTATTAAAAGGTACTTAAAGTATGTAGTTAATAAATTACCACTTGAATATTACCGGGAAAAATCCCTGTTATGAAGTCTAAAGAAAACTACAAGATTTATGTTTAACATTTAACCATCCGCATCATTCTCATGCTTAGTCATGAATAAACATTTTACAACTAAATGTTAATAATATTTGTAGCGAGTTCATTATTTTACTTGCATTAAATTTACATAAAGAAAATGGCGGTTCCATGTTCGTGTAATAAACTAAGAAAGATTTGTATTTGTATGCTCTGTTTTTCTCTCGCCAATTTTTGCGTGCTGGTTAATATAAAAAAATGAATGGATAAAAAAGTAAAACCGCGACCCATATACATATTTAGCTTATATACACATTTACCTTTTATATTTTTAAGTTTTAATATTTCACATTTACTATTATAAGAGGTATTTCTCTTTCCATGGTGAAAATATTCGTATTTAGGCGTTCTGTTTTATACAAGTTGAGGTTTGCCTTTGAGTAGTACCAGGTTCCAACTGATTTTTTTTTTACAAACGGAATGACATTAGCATGAAATTTTGTTTGAGAACTCCAATTTCTATTATTTTTACTTTGTTATTAAGTCCATTAAATAGACTGCTCAAAAAAATTAGAGAAGCCCCCTCCAAAGCTCCTTTATTACGCAACAAACCATGGATTTGATATCTTTATGAAGTATATATGTAAATATGTATACAAAGAAAATATTTTACTTGTAAAGACCGTACAGTTGCAAATAAATCAAATATAACAGTTAAAAACAAAGCCACACGTTAAACAATTACCCAATTTAATTATCGACACCTTACTTAATTTGATTAAACGTGTTTATCCTCAAGGATTTACTCATATGTTACTCAAGCTATAAATTATGGATATGTAATGACCTTGTTATAAGCTAATTACGAAATGTGTTAATCGTAAATTGGGTCAACCTGGATTTTGCCCTTTGTATCCATATTTGTAGGTGGGATTGCTCTGATTTTAATCCGAAATTCCACGTTTGCAATCACGTTTATGTATTCGTACATTGAGCATACTCCAATCTGACTGGGTAACTTGACTAATACAAATGTTTCTTAGTCAATAACAGAATTAAAGGGCCTACATGAGTTTCGAAATATTTTTGATTAGTCAAAGTAAATTCAAATTTTGGGCTGTAGGTAAAATTTAGCATTGCAGAATTGGTCAAAAGCGTATTATTTCAGTCTAATAAAAATGTATTTAAGGCAATTTAAAGACCTGCAATAGTTTCAGTATATTTTCACTTCCTCTGTAGCTATATGTTAAACTGTTACTCAATATTCAATGATTACGAAAACATATGAACTAAATTGCCTAAATAAATTAAGCAAGGATGCCGTTCTATGCTTCATTAACCACTTTTGATAAATTTTTGCCTTAAAAAATATGCGAGAATTTCCTAGCTTAATCGTTTTTTTTTTCTGAATGGATATCTGCATACGAAGATAAGACGTTAAAGCAAGAACAGTTAACCAAACTACCGAAGGAACATCACGAAGTAATCAGGTATCTATAAAATTATTTAAATTGCCAAGTCTGAGGATGAAAGTGAACGAAGAAATCACGAAGGCAATTAGTAAGCGATCCCGAATCGCAGAATAAAATTAAAAACTAATTACTCTAATGGAGATTGTGCTACCGAAATGTCATGCAGCATCATCAATTTAGGCAAACGTCTTAGAAGCAGTGAGAACAGCTGAGTCGCGTAACTCAATAGCAATAATGAATCTAATTGATCCATTAGCTGAGAGAGCTAAACGCGCTAAATTCACGATGCGTTGCTTAGAATAATTAAACGGGTATTGTGCTAAATCTCATGATATGTGCCACCGCTTCCGTAAACGGAGACGTTAATGCTACCGGAATTTAAAATTCGTATTTAAGGGTGGCAGGTTGAAATTAAGGGTACCTAACGAAACAAATTCTCCCGAATGTAACAGAATTTAATAACCTTTATAAATTATTAGACGGGATTAGCGCGAGTAATTCGAAAGCCGTAAAAATTCTTGCAATGTAAGAACTTCTTGAAATGTATTACTGGCTTAGCAAGCTCATAACTCTGAAATAATGTCTGTTTTAAGCACACTACTAAATTACCCTTTCTGTTTATGGCGAAATCTCGTAAAATCGTAATTAATCGTTTTTGTTACTCCCGTATATTCAAAAGTGGTAACTTAAAAGCATCCATGGTGCGCTGCATTCTAACAAACAGAAAAAATACGATTATATAAATTATGCACGTATTAATTTATACCGCGTTAAATGTGCCGGGTTTCGAGCTGGTTAGAAAATTATTCATACAATCCCCTATATAATGTTTACTATGAATGTCAAATTTGAAAGTATAATTTGCGTGTAAGCGATAAGCTAATGAACGTATTAAACTGAGCAGCCCAACTAACAAACCTTTATTATAAACCGGTAAATGATTTTTTACATTCACACGAAAACGAAAGTATAAAGAACCTGTCGTTATAAATAAAATATATTGAACATATTTCACTTTGTTTTACAAAAGACCAAAGGGATAGATATATTTTATACGAAAATAAATTAGAATTTTCATTAAAAACAACCATTGGCTCAACAAGAAATAAGATATACTAAGCATAATAATTTCTATTCTACGAGTATAAATGCTTTAACCGGTTAGATTCTATAGATAGAAGAAACAAAATATGGCTACATCAAGATTATTAAAACGATTATACCTTGTAAACTATCGAATTATGATGACCAAGCTAAAAAGAAGATAATAATGTTAAACAAGGTTAGCTTGGTGCTAGCAGGAGAGTTAAAAAAATTACTTGACAATCAGGACATCTTCTTAATATTGGCCAATTAGTGGTACGCGGGAATGCCTTTAAATTTCTATGGGTTAGAATTTTGACTAAATTATGTTCTCGTATTTGTTACTGTCTTCCTTCCCTTCAATGAAAAACACAGACGAAAAAATTAATGGCATCTCTCTTCTTTTTCTGCCTTTCTTTCTTCTTCTTTTTTATCTTCTTTTCATTTACTTTTTTTTTCTTTAGTTAAGTCTTCGATCTATTATTCTTTTTATTCGGTGCCAGTGGTGATGATACCCAACGAGTTTTCTACAAATTTAATGCTTTACTTGGTGTCCTTTGTCGTTGTAAGGTGCGGACCAGGTTTCTTGTCTCAACATGTCAGCGGGTGCCACCGCAGAATGAAACAAAAGAAGACAAGGTCAAATGCGCGGATGCGTGCAATAAAGAATCTAGAATCAGAAAAGAGGACATGGCTAAAGCAATAGCCACAGCTGGTAACAATTTCTTCATTATCGACGACGAGACTAAAGTGGAATGAACGCTTCAGAGATGAATGCTAATTAGTTTGTTTCCATAACGCCAGATCATCCAACTCCTATGGAAGTTATGGTACGGCCTAATCCATATTTCTAAAGAAGATAATGGTGTGGCAGGCGATCGCACAAGACGGGACATTGTCACCAGCTTTTGTGACCAGTACGAATATAGATGCCCAGATGTATATTGAACAATGTCTCAGGAAAATTTTACTGCAGTCGATTTTATCTCTGACGGTTACGCAACCTATCCGATAAGGCCTCCAGTCATTATTCCCACGCAACAGCCTTTCTGGAGGTTAACAACATACCCCTCAACTGCTGTGCCGCAGTGTCGGCGGATCTAATGGTTTTGGTCACTGGTGAAGAAAGAAATAGTCGTTCGGAACTTACTAATGGAGAATGTTACTCAATTTAAGTACATACAACTGGATGAAGATTTCCAAGCAGGTCGCAACCAAGCATGGAGAAACTCTATTCCGGAACTTTATCAAGAAACTGCGCTATGTCAGACAGGAAGGTCCGTATTCTGTTTGTTTGAAGAATTTCTTATGGCTTTAACTTCTGATGTTCTTTTTAAATCATTTCCTTCCCTAAGAGAATAAACCTGATTCCCACCTTAGTATTTAAGAATTTTTTTGTAGATTATCCACTTTGAAATATGGTATCTCAGCAAGTTATCGTCTCCCACTAAAGAAATGAAGATGACTGAAGTTGAAAATATGTGGCTGAAGTACTTGGCAATATGTAGCATTAAGTCTAGCTAACCCAAGTAAGACCTAAAGGCATGATTCTAGGAAAGGTATATCTAAATGGGATGATCAATCTTGTGAAGGCAAGATGTTCTATTAGTAAAACTAAGCATTCAGACTGTTAAAACAAGGTTGAAAGAGGCGATATTAAGGCCAAAAGGGCCTGCAAGTTGGACAGCTATTAATCAAAATTCACTATGTTGCCATCATGTTGACAGTGTGCGGACAAAGATGTCTTCAGAGCTATATTATTGCAGCTATAAAAATTTGAAGGTAATTCGACTATGGTATGAAGACATAGACTTAACTCTAGCATATATTAGGTCTATCTTGTGAACAGAGATAGGGACTTGGTGACAGCAAACTGTTGACGATATTTTAAAATTACATCACCTCTGACAACCGTTAACCTTACAACACTACGGTTGATCTTCTTGGCCTCCCTTCAATGGGTAAGGTTATCCTCCATCCTGACATACGCGCAAAGAGGGCTCACAGAACTCGTACAGCAGGCCATTGGTCTAAGCT
This sequence comes from Melanotus villosus, assembly GCA_963082815.1. NCBI lineage: Eukaryota > Metazoa > Arthropoda > Insecta > Coleoptera > Elateridae > Melanotus > Melanotus villosus. The sequence continues at coordinate 57,914,678 of OY720425.1, forward strand.
TCAACCACAAGAGGCAGAAGAAGAAGTGTAATTTCTATCACCACTTTGGATCTTATATAGTTAATAACAATAACACTGTAATGTTTATAGGCAATAACTTTGTCCTAACCCATGATAATGGCAAGCCATATGCAGATGGGGTAGTATGTCAGTACATTCACAACACTGAAACTCAAATCATAGACCGGCTTGTAGTGCAGATCGTAAAATAATTGACCTAGATAAATAAGGCAAATTGTACTATGGGCTTCATTCCGAGAGCTAAGTGAAATTGAGGATTGGTAGAAAACTACAAAACTTGTTTTTCTTTGAGAAGTATAAGCACGTAATATTAACCATTATTTCGTACTTCTTAGAAATCACAAAGAAGTTAAGTTATTAATTCGAAGATTTCCATGGCCAATGTCAGTGTTAAAAGCACTTTTTCCAGGTTACGACCGTGTCATTGTTGAGGAAAAAAATTCAACGTTTTGCCCCCTTCCGTAAGGGTATTCATTAGGAGGAAAAAGAAGGCACTAAAAAAGCGTGGTAGCTCAACGTGTGATTTACGCCAGAGGCAAAACTCTCTTAACGAAAGCAAGAAGGGCATGGTAACTCAACTTGTCAATCAAGCCAGAGGTGAAACCTTTCCAGAAGCCCCTTAAGAAAGTGGACAAAACGTTGGGTTGTGCTTCTTTCTCAACAATGACACGATCCCAACCTCTAAAACGTTCTTTTAGGAAGTTAAGTTATGTTATGAATTTTTAAGGATTCACTCCTGTGAGCAATTATTTGAATCTTTTGTTTGTTTTGTTTGTTAAGACATACTGTACTGTCTGCTTTCCTCCTAGTCAGCAATTACCACATACTTAAATATCAAAGGTTAAGCACTCCTATCGCCATGTGAATCAGTATGTAATATTTTCCAAGAGTGGCCCTCGAATGTGTTAAAATCACAAGTTTAAGAGCCCTACTCGTGTTTCGTCTGCTGTTTCCACTTTCTCCTGTCTTACTTTTATCTTTTCTAACTGCTTCGGCTTACTTAATTCTAGGTCTTCTTTAGCATCTCGTGCCATATATTTTTTTCACAAATCATTTGTTTGTCATTCCGTTACCAAGCCATTTTTTCATATTTCATCCTTTAAATTATCGCAATGTTGAGTTCGTTCTAGAATCATCTTATTTGTCATTATTTTCTTTATGACTTCGGGTATTTTTTACTATAGTTTTCGTAGTTTCATATGATGAAATTCCATAAGGACAAATCGGTATTCTAACTACTGTCGAACTTTCGTACCTCGCAAGACTGTCTTTCAGTCCAATAAATTAATCGAAGAGCAGCGGATGGCTACGTGTAAAAGGTCTCGGTCTCTCACGTAGGCATCTCAGGTTCGATTCCTAAGACCGGCAACATCCCCGCCGGAGTTTATGTTTCTCCGTGTTTCGGAGTTAGCCCGGTTATAATACTTAACACATTTGATAATAACCGATCTTCCTCACCTCTCTGGATGGGTCAGGTTAGCCTCCTGCCCAGCATACATACAAGGAGGGTTCACAGAACCCATACTTATTAGTTGGTAACAGGCCAGGCCATTGGCTTAGGCTTCCGCTATAATAGGAAGAAATTATCCTCACATCCGTGAGCTTTTTAAAGCTTATTCGATTGGTTTTTAATTTAAATTTCGTTGCTGTTCTATGCTTTCTAGCTTTCTTTAGATGCCTCCATTTCCATTTTATTCGTGCCATTATCAATTACTGTAGCAACCCCTTTACTCCGTTTTACAGCTTTATTATCCACTTCTTTATCTGATTTTTTCGGGCTGCTAGTAGTCATGAACATTCTCTGTCCGTTATGAATGTCTTTCAGATTGAGTTGGTTATTTTAGGGACACCTTCTAAAATTAAATTCGAAAGAAATGTTGAGTGGGTTGGGCTGTCATCACAACCCTATATTTAGTCTAATAAACCTTAACAGTATTTTATGAAATATACCCAATTAAGGAAATCTTGTTTCATTTTATTCAATTTTATTTTTGGAACGAAGAATAAATTATAAGATCGTAATTCATTATTTGTTTTAGTCGGAATTAAATTGTAGCTAATTGAAGTAAATGAAAAACTTGTCTAATCCCACAAAATTTAATACAATAAAGATTACTTAATCAGTAACCAGCAAAGTTAAGCAGTAACCATCAAAGATTACTTGAGCAGTAACCAAACAGATGAAGATTACTTGAATAGTAAACAGTAGATAAAGGTTACTTGAACAGTAAACATCAAAATTAAATTGAACAGTAAGTAGCTACATATGTTTCGACCTCTAAGGTCATCTTCAGGCTAGAAGATGTACAAATCTATTAATTACACAAAAGATGGATGATAACGGTTATGTCTAACTTACCTAGTTAATTACAAAAAGGTGCATCAAACTCGGATAATTAATTACAAACAAGTAATGGGAAAAATGCCATACTTAAAAATAAACCACAAAAGCAGGATTAAAATTTTTAACAATCAATCCAATAAACCAACCAACCAAAAGGGGGGTTCAATATCCAAATACCGTCAAAATAAAATACAATACGAAAACGGCATAGGCCTAAAATTAAAGAACAAAATGGTGAAACCATGAGAATTATAAATGACAAAATTTGCTTACCAAAATAATATAAAGTGATAAATAACTGTCTCCCATAATAGGGCTCGGCAACTATTTTTTCATTTTGCAAAATTAAAAAATTAAATTGTAGCTAAGTTTAGATTACTTTACACATTTTTTAGTTCAAAAATTGAAAGGACGATGTCTTGTTCTGTTACAAATTAAATACAAAACGTCATTAGTAAAAGTTGTTAAATGCAATTTTTGTTTAAAAATGAGTTGTTTATTATTGTTTACGCATGTACCTGAAATTTTCTGTTGTCTGATGCATTTCTAATTAAATAAATATTAAGGCTAAACAAGAAAGTATAACTTACTAAGAGTTAATAATTATTTCAGCAGTTTTAATTAAGAAATGATTAAAAACAAAACTCGAAAATGAAATTTAAAATAAAATGTGGCTTGTCTCTCGTTTCCTTTTTATACCCAGTAACAAAAATTTAGTTATGATTTAACATAAAGCTTTACCTTCGGTTTGCATTTTTTGTGAGAAGATTCCAAAATTTTATAAATCAAAGCTTCCTAAAATAGAAATTCCTCTCAGCAATTATTTGTTAAGTTTCCTGATCCCTGAAAAACATCTAACAATATAGAAAAGTTGCTGAATAGTCGATATCGTCTGGAAAATTGTCCAAAATGACAAGCTCATTAGTGTAGATGGTGTCTGTATCAAACTTTTGTCTTTTCTTAAAATTAAATTTATCTAGGGGTTCAGTGTTGGAAATGGTGAAACTATAACGTAAAGTGCATAAATAAAATGCGACAGTTTTTACTAAAAGTTACTTTACCAGTGGGAATTCATTTTGGCAGCCTTTAACGAAAGGTATTCATAAATTTTGTTTGTTTTTCGAGCTATTATTATTCATAGCTATTAAGTGGTAGTTCAGAGGTTAAATTATAAAGTTTTCGTAATGTTGATTTCAATTGGTGAGAATATTTTAGAACTAGTTTAAATCCAGATTCAGTAAAAAATTTACATTTAACATACCTAAACAAAACATGATGCTCCGAAAAAGCTATTTATAAATAATTTAAACGTATGTTATTTGCTTTAATTATTAGCAAAATGGTAAATTGATTGACGAACACCCAAATTTCCCTTTGTTAACACACGAACACGTTCAAATACCCTATTAACGTGAATATAAAATTCTTGCTTAATGGTTTCTTTATATCAGATATAGCATGAACTAAAAATCGTCAGATAAAGAACTGAAACAGGTTAATCGCTTCGAAAGTGATTTCTTGCTAACACAGTAAATCGCATACCTCAAAAAGTAAATAATTTTTGGAGTAAAATATTCTCATTAGTATTCTGCTCGTCAAGAAACGTTAGCTCACAAAGTCATAGAACTAATAATACACACATTTGCAGGTTATACAAACAACACGTACTTTGCATGCTTACAAATGAGTATAATTAGTATTTTTACCAACATTTATATTAAAGTGGCCAACGAAACATGTGTAGTGAAAAAAAATGTAATTTGAAGATTGAAATGCAAATGTGGTTTCTGTAATTAACTACGAATGCCAATTGAATATATAAATTCGTATAGTGAGACCAATGAATAAATATTTTACGTGCAGTTATTAAAGCGTTAATTTCAAAGGGAAATTTTACATAAAGAAATCCCCCGGTATTGCGATAGGGTAACTAAAGCTCCAAAATTTACTTGTTTCTAATTTTCACCAGAGGAACTCAAAACGAATTAATAAAGAGACCACGGCCAAACAAAAGGAGGCTTACCAGGGTAAAATTCATCCCTTGTATATACAACTTAAAATTCAGCAAACTAAGATTAAGCAATAATGAGAGGGACCAAAACGGCGCCGTTTATTCATTCAAAACCGAATTAACCTTATGCATAAAATACTTTTTAAGAAACGCGAACAACTGCCAAGAAGGGTTTCTAGCATCATTAAAAAGAGATCTCCCTACAGCATAAATATCAAAATAAGAAACTTGGACTAAGAGTATAAGCAGTAAAGTGTTCTTTTAATAATGATCATCGTTCTTTTATAAGGGTCCTTATTTTTAGCAATTATTAAATTCCGAGGGGACCCCGTTGACTTAAGGGATTGTTATTAAAGACAAGGAATTCTAATTGCGGATATTATTATATTTAGAAACTGATATTGTTTTATTTATTGTATTGCGACCTGTATACAACGATTACGAGAATTGACATTCAACTGTAATAATTACAGAATAATGACACCATAGGTATGAAAGCATTCTTAATCCAAGATTTTGAAATACCATGTACCAAGGAAAAATAATTACAGAACTCTCGAAACTGATCATATTTCTCAAAGAAAATTTAATTTTGCGTTTCCAAGCCTGACACAGAATTTGAGAAGATTAAACTTATAGATATTATTCTGCTCCATCTTCGTGGTGCATCATCAAAATGTACAAACATGAATCTAGACGCGCGTGAAGATATGAAGTTGAAACTTGTCCAAAAGGTAAAGTAAAGTACTTAGTTTTAGATTGCTATCGCATTTTGCTATCTGTTGAGGAAAACCTCTGTCTCATTACTTTCTAGATGGACCTTGTACATTAAAATATTATAATTATAAAATGTCGTTAAGGATAATTACAAAAAACATTTTGCTGAAATTTTTATGAAACATTCTTTGAACTTCTTGAGGAAAGCTCCTGAAAATTTCTTAACAAACTTTACTCTTAAGAGAAGTTTATTAGAGTCTTTTATAAAAAACTGTTTCAGAAGATATTTCCTGAAGATTCTTTAGGGAAAGCTTAGAATTTTTAAGGAAAATGTGGAGGAAGGTTTTTTTGAAAATCCTTCGGAAAACTTCGTCAAATTTCTATGGAAAACCCTTCGCTTTTTTTTGATGTTCTGAGCAATCTTTAAAATTTCTTTAAACCCTTTATATTAGAACAATTTCTGATATTTTGTAAGGAAATTTCCTTGAATTTCCTTCGGAAAATTTATAGAAATTTGTTTGGAAACATCATAACTTTTAGAAAGCTTTCTTGATATTCCTTATATTAGATTTGTAGGAAACTCTTCTAAAATTTTATAGGAAGTTACCTAGACCCTTGTTAGCAGAACTTCCTGAAATTTTTGAGGAAAACTCTTGAAAATGTTTTGAAAGATGCGAATTTCTTTATTAAGATTCCTCAAGTATTGTAGAACAAATTTTCTGGAAATTTTTTTCAAATTTTATAAGAAATCTTGAAATTCTTTAAGAGAACTTCTTAAAATTTTTGAGGAAAACTATTGGGAAATGTTTTGAAAAATATGTTCCTTAAATTCTGTACGAAAATTATTGACGTATTTTAGAACACATTCCCTAAATGTTCTTTAGGAGAATTCTCTGAAATTCAGGATAGTTTGTCGAAATTTCTTGGGGAAACCTTACCTTTTTAAGAGATTTTTGAAATTACTCAGGATGTTTCCCTAGGCGTATTTATTTGATGTTTTTTAAGAAGATTACTGACCATTTTTCAGGAGAAAATTGGAACTTTTCAAGAAAGTTTCTCGATGATCCTCAGAAGCGCTTCCTAAAATTTATGCGAAAAATCTTATGCTTTTTAAATGTTCTGAGATTCTTTGAGTTAATTAACATCTTTCAAAACTTCCCAAAATTATAAAAAAAAATCAATTGTAATACAACTCCTCCTTGCCTTGAAGACGTTCTTTTACGGAAAATTTCTTAAAAACAATTTTATATTTGAATTTAAGTTGAAATTACTTATTTTTATAATAAATTGAATTTTCACATTGCTATCTTAACAAATAAAAATGTGTTGTTTTTTTAATTAAGCTTATTGATGTTGATTGCTACAATTATTGGCCTTCTAAACTTAATCCTACTTAACCTATATGGATTCTAATGTCAACGACGCTCCAGATCAAGGTCTGGTCATGATTAGATCCGAACCCGGGACCTCTTGATCGTGAAGCTACGCTGTGCCACCAAGAGGCCCGAAAAATATGTTTAATCAAATATCTAAATTTATTTTAAGTAATAATTATTGTGTTATCAAAAAGATCCAGAATACTAATTTGAAAACCACAATTATATCTTAGCAAGCAAAATAATTCTTCTACTACCTAAAAGGCAAAATGTTAACTAACGATCTTAAAATTTCTTCGAGCGAACAAGTGAAAAGAAAAATACGATTAAGAAAACGAAAAGTTCAGAAACTTCCCCAATTTTAGTAAAAGCAAAAATTCTAATTTTTACTGAATTACAGGAAAAGCAACCTTGTAAAGCTAAACATTTTAATGTAATTTAAACAGGAATGTTACTAGCAATTTATTTATGAATTTTGAATAACCTCATCATTTCTAGTCTTTTACGGGGTTCCCACTGTTTTGGAAAATATGAAAAGCTGGCGGGAAAGGTACGAGAATTTTGCATTTTTAAGTTTTTTTTTTTAATAAAAGGAAGCATTGTGTAAGCACATGTAAAAAAAAACATAATAAAAATTAGGAACACATTGCGAGGATAAAGAAAGTAATAGCTACTAAAGAATAATCAGAATAAAGAAAGAAAGGAGAGGGTCGGTATTTGAAGTATTTTCAAATCTATTCAAGTTAGCCCTATTACTTTCAAACATTAGTGAACGTCAAAATCCCTGCTTCACCAAATTACAAAGGTAAATTAAAAGAAGAATATTGCCCAAATTTCGTATACGCATTGAAGAAGTTGTTCAAATCTCGTTCTGATGGATATAACATCCATTTTTGGTATCAAAGCTTCTTTTTCTTTTTCCAAACTGTACCCAAACCATTTCCATGGGCACGAAATCATCCATAACGGCAACGGTTTCCCGAATCAGAACGGTTCCGGTTCAATCAACCGCATCCGTTGCACTTGACCAGTAAGGGGGTATAAATACCCTCGATTGTCACCCCCATAATCATTCTTTATTTAACAAGTGTTCAAGATGTTCCAACTGCTCGAAGTCACCGTACCAGCTTTGCTTCTGCTTCCTGTGGAGATGATCGCCATGGTATTAAGGTAAGTCTTTATTTTCTTTTTGTTTTATTGTCCTTTGTTACCCGCAAGTAACTAACAAAATTTCTGCTATTTCAGATACCTGGACGATGATTCTTTGTTAAATATCGCTGCCACCAATAAATACCTAATGGGTATTTGCAAAGGGGATCCGATCCTTCGTAAGAGAATCCAAATGTTGTTCCAGAAACGAAAGGAACTTGAAGAAAGGATTGTAAGGGATGCTAGACTGGGCATTTCTATCACACGAACCGGACCCTCAAGGATGTTTGGAACAAATGGTGAGAAAGTCGTCGTTGTGGAACGGCTTACAATTCCCAAAAGAGGCGTTTCACAACAGCTACAAGCAAAACCGTTCACTGTGCTCGCAGATGACCGACAAAACGGTGGAGGAAAAGTTCGTCAACAGCGAAAAACCAGGGCTGCGCCTTACAAGAGTCTTAGGTGTTAAGAAGTTGACTTGTAAACAAATTTAGATATGTAGTAACAAATTTGACTTATTGTTTTTAATGACATTGTAAATAATTGTTAGCGCATTAGAAGTTGTAAATAATAATAATGTTTGAAGATGTTAAGGTTCTAAAAATATACATTAAGTTTCGTCTTTTAAATGTGTGAATGTTGTTTTTTGTTAATTTTTATTACCTACCACGAAAAGCCATTAATTGTAAATTGTTAATAATTTTATTTTTTTCTCAAAACTTAACGATTGCGAATAAAAGTTAGATATTTTCTTTTCTGCAAACGTATTTTTTTAGTAGATATCGTATTTTAATAAACTTTGTAACAGAATGTTATCAATCAGGAATGATTTTGGTATAAGAAACTACAAATAATGTGTGTCCATTTTATATTAGTTTTTCAAAATATTAAGAATGTAAATTACACCAAAAAAAAAAAAAAAAACTTTCTGGAAGCGAATAATTATGAAACCAGTGCATACTTATGTTAAGAGAAATCCCTGAGCGAATAGGGAAAACATATTAAGGAGAGTTTTTTATAGTTGAAAGAAATAAGTGGCAAAATGGCTTAAACAGAAAAATGGAGACGTAAAATTATTGGATGGCCAAGAACAATCAAAGCTGTTAAATTTTGAACATTCTAAGAGATAACAACCAGAACGCGGTTGCTGGACAGAGATCATAATTTTGAAGGGAAGCTGCACAAATAGACTATATTGTACGATGCATGAGAAAAATAAGGAGCGAATTGAATGAGCACATAACTCGAATGGTAGGCAAAAGAATGATAAAAGGTTAAGAAACTACCTTGTATAGTTTTCACAGTTTATTACTTAGCTTTAACTCAAAACGTAAAGTTCTGCCTTGACTGCTCTGAATATTCTATCGTGCGTTTCCTCTTCCTCCTTCTTCTTCTTCATTTATAAGCCTCCCTTAAACCTTTCCAGGTTTCTTTATTTTGGGCTACTTGTATCCAGTTGAGCCCAGCCACTTTTTAAAAATCGTCGCCCCATTTCATCTGAAGCCGTCCTACACCTCTCTTATTCTCCCAGGGTCACCAGTTGATAAGCTTGCTGGACCATACATATCCGACCTATGTAGTTGTACTTGACTTGGGCAGCTTTTTTACAATGTCTTGTATTTTCGTTCTAGACCTGACCCATTGATTTGTTGTTCGATATTTTAGAGATATTCATTTCTATGGCTGTAGGTATATTTGAAGTTTACGCAGAATGGATTTGGTGAATATCAACGTTTCAGATCCATATGATGTCACTGGGACGATGCACTGATGATACAACTGAACTTTCAAAGTAAGGTCTCTTACTTTTCCGTATGCACCCCAAGTTAGTCTTTCAATTTGGTTGTTTTCGATTGTAATTTGTTGTTCTGTGTCTGTTTCGTTTGTCGTATACTTGGGTCTACTGGTAATTATATTTAAACCTACTCTGTTTGTTGTTTCTTCTATGTCGTTTATTAGGCTTATTAATTCGGGTTTTGATTTTGCAGATATCACGATATCATTGGCAAACCTTAAAGTGGTGTAATCTTTCGCCGTTGATAATTCCGCGACTGTTCTATTCGATATTCTTGAGTCTTCCAATATTAATGTGAATAGTTTTGGCGACATCGAATTCCCCTGTCGTACTCCTCTGGTAATGTTGATTTTATCTGTGTTTTCATAAATCCTTACCTGCAGTCATGGCGACATGTTTTTATAGATTTGTTTAATCAAGTTTGTGTAGCGATGATCAATTCTTGTGTTTTTAAGAGTTTGTTCTAAGGCCCACATCTCTGTCATATCGAACGTCTTTCTGTAGTCGAGAAAGGCTATCCAAATAGGTATTTGGTATTCTGTTGTTTTCTGTATTAAAATCCTGACAGGCTGTAAGTGCTCTATGGTTCTGTAACCTTTCCTAAACGCAGCCTGTTCTACTGGCTGGTAGAAATCGAGCTTCGCTGTTATTCGACCCTTAGTTCCCAGCAGCCGGAAAGTCTCGTACCAAGGCAGGCGTAAAAACGATGGAACGGCTGGGGCAATGCCAAACGGCACTGAGCATAGCTACGTACAATGGTAGATCTATCTTATCTGAGGACAGACTATAAATATTGGAAAGAGAGGTAGAGCGGATTAAGTGTGATATGATCGGATTGAGTGAAACGAAAAGGAGCGAAGAAACCTATGTACATTAACAACGGGTTACACGTTTTATAATAATGATAAAGCAGATTCAAACCATGGCGGTGTAGGCTTCTTAATACAGAAGACACTGTCTCAAATAGAGTCATCTATGTTATTATAAAAATAAAACTATAAAGGTAAAAGTAGTACAAGCGAGAAGTGTTATGATGATGTTTCCAAAGCTGTATGGGAAAATATAACCCAATACACACTGCTAATAGGAGATTTCAACATCTTCTTCTTCGTCTTCTTAGAGTGGCATACCTTCTACAGGGCGTTGCCGTATCCTCTCTCCATATATGCCTGTGGTGTGCGTGTCAAGTAGCCTACAGACATATGGGATCTACAGCTTAGCGTACTTGCACTTCTACTCCAGAGGGGACTTTACTGGGCAGAATACACCTCGGTGGTTTGACATTGCCTTCCGAGGAAAGCGGCCGGGTAATTTCGGTGTATGTGTGACCCTGGGAATCGAACCCGGGCCATCCCAGTGGGCAGACGCACGCTGAACTAACTGAGCTATGGTCGCCGATTTCAACATCAGGATAGATAAACAAACCTACTATGTATAACGAAAAATTAATTGGTAGACCGGTCTAGGCGTAAGGAACCACAGAGGCATTATCCTAGCCAACTTTCTGGAACGTGACTCACTCTGTAATACGAACACCTTTTTTTTAAGAAAAAAGTTAGTTGAAAGTGGATTTGAAGAAGCCTGTATGGGGTTGCTAGGTCGCTAGGTCCTCCATCGGGCGCCTCCCCGAATGGCGGATTGGGGAAAGCCTAGTAGATGTATCGGTGGACCAAAACTAGCACAAAAGTTGAAGAGAAAATTACAATAATAAATTGAGAATGAGTTGAATATTTCTAGAACGACCAACTTACTCCCGGTATAAGGAGTTACCATCTACATAGTTAATGCCAAGAAGCCACCTCGGAACAGTTGAAGAATTTTAAACAAAACTTTGCAGAACAAAACACCCATATGACTTAGACGAAGAAAAATGGTCAACGCAAATCCAGAAGAACTCCTACCAATAGATACCGGCGAGATCTATGAAACATTACGACAGATGTAAAATGGAAAAGCGGCGGCTGGTAGAAATGCTGAAAAATGATGGAAACTCGTTGGTTAAAGGGTTAAGACTGGGCAAATGCCTTAGTAGTTCTAATTCACAAAAATGAAGATATTGAGAACTTGGACAACTACAGACATATCAGCCTCCTTTCGTAAATGTATAAGCTCCTCTCAAAAATTATAGTAAACTGAATAACAGGGAAGCTCGATTTTCTACCAGCGTTTCCTGTTACTCGTCAACTGAATGTTCGTGAAACACCAGCAAGCAATGGCATATACTTGAACGTTGCGGCTAAACAACAAATAAACAAAAATAACAAGAGCCACGCTAGTTAGTCCAGCTTCATCAAGCAACAGTTTCACCATAAAATAAAAAGGTGAAGTAAATTGGTGTACCTTTTAGTTTAAAATTACACAGTGCTTGCATTATGATTAACTAATTTTAATAATTATTTAAAATAAATCTCAGACATTCGATCAAACTTAAACTGATCATTCTTTTATTGTATATTGCAAGCTGTTTTTGTTTCATCTCCAGCACTTTGCTGAACTTTTACTGTGAATTTCATACAATAAATCTTTATTTATTAATAAATGTTGGAAGAAAATAAAATTAGAAAAATGTATATTTCGCTGAATAAACAAATATCAGAGTTCAGGGAGCTGATCTTCGAAAACAAGAACATTAAATAATTTATAAAATGAAGGTTCAAGCCTGTAAATATTCAAAAAAATATGGGCTTATTTTTAAGGTAAGAAATTCATACAATTTTTAAAATGACGAGTTCTACACCCACGTGTTTAAATTTGCAATTGAATTGCACACCCACTCCTTGCAAATAAACTTATATAATATTTGGTCGGTGCTTCATGTTATGAAATATTTCATTTTCGTGTAAAATATTATTTTTAAAAATAGTTCTTTTCTTAACTTTCAATTCAAAATCGTTTTATTATAAAGTTATTTCAAAATATGAAACGCCAAGGCTTATCCTAACTGTAAGCAACGAAAGCATTAAAAAGTTCAAAAAAAGGTAGCTCCAACTAAAGAATCTAAGTATGGAACACAACGGGAAACATAATCATAGAACTGTTCAGACTTTTTAACAAAAAAATTGTCTCCTTTATTTCTTTTATGTTCGCTCTTCGTCTGTATAACTGCATTATTGCCTGACTTTTCCCGAGGGTTTAAACAAATCTCCGATTCCTCTACGTTATATTCTTTTTGTAAGGTTAAAAAGTTAACGTGACGTTTTCAAGCTTTAAAATATGTGTTTCTTTTATATTTTTAGCTTTTCCGAAACTGAGGTCATCTAACTACAACTGCAACTCCAGGAGCTGTAACAGCTTCCTTAATAGTGGTTCGCATCCATTCTTGAGTCGAGGTTTTTTAATTAAAACCACAAATTCAATAACTTCTCTCAATATACGTCAACGTTATATTTTTTATTCGCATATCTCTTGATTTTACCATGCTCTCTGACCTTTCTTTTAGGCCATAACATTTTCTCACTTCCCTCAGACTTTGTAATGAAATAGTTTCATTCCCTCAGTTTGCCAGGTTCGCGGAGTTTTCATCAAATCTACAGGACTATTTTTAACTTTTTTATGAAAAAAATTATCTTCCAACTCAACGTTCTTTGCATTTTCATTAAAACTAAAAATTCACCGACGTGTTCAGTAAATTTTTTTGTTGTGCGTTGCAATTTTAGAATGTTGTGCTTGACTGTTGTAAAGTTTGACAGAGGCGCGAACAACACCTACAGTTTATTATGCAATTTTCGTTAATAAGTGGGGGAATTGAAATCAATGCCAATGTAATTCAATAACTTATGAATTTAAAGCGATTGTCATTATTGTTTTCTGAAAATGAAGAGCTCTAATTAGGAAATGGTCGAAACCACACAGAAATTGGTTTTTGTAATTTGAAAATTCGGATCATGCCGACATGTAAATAACAAAATACAAAAGCCTAGGAACGAAAATAAATTATTGGATTTAAAGCTAAAGCAGGCAGTAAAAGTCGAAAAGTTGGGTACTAAAGCTTTAACACTTAGCTTTAATTTTTACAAAGTATCGCGGACAGGGAAATCTACTTTAGGCTTCGGGATTAAACGCAAAAAGTTCAAAAGCAGATTTTGTTTTTACATCGAGAAAGTCCCAAGTACCTGTTTGTTTTTTCGAAAGGACCCTTAAATCATTAATGTTCAACTACTTTTTTGAAGCCTGGCGGTGAATTTTCCAAGCCACGTGTAACGCGTAAGTTTTTCCAAGAAACTTTTTCAAATAATTCCTTAGTGTTAAATCAGAAAGGTCGAGTTTCGAACGAGTTCACCTTAACGTTAAATGCTCTAATAAATATTTACATAAGAAAAGAAAGAAAACAAGCGAGTTCGAAACTGAAGATTGTCGGCGTTTTAAGATTCAACAAGAGTAGCGGTAGTAAAAGTTACCTTTGGCTATAATAATAATAATCCCCTAAATACTGCACCCGAGACGTCTGCTTACAACGGTTTATGCCCAGATCACATACACTTTTGCACTATAAATTCTTATCACATTAAATTATCTGGCGCATTAAATTACGACGATACGATTTATGGGACAGCAAGCCAAGTTTCTGCGGTATTACTTAATCAGCATGTTCACTTATTAATAAATTATTTTGTTAGCGTTATAGTAGAGCAAGTCAAAAAGGGGGGGCCAAAGCAGTAACATAACTTTTTCACGGCCGCATGTTTTTATCAATTTTTCCCCCTTAAGCAGTATACACGTGTTGGGGTAGCGCAGCTAAAAGGGTGCGCTAGTTTTAATATTTGTCGATGAATGCTCAAGTAGCGTCGGAGTCCCTCTTTTCCACGTACGCTGCGGAAAGCGCAGTTTTTCCGGAGGTGAAAAGTGCCGGTTCGCAGTTGCGTCTGTCGCAAACTGAGCTGGATTTATCCAGGGGAAACCCGGCAAAAGTCGCGCTCGCGCAGAAGGGGCGAAATATTGGCACGCTGTTCATTACCGTGATAATTGCCAGAGTTGGGGATGATTGCGTTTTTTCGCGTTTGTTAGGGTTAAAGCTCTGATTATCGAAGAGGCTACACTATTAGTAATTTGGTGGCGCTTCCCATTTGGGGTTTGCTAATCACGATCAACTGATTGCGCAGTTTACGCTCGAAATGTCCCCGAGGGCGACTTTCACTATTTACAAAACAATACAAAACATTCCACAATCAAACTTCTATTTCATTTCATATGAAATAATACAACGGGCAACAAACCCTAAATAAAATGAAACATTGACAAAGTTAGGCGCTAACTTTTTAGAACCGTTTTGGAAGCAAAACTAAACAGTATTTTTAATCTAAGAATAAAATAAGGATAAATAATTAACGAAACTATTGAAAGCATTTTAATTTCTAACGCAGCTGATCATATTTGTCCAAGAAATTTTATGTTTGAGTTACTAGTTTCTTCTGTTTAGTTTAAGGAAGCAATAATTGCGATTAGTTTCTGGAAATAATCGACAAAAAGGAGAACAATATTGAAGGCGAAGAACCTTAACGAAAGCTAGAAGACTTACAAGCTGGTAGGTAACGTATAAAAAATACTGTCCTAAAGGTCAATAATGAATAGTAAAATTACGAAGGAAACTGAGTTAAAGCAAAATTGTTGAAGAGATACAATAGCAAAGAACATAGAAAACAAATACGAATTTTAAGAAACCATGTAAAGCAAAAAAATCATAAACTAAAAGTGATAAAAGAATTAGAAAGCTATTAAAAGCAAAGAAATGGGAAATATCAAAGAATAAACAAAATTAAGAAAGAAAGAAGATGAACGTCAGTACTCCACAAAAATGAAGTAGGAACACTACAATTAAATATAATGAATTAGAAAACAAAGAAGGAATCTGTAATAAAGCAATTCGTGGTTAAGATATACAACAGCGAAGAATTTAAAAAACACAGGACGAATTGTAAGAGACCATCTAAAGATTAAAAATCATAAAATAAAGTTGATAAAAGAACTAGAAAGCTATTAAAAAGGAAATAAAGAAGTTATATTCATGATTTATTAATAACTTAAGAAATAACAGGAATCCGGATACCCAATTAGTTTCCTGCAATAATCAGCAAAAGAAAGAACAACATCGAAGGTGTTGAGTGTATGCTACCCCTCCACTCAACCAAGAGGGTGACTCAGCCACCCGTGCACAGCGCACACTTTTTACGTACCATTTTGTCCATTTTCAGTATTAAACTCACTTTAAGCAAAGCAAGTTGTTTTATTTTATGTACTTTAACAAACCTAGCGACCAGTGCGGTCCATCAACAAACAATTTGTGCTAAGCGACCATTGTGGTCCACTAATAATTAAACATCATATAAATAATAATCAAACATATACCTACTAGTTAATATCAAAACTAATTTGGTATTATCAACAAACATTGGTCCATCGAGCCGAATATCAATCATCTCTAACAATTAACAGTGGTCCTTCGATGAACCGGATGTAACAACAAAACATATTAACAACAACAAACATATATTGGTCCTTCGAGCAATTAATAAAAGGATTGTACTAAGATGAGAAAATACTCAATAACTTCAGAAAAAAAAAACAAATCTGGAAACGTATAAACAATGCTACTCTGAAAGCAAAATTAATAATGAATAAGAAAACAAATAAGGAAACTGTAATAAAGTAAGTGTTGTTAAGAGATAGAACAACAAAGTATATAAAAAATAAAAGATGAACTATAAGAGACCATGCAAATACAAAACATAGAATAAAATTGGTAAAAGAATTAGAAAACTATTAAGAAAAATAGAGAAGTGGGAAATATCTGCCAAAGAATAAACAGCATTAACAAAAAGAAAAGAAGAGCGTGAAAACTTCACAAAAATGACGAAGGAATACTTATTACAAGTACAGTAAGAGGATAAAGGATAAATAAAAAGATGCGGGAAAACTTACTAAACCACGAAAAGCAAACGACTCACTAGGAACTAGAAACCAGTGACGAAGTTCAGACTAAAAACGCAGATTTAGAAGAAAATAAATGGGTCACCTAAATTACAAAATACTTCACCTATTAAGAACTTAAGAAATAACAGAAATCCTGGAATCCGATTAGTTTGTGGAAATAATAAACAAAAGAAAACCTTCAGAAAAACTGAAAATCCAAGGAAAAGGAAAGAAACCAAAACATGGAAATGTTTAAAAAATGCTATCCTAAAAAGCAAAGAAGGAAACTGAAATAAAGCTGTTAAGTGGCAGAACAACAAATAAAATAGAAAAGTATAGGAAACAAGGAAGAATTGCAAGAGAACGCGTAAAGAAAAGAAATCACATAATCAAAATAATTAGAATTAGAAAGCTACTACAAAAATAAGGAAATGAGGAATTTCTATCAAAGAATAAATAGAATTAAGAAAAAAGATGTGAAAAAGGGGCTAATCTTCAACAAACATGAAGAAGGATGATGAGGATAATCTAAAGAAATGTGTGGAAAACAGTAAACCATGAAGAGTAAACGACACATTAGGACAAGGAACCACTGACGATGTTTTGATCGAAGATATAGTTAAAAAAAAATAAAGGAGTTACCCAAATTACAAACTAATTTATTAAGAACTAAAGAAACAACGCGAATTCTGGAATCGGAATCGGGCTACAACAAAACAACAAGTTTTGTGAGAACAAGAAATGAGGAATCAAGAGAATTTGAACCAATGAGAGGATTACGACAGAGCCGTGTATTGAGACCACTACGCTTTGTACTAATAATGGATGAGGTAGTTAAATGAGGCAAAAAGAACACCAAAAAAATATAAAGTAGGAAGGTGGAAAATGGAAATGGTTCAAATGTCAGAATATCTCTACGTAAATGATAACATAGTGGTGTTAGCAGAATCAGAAAGACGTGAATATATACAACGAGGAAATGCAAAAAGTAGGCATGAAAATTTACAAAGGAAGAACAGAGACCATGTGATAATAGCAGCAGGGAAAAGGAGGCGCAATATCGTAATAGAAGGAAAAGGGGTAGAACAAGTGAACAAATTTAAATATTTGGGAACATGTATCAGCAGCAGCGGAAAGATAGATAACGAAATAAACGAAAGAACAGCCACTATGGAAAAAATTTTTAACGCCACTTTTCTGGGAGAAAGGTAATACCAAAAGAAATCAAAAGAAAGGTAGTGGATCGTGGACGATCACAGAAAAGCAGAAGAGCAGACTGACAACCACCGAAATGAGGTTCTGGGAAAAAATAGAAGGAAAAAGGATTAGAAACACAACATACAGAGATCAAATGAACGTGATACAAGAAAGGCAACTCGGATGGCTAGGTTATGTACATAGAATGCGAGGTGACAGAATGGTGAAGCAATCTTTCAAAAAAAGACCAGAGGAAACGAGCAAGGTGGGAAGACCAAGAAAGACGTGGACAGAAGGGTCAAATGTAGCAGCAAAATAGAGAAGGGTCGAATGAAATTCAGCCAGACAGAAAGCCCAGGACCGGAAAGAGCGGAAAATATGGTACCAAAAAATTCCAGGGAAAGAGAGGTGACAACCAACAGACACCAAACCTTAAACGTAACAGTAGAAAGGCTCAGCATTATGTAATGTATGTATGTATCAAAAAATGCTAGCTAAAAGCCTAATAATGAACAAAATAAACAAAGGAAACTGTAGTAAAGCAATTGCTGTTAAGGGTGAGAACAACAACGAACATAGAAAAGTATAGAGGAAGAATTGCAAGAGAACCCATAAAGAAAAGAAACCATAATCAAATTGTTAGATGAACTACTAGGATAAGATGGGGAATTTCTACCAAAGAATAAACAGACTTAAGAAACGAGAAACGAAATATGGCCAATCGTCAGCAAGAATTAAGAAGGAACCACAAAAAGCATAGCAGATCAACAATAAGCAACTAATGACGAAGTTTATTTCAAAAACATAGATTTAGAAAAACCCAATTACAGAATATAGAATATTTTATAAAGGCAGCATGGAGCCCGGTACCCCTGGAGTCGACGCCTATGACCTACGTCTTTCCAATAAAAACTAAACTATTTTCTAATCTTGCTGTGCTCTTGCGGAAATCAAACGCTTCCTACTGCCATACAATTAAATGAAAAATTCGAAAAAGCTAGAAGTTTCACACCACACTCCAAATTAAAACCCAAAAGTGACTTCAAAGGAATAGCTTAGTGTACCAAAATACATCAAGATAGGAACATTTAATAAGCAACCTGTGTGTTTAGAAGAGGGTGGTGTTCAAAATTATAAACACCTAAATACAGGGCAACTAGGGTTTCTGTGTAGATAATTTTCAGATAAGTTAATGATGATAAATGGTACGTAAACCCTAATATAGATTCTGCGACTAAGCTGTTTTAGAACTAGCCAATATCAGTATTGGTAAACATTATCATTTTGAGACTAATAAATCCACATCTAATCTCTAAAAGTTTTAGACAACTTGAAAGCTAAGATCGTAAGGGGAATCTCATCTCCTGTTTACGTACTGTAAATATTTAAATTGAACTACTTTATCATTAAAAATTAAAGAGTAATTTAAACTTCAGTTTTGTTAATTGTAAACCTCTTTCAAAATGAAAATCAGAGAAATATAAAAAAGTACAGATTAATTAATTTGTGCTTAAAATAACCTTCAGAAATACGAAAATTTACAGAAATAAAGTACGAAACACTAAAGTTTAATGCAATTCAAATGTTTTGCATAAATAGCTAAATTTTGTGTACATCTGTAATAAGCACTCCTGGTTTGTAATGTAAACCCAGTGTGTTTATTTCATCAATCGTGCAAGTATAAAGTAAATGGCACATAGAGTATCATCCCCAGAATAATAATGAACTTTGACATTTTTAAATATCACCAAACATTTGCTTTGTAGCTACATAGTTTATTTAATTAAAAGTTAAGCTACTTTTAGCTTTCTTTGACTATTTGACATACATAAAAGGTTTCAAATTTTCCTTTGTCCATCTTTTACTTGTTCGCGTTCTCCGTCTCTTTTTCTCATAGACTATTTATAACGAAGGCTAGGTTCCGCTTATGTTCCCAAAGCCTCCAATGATTGCAACTTCAATGGGCTTTTTATTTTAAACTAGCAATGCTGCAAGTGTAAAATGTGCAATATTCGTGAATCAGCAAGGATAAAGGCTAATATTTTATCTTATACAATAATTATTAATGATAGTGCAACTGACTCTAGATATTTATTGCACCACTTAACACTTACAAAAGCCCGAAATTTGTCATGGAATTTATGTTTAAACCCTTATTAAACGGACTTTAATTTACGACAACTTTACAGAAGAGATTTAACTTAAAAGCCCTAATTTTATAAATCTCAAAGTAGCCGATGAAACTTACAAGACCCAACCACGTAAGAATGTGGTCGGCTCTGTTAGCTGCTTTTCACAGTTTGTTAAACTGTGCATTCTCCCTTGGCGTTTACTTTAAAAACTATCATAACATAGCGACATTTGCAGTATCTCAAAAGCACTAATTTTAACTAATTATTTACATAATATATAATCAGCACGTAAAGAGCGCGTATGGTAAGAGATTACCCAAAATAGGAAGAGAGGCACAAGACAAACTGGAAGGTGGACAGTGGTGTAGTCGTAAATTAAGCAGCACCGGAACTTTTATTAATTTGAAAGAAAATCGCGCTGTTTTAAGGAGGTATTTTACATTTTTTCTTATTTATTTCTTGTAAAAAAGTAAGCAGTGCCGGAACGGCGTTCCGGCTCCACTACATCCCTGAAGGTGGGCCCAAAGTTAGCCACTCTCATCAGTGGAAACACCAACGTAAAATCGAAGTAAAGCTAGCTAAGTCTTAAGGAAAGAGAAAGAAGAAGAAGATAGAAAACTACAATTAACTAAACACATAAAATCAAAAGCCTCTCGGTGGTGTAGCGGGTAAGCCTGCTTCACGATCGAGAGGTTTTCAGTTCGGGCCGAACCATGACGAGACCTCGATCTGCAGCGTGATTGATATTCGAACCTGTTTAGGTTAAGAGTGCATTAAAACAAAACATACATAGTGGCCCACTGAAAACAGTATGACCAAGAATAATCTGGGCTTGAAACCTTCAGTGAAGATAAGAAGAAATTGCGTGTTTGTCAGTAAGACAGGTTTGTACCAAAACTAAAAGCGGAAACATTCTTTTCCTAACATGGCCTACTGTAGCTTAAAAAGCCTGAGAACACGTCATATACAGTAAGATTAGTTTCAGTCACTGATGCACAGCTCTTACGAAATTTATTGTTGCACTTTAAAATCTACCTAATGAATATGCTAAGTTTTGTTTCGTCCGTATTTATTGGCGCATTAATAAAATATGTGGTGTTTATGCAAATTACAAAATGGAAATAAAACAATTTCTGTAGCTGCCTCATTTCCCCCCTAATTTAATAGAAATAAACTTATTAGGCAATAAAAATGCAAAAACTATTTCACAAATCTGTGTGAATTCCTTAGCGATAATGTCCATTAATATTAATTTATCAACAGTTAATAACTACATTCCTGTTATTAACACAAGCATTCAAACTTTTATGACACTACTCCTAGAAAGGAATTTTTTAAATCCTCGTAGACGTTTCCCACTATTAAAAACTTTTTGATTTACAACGCGACGTACTAGAATCTAATTTTATGGCACTAATATAACTTCCGACTTTATTTTTAGGTTACTTCATAATTCCAATTAGATAAAAATTCCTTTATTGAACAAACCCGATCTAGACATCTCATGATTTAAACGTTTTAAAAATTCGGCTTCTGATCTAATTTGGTATGCTGTTAGCAAATCCAGCACCTGCGAATTACGGGAACACATTACGATATGTAAAAGGAAAATTAGATTACGCACCCCGCATGAATAGGATCATCATTAACTAGTTACTGATGATCCAATCCGTGCATCAGAGAATTTCCCGCAATGCAGGTGCAACCGCACAGTGGCTCGTTTATTATGACGTGCTAAGTGGAAATGATAACTGCGTTAGCTACTGCGGAGGGTTGTTTTGTAGTTTCTCACAATGCAGGACTATTTAAACGGTCCCCTTTCGTCGAAGTTAGAATTGAATTCTTTCTTAATAATCAACAGAAGATATTTACCTTACAACATCAAACTAAGCGACGGTAGTGTTTGTTTAGTTCAAGTTAGCAGATTTGTTGTCATTCGAGTTATGAACATGACCTCATCAATCCGTTAGTTATGTGAGGATCCTGAGTACACAAAGTTATCCTCTAGGATTATGGGGATCCCTGTTGAGAGGCCCGCTCGCTGTTTGTGCGCTTTACAGAGTTGGAGGGCTAACAGGGAGACGAAAATCAATGCTCTTAAGTTACACGAAAAAAACTTAACTTTCTTGTGAATCCGTACCAAATTAACTAAACAAGGGCCGCTTCATCAAAATACTTTCCTTTTTTTGAAGCCGAAGCAATAAGAAGAACAAACAGACTCGTCCATGAACAACTAAACTTTAGATGTGGGGTTAGAATGAGCCCTTTTAATTTGGCCAAATGAAACGAATCCCTCATAATACAAGATTCTCTCTGTGTGCAGCCGCCATGTGCCAGTTTATATCCAGCGAAGTGTACTTAATAAGGTTCATATTTTAAGAGGGAAAAAAAATGAAGCGGTTTTCCGCATTTTATGGAGCTTTTCTGGTTGGGAATTGAGTGCATTTTTGCGAAATTTCCTAGTATTAATTAATTAAGTATCCGAAATAAGAAAATTACAAAGGGTAACACGTCACAACTAATTGAAAAATCGATACCGTAATGAGTGAACAGCGAAAGTCTCTTTTGTTACTTGACAGCATCCATCGCTCTTACAATTAGCTAGAGTTTGCTGTAACGAATAGCTGATCCTTCCTAAACAAAAAAAAAAGAAAAATTATTGGTATTTGACGTTCCGCGAATTTTCTTTGGTTTCCTTAGTCTTATAGGTTGTAAGGGCGTCACTGCTTTGGCCGTCCCTTTTTCCCTTGAAAGAAGATAATTTCGTTGCCTAGATTTTCTCTTTATCCAAGTAAGCCGTAAGTACCTGGAATAAAAATCCAAAGCCTCGGAGCCCGCTACCGGTGAACTTTATCGATGCAGAAGCTCTTGAAACTCTGACAAAAACAACACCTTCCCTTGAGAGCAGTAAGAGAGGCCCCAAAAAGATCCGAACGTTGCTTCGGCGGCAAAGCTTGAGGACAAAGAAGTGGAGGGCGAGCAAACGCATAGGGTGGGCTTCTTAAATATTACCGTGACAGCTTTCTATACAGA
Source organism: Melanotus villosus (assembly GCA_963082815.1). NCBI lineage: Eukaryota > Metazoa > Arthropoda > Insecta > Coleoptera > Elateridae > Melanotus > Melanotus villosus. The sequence continues at coordinate 57,937,359 of OY720425.1, forward strand.
TGCTTCGCTAATTCTTTATTTAATGCTTAAAAACACCTTATTTTGTGGAGGTTTACAAATCCCTCGTGACAGGAAGCGTTTTTCAGAAGTGCATTGAAGTTTATAAAATTAATTGAAAATTTTGTTGGCCCTTTTTGGGCTTTAATTCATTTTCCCTGTGTTAAGCAAGAGTTTTTGAAACGCATTACTTTTTACAGAAATGTAAATTGTAAGAACAGGGATAACAGAAAAAGCAAAATGAGTGACGTGAAACGTACATGTATATATTGTGGAGAAAGTATCTGTCATTTCAGAAACATGATGCGAGGCGGAAGCATTTTTTCCTGCCTTTTAATCTCACGTATTAGGAAAGCGTGGGATGAACTAGGCGGTTTTCTATTTTGTTATTCAGCCCACTTGAAGGATTATGAATCCTTGAATACAACCTACGACAGGTTTCGTGACAAATATTTGCTTTCGCACTTTATAAACGAGTGCTGAGTATTAAATGAGAAATTTTTATATTTCCAAGGATTAATTGAAATAAGCCTTAGGGATATTTCTTTGTTTTAGGAATTTAGGGTTCATCAGTTAAGAAAAGCTCAAAATTACAGTCGTCTGCAAAAATCAGCTTTGGCGGAGAAATCTGCCTATTCGCGTTATTCAGCAAATAAATTCTGAGGGTTGTGTGTGAAAGCGATGAAAAAGCTTAATTTTGAGAAGAAACTTTTTCTGGGGCAGCCACGCTATCAACATTACACTTTTTTAAGAGGTGGAAATGAGAAAATGTCGATGAAAGGATTTCGATTACGGTTGATAATCTTGTGCATCCTAAATCACATCCCTCAGTCTCACCTCGGTGGTGGCAAACCCTTCTAATCTAGGGCGCTTTTAAGGTCGGTCACCACCTTTTCTCACTTTGATCCATTAGGTTATCCTATCTCACCCTCTGAGTTAAAATCGACCCTTTTTCATTAAAATGAGTATAAAATTTAAATAAAAACTGACACCGTTTATCTCTCAATTCCTGATGATTCGCTTGAATCCCATTTTATTTACTGAACTTCCAAGTATATTCCAGGGAACACCTTTACTTTACGAGGCGTCAGTCTTTGCTTTCAAATTTAAAAAAAAAAACTTATTCTTAGATTACAGAAAACTACTTTTCTAAGTTGCTGGAATATTTCCGTCATAACTTTAAACAGTAAAAAGAGCAAAATTAACTTAAAACTACTTCAGTAAATGTGTGCAAAGCATATGCAATTTAGAAAACACATTCAGAACGATTCTGTTTTCTTCGATTGCCTTAAGAAAAGAATATTAAAGGAGAACCAAAACAGTACCACTGTGAGTCATCATCAAATGCGATAGAATAACGGAAAACGTAAATGGCAACAGCTGTAGTTTACACTTTATATTGCTAAAACAAAAACCTGCAGAAATTGTAGTGGGACATGATAATAATTTGAAACGGACGTGCTTTTCAGGGCAAATTTTCATGAAATTAAATTGTTTCATATAAATAACTTTTGCTGTGAATATACACAACGAGCAATTGTATTAAAAGCACTTGCTAACCATCGAAACATCGAAACTAGATTTGCTGAAATAAAAGCAGTTGCAAGTATTGATGATATTCATAATTATAGAAAACCATTCAGCATTATGTTGCGTCCTTACATTTGAATTGCAAATTTTCGAAAAAACCAAATACAGGGAAAATCCATTACAGTAACACTCTTTGTAGCAAAGAACATCTTCATTATACAACCAAATTGGTGATATAAAAATATGCAACAGTAAAAATTACGCAACTTATCACTTAACCTCTACTGAAATTTAAAACAACAAAGTTAGTTATTTGCGCTTGCGCTTGCACTTGCTGTGTTTACAAGCCAGTCAAGTAATAATCGTCTTACAAAACAGTTACCTGGCTGAATTACTTTTAGATCAGGATATTCAAAAAAATCTAAAGAATTTAATTACCCCATGCCAGCGGCAAACATAACCTAACAATTATCGGTTAATATTCTTTCTATTGAGCATTGTTACATTCCAATCAATAGAACTAACGGCCGTCAAACTCATCTTTCGGCAAGAAAATTATTATGAAATGCACACTGCTAGAATTAAATTAACGGTGTAATCAGCAATTCCATAATTAAACAGTTCAACAAACAATTTGAAGGACTGTTCACATAAACCTTTATGCAAGTGCATGTAATCTCATTTCCAATATTATTCAACAGTTTATAAGTCCTATTAGTCTGTACCATTGTGATGTTTGTTATTGTTGGCGGTTATACAACAATGATTTGAATACCATGAATCGTTCCCGTTGCAACTACAGCAATGTTCGTTTCAGATTTGGTATCATACAGACGATAGCTACATTTGGGGGGACTACAAACAGAGCATACCTCTACCTCTGATTCCTTTTGAATGGCCTGATTTGTGGTCAGACACCCGAAAGGTATTATTTGTGGTTACCTCTCGGTGGTCTGTTATTGTTTTCCTTTGTGCCTGTGAATATCTGGGCCGCTATTGATGAGACATTTCAATGGCTTCTGCAAACTGATTGGAAATTTTGGGGTAAAGGCACGCGAAGAAATACTTGATGGCAAATTACTGTTAATTTTTGATAAACACATAGGCTATGTTGAACATAATTTCTCTTTGACGGAAAACCAAAACCCTTCTTTGTTGATCTAAAATGAAGCTTTGTTAAAACATGCCATCAATTTCTATCCAACAAAGATATTCTTGTAATAAATCTACAACTAAAACCTGGAGAATCGTCAGGTTAAATTAAAAAAACAAGGGCCTAAGGAACTCACGTCCAAGAAAGTAACTTCACACGACTGAAAAATCATAACTTAATAACTGTAATTTTTAACACTTTTAGATTTAATTTGTGGCTCTCTCTTACGTACGTACGTAGTTTCAGGCCTAGTATGAACTTCGGAAACCAGTATATTAAAAATAGTTTCCATTCAAAATCAATCTAAAATTCTAAATTATGATTTTTCTGTTACACCCTAAAAGACAAGTCTCAACACATCAATTACTTTTTGATGTATGGATTATCAGACAAGCATTTCTTAGGTGCCCTTCTTCCCAAAAATAAATTAAATTAAAAATAAAGAAAAAGCGTACCAAGGATTAATTATCGAAAACAAATTATTAAGAAAATTGCTCCGAATCACCTAAAAGGCCAAAGTTTTGTTAAAACTTAAAACTTTACAACGAACCAGTAAACAACTAAAAGTCCAAAAATAATTTTCAAGTTTTCAGTCAAGTCCCACACTTAGCCCTTTATGCGATTTTATACGAGTTCCCTTTACAAAACTGTTCCATGAAAATCTATAACTGACAACGTTTTTAATTTGAGTTCGCAAAAGTTTATTTCTTTTTATAGTTGGCATTTTATCTTATTTTTTATTGCAGTAGGTTTATGTTTGCTCATAGGCGAATTTTTGTATTTCCAACAAATATATCTTGATTAGTATAGAAATAAAAAGAGTCTTTTAATTTAGATTTAGATTAGAAATTAATGTTTGCTACAGTGCTGGTGTAAATTGTGCACAGGCTACTTTTGAACTGTGGAGGTCGGAGGTAGCAAATACCGTGTATGTGAAGCTAGTCGGGGAGCCTCAACCCCAAACGTGGCGCGTCCCCGGGTGGCGGATAGGGAAATGCCGTATAGATATTGTTATGATATTCATATTTACTATTTATTTATTTAAATAGACAAACTTCTTTATAACATATTTGCCCCCTCTTTTTACTAGCTCAACAGAGGCACTCTTATCCCAGATCGTTAATTGAGTTCCTATTTTTGAAAAATATTAATAATTTCTACTCCTTTCATGTAATGCAAGACTTTCACAATATTATAAAACAATAACAAATCTTATAATTAACATATTATCAACACAAAACTATAAGATACCTGACATTCACTTTGATATCATAACTCCTCTTCTATTTAACACCGTTTGATTATCAAATGTCTTTATATTCACTTTTCCAATATTTATCACTCAAAGACTTACTTATTTTCTACCCATTTATAATTATTTAACCATTAAAGAAATCCAATTCATTAACATTTAAATCCAATTTGTTTTATTCGGACATAAACATAATGAATTACCAATTACATTATTACATTACATATTATTCGACCACCATTAATAAACACAATAAACCATTTTTAACTTTATCTTCTTTTATTTGATTGAATCAATCTTGATTGTACAATATTATCTCTCTTTATAAGTATCAATTAATTTGAAATTATTTATTAAACGTTAATTATTTGAAAATTCCAAGAGCAAATTTCTAATGTCTCGAAAAAAATTCCATATTGTTTTATTTTTATCTTTTTTCCACGTTAGTTACGATATGTAATCAACATATCCATTTTAAATTACTTTTTTTTTTATAAAATAACAGCATGAACATTTTAATCTAATTTCTATAAATTTTTTTTTATATAATAATCAATTTTATATATTGTAACTTAAAAATCTAAATCTATTAATTATTTACAAGTTATTAAAATTAGACTTGTATTATTTGGAAATGTATATTTCGAAATCGGATTTAAAAAAATCCGATATTATTTTTGGAAATCTGAAAACTTTGCGAGTTTCCACGAAAGTAGGTTGAGTTTTTTAGGCCGAATGTTCCGAGGTTACCTGAGGGCGATTTTTCAAGTAAAACGATTAATTTCTTAGTTAAGGCAAATTGTTAATATTTTAATTGAAAACCCGAGTCTAATGAGTTTTATAAAATTCAGGAGCTTCTTTAAGTATAGGTTGAGCGTTTTTAGGCTGAATATTCTTCGGCTTCCTGACAAAATTGGGAAATACAGTCGATTTTTCTAGAGCAAAGCGATTTAATTCTTAGTTAAAAAAGTTATTGATATTTTCAGTGAAAACTGAATTGGAAAGTTCAAAGCTTTTCAGGAGTTTGCTCAAAGATAGACTGAACTTTTTCAGGTTAAAGATTCAGGAGTTACTTGAAAAAATTGGAAATTTTAGGGGGATTCTTTAGGGATAAACTAATGTAGTTTGTTGTTTAAAAGTTACCTCGAATTTTAATTTGAAACTACAGGATTTTCATGAATTTCACAGTTTTTCAGGAAATTAGCCTGTACGTTTTCTGAGGTTAATTGAAATTTGGTTCTGATGTGAGCATATTTAAAAAGGAAAAATGTAAACGAGAGTTTAGCCATTTGTCGCCTGTTATTGACATAAATATTCCATGAGTGACGTGTAAGCCATGAGAACTTTATTGTTTACAAAAATAAAGAATAGAAACATGAATACGTATCACGTAATTACTGAACTGTAAAGTACTCGTATTGTCAATGTTAAAGAATACGTTTCAAGAGACAGTTCGATTCACGTACCTATAAAATGGACAGACATTCACCGTTCAAACTCCGTCTAGCATGTTCGAGCAAGCATTCGTTTTATCCGATTGGGGATCAGTAGACTGATGTGTGTCATAGGTTAAGGGGAAACTAAATAAGTTCCGAGTTCGGAACCGAAGGGAAGCTTGGACACGGTATGAGTAAGTAAGCGTGACCGTGTCAAATCCTTCCTGTGGTAATAGACTGTGTTTAAATTCATCCGAGGCAACTAAACGTGATGATATTACATTACTAAACCACGCTTATCAAAATAACGTTTACTTTCTGAATAAACAAGAACATGCGAATCGGCCCTTTCGAGAGTAGTCTTCTCGTTGAAAACGAACCGACTCGTTTATAAATATCTAAGACCCAATTACAAACGGACAGCAGGCTCGCAGTTACATCCCCCGAACGAGACCTCGACCACCACAATTTCATGCTTTGTCAAAATTTTATGATTTAATAAGTTCTCCCGGACTGCTTAATTAGGTTTAAATTTGCTGTGAGATGCCGGTTCGGTTGGAGTTTACAGTTATTTTCTACTTCTGACAGTTTTCTGCTTATTCTTTGAACTTTGTTTACATTTTGTGTAATTTTAAAATTTTGCAGTTAACAATATTCTGCAAAATTCTTAATTGTTATAACTAAATGTTGTTTCAAGGTACCTATACCTGCGTATATTGTTTTTTGTATGCTTGGGCAAAAAGTTAATCAAATCAACGCGTACTACGTTCTGAAAGTTTACTTAGCAGAATATTATGCGAAAATCAAAATGTTACAAACGAAAGAATAACATACCGTTTTTAATACAAATAGAAAATGAAGAACTAACTGTATTATTTGCAATAACAAAACTAATAAAGCGCTAACCATAATCGTTATTTCTCTGAAGTTATACCACCATATTTTTGAAATAAATAAATAACTAAAATCAACAAATACAAAACAAACTCAGGAAAATGCGAGGCTGGGTTTATAAAATCAACAAAAACTGCTATTTTAGTTTTTGTTTTAATATACCAATATGTGCGGATTATTTGAATAAGAGAAAAGTAATCCAGTTGGAAAGTTGAAAAAATCCTGTAAAACCACAGAATTTGTTAAAAAATTGAATACGTATTTTTGAAAAACTTCCCCAACAAAGTTAGTTGCTAAACATAACGTGCTCACTAATCAGTCAAGATAATCATCGGTTCTTGTTTAAGGCGGAATGACTCTGCCAAAAATTGCAAATTATAAATAATTCTTCGTCATATTTATTCTGTTTAAAACAATTTCTTAATATTACAATTTGCTTCAGATCAGATTTATTAATAATTTAACCGCTAATTGTAATTCTTTCCAAACCATTTCTGCAGAAAAAAGAGTATATGAAGATTGGCTAAGTAACAAAGGCCATGTAACTAGAACAGAATATGTGAAATGGAAACAAATAGTTAAAAATAAAGCGAAAAAGAAGCAAATGAATACTTAGACAATACATGTAAATGTGCAGATGCAAACATAGGACAGAAAAAATTAAGGAAGCCTGGAAAATAATACAAAAAACCAAAAACAATCTTAATGATAATGCACAAATAACATCAGGGAACCAAAGGAAATACTACAATAAACTCCTCCTTCAAAAGAATAGATAGTAAACAGTAAACAGACCAATGAAAATAAATATTGATGACGCCAAAGAAGGATTACGAAATACTAAGAATAATCAGCTGCCTACACCAGAAGGAATCCAGGAAGAATTAATAAAATATGGCGGAAATAAACTAAACGTGCTCATCTTGAAACTATTCCAATATGGCACATATATCATCAATTTATAAGAAAAGGGTTAAGAAAAATGTAAAAATTATAGAAGACTTTGCGTTGTTCCACCTATGACTCGAATTATCGGAAGAATACTGACAACGAAAGTAGAAACACAAATGAAAACCTTAAATAAAATACAAAATAGCTTTAGGGCATAAAGATAATGCCTGGATAACATACTCTGTGTGAGACAAACAATAGAAAAGGATATTAAAAGACATATAATTTTCGTAAACTTGGAGAAAGCATATATGATATATGATAATGTTCCAAGAAGCAGAATATGACAGGCAATCGGAAGTCTGATAACTGAAGAAAAATGGATAGGAATACCAAAAAAGCTAAGAGAAGAAGTCGAAGGAAAAATTAAGGAAGAGCAAGCAGCATTTCGACATGGCAGACAGACACAAGGTAGGTAAAAAGTTATGCTTAGCATTTCTAGACATTATGGCCGCATCTGATAATATTTCAAGAAGGCAGATATCGAAAACCTCGAGAAAACTTAAGATAAGTCCAAAACTGTATGAGGCAATTAAAATTTTGTATAATATCGTAGAGGGTAATGTCAGAATAAATGGAAACATATCAGAGGGCTTCCATATGAACAAAGAGGTAAAGTAAAGTATGGTAAAGGCGAAATTCGGAAATAGGAAAATGCAGCCAGTATACAGCGATTATTATACGCAGACGATATAGTAGTGGTAACTAAAAATTAAAGGGGATTACAAAATGCGATAAATATTTGGAGAGAAGAATTTGAAAAAGTAAACCTAAAAATAAAAATAAATAATAGCAAATATGAAAAATTATAAAAATTTCAAAAGTTACACAGATAATTAAAAAAACAGTGAAAAACTGCAACCAACTGGTAAATAAAAGAAGACGAAGAAAATTGAAAATAAAGAAATTTATTTTGAGACTGCAGTTTAAGTTCTTGATTCTTCTTCTTAGAGTGGCATACCCTTACATTGCTGTGTTCCCTCCATATGTCTATGATATGCGTGTGAAGTGGCCTACAGACATAGGGGACGTACTGTTTTAAGTGGACTCCGAACCATAGAAGTGCTTGCACTTCTACTCCAGAGAGGACTTACTAGGCAGAATACCTCGGTGTTTTGCCATTGTCTTGCGAGGGAAGCGGTCGGGTGTAAAATCTCTGTATATAAAAGAATATTATCCTCGCAGGAATTAAAACCATTGGAATTTGAAAATATCTGTAATATTCCTAAACTTTTATCTTTAAAATATCATTTTATTATTCCTGAGGTAACAGCTTACAATAGTTAGTTTAAATATTAGGTCAAATTGAAATCTTCCACATTCTAATATTGGATAAGCTGTACATATACCATCTATGTGTTAATAATCAATTAATTTATCTTTACTATTTCTGTACGTGAATCAATCAATTGTGTTAATTTAGATTAACCCTTTGATTCACCGTTATGGTGAAAGCCGAGGCTCTTACGGTCCTAGGCTATGTTTATATGTTTTTAGGTATATCGTTTGTGTATTATAAATGATCAGTATATTAATGTATCTGTATAACTATAAATTAAAAGAAGAAGAAACTCAACCTCTTCAGCACCAAGTCTAAGTACGGGCACCATCCCTTTGCCTGTTTTTATTCACTGTAGACCTTGTTCTTTGCCGAGTTTTATAATGGGGAGAATATCAAATCTAGAAGATTCAGGGTTGGGAAATTAACGAATGATTAAAAGTGACAAATTAGTACAATATTTTATTTGTAATCTTTTATTTGCAACAGGAATTTCCCTTTCGATTCGATTCTGTTTCCTCTGAGAAAGCTGCCAAATCATGTTTAGGTATTACAAACAATTAGTTACTTTTAAAAATTAAACGAAATCAAAAAATGCCATTACAAAGAAATCCGTCTGCAAGTGCAACAATGGAAGTCGTTTGTTATTAATTCAAACTATATTTGGCAACATTTCCGTTAAATCTGTTGTGGCGTTTTAACAATACACTACATTCCGTACCTTAATTGATTAGTTAGAAGCCGTGTTCATGGAAATAGCTGTTAATGGAATGTTAAAATTAACAACAAAACAGTTGCAGAGTCTGTCATTAGATGTACACTTTCCTGAAACAATTGTAATGTATTTTCTATGTTATATTTAGCAGCGTATCGGGAATGACTACGTTATTAACGACACTTTTGTTACTATAAAACTGTCCCACATAACAACGTAAAAATCGATGTTTTATTCGTACAACGGATTAACAGGTCCATGCTACAGCTTTATCCTTATAAGAGTCATTTTCTGAAAGATGCAGCTTTCGCATGCGAATCTAAATGTTATCATTAATGTTCATTATATACGTAAATGTGTGTCGTCGGTGTACTTACATTTTAAAGTCTGGTAAAATGAGAATTTATGCACGTAATTATGGGAATACTTGTACCAATTTATTTCGGCACTCTTTTAATTAACGAAGCCTTCGAAAACTTTCAGGTAAAATAATTGCGGTAGGACATGTTTTCATAAAGAAATACGGTTTATACATGTAGGAAATATAATTATAAATCCTAATTAACAATTGGGAATGAGCATTTTGCTGTTCTAATAAATCTAGTATAAAACAAGTTAAATTCGAATATGGACGTAGGAATTCAGTTGCCCTCGTTAAGACTTCCGAATCGGCAATCAAAATAATTCAAACTAATCAGGTTTGCATCGCGCTATCGCGGAACACAGTCGGTAAAAAACTCAAGTTAGATAGTATCTAACCGTCGTATTTGCATTAATACACTTAATATAGCAGACCAAGCCTTATTATTTACTAATGGGGTGCTCTAACCCTTGCAGCACCTCACTAATAATCTCTCGCTGCATTTGCCTCACGCCCACTGCGTTTCGAAAGCACATATCCTCACCCCGGCCGTCTGTTTCGCTCCGGCTTTTGGAGCTTTGCCATGACCGCAACGTGTGGTGCAAAACCCAAGGGGAAACTAAATTTGAGATGGATTTTCAAAGCGAACCTTGACCAGATCAACTCCGCAAGTTGTTGATTTGCATATGAAGAGCTGTAGCACGCTAATGATGTTGCGTTTACGTTGGTAGCGCTATTCCAACAAGTTTATCCTGCAGCTTGTTTATTTAACTAAGATGCCCTCGAAATATCCAAGCGGTGGCAATCAAAAATTCCAGAACGAATTTTAATCACCATACGGTTGGGAAAAAAGGGGAAACAAAAATACGTAAAATAAACGAGTGGCTTTACAAGGAACGGCGCTAAGAACTTATATGGATTAAGGCAGGTATACTCCACTCTACATTATTATTTATTAAAAGTGATGTAGCACTACATTCTGCGGCAACTACATTAAGGTAAGTAGATCATTTGTTAGCTAATTTCATTGAAAAATGATAGTAATACTAGCTTCTCCATTTTTGTACCAGAACACAGTATTATTCCATCGTGGATTAGTAATATAAAATACCGCATTAGAGTACCGGCGATTTTGAAATCTATTGCATTCATTAAACTGGATGTAAACGAAGTTGTAAATCCGCTTAAAATTTAAAGACCCTTTAACATACATTTGCATTAACGAAATACAGATTTGCTTTGAGTACCTGAATGTTGATTTTGTTTATATATTAAACTAGACTCATGCAGCTTTATAGATTTCAATCACCACGAAAACTAAAAAATATTTTATTTGTCCTTTAAGTACTTAATAAATAATTTTTTGTTCAAAAATATTAGTGTCGATTAAGCAATTTGCATTTACCATTTAACATTTGGCCATACTTGAAGAAGCGAAGTTGATTTTAACATTTGTTTAATGCTTGTCGCGGAGGTATGGGTGTAAGTACGAAGTACGTCCCTTGGGAAGTAAATGAAGTGATTGGTTTAGCGACAATTCATATCAAATAATTATGTTTAAAACAGTTTTAAGGGTAGTTTATATCGGCAGTGAAAAACATATTGCATATGACATGAGAATTAAATTATTTATTTAGCCTCGCTTGCATGCAGAGCCTCTTACTACGTTTGCGTTGTAAGTTTTCGTGCTCTACGGGGTAAATATTACTTACCCCCCTTGCTATGTAAATATCTATAAAGCGATTATTTTTTTTAAATTAAGCCTATCGGCGTCGATCATTGACTTTCTAAACCTAATTTACTTAATCTACACAGGTTCGAACGCCAATTGCTCTCCAGATCAAGGACTGGCCGTGGTTGCGTTCGAACCTGTGCGAACCGGTCGTGAAATAGACTAAGCTACCGAGAGGCCCCTTTTTTTATTGTACATGCAGTGGCGGCAGGGATTAATTTGAGCCGGAGCTCACCGGAGCCGGGCTCCGGTACTAATTTTCGTGACGGAGCGCAGCTGCGGTACTTCTGTAAAGCTGCAATTTTGCAGTTTGCCCATGCTGTTATTGTGTCATTTCATATGAATGAAGACGAGTAGTCGCCTACGAAGCCTAGTATTGAAGAGAGCGCATTTTACAAATTAACATATATTATGAAGTACTTGACTTAAATGATGTTTTTTTGAGAATTAAATTTTAATTTTTTGTATGCATTTTAATCTTTTTTGTTTTTGTAATGTGAAATAAAAGTTAAGCTACAGGCTACACTAAAACAATGTACCCTACCCACACATTTTTTGAAGAGCTCCGGAACTATTTGTTTTACAAATTAAGCACTGAGTGGCGGCTCGTGGCTGGAAATCATGGGGGTGCTGTAGCTTTCGAAATATACATACCAGTAACGATCCTTGATATTTTTAATGTGCTTTTTAAGTAAAACAAAACAAATCGAAATTGTACTCAATTAATAAAAAAATTAGCTTACAGGAAAATGAAATAAAAAGAATTTTTATTTAAATATAAAATCCATTCTCAGCCACACTCATTCCAATACAGTATCGTAGTCAAAAAGTAAGCAAGGAAAACAAAATAGAGCATTTCTAATTTGGCAACCAGGCAACCATTTTATTTTTTCATGCCAGTCCTTGTTAAAAGATCTGGTAAAATATTTTTTGCACTCCCCGGCGGAAAGTTATTACTTTACGCCCGCGAAGAAGGGTTATTGTAGACCGCGAGCGCACTTTACGCCCGCAACAAATTAATAAAGAAGTAGATTACCTTAGTTACAAAACAATTTTTATACCTAACTTGTAAAATCACTCTTGCCGTGAATGCGTCAATTGGACATTTTTAAAAACGCCATTAGAAAATTTTTATTAGAAATTAGAAATCAACAAATTTAAATAAAATCTTCGTCAGTGCAAAAAATATTGTATGTTATGTACCGTGGGCTAAAATCGATATCCTTACGCCCTTGATACATCAATAACTATTTTGTTTTTACTAACTGCTGTTTAAGTTTAATGAATAAAAACCTCTGGCGTACATCGACCTTTATTTTTTATTTCAATTTTTTCACGTAATGACAATTGGTAAAATGTAATTTTTTAAATATATTCAACAGTAACATCCATCATAACACATTTAAAATAATATTTATTATTTAATTGTATTTTTCTGAAACAAATATTTAAATGTTAATTAAGTACGAGAAAAGAAAACAGTATTTTATTGCTCACCCTCAACGAAAACAATAAAAATATTATCCTACGCAAATAAACAAAATAATGCCGACGCTGGAACCAGCAGATTTCGCGCCGGTTATTCTTATAAATAACTAGTGAATCAGGTGACGCTGTCCCGAAAGCAGTTTTCGCGCACCTTGTTACATGTGCTATTAATAGCGGCCTTTACACGGGAGAGATTACCCGCGTTATTAGGGACGCGCGATAATGCGTGCGAATGAACGCGCGCAAATTTGGACGCGTAAAACCGCCGCGCCGAAAAACTTGAAAATTTACGTCTTGCTCGGTCGTGCGGTTAAGAATGTGTAAACATTTATCGCGCGAGCAAAAGTGCCCGTGTAAATGCAAAACTGTATTCAATCGCTCGCGATCGGCTTGGCGCGTAGAATTTGTGAAATTTACACACTTTTACTTATCAAGAAACATCAAGATTAAATAAAATGTTAGATTTTTTTACAAAATCGTTATGTTCTTGCAATAATTGCAGCAGGTTTAACGATGCCAAAAAAAAAAAAACTATCGGTTAGTTTTCTATTTTTAGATAAATAATATATAGGGTGTTTACTAAACACGCAGCAAAAATTAAGGGGGTTATTGCTTGGGCTATTTTAAGATTTTTGTGCCATTGAATGATTTTCGGAAAGACGCTTTGTTGCGAAGATACAGGGCGATAAAAGCTTTTCGAAAAGAAACAGTACTTTATTACTTTCAAGATTCTTAATTACAAAAACTGCTGAAAATGACTACCACCAGCTAGGATGCATGCATCCAATCTTCTCCTCATTGACTGCCGAACACCAGGGTTGTTTCTTATTGCATCACACCTATCAATTATCCTATTTCTCAAATGTTTTTCATTTTCCACTGGAATAGTGTAAACTAATGTCTTCAAATGGCTCCATAGGAAAAAATCCAAGGGATTCAAGGCTGGCCATAAGTGAGGTCCACCTCGTCCAATCCGACGATCTTCATATTTTGCGTTTAAAAACTCACGAGCAACCACACTAAAATGTGTTGGTGCGCTATCGTGCATGAACCACATTACATTTCTCGTTGTCAATGGTAGGTACATCCTCTAGAAACCCAGGTAGTGATTATTCCAAAAAATTTCGATACACCTCAGCGGTAAGTATTCCCGGTAGAAATACCGGTCCAATTAGCCAGTCACCTACAATTCCAACCAAAATGTTTAATGAAAATTGATGTTGGAAACGATCTTCAAGTACCTACCGCATGTGGGTTTTCATCAGCCCACACAAGGTTATTATGGAAGTTCCTAATTGCATTTCTGGAGAAATTTGCATCATCGGTAAAAAGAATCAGCGCCAGTAGTTGAGGGATTTGAACCAATGTATGCAGATACGCAGAAGCCATTGACAAAATGCAATACGTGGAGGAAAATCAGCAGGATTAAGTGCCTGAACGCTCTGAATATGGTATGGATACAAGCACTACTGCTTCAAAATTTTCCACACAGTCCTATTACTGACACATTGAACGCATTTGCCATTTTTCTGGTAGAAGTACCTGGGATCATCCTTTACCACGTTTAGCACATTTTCTTCCAATTCTACCGTTGTTACTAGCCTCTAACGAATTCCAATTGGCAAGTCCATATATAAAATGCATATCAGTCATCTCGGCGTTCGTATAGCGATTCATATTAGAGTAGAGAGCTTCACTAAGAAATGTTATGCCTATACATATAAAAAAAATAAAATTATATTTATTTATACTTACCAAAATTGCGCACGCGAAACGAAAATTCGCTAGAAAAATTAACTTCACGCGCTTTCTTCGCTGCAATCGCGCCACTGATCACTCGTTCAAACCTGTCTTAAAAATCATAATTATACGAAGGGTTATGCGCTCGCGATTGAACGGACTTTTCTAAATTCGCGCGGTTAAAACTTCCCGTGTAAAGGCGTATTTATACGTTTCCGACACTTTATATATCGCAGCGTCTCTGAATGGAATCTTCAGCTTCGGTTAAAATAATTCCTTTGAAAAGCGGTTTAATTAATTAAATTTATGTAATAATTACGCAAAATATTGAATGATTGTTATATTATTGATATTTTCAAGTACAAATTTAATAGGTAATTAATTTCCGTATTTTGTTCTGGGGGTGCTGCAGTGTCGCAGCGCTTATGGACCAGCCGCCACTCTACATGCACTTCATTGTGAAACTGGAAACCTCAGCTTCCTCATCGTTGCAGAATTGCATAGAACAACCTTTTAAGGTAACCCACACCTAAAATTTACCGTTTCATACCCAGTCAACACGCTGCCCAAGATTAAAATCTAAATCTAATTAGCAGGAATCTTACACCAACAATCTACAGAGAGATCTTTATGGACAATAAATAATAATAATATAACAATAATTTGGCAATTAATACGAAATCAAAAGAAAGAAATACAGTAATATACAATTGAAACAAGATCGATGGAAGCCATGAAAACGTCAACGCTAAGGAAAATTGTAGGAAAAACGAGACTAAAACACATTAGAAATGACGAGATAAGAGAACAGTTACAAATACAAGAAGCTAGAATGTGGACCAAAAGGAGGAAACAAGAATAGGACAACCCTGTAACGAGAATGTTTGACGAAAACCTAGTTAAATCAGCCCAAAAGGAGAAACCGCCCAGGACGCCTTCGTAAACGTTGGAAAGACAATCCAAACGAAACAGGCTAATAGCCTATTAACAACAATAAGAAGAAGAAGAACGTCTATGTACAGTAAGGAATTTGATTGTTTTATAAATATGGGGTTAGGGTGGATAACCGCGTCTCTTGCGCCTATATCTCAAGTTCGATTTCCAATACAAGATCATACACTCATTCGTGCTACAGAAACTAGTACGGCTATAGCCCTGGTTATTATACAAACACCCAATCGTCAACCCCATAACAATATGGGTGAGGTTAGCCTCCTACCTAGTATCCACGGCAATAGGTTTCACAGTACTTTAGGTAATAACAGGTCATTAGCATACTAAAGAGAAGAGTAGAAGAAAGAGGAATATGGAAAGGTACACCACTCCACATAAAGACAATGTTATTAATATCATGATTGTGTAACTGAGTACCTATAACTTTTGTCTTATCTACATAAAACGTGTGGCCCATCTATGAGTTATACCTCCAACTTTCCCATAACCCTTTCTTGTGTTGTTGGTAGCACTTGAGACTGTTTGTTACATTCAAAAGAATTTCCACGGCCGAAGATGGGTTTTTATTTGCCAAATAGTCAATCTTTGTTATAATCATTTTCCAATTGCCATATGGTGGAATAATGAAATAGCCTCTTGGACGGTTTTTGACTTAGTGGATCCCAACCACCATTTTTAAAAACCAAATATAATAATGTAGGCTTTGGGTTATAAACATGATGTTTCTAGCAAAGCACGGAAAGCACTTCAGCATCTTGTTAAAAATTGGAAAAAATAGAACGCCTAAGACAACGTACGCTGAAAGCCATATGAATGCAATGGAACCAAACTGGATTGCTGGATGACATGCAGCTTACAACAGCGACCGGTGGTCAAGTATTAGTAATCTTAAGGCTGCATATAATAGGAGAAAGAAGAAGAAATATTATTTTAGAAACATCCGAGTCAATAAAACTATACTTAATCGCCTCCTTTTGCTACTGCTCGAAACATTTTTCACTTTACAGTAGATTTTCCACACCTACTTCTCACACTTTTCTATTATTTTAGTTCCCATTACTAGGTCCCATCTTTAACATTAGTTCTCCATGGAGGTTGTCAAAAACTCGTTTTTCTTTTGTCATCAGGGTCTCCATATATTCTTTAGTAACTTTTGAACTAGTAAACCCCGAATGTTATCGTGCCAGTTTAACCTCCTTTCTTCCACTTTGTAAATGAGAGATTAGTGAGTGATAGGTGTGGATTCAACTTTGCAAGACTCCTTGCTGGGCAGTGGTAATGCTACCTTGTTTGTAGGTCTTGATTTATTGAAGCCCAAGAGGGGAAGGTCTTGAAAGAATCACCTGGTCCTCCTGGTTGGGAAAAAGGGCCAATTGCCCTAAGCAAAACCCAACTTGCCCAAATAGATTTGGTTGTAAGCTATGACGTTACTCTCAGACTTTCTGAATTGTTAGCTTACATAGCAGAAGTATTTCAAGGCAAGAGACAATGGTTGTTGTGGAGAATGCTCTCCGTTCCTCATTAACCCCTACAAATATTTCATTTTATGGATTAAGCGACGTCTTCTTCTTCTTCATCATTTTAGATTAGACCTTAAGGCCTTTTATATTCAGCATTTTCTTGAAAAATGGTTTGCAAACTCTTACTCAACCTTTTCAATGTTCTTCAATTTAGTTTTTCTTTTTTGACTTTCCATGGAGTCCTGAGCAATGCGTCTTATTAAAATTTCGTAAATTTCTCTGGTTTAGCTAATTGATTGTCGGCTGGGTTACCAAGTCCAGTATATGCACTTCGACTCTATGTTCCTTTGCGCGCCCCTTACCCTATCTCTGTCAAGGCAAAGCGCGGGACAATCAAAGATATGTGCGAAGTTGTTTCCTCCTCTTCTTCGCATAGTCTACAGAGTGTATCTCCTCTGTATAAACCCAGTTTTTGTAGATGTCTTATCAGATGGCAGTGGCCTGTAATAAGTCCCACAGGGCCCGTCTTATCTGGGTATGTCCTAAATGGAGTACGTCTTGGCATGCTGCGCTTTGATCCACGCCTCTATCGCTGTCCGGATGCCTCGTTTGGGTACTTCAAATACAGGTTCTGGTCCTATAAACGGGGTGCACGCGCCACTTTTTGCGAAGGTATCTAATTTTTCATTGCTTTACACACCTACGTTCCCTGGAACCCATATGAGTCGAACTGAGATAGACATTTTCTCGTTAATTTCGAATTAATTCGAGGTATTCAAGCCCTTTTAAGGCTGCTTGACTGTTAGATAAAATGCTTATGCGTTGTCGAGTATGGTTTAGCTTAGCTAGTAATATATGTATAATTGTAATTCGTCCAAAAGTTGCTGGAATAAGTCATTGACTGTAAAGGTACTGTACTAGGTCAAAATACAAATTGGTTTAAGTAGATTCCACAGCTGTGTTTTCCAAATTATCCCACTTTCTGTGACAGTTTCCGAACCATGCTGGAGCTTTGTTTTGTATAAGATTTAGAAATTAATTTTTTCCAAAAGTGTAGAATCTAAAAGTAGTTCAACTGTTTTAAAATTTAGGTAACATTTCTGTTATTTCAGATCAACTTTGGCCAAATTTCCATGTTGCATGGTTTTAAAAAATTGTAGCAACTTTACAAAATGTACAGTAAATTCTTATACACGCTAAAATTAGGTAAACCTTTACTCTTAATCATTAATCTAATTAAAGCAGCCTAACCTAAATGAAGCATCTTCTACTCCTGTTAATACTTAATCAATACATTTACTGTTAGCAAGTCTCTATTTTTTTTTTGCTTGGCATCTAAGGCCATATAACGTTTTATGTTTCTAACCACTTAACGAACTCCAAGAATTAGAAAGCTGGATTAACTTTCTAAACATCTAATTGGTCTTTGGAATCAAGCTACTCTAAATTAATTTTGAAGTTGAATTACTACTTATGTGTAAGTCGAATTAGTAGCAACCTAATCATAAGTTACATAGAAAATATCTTAATAAGGTGATATTCCGCATACTAAGAGAATAGTAAACCATTCTAATTATAAGTAAAAGCGAAAGCTTCCTGGAGAACCAGAAATTAAGATCCCTCCTTTATCTATTACATCATTCATTTTTCATAAGGATAAGTGCTCCTTGAAACCTGATTATAACTTAACTTATAGATTCCTTTTTTTGTACGTCTGGAAACGACAATTAGACAGAATCTCCAATTTAGTAGAACACTTAAGAATTCAGTAGTTTGATACGCTATGCTACTACGTATCATTAAACTAATAATGTAGCCAGTAACGATGTTGTTAGTACAGAAGCTCTTCTTTAAATCACTATAAAATTTTCTTGATAACATAATACGAGTTGTTATATTGCAAGCTATGATACCGTATAAATATCATCTGAAAATAATGATCCAGATTTTACGTATCGTACTTAGAACCAGAAACAATTTATTTGTTTGTGTTCGTTGTACGGTACGTTAAGATGAATTTTAACAAAATTGTTTCGTTCGAAAGGTATGATACACCCGAAGAAGTCATTTAACAACTTCTAAAGGAAATCTTATAGAATGTTTCATAAATGGTTGTAAGAAAATCGTATAAATTCCCGTCATAAAAAATGAAAATTTTATGCTGCACCTCAATCGTTAAGAAAAGGAAAGAATGGCTGTGGATGTAATCTGGCTTACATTGTAACAATCAAGAGGATCTAAGTTCGCGCGTCTGCTTTTTGATGTAATTCTGTCGTCTACATCAACCATTAGTTCCAACAGGATGTCACCATTTATCACAGAAAGAAGAGGGTTATAAATAAAATTGATAGAAACGATCACCGTGCGTAGCTCCTTTTCTAAGCTTGGGCCAAGTTTTTGGAAGAAATTAACGAAATTCTCTAAAATCTCATGTTTTGTCACGAGTTTAAAAAATTAGTAATTTACTCAAGTCTATCAATTGATACGCTTAAAGACAAATAAAGACGTCTACTATATAGTTTAAGAAAGGACTAAAATAAAGTTTGTGTGTCCTTGAGAAAAATTGAACTCGTTAATCCTGATTATTCGTACGCTTCTGAAGTTAGTAGTAGGTAATTGAATTCCAGCGATCATGTAAGGGAGCAAGAGCAAGGATAATCCATTCTGGGCTTGTTCAGTTGACCTATAAAATTGTTTTTGTTTCTTTATGATCCCGAAAGGATAGCATTAATCGAACACGTAGTGAACAAGCCTTTATGCGCAGTCACAAAGGACTGATTGCAGGAGACAAGGCAAATTGATATTGCTACCCGTGCGGCCTACTCGGCCTTCTGACCAGTTCCGTAAGGAGCATTGTCCTGTAGGATGACCACTTGAGAAGCCTCGCGATCACGCACGGAGCAGGGTTGTTTGTTGCAGATCACTTGATCTACTTCCCGATAGAATTCGTTTATATAAGGGTTTTCGACCGGCAAAAATGCATTGAGCCGAAAGAAATATTCAGAAATCAAATACAAAGAGAGGGTATTTTTACGAAAATGTTACTCCTGACGTATGAGCAGGAATGACTCGGAGTTTCAGAGGCGATTGTTGTATTTTAAATGTACCTACCTCTTCAAAACGGAAATAGACGGTTGCCCTCGGGGTTACACCGGAATGTTTTTTTAACTCCTCTCTGTTATTTATAGCGGCCTTTACTTTGAATATTTTATTAAATCTTCTTGCAAATCTAGGTTGGTAGGTTGGTACAAATATGTTGTGTTATAACATCCCCACATCTCAAATTTATTTATTCCAAGGTTATTAATTGTGAGCTCTTTCGAGCACTGTATTTATCTAGCTAATGCGTTATCACATCGACTCGACGTAACTAACTAGTTATGGTATTATCAAACGATTTTTCTGGAATATCAATGCAGTTAATAGCCTTAATTTTTAGTAGTTTGCCGTAAGGAGCTTTATGGGGATTTCTTTGAAGCTTTTGGAATCTTTATTTTAAATTTCCATCTCAGCATATGCGCCGATTTTTCAGAATCATTACTAAACAGGTACTCAATTCAAGATTAATGTACTATGTGTAACAAGGAAAAATAATTACAGAGCTCATAAAAACATTTTTATATATAATACAGCTAATCATATTTGTCCAAGAAATTTTAAGTGCTAGTTGCCAATTTTTCCTACTTATGGGAACAAATAATTCCGATTAGTTACTGGAAAGAATCGACAAAAGAGAAAACAACATTGAAGGTTTATACTAAGATGAGAAAATGCTCAGAAGAACTACAACAAAAACTGAAAAAATTACAAGAAAAATGTGGAAAGAAAACAAATTTGGAAACCTGTAAAAAATGCTATCCTAAACGCAGAGTTAATAATAAATAAATAAACTAAGATAACAAAATACAAGGTTTGGCAGAAAAATAATGAGACTCATTTTATTTTAACCATGAATTTTATTCTTTTTACAAATCAAGGTTATCCTCTTCAAAGTAGTTGCCTTGGGCAGCGGAGAAGATTTTCTGTTGATCGTGGCAGTCCTGGAAGGTTTCTGCTGGAATGACTTTCAACTCGTCGTTTACGCTCTTGCGGATATTATCCAAAGTACCAAAATGGGTCATTTCAAATGGTTTTTCAGCCGGGTGAATAAGAAGAAGCCATAGAGACTGAGCTTCGGCAAATAGGGGAACCACAAGAATGCTTGTTTCTGCCAAAAATTCGTTGATGGAGACTGCCGTGTAACATGGGACGTTGTTGTGGTGCAGCATCTCATAATCTGATTGACAATAAACCAGTTCAAATTTAACTCGCGACTGATTATTCTCAACTGAATCGACGGTTTTACATCACAAGAGCCCTCACTCTTTCCACATTGTCGTCCGCTTTTGTGGTTGAAGATCTTCCCTCACGAAGTTCGTCTTTCATTTCAGTCTAAGTCCTTATGCCATCTGAACACTTGTGCCTTGGATAGGGAATGTTCTCCAGAAGCCCTTTGCAACTTTTCATAAGTCACAGTAGCGAATGGGCCAAGCTTTACACAAAATTTGATAGCACGACTTTAGTCCATTTTCCTAATGCACCTCACAAACACACTTCACTTCAGACACTTTCAACAACCGCGTAGCAATTGTAACAAGTTTAAACTTCTACTTTTTCAATCAAACCTCGTACATGGCCAATTTTTGATGTTTGAAATATCCTAAAATATTAATTTGTTCTATGAATTTTTACAATACTTAAAAGCGAACTAAAATATCAACCAAATTGTGATGATTTTAATTAACTATGCTGAATTGTAAGATTTCCGCGCGGAATCACCATACCACTTAGAATTTGACCCAAGATCATCCAAATTTTAGCTAATTATAATTATAAATATTAAAAAGAGGCCTTTGGTGTCTGAATTTGATATAAAATATGAAAGAAATTGGGCGGTTTTGACTGATCTTAGAAAATTAAGCAAAAATAATGCAAAATTAGTTGAAATGAAGCTGATATTTGTACTTTAAAAGGGCCTGAAAATCAAGTAAAATATAGCAAAATTTTTGTAATTTTTAAAAGAGGGCTAAAGTATTGAGATTTATTTATTTAAAGACGATTGGTGAGAAGTGCAGGAGGCGGAGCCAGTAACAAAGACAGGCTTCCATATGTCCGATAGGTAATCACCAGTGTCACGATTCAAGTTTTCGGGGGTCTTGATGATTTCAATGGCCTCACGGATTTTCCTGTTGAAAAAATAAGGGACATTGGCAATGATCGAACATTTTTCAAACAATATCTTATGGCTACTGTCGTGATACGTCGATAGATACGTGTGTGCACTGAGCGACCAGTTTCCCCAGTGTACACTAGGCCACAAGAACAAGGGTGCTATAGACGCCCCTTGATAACAAGGGTTGAGACTTATCTTTTACTGAAGGGAGTATTTTGGAGGGGTTTGAAGATGGTTTTAATATTAAGTTTTTTGAGAATCCTACCTATGCAATCAGTAACTTGGCGAATGTAGGGCAAGAAGGCAGTAACCTGGGGTTACAGGTATTCTGAGGACTTCCACGATGTGAAGGGTGTAATTGTTTTTCGATGACCTTCCTAAGTAAAATACTCTTTTTGCAGTTTTCATACAATTTTCAAATCTTAAAATTCACCTGTTGATGTTACTGCAAACAATTTTAAAATTTAACTTTTCAGAATTTTTGTTTATGTTTCTAAAATTTTTAGATGTTGAGTACTTTCTGAAGTTTGAAGGTTTCTTTTTCTGTTGTTGCCATACCGAGGGATGGTGTTTCCGGGATGAAAGCTTCAACCTGAGTGAGTGAGATGGTTTTTTTAAATTGTCGGAATGTCTAAAACTGTTTTGGGTTTTTCATATCTGGCAAGCTTTGCCATTAGAGAAAAAAGGACAAATTGTAATAGATCACGTAAAAAAATCATACAATAAAAATGATAAAATAATTTAAAACCTATTATAAAAATAAAGAAAAGGTGAATTTCTAGTAAAGAATAAACGAAACCAAGAAAGAAAGGAGAAGAGCGTCAAGATTCCATAAAAATGAACAAGGAATACCTCAAGCAAAGCAGCAGGATAAGTTAGAGAGATGGACAGAAACCTTATTAAAACCACGAAAAGCATAAAACGCATCAAGAACTAAAAAAAGTGACGAAGTTCAGATTGAAAACATAGATTTATGAAAAATAAAGGAGCCACCTAAATTACAAAATTTATTTGTTAAGAGCCGACGAAATAACAGGAATCCTGAGATCCGATTAGCTTCTAGAAATAATCGATAAAAGGGAGAAAAACATCGAGGGTTTATACTAACATGAAAAATACTTAGAACAACCCCAGCAAAAATTGGAACAATCACAAGAAAGAGACAAATCTGGAAACGTCTAAAAATGATATTCTGGGAGCCAAGTTAACAGTGACTAACAAGAAAAGGAAGCTCTAATAAAGCAATTGTTGTCAAGAGGTAGAACAACAAAGAATACAGAAAAGTAGGTGCAGGTAAAAGGGAAACACAAAGAAAGCAAATCATAAAATCAAACTGATAGCAGAATTGCAAAGCTACTTCAGGAATAAGGAAATGGAGAATTTCTACCAAAGAATAAACAGAATTAAAAAATGGAAAGAGGATATTCTACAAAAAGGAAGAACAGATACCACAAGCAAACCAAGAGAATAAGTTACAAAGATGGACCACGAAAAGCATAACAGATCAAGAACAAGATAACAAGAAATTAGTGACGAGTTCAGACCGAAAACAGATTTAGAAACAAATAAAGAAGCTTCTTAATTACAAAAAAGTTACATTGTTAACAACTCAAAAAATCCTGGGAAAATAATTATAAAATTTTATACATATATTTTCGTTGTTTCTATTCTATTTTTAGCCTAGGAAATACAAACGGCAAGAAATTCAGAGTAGCCGTATCGATTATTTAAATAAAAAGCAGTAAATCTAAGCTTCTTATTCAGTAGGTGACGCTAAACAACAATAAACCTGCAGTAATCGAGACCGGCCTTTGATTATAATTGTGGTGAACGACCTTAGCGCAATGACAGGCCGATGACACCAACTGGCGTTACTTGACCAGTACATTCTGAAGTTGACTGGAAATACAAGAATCCCTAGTAATAGCTTAAATAAAACAAACACCAGCGTAAAAGAAAGTCGTAGAAGTAGCTGTTAGATACTGCAAGTGTTTACCTTCGCAAGAATGCAATAATGGAAGGTTGAACTTGAAAAAAAAATTATAGCCTCACTTCTTTCGTATTCTTCTACTGTTAAAGCCGAAGCAGTCGTAAGACCTCCTTTTAATAGGTTCTTGTAAGCGAATAATATACATTTATTAACGTTGCCTTAATTATATTGTTAATTTTATGACATACTATTAAAGTTTTACATTCTGCTGTTGAAGTGCGAAAACTTTTATTTATGTGCATCTTCGGTTTAACAAGGTATTCCAAGTAAAAAACAGCAATTATTTAAATAATATATGTGTCGCAATTACAAATCCAATTTTCTCCAACCATGGGCCTTAAAACCCTCTAAAAAAAGACATTTATTTCCTATAAATGTCGAATGTGAAATGTTAAGAGGATTCGTGTTTTTTCAAGCATATAAAAGATTATTTTTGAGAAATTCGTGTGTCACTCTTTTTTTGCCGAATCCTAGAAGCATTCATAAGAATCTTCGAATTCGAAGTAATTGAATGAGACAGTGTTTTAAATGGTTAATGCGATAACGTCACGGTTAAAGAATGAAATACACTTTGACGTCAAATTTAATAACTGTAAAACCTGTTCCAAAAATAAATTTAATTCGGGTTACTAATACAAAGGCTACTATAAATCTGTTTTATTGGATAAGCAATAGCGAATCCTGAATATTGAGACATTAATTAAACATTTACGTAGGCGATTTATGAATTATGAAAAGCAAAATGAATATAAAATCTCCTTACAAATTTTTAATCGTAGATAGTTTCTAAACAAATTACCGTTGTTTGTTTATTCAGTGGGCAACATCCAGGCTTGTTATTAGAGTAGTTTAATTTAGAGCCATACTTATTGTTATAAATTAGAAGATGTTAAATTATGGTACATTCAGATTTGGACACGCAGATTATTTGAATGAAACGATTAACATGAGTTAAACAACTGAAATTACTAGAACTTGAAGATAAACCTCGAAGAAGTAAAAAACGAGAAAATTAATGTACAAATAGAAGACTTCCAAAATATATTAAAAGAAAATTAAGCAAATAAGAGCAAGCAGAAGACAACGAAGTGGATTAAGAGATGCGCTTCTAAAAGCAGCCAAAAAGGTATGTGGATTTAGCAGGGTGGGCACCTATAAAAGAAGGACATCATGGATCATGGTGGAATGATGAAGTAAGAAAGTTAATAAAAATCAAGAAGAAATTATGGAAAGACTATTTTCAGAATAAACCTGATTCAAATTTCCAGGCATACAAGAAGCAAAGTAAAGAAAAGCTAAACCAAAGTCGCGGAAAGAGCTCCGAAGGAAAGGAAGCAAATACTAAAAAGAATCAAACAAAGATCTACTAGGTAAAACAAAATTTTCAAGATAAATCAGAGTATAAACTGTAAGAAATCAAGAATTAACTCATCTAGACGAAATTGTTAGTAGATCGAAAGAGTACTTTGAAGAATTAAAAGAATACGAATGAACCTGAAGACACAGACCCGACCAAAACAAACCAAAAACGTTAGTACAGAATGAAGCTCAAGTCCCGAGTTGCGGTAGCTAGGTACCCCAGTACAGTACTGCCACTGAAACCCTAAACAATTTGTAGATTAATTAATTGCTATTAAATTAATTAATTAATTAAAAACAGATGCAACGGTTACGTATACTTGGCTTTCGAAGTTGTTACTTCCCTTGGGAAGTAAGTTAATACATGCTTACCTAAACTGTATTCAAGTTAAATATAGAGTGGATGTAAACAAATACATGCGCTGTTCACGTGCTTGAAAGAAGCAGGGTAGTATTAAGGAAATTCGTAAAGATTTCCATATAAACCAGTATAGCAAAAACATATTTAAAAAATCAACTAAAAACAAATTTGAAATGATGTTAATAATTAGACATTTGGTATTGAATAACATTTTATAAAGAACATCTTTATTCGATGATAAAGTTAGGTACAATAAATAAAATAATTTTAAGCCGGACATGGACTGATATCAACGACGTGTAATTACAGGATGCAGTGGTGAGGGTTCAGCTAATCGCATTAGCCAAAATGCAGCACAGGTGCTGATCACGCATTGATCACGCGCCGATCATTGTTTACATCCACTTTATCTTTAACTTGAATGAAGTATAGTGTTATTTCAACCAATAAATAAATCGTCAAATCAAACCACTTTCTTCAAATACGATAAAATATCAAATGGTAAATGCAAATCAACATGAGAAAAAATTTATTTATTGAGTATAACGTCTAAATTTAGAAAGTATTTTACTATATTTTATAAAGCAATCACAATATATAGAATATTGATTGCATAATTCAAATTTAGCACTGTAAACATTTTCATAAACGTTACTTTATTTTTTGCAGTTAAAAGTACAAGGAGTCTCTTATAGCTAGAAGTTTATTCTCATCGTATTAATTCGTTGTTTTATTCAATAGCGTTCATGCTGTGATGTAAACTACATAAAGTGTTATTATTTTCTTTTTGTAAAAAGACCAACTTAACGAAACTTGTAACAGCTTGAAAACAATTTGTTTTAAAAGGTTTAAAGACAAGCTATATTATTCAAGGATTTATAAATTTCACTGTCCGCAAATGTTCATGGATATGGATATTTTAATTACATTTTATTCGGCCACATTTAACTTACTCGCCGCCTTAAATTAAAATAAATGCAACAAACTTTAAACTAACCATACCTGCTACAAACTGGAAAAACTTTTAAAATTATTCTAAATTATTCTGCAGTTAAATACGAGTCATATATGAGTATTTTATGTGCATTTGCCTTAGGGTGTACATAGCGAACGGAATTTACAATTCAGGAGCTGCCATTACGGCCTTATTTTCTATGATTTATGAACGTGTTCATTAAACAGAGGAAATCAGGTGGCCTACAGGAGACAGCATAAGGTTACGCACCCCTTAAAGGAGGTTTAGGTCGACTTCCCTCTTGCGGTGTGTCGTAGTTTAAGGCGCCATAAGTTTCAGAAATGGATCTCATCGCTTATCTTCATCAGGACCTCTTAACCATCGCCCGCGGTACCGATACACTTATAAAGATCGTATCGTATATGATTTACTGCTAACTATTATTTAAATAACTCGTCGTAATCGGACAATTTACTGCCTACGACTTGTTGACACCTCTCGCATTTTTAAATTAGTGCTCGGTTGTTCTCATCCTCGGTTCGTTAATAAATAAATAATTTAGGTGCCTTTTTAAAGCTCGCTACAATAAAACCCCGGTGTGAAGTTAAATTCTTGCACGTGCGATAATTGAAGATAGAAGGAACGTGGTTTAGATTTAATTACAAAGGTATTGTGTTCTCGCATCGTATATCAAAACTCAATTAACTCTTTACGATTCCTATTGGTTCCGAACAACAGAAAAACTTGTTAAAAATTAATCTTCGATATTATGAATGACATTAGTGATCAGCACGACTTGTGAACCTTAATTACAACTATCTTAATCTTAACTGCTCGATGGGAACGAAACATTTGTTTAACAGCCGCTAATGAATTTCTAATCAGGTATAATAAGTGTGGTGCGTGTTTTAATCGTTTTGTTCCAGGAGTCTCCGTCGGCGATGACTGTAATTATTTTACGTTCCTCTAAAAATAATCTGGTTAATATTCAGGAGCAAGGTACGACCAAAACAGTGTGTCATTGCCGTGTAATTTACGGATAGAATTTTGAATACATGAATACAAAAACGTAGGACGTTTAGTTAATTGGATTAGCTGTGAATATACAAAGTACCAAAACGAAAATCGGAGAGGGTAACCGAGAAAATCGACACAGAAGCGGTTTGCGTTCAAAACCAGGTTCGCGTCAAACCGCCTCCTGGCTTGCCTTACACTATACAATTGATTCATTAGATTTTATCTGTCTTGCGGGGGCCCCAAATACTATCGAACAGAGAAGGGTTGGACAAGTTTATTTTACGTTGTACTACGTGTTACGCGAATACCACTGAATGCCTAACACCTTTTTTTCTCAAACCCCCTTTTTCCTGAACAGGTGATTTAGTTTTAAAACGGCCAGGAAAAACATCAACTAGGGCTTGAATAAACCGAGTAAAATATAAAAACAGGTATTCTAGCAAATTCCATTAAACGAGAAACTAATACGAGATCGATATTAATTCCGAACGTGACAACGGCGTACCCTATTGTTACCATTAAACATAAAATGGCTGCTATTATTATCGGTTATTGAACATTAAATTCTAACAAATAGTAGGTAATTATATTAATGCGCATTTAAACTGGTAATTTATAACTCGTCCTTATACGAAGAGTCGTTTCTTCTCTGTAACAATGAAAAGTGAATGAGTATTTTACATTTATTTTCCAAATTGCATTTTTATAATTCCTTCATGTTCTACAAGTCATTGAATTCAACAGTTATGAATTAGTTACAAAGTTTATTCAAGTATTTTAGGAAAAATCAATGCCAGTTATAAATACGATTACGAATGATGGCAAGAGATGTCGCTACACGTAGACATCTGTCATCTGTAATACGAACTATAAAAGCAATATGTGACTAGAAGCTAGGGTGGCGTAGTGGTAGAGCGTCAGGCTAGCGTTACGTTAGTCCTTGGTTTGAATCTCTCAATGCACAGAATTTTCCTGCAGCCTGGAGATCGGTATCGAGTCCTGGTGACCATTCGTCGCCTAAGAGGTAGAGTAACAAGGTCCTACACGTATACAATTACATACTTACATTACACATATGGTGCAGTATGTAGGTAATAAAACCGCGCACCAATCACCTAACCCGCAGAGTGAGCGGAATTGTGCATTGCACCCGTAATACCTCATACATTAACGCGCCAACACGTCCCTATGTCTCAAAAGCTAGCATTCGCAATCTATTGTGGTATCAAGGTTTTTTTTTTATATTGCCGTCGCACGTACATATACACACACTATTGCATTGCAGCCCGTCATAAGCCTTGGCCTCCATTCGTCACGGTTTTCGGTTAGGTTGGTCCAGTTTGTTGTCCCTAACGGTGTCCATTCACCGACCTGTCGGTCTGCCTCTTGGTCTTCGGCCTTCTGGTGTTTGGACAACTACCCTCCATACTACTCTCTCCCTCAGCATTCTCCATATGTGCCACAGCCACTTCAATGTCTGAGCTTCGATCCACTTGGCAGTTCTAGCTCTTCTTGAATATAATATATGTATATCTCTTATTTCGTGGTCCATTACTTATCTCCATCTTCCTAAGTTATTATCATATTTAGGCCGGTATATTCTTTGTAGAATTTCACAAATTTGTTTAATAGCTCTTGGTGTTGTTTATTGAGGGTCCAAGTTTCACATCCATAACTTACTATCGGGCGTATCAATGTCTTGTAAAGTCTTTTTTTAAGAGTTTAGAACACAAGAGTTTGTCCAGCGCAAATGAAGCTCGATTTTCTACTAAGAATCGGGCCTTTAATTCATTGGTTTTCTTGTTGGGAAAATAGCTGAAGATCTGGTTAATCAATCTCACTGTGTTCGTTCGTGCCACGTGATCATAGAAGGCAATCCTCCTTTTTCGCGTTGTGTCTGATATCTTATCCAAGTGTTTGTTTAGCTCGTGGTTGTGCCGCCTTCTGTATCTTCCGCTTTTTTGACCGGATCCAGAATGTTTCCGAGGCTCTTTCTTTCTTTCTTTGGCTTTTAATTTCTCCATCAGATCTTTCCTATTCATCACGAGGCATTCCGTTGCATGTAGGACCTCCGGTTGGGTGACCGTGCACTAGTGTCTGAGCTTGGCGTTGAAGGATATTGATTTTTTAATGTAAACACCTTTAGTTAGCTAGTACGCCATTTCCATTTTGTTGATTTAAACTTTTTTGTTCGCTTGATTTTTCTCTGTCCCACTTCTAACTCTCTTGGAGTCGACTTGATGTTCGTTATGAACTTCGTTTTCTCAAAGGAGATTTGGAGGCCCGCTTTTGCCCTTGAGTTGGTTGATTCGTCTTGCAGTCTTGTCTAGATAGTCTACTGTCAAATTCATACTCCTACAGTTCAGTATCACGCCGTTTTAAACACCCTCCTTACTCATCTCTTTGCGCCACTTACGGATGACTTTCTCGAGGATACAGTTTAATAGTAAACGCGAGAGTCCATCTTCTTGTCTGGCCCTCGTTCTAATTTCGAATGCGTTTGAGATCTCTCTCCTAAATTTTACTTTAGAGTGTTGGTCAGGGTCTGTTGGATAATCGTCCTTGTTTTGTTAACTAACAGTATGGTTTGTTACCGGTGACATATGGTCAATCGTTCCATGTCATAAATTTTGTTTCTACTTCATTGATTACTAGTCCCATTCCCTCTGCAGCTTTTTTTGTGTTTTTTACAGCCTTTTTTATTTCATATTCAGATCTTGCCATGATTACCAAATCATCAGCAAATGCTAGGCACTGATTACGATTACCATAGATTGTTCCTTGTCTGTTTATACGGCTTTCGCATATGATTGATTCCAGTGCTAAATTAAATAACACCGCAGACAATGTCACCTTGTTTTAAGCCTCTTATAACCCTAAATTCTCTTGACAATTCGCCATTTACCTTAGTCTGTTGGTTATGTTGATAGCTTGTTGCTAGTATTGCTCTGAGAATACATAGTTGGTCTGTTACAGATCTTTCACCTCTAAACCCACTCTGATACTCTCCTAATACTTTTTCCTGAATGATACTAGCTTGTTCTTAATCGAGGTATTCCTGCTAAATATCAATATGTATATGTTAAAATTAAATTCTATGTTGTTACCTTCGATTGTCATTCTTCTCTAGCTCCTATGATTGTGGCTGTCACTTTTCTTGTATTTATTCTCATATCGATCATCTTTAGTTGTCCGTTTAATACATTAATAGTTATTTGAAGTGCTTCTTCTGTTTTCCAATAATTACCACGTGGTCGGAATATCGTGGTTCCAGTTTGCAATATCTAACTTTGTACCTCTGCAGGTTTGGTTTGTATTCTGTTATGACTTCCGCAAAACTTACGTTAAAGCAGAAATGAGCCCAAAATGCATCCTTTTACATAAATTTCTGTGCTCATGTATGGACCTTCTATGTACTCTATTTAATCTTCTTTTATCTGTTACTTCCCAAACTTTACTTCTTTTGACACAAAAGATACTAATTCATAATACGTTTAAAGAAACACCCTGTATTTAAAGAAGAAACGCTGAAACTACGAAGTAACCTTTTCTTCTTTGATTTAAAACCATTTTCAGTCTGGAATTTTGGCAAGAAATCAAGTTCGAAGTGTTTTCCTTCAGAATCTTGTTAATACGTAGTAAATTTTACGCGAAGGATTGGGCACATGAAAAGACCAAAAGTGCAGGCAATTAAAGGGCCCGCGCTTTCAGCGGCAGCGGTGCGATATAAATTGGTGCGGATATTTTAAGATTTATCCGGTCACATTTCAGCAGAACTACGGTCATGGCCAATAATATGTAACTTTTTTATTGGCCAACTTTATGGAACCTCCTGGCTTACTATAACCGAAACTTTCGGCTTCGAACATTAACATCAAGTGTAAAAAATTGGATCTTTATTGCTCCACCGAAATTGTTAATAGAAAACTGTATAAAATTACGATAAATCAACATTTATCGGTTTCTGTATTAAATTTGTTACAAAGCAGATTAATTGAAGTGAAGAATTGTATCTGTTTATTCGTAAGGGAAAAATGTTAAACGGAACTAATGAGTTAAGTTATTTGAAAGCGTACGAAAATTACGGACTAATAAAGTGTCTAAAATCGGTCTGGAAGCTTTCGAGAAGCAAGCGAACTGTTATGCTGCCAATTCTGCAAGGACCGTGCAGCCTCTGTGGTTGATTTTCAATGTTCGCAGGACTACAAAAGGGAAATGTTCCAATTTAATTAAGCAAGTTAGTTCTCTTCCACCGTTAAGAATTTCGAAGAGTCAAGTTTGTAGCCTAACTTTATAAACGGTTACGTTTTACAGACTTGATTAAAACAATAGTAGACTTTGTTTCGTTCGATTAGTTTGCCTTTCTCGAATAATTATGTCTAACAAATTGCCAGGTAATTCGATTTTAGAAATTACTTCTCGGCTAATTAGTACTTTTCCGTTTGGGGAACGGTTTGAATAAGTTCGTCGGCGAAATTAAAAAATATAATTTGAAGGGTTTCGGTCTCAATTTCATAAATGAATTTCTATGTCTGCTTAAGCGAACGAGTAGTAGGGAGGTTAACCGGAACAATTTCCGGACACAAATCCCTAGAAAAGTAATGCCAACCAACCTAACGGCTCGTACACTGGACAATTCCTTCCCAAGAACAGTCACAGAATCAGACATAAAATCAATCGAGATAATCTTTGATTCCTTTAATGGTTTCTGGGGTTTAACTTGTTTTATGGGTCGGATTATTTCCGGTTGTGCATGGCTGACATTGTTGCAGTTCTATCTGCTCGAAGTATTCGCGATATAATGGTACTGCTGACCGGAAGGGTCGCATTAAAATCAAAATATGACCAACAATAAAATTGAACCTTGTTCCGGCTTACGTATTGAAAATTGCCGATATCCAATGCCGTGTTTTGATGTTACGCTTCCCTTGTACAATCGATCCTTTTTACATTCACCAATAGCTAAGTAATTGAAATGAATGTTACCAAACACTGAGTGAACTCATCAA
The DNA here is from genome assembly GCA_963082815.1 of Melanotus villosus. Lineage (NCBI taxonomy): Eukaryota > Metazoa > Arthropoda > Insecta > Coleoptera > Elateridae > Melanotus > Melanotus villosus. The sequence continues at coordinate 57,970,204 of OY720425.1, forward strand.
TCTTTTTGTGAAAAGTTTTGAAATGTACTAAAAATGTCAATAGATGAAAAATTATTCTGTTTTTGTGCGCTTTATTCCACATTCATTGAAGGGAAAATCCGGTCTAAGTCGTACAATCTATATTGCGGTGGAATTTGTTTGTTTCTTATTCGTTTTTCGAAAGTGCGTTTCTTGATTAATTCTTCTTCTTCTTGTTCGACAGAAAGAAAAATGCCGGGAATTCCTGGGTATCCAATAGGCCCTAATCTGAATACGCATTTAGATGGAAATTATGGAGACAACCTGTGCTTCAATTATATTCCCAAATTACTGTCAACCAGTGTTATTTTATTATCGATGACAAATCGACATAAAATATTGACGCACCATTTAAAAACTAAACGTTAATTTATTCCTCAAGCTTACTTTTACATTATTTATTATTAAATACAATAAGACGCGCCTAAATAAGCATAAATTCCTGAATACAAACACACTTTCCTTTATATTTATATAAGGTTTACTGGCTAAGTTCACTAGGGCCGTTCACATTATTGTTAATTATTGTGATTAAGTTAACTTATAGTCATTTATACACTTCAGTGATCACGTAGACGTAGACTACTTGCACATATCTCTATTAGGAAGGAGCACTTTTAATCTCTGCCCGAAAGTAGGACATCTTGTGGTAATCTTGGTTTTAATCGCGTGGCGATTTCCTTCCTAGGTTGTGCGGAGCTGTTGCAGGGCAATTGTGGAGGTTATCGAATAATTTCGTAGCTGTAGTTTTTATATGTTCTTCTATGCTTGGTATTTCTAATTCTCGGTGAAATTGAATGTTCCGGACATACCAATCGGAATTGGTGGCTATCCTCAGAACCTTATTTAGTAATGTCTGTATCTTCTTGAGATTAGTTTTGCTTGTGGTACCCCAAATTACGCAGGTATATATTATAATTGGTCGACTGATACCTTGGTATAACAGTTGAGAACACTCGACCTTTTTTATTTAAAATGGGATATAATGTGGCAATTCTTGCATAGCCTTCTTGTATATATTTTTTGACATGCAGGGATGCAGGCGCCTATCTTTTGGATTCCATGATATGGGTTGATCATTAATGGTGCTGCACGATTTTTGACATTTTGACGATTTGAACCTTTAGTTTTTCCCTTGTCTTTTTTAAAGTGTTTTTTAAGCATGACAATTTAATTCATGTATAAAAAATCGCATAAGCCGCGGTGTTTTTGTCACTTTGACAGCGGATAAAAGTTTGCCCTAACTTTTATCCGGCTAAAACACTACCTTAACTTTAGTTGCTATGCAACTTTGCCTTGTACGTTTAATAATTGTAGCTTCAATACCAAATAAAAAAAATAATTTTGTATTGTTCATTCATTAAATTGTCTCGCCGAATTACACTCGAGGTTTTATTTAGTCAGGATAAATATTTATTTGCAAAACTCAAACTAATATTGCTTTACAGCAATTAGACTGGAAAAATTGACAGCAGATAAAATCAACTCCGGCCTTCGGCCGTCGTGATTTTATCTGCTGTCAATTTTTCTCGTCTAATTGCTAAGCAATACGTTTTCGTTGCAAAAAATATTTATCCGACTAAATAAAACCTCTTGTGTAATTATATTCGACAATTTAATTCATGTATAAAAAATCGCATAAGCCGCTGTGGTTTTGTCACTTTGACAGCGGCTAAAAGTTTGCCCTAACTTTTATCCGGCTAAAACACTACCGTAACTTTAGTTGCTATGCAACTTTGCCTTATACGTTTAATGATTGTAGCTTCAATACCAAATAAAAAAATTAATTTTGTATTGTTCATTCATTAAATTGTCTCGCCGAATTACACTCGAGATTTTATTTAGTCAGGATAAATATTTATTTGCAAAACTCAAACTAATATTGCTTTACAGCAATTAGACTCGAAAAATTGACAGCAGATAAAATCAACTCCGGCCTTCGGCCGTCGTGATTTTGTCTGCTGTCAATTTTTCTCGTCTAATTGCTAAGCAATACGTTTTCGTTGCAATAAATATTTATCCGACTAAATAAAACCTCTTGTGTAATTATATTCGAAAATAATTTGCCTGTTCTGCCTATTAGAACCGAATAACCGCCAAAAGTTTTTTTATAAGGACTGAGTTTCAATCACAAAACTAATTTCTACATAGAGACGTCTTTGATGTCAACCCGAAAGGGACACAAATAAGTATTTAAGAAACATGAACGTTAAAGGAGCTAAAGAAATATGTTTATCCACGACTACTTAATAATCTGTCAATTATTCATGTGTTTGGTCACTCATAATGCTATCCATTATACACTGACAGCAGTGTATAATGATTATTCAAGATGTCATGGTAACATCATTGTCTATGGTGTATAATGAAGGAAATAGGTTATGTTTCTAATCCTAATTGACAGATTATTGACAAGTCGTCGATAAATTTTAATCAAAAATTCTTCGTATTTGTGTTCGTGGATAAAGTATAGTATACGACTCGCTATAATGGCTATTATTACCTCGGATAATTGCAAAACTCGCTCGCAAGCTCGCTCATGTTGCAAACATTATCCTCGGTAATAATAGCCTACATTATAGCGTCGTGTATAATATACTATTCATTGACAGTTTGTTATAAAAAGCTTCTCATTATATAAGAACTCTCTTCTGGATTGTTCATCTTAGCGTCCATAAATTTGTTAATAAGTTTAATGAAAAATAATTCACACAAAACTCAAGCGTATAGGAAAACTAAGCTGTCAGGTGTGTCTTATGACTTATGACTTTCACAGTACGAATTTGTCAATCGAAAAACTCAAGAACAGTTGAACAGTCTTATGCAGATTTTAATTAAATTTTGTTTTCAATGCGACTAAAAAATTTAAATAATTCTAAATAGAAGCAATCAAAAAGGGGGCGTTAAAAATTAAATTTCAACATCAAAAGGTCCATTTCCAATAAACTCTAAATTTAAGATTGAAAAATTTTTATAAATAAAGCACATCCATAATAGGAAAACTAAGCCCTTGGGTGGCCCTTATGACCTTTAAGGTACGAAATCTTTTCTACCTTTTAAAACATGTCCATCAAACGACTTTAGAACAGTTGAAAGTTATTCCATATTTGGTTTAAATGTTGTTTTTAATGTGATTTTAAGAATTTAAAAAAAAATTAACATCAAAAACAAAAGGTGAGAAGAGGAGAAATGTTAGCTTGAATAAATATGTTTTAAAAGTCAAAGTGCCCTATTCCAATTAACTGTAATAAAATTTTGAATAGCAAGTTTACGAAATTTTAAAATAAAGTTCATCCAGAATAGGAAAACCAAGCTCATAGGAGTTTCTGATCACTTTCATGATCTATGCTTTCAAATATATCTATCAAAGAACTTGAGATTAAGTGAAACCTTTTATTATCTAACTTTTGCTTTCAAGTCTCCTTTAATAATTATAAATAAAATTAATGAAAAGCGGACGCCAAAAAGTTAACCTCAAAATTATAAGGTGAGGAACGACGAAGTGTTGACTTCAATAAATTTATCTTAGAAGTCAGGATATTCAATTCCAATCATCTCTAATAAAATTTAATATACCTAACAAAGGTTATAATTTTTAAACAAATAAAGTTCAGTAGCAGGAGACGCCATCGGGAAGTGAATATCCAGAACACCCTGTAAGCTTTTACCGTATTCTATAGTAGCTGGAAGGGTGTTACGAACTACGAACGCCTAAATATAAATAAATATTCGATGTAAATAAATTAGGCGTCTCATTATAAATTAAAAATTGTTATGGAAAATCCTTTTTTTGCATTTTGACAAAAATCGTAAAGAAAGCATCACTTTTTTTAACTATTTTATCGTATCATTGATTATTAAGTCAACTTTATATTACACTTTTATTAGTAATTATACATAACATAATAGCATAGCAACTCCAACTTCATAATTCGTTAGTTACATACTATTTGTGTACTGTTGCCAATGATACGATAAAGCTTGAAATATAACTCGAATATTATGCGATTTAAACCGACTCGGACGTTGCGTGGTTGACTCGGCTAGCGCCTCGTCACCTAGCAACGTCCTCGTCTATTATAAATCGCATAATATTCTTGTTATATTAATAGCTATAATTTTACATTTTGCATTAAGTAAGTATGCTTTAAATAAAATATTGTAAATTGTCAGTTTGACAACTGTAAATTCTCAAATCCTTTTTGTCCTGTTTTGAGGGATTTAAGATGTCAAAATGCAAAAAAAGAATTGCTTTCATTACTAGTTGTACAATAGTTATTTGTACAACTAGTAATGAAAGCAATACTTTTTTTCATGAGTTTGAAGTTTGATGCACGACGGCGAAGCCGGAGTGCATCAATCAAACGAGTGAAAAAAAGATGCTTTCATACGAGTTGTACACAATATTTTTTTGCATTTTTACATTTTAAATCCCTCAAAACAGGATAAAAAGGATTTGAGAATTGACAGTTGTCAAACAATCTACAATATTTTATTTAAAGCATACTTACTTAATGCAAAATGTAAATAAAAAAAGTGTTGCTTTCTTTATGATTTTTTGATAAAAAAAGTCCACTTTTTTTGTCATAATGCAAAAAATAACTATTTGTGATGAATTTAGAATTTTCGACAGACAAAAATGAAAAAAATGCCCATCATTTTATCAAATTCGTCAACTAAGATTTTTTAAAATGCGAAGCTACCATACTGATCTCAGTTGAAAATAAATATAAAACAATTTCCTACGGCTTAACAGTTTCTAATGCCTGGCTGAAGTGTTTCTTATTTATTAACCTGCAGTTACGATACGTAACGTTAAATTCCAGAGAGCAGGTGGAATGTATTTCTCTATCTTGATGTAAATTAAGAAATAAAACTTCATTTGTGCATACCCTGGATACCCGTTATGTTTGTAATCGTGAAGAGTTAACTACCACACTGACAACCACCATCTTGATCTAAAACGCAGTTTTGCAATTTAAATTATGGCATCAATGATGTTATTGGAAAAATAAATATTATGCATGGCACTAGGTACCAAGACTTCAACGATACGTTCCTTTTATCTTAGTTACATTTTCTAATAAACCTATAAAAATACCTACTTACTATTTTTAAGTTTCTAATTACATTTTTACACAAACCAAACATCACTCGCAGTGTTTCTCAATAGGATCAAAACCACTCATATTTTAAATCTGAGTTTCACATTTAATATCAAAGCCAACAATTAGATTAAAATAAAAAACACATATTGTATGGCCTTTCCAACGTGAAAGCACTCTTTTATAATATATGCATTTTTCGTTTGCCTAAAGGGTTGGGTGATTACGTGCTTATAATTAACTAACGCTTGATTATTTCTATAATGAGTTCAGAATTTACAAATCTAAACCCACTCAAAAACAGTGAAAAAACCTGGCGAATACATAAATAGCAACGATTATGTAAGCCATGAATTCTAGATTTTGATAACAACTAGAGATAGAGAACTATACAAGGCTATCAATAAAAATAAATACTGTTTTATATCCACGGGTGAACCAACATATTGACTGACTGACCGTAACAAAATCCCAGATCTGCTCGCTTTTTTTTATTACAAATGGTGTTTCCAATACTTATGTAAAGGTTGAATAAAATTATGGCTTGTCATCAGATCATTCAGCTGTGATTCTTACAATTAGTTTATCACTATTGCTAACGAATATCCTTCAATACTAACTGGGACACATTGCGAGAATACATATATGACAAACTATAATTAAAACTAGGACTATCAGAATCTGCAGAATTAGAAGAAGCCACAAATCTCCTGATGAAAGCTGTACAGGAAGCATGATGGGTTACCACACTTTTTATTCAGACGATACGACAAAACACAAATATTTCTCTATATCTTCATATAAAACAGTTGATAGCTGAGAAATGTCACGCTAAATCCATTTGGCATTGTACTCGCAACCCCACAGACAGAACAAGATATAATCGTTTGGCCAGCAAACTAAAAAGAAAGTTAAAGGAAGCTCAAAATGAGAAGATACAATCACACCTTGTGGAAAGCGACTAGAGGATTTAAAAGACCACAAACTCATGTTCCACCAGTATGAAATCAGGCAGGGGACTGGGCCAGATCTGAAACAGAAAAACCAGAAGTCTTTACTCGTAATAACGTAGAACCCAATGAAGAACTACCTCCACCTAACCGCGCCGTTCCCCCTAGAAAAATAAAAAAGAGATACAACTCCAAAACAATCGTAAAGCCTCTGCATATGATTAATTTGATAACAGCTAAAATTCTGAAGGAACTACCAAAAAACGGATAACATTGCTTATTATAAAATTCAACTCCATTTTACGTAATCATACTGGCCGACTCAACTCAAGTTCGCCCAAATCAGAATGATTTTAAAGTCAGGAAATAATCCACATGAAGCTGTGTCGTACCGCCCTATTAGTCTTTTGAAAATTTAATAGTTAAAAGAATCCAAGAAGACTCCTTCCTAGAAAACTCCATTACTCTCGGCTTCAGACAATCACACTCGACAATTCAGCACTGTCATCCGATCGGCTGACTGACATAATAAATAAAGCTTTTGAAAAGAAGAAATTAATATTGCTTGGCTGTGTTCTTCGATGTCAGTCAAGTTTTTGACAAAGTTTGGCTCCCACGTCCCATCGGTACTTCCAAGTTAATCGTAGCAATGAAGTATCTGACTACCAACTGATACAATCTGGTGCTTCACAAGGGACAGTATGGACATGGGGTCCCTTGCAACTGACACCTTGGCATCATTTACATCATTTACAGTCAACGACATTAAGACGTCAGCAATGCTCATCGATCACGATCAACAATACGAAAGAAATTCGATATCTAGAAATTAACATGGAAACCCCACACTAAGGAGAAGAGAAAGGAAATGGACATCAAAGTCAAACAATTGGCTCTTCGATAAAAATTCACGCCTGTCCACAGAAAATAGGTTGCGATTTTATAGGGCCACCATTAAGCCCATATGGGCCTACGGAATTAAACTGTGGGGATATGCTAGCTCATCCAACATCGATATTTTACAAAGGTTTCAGTCCAAAACAATCACAAAAATATAGCAGACGCCCCATGGTACGTTTCAAACTGTCAGAGATGTGATCACCTAATATGCTGTCAAACTTCAAAATAAATTAGAAATTCACCAAAACTAAATAGTCCTATCGCTGTTAAACATCAACCACCATAGAAGACTGTAAATTAAAAAAATAAAATGTAAATAGTATATTTCACGCAAAGTATAACTAGAATTAATGCGATAATGTTACTGGTTTATTCTCACTATTCATGTACAAGTCAGCAAATTACTCGTAGTTTATAGAGTTTATAATATTGATTGCTAGTAAAGTAGTAAAAAAAAAGGTTTGGAACTTCTAAGGATCACATCAATAGGGAAAACCTAGCATTCTGAATCCAAGCTGTATTCTAAGAAGTTTCTAACATACAAAATAATTTTTTAAAGAAATAGCAGCATGTCTAAGCAGGATTTATTACCTGCTTCTTTACTGTTGGAAAACTGCAGAGTATGTAGGATTTCAAAGCAGACATTATAGCGAAACAGCATCAGATTCTAGTATTAACTAGCTGTAAATATGAATCATACTTGAATAAAATTGTAGTAGAGGTATTTTGGATCACAAACTTCTTTTTCAAACTATCTACAAGCGATACTTAAATAAATTAGAAAAATACGAAATTCAAGATTAAAAAAGATTAGTTTCAACGATATTTTACTTCCCAGTACCAAATGGCTTCATTTGGGGATGTTGATTCAACATGCATATAAAGTAACTTGGGTGTTCCCCAAGAACCGGTTTAGGTCCACTATTATTTGTACTTACGATAATATACGATAATATAGTGCTATGCACCAACAAACGTATTAGAAGAAATAAAAAAAAGAACTTTTACGATTTACTAAACAGGACTGCAAACAACGTAAATCAAAAAGACGTGCTTATCTTAACTAGATTGAAATGCAAAAGTGCGAGAACAGACCAAATAGTTTGACAGAATAATGGGAAAATACGACCTTGGAACTCTTATTGGAGTTCTGTGAATTGGTGCTTGGTGGTACCATTTTCAATCACAAGTACTGTCACAAAATAAGTTGAGTGTCGCCAGACAAAAAAAAAAAACGCTGATGAGGAGCTGATATGGAGTCGATATCATCACATATTGCTAACGAAGGTTAGGTTCCAATTTGAAAAATGTAAAAATAAAATTAGATTTATAAGACGAAGTAAACGGACAAGAAAAAAAAACTCAAGGAAAACGGACTGAGAGCAAGAACTGAAAAAGAAAAAATAGAAACACAGAGAAATTATGTAAAGTGCAGTAAAGAAGTTAAGAAATGTATAAAGACAGACAAAAAAGATACTTAGAAAACCTAGCAAAACAAGCTCAAATAGCTGCAGACAAGAAAGATAGTAAAGATCTCTTCCAGAAAATACTACGACAACTGATAGAAGCGACAAAAAGAAAAGTGGACATGCCTGTAAAGGATAAATCTGGAGTAAATTTATGTGTGATTGAGCAACAACTTCAGTAATGGAGGAAACACTTTGAAGAGACTGTGAATGTTGCAGGAGAAGAAATTCAAAAACCACCCGAATCCGAAGCCCTGAAGTGCAAATAAATACAAACTCTCCTATAAACGAAGAACTAACACTTGCGCTACAGCAAATAAAAAATGGAAAAGCAGCTGGCAATGACATGATAACTGTAAACATGTTAAAGATTCATACTGAAACTACAGCAGATATATTATATTCCTTGACTGAAAAAATTTGGCTAGAAGAAACCTTTCCGTCCGATCGGAAAGGGTTACCTGCGGAGATGTGAAAACTGGCGAGGGATCAGTCCTGGTACCGCATTTTATTAAACAGAATTGGGGAAGTTCTCGGGAGTCTTGTCCCTAAAAAGTAGAGTGGGTTTAGACGTGTAGAGAAATCAAAATTGCGGCGTTTTAAATAAACCAAAATAACAGACTAATAGTCTAAAAAGAAGAAAACAGAACTTTTATGTTAGATTTTTTACAACGGGTAGGGGTTAAGCAACGCATTTATTTTAATACACTAATTTCAGTATGTAAAGCTGTCAATTGCTTAATTTCAACATACATGTCTCGTAACATAAGACGGAATTCTGATATTTATTATTAAAATATCAGGAATCGTCACGACTTTTATTTACCCAAATTTTCAAAATCTAAAGTTTAGAATTACTTTTTATAAAGTTTTGAAAATTTAAAACTCTTAGCACGTTAAACAGTCAAACATACAAAGTCTTAAGGAATATATTATTATTCTGGTAAGAACTCGTTACAAATTTTGATAATTTGAAGCAAAGTAACTTTTTGAAAATGTAAATAACTGAATATTAAATAAAGATTGGGTTGTTATTGTTAAAAGAATTTTTGTTATAACATGTTATAACACTGAAACTGATGGTTAATTAATAAATCCTTAGGGAGGTCAATCCATCAATTATTCCTTTACTAATTGAAATACGTTGTTACAGATAAATATGTAAGCTTTCAGTGCTCTCAAAAGCTTTTGATACTTGTGTTTACAAAACTAAGAATAATTTCCAGGCTAATAGATAAAACTGACAATTCCCTTTGATTAAAAAGAAATTTAATCGTAAACACCAATGGTTTTGACATGCGACAGGATAAAGTTTGAAAGGTTTTTTTTTTTAAATAAAACCAAACACAGAGGAAAGCAGATCAACCGTGAAATTAAATGCGAACAAACGAGGAACTTACAGAATAATTTATTCCAATAAAAGTGCTGCTTGTGATCAATCTTCAATTTTTACGTTCGGTACATAGATAAAAGCTTGAGATTAACCGCATGATTGACACAGTTCTCTATGTGTATGTCATCGTATTATGCAAGCAGAGAGAAACTGGTTCAAATACAGCCGTCATCACACCGAAGGCGAAACAAAAAGTAGAAAATTATCGGATTGCTGATCATTTCTCCGTGTAATGTATACTGAAGGTGCATTAATCAGTTTTTTATTCGAAGTTTATAAAAGGAACCGCTCGTAATCATTCGTCGACTTTAATTCTTTGTTAAGCACTATCCACGTAAATCTACAGTCTTTTCCATTCTTCTAACTTGATTGCCGACCAAAAAATTTACAATAACCTCATTCGGATCGATTCGACGTAGGTGTGTAAATACGCAAGCCTGATATAGTGGATGTTTGTATTGTAATAATTAAGATTGATGATGGTGCTGTCCGTGACAAATTTACGGGTCAAAAAATTTACAGGATTTCTTCGGTGGCCCGTTGATCCTGACGCCCCCTAGTTATTTTAGGTGAAATTACATTCGACGTACCGTTACTATTAATCGCTATTTATTCCACGAGAATTTTTTTAAAACAAATAAAAAGACTTTATGAAGCCTAAATAAATGGTAAAATCAACTCGCCTTCGTCAAATAAGGCCGCATTTCACATGGTACAAGTAGCTTACCAAATCGGAAATTGACAAGTATGTAAATGGTGGTGGTATCGAAGCAATCTTCAAGACTTGTCATCTTAAATGTGTAAACGATAGAATTCAATAATGACAATGAAAACGAATGAAGAAACTTGGCAGATAATATCAACCTATGCCTCAGATGCTAACAAACCAATACACTATATCAACCAATTCTATGTATGACAAATTACATACCGAAATAGATAGGTTAAATAACTACAATAAGACTTTTGTTGTGGGCGATTTAAATGAAAGTACTGGCACAGAAGTAATTCCAGGAGCAAAGTAAAGATACAGCGGAGAAGAAATCAATCCAAACGGTAAAGAACTAATACAATTCTGCACACTGAATCAACACAACTCACAGGCATACACATGGAGTTCTAGGGGTCACCAATCTATGATTGACTACACAAATACAAATAGACCAGTACATCCCGAATATGTCATAGAAGTGCGAGCCTTAACATTTCCAAAACGTGGACTCAGATCACGAGATGGTACTCTACAAAGTTAGACTAAAAATCAGAGCAGCAAAACTAGCACCACCCCAGTACATAAACATTATTAACATAGAATCGTAGATCAAGACATCATAAAGGAACTATGAAAACGAAGACTTACCACAGTTATAGAAATATTAATGCAGATCACGGCCGAACTCCCTGGTTCAATGAAGAAGTGAAAAGTTAGCAGAAGAGAAACGTTACGCATACCTTTAATACATGGCGAATAGATTAATATCAACAATATATCAGAGTAAGGAATGACACGAATGCCGAATACGGAATATGACAGCATTTACAAAAGGTATGGAAAGCGATTTGTATGCGGCACTGAGAAAAATATGCAATGTGGTAAGAAGAAGTAAAAGCAGTGTGAAAGAATATCAAACGATTGATTCAATTGGCCGAGAATGGTAAGAATACTTCCAAGAAGTCTATGCCAATTAGCAAACTGATATTGAAAAAGTAAAATTGTACGTAGAAACCAGGAAAAAGAAGAAGTAAGAAGTAAGCGATGCATTAAAAAAACTCAAAAATAGGAAAGCACCGGGTGAAAATGGAATTACAAACAAGCTTATAAAATATTGCGGAGAACTATTGACGTCAGAAATAGCTATTTCAAAAAATCTGCAGAAATACCAACAGAGTGAGAAAGCAGCATAACGATACCTGGGGAATAATAAAATTATTTACTAGCATCCTGAAGAATAACAACAATAAGTGAAGGATTCTGACATAACCAATTAACTTCGGATGCAATTTTCATAATTAGACCGTCAAGGAAGTAAGCGATAGAATTCAATAAGCCTGCATTTCTATGCTGCGTCGATATGACTCGGGTCTTTCATAGAGTCCAGTTAAAACATATAGGTACTAAAAAGATGTGAACAACGAAATATACCAAAAATGATAATACGCATAATAATAAAAAATTAGATTAAACAAGACTATAGTTTAAGTCCGCTACTGTTTTGTTTAGTAATTGACGGAGTAATAAAAGAAATAAAAAATATTGACGAGGGTTACAGAATAGGAACTGAAACTATCAAAATAATAGGGAGTAGTAATAGCATAAAATGAGGATGGGCTATAAAGGGCAGAAGAACAACATGACACTAAACACAGATAAAGCCTGTCACGTGCTAATTCCGCACTAAGACAACCTATATGGCGACGTTAAAGTCGGTGGTTAGTGGCTAACAAACAGTGGAGAAGAGGGGGGTTCGAAACGCTTAACCCTTTAGATGGGGGGTGGTAATCAGAAGGACAAATGGGCGCTACTGCGGAAATCACCCAGGATGGTCTCTAGAAACGTACCGCAGATGGTTCCTTCTGGGCTGGAGGGGGTGGGGTGGTTGCGTCCTACTGCCAGATGCTACTTACCCTTTCTTACTGAAAGAAAAACACTGCTACTGGTAGCCATGCTCACAAGGCTATACACAATTATTTTAAAATAAACAGAGAACACAAATAAAAGGCAAAAGTGAATTAACAATGAAGTTTAATATATGTAAGAATTATTTAATATATGACACGGGATGAATTCATAAGTTCTATCTTAATTTACATGAGAGGGGATTGAGGTATGCCACATTTACTCAAGCTACTGCAAAGATCGTTAACAGCTAGGCTCCCTCAATCGCAATAAAATGGGTGATAACGATAAAACTTAGGCTAAAATAATTTCAATATGCAACATAAAATTGGTAGGCGCCGCTCCGGGACAGTTCGCACTGTTTCTAAATCGTAACCACTAATGCAGCTGTAATACGCACTGATTTATGATTTAAACACTTCGCCCGAATGGATTAAAAAAGGGACGATGTACTTAAAATTACAGACAATAGTTGACGACCCTTGTCTGTCTACAATTAAACCGTGGTATACGGTATTAATTAGGGTTGTAGCTGGTATTTTTGCAACCGGCAAATACAAGGGCAGCCTGAAAGATTGTCAGGGGATGGCTCTTGGAAGCGATGGTAGGCTTCTTGTCCCAGGGAGAGAAGCCGCGGTCGGTGTGGAAAGGGAGAAGTCCTTTACCGGAAGCGGGTGTGAAGATAAACGGAGGTTCCTAGGGCTTGAGGTTATTTGATCCGATACGAAACCATGTGAAAACGGTACTTCACCAAACACCAAACTTTCACCCCGAAATATATTTTCCGAAACGGTAAGGCACTCTCTACAAGAATCCGACAAACACGTCGTAATAAAAAGCTCTTGAAATATGAACGATAAACTTGCTCAATAGAGAAGACCTAAGATGAGTAAATGTTACATGGGCAGGCCTTTAACTGAGAGATGGAATGACACTATGAGAACACAAGCACAGCAGTGACATAGAACAGCAAATAAAAACGTTGGAACAATAATGCCTAAATGCAAGAAAAAGAAGAAGTAGATGACAGAGTAATTCTTCCTTTTTTTTTCCTTTTACCCCCTTATATCTTTATAGTGTCGAGAGGGCCGAACTCACCATTCAAGTTAACTTTCTATATTGCAGCACTACGTGCGCTCCCACTCTGCCGTACTTCCGACCTATGGCAGAGTAATAAAAATAATGAACATTTGGAAGATAAATTAAATATCTGAAAACCAAAATGTGCCGAACTAGTAAAACTGAAGGTCAGTGGTTCGAATCGCTGAGGAGGTGGTATTTTACTATTAAATAGAATTTTCATAATTCGTTAGAATACATTAGAAATAAGTTCGTAGAACCCCAAATCTGTGGGGAGCAAAGCTACCACCAACTGCACTAAAAACTTTAAAAAATAATAAGCTAAAAAAGAAATATAACGAGAACAGTATGTGATATCAGCATAAAATTCTGAAATATAGAGCGACTGGTGGCTCAGTGGCATAGTAGATTCAAGGTCGGCTTTGCGACCAGTTGACATAAGTTCAACTCTCGACGGTGTTCTAACACCTCTGCGAGCAGTCGAGGTTTTAAATCTGTTAGGTAGGTTTATCCATGCGATCAGCGTAATATTTGAAGAACATATTCTAACATCCCAAACTAATCGTTTGTTGTTGTTGTAATCCTTTGACTTCTGGGCAAACGAAATTAATCCATCAAATTATAGTTAGCTTTACAAAACAAGTTACTACTTTGAAGTCTTGAAAGGTCCTAATTCCTCTGATCTTTGTACAATTAACAAACCCTGCTTAAAAGAGTTTATCAGGCCTTATTTAAGTAGTATGATAAACACTAATGTTCAAAACCTTCGCGAATTGATAATAGCCCAAAAACCGGGTTTGACTTAACTTTTGCAATTTTAACGTGAATGGGTTCAGCATATGTTTAAGAAGGTCTAGATTTTTTTGACCTGCTTACTTTTAACAAACACCCTTTTAAGAAATTTGATCAGGCTTTGTTTAAGGAAGTAATATAATAAACAAAAATTAATGTACGAAACCTTTGCGAATTAATAAGAGCCCAAAAACTCAGTTTTACATAACTTTTGTAATTTCAAAATCAAAGGGGTTGGCATTTTTTAAGAAGGTCCAAATTCCTCAAACCTTTGTTTAAGCGAGTTTATCAGACCTTGCTTAAGTAGTATGATACACAAAAATAAATACGTGAAACCTGTGCGAATTAATAACAGCCCAAAAACCCAGCTTTACGTAACTTTTGTAATTTCAAAATGAAGGGGTTTAGCATAGTTTTAAAAAAGTCCACATTCTGCTGACCTTGCTACCATTAACAAACCAAACCCCCATTTAGCGCCTTAGGAGTTTTTAATTATGTTAATTAATCCACTTTTAATTAATTACTGTTAAAATATATATTCGGTATCAATGTAACGCCGACTTCTTTGCTTCCATAGCCTGATCACGATTTTCTTGAAGTTTAAATTATTTCATCGCATGTAGATGTTCTCTTTGCTCAATATTCCTTCATTCTACGCCCCAAGTCGCAGGAAGAAATTTTTGATGCAGTCGTTTTTTAAAAAATTCATCTCGTAGGAACATTTCTGACATGAATAGTCATTACTACGAAATTTGTTGGGCTGCTGTTTCTTTTTTCCTTGCTTATTAACAATTATTACTTTTGTGCTGGAATTTATGTGCATCCTTTGTGGATTAATACGGGCGCGTTTGGTTATTTTTAATCCAAAAACGGTGGTGTTCTACAATCGCGATTCTCAGTGTTCAAATATTTTCTGGTAATTAATTGGAGAATTTAGCGTGTCTTCTTTTAAAGAATTTGTCGTTGTATATGGCTTATTAACAATATAACAAAAGGATATTATATTGTAATAATCAAAACAGGTGGAATTAATGGCGTTTTAAGTGCGCACAATTTCTGGATTGCATTAAAAACGTTAGAATTAATAAAGGAGCGGCTGGTCGATTAAAGCGTTGCTAATTATTTAAACAGAGCAACCGTCTCTAAGAAAATTTATTATAATAAAAATTTTCACTTATATTAATTACCTTGATTCTTAACGTTAACGAGTGCATAGCTTTCGGTGCTCTTATTGCAATTATTGCAAAGTTAAAACTAGCCGCTTTACATGATTTACAAAAGAAGTACATCGCCAGGTAGTAATTATTTCTTTCTTAACTTCTTCCTGGGTATTCATCTGCGTAGGTTAAACTTTTTATGAAGGAGATGTCAGAGCCGTTGAAATGTGGATTTCAGATTGCAGCTAACGGATTGCAGCAAATTACAACCGATGTTCTTTTGCAGAAATGCGACATTACGGTTATTAGAGCCGCTTTATCTCGTTTCCTGTACGTGACTGATGATCATGAGTCCAAATTCATTAATCATAGTTCACAGCACCTGCAGAATGGTGCCATATTATAATTAATTGAAAAGTTTCCAATTTTGGGCGATTTTTAATGTTTCCTAAAAGCGCCCGAATTTAATTTCAAAACCTGACTTTCCTAAAAGTATACTGAGAGTTGTTATCAACAGTTTTCCATTAACAAATCGCTGTCAGACATTTTAATAATTAATTAATTAAGTACTTTCAACTCGTTCACTGTCGATGCTGTAGGTGTGTATCGAACCTGAACACAGAATACAACTTTTGCATTATAACTTAATCTAATTTTACAAATCCCTGGGCAAGTTCTTGCAGGAAGGGAGTTTAACTTCATTTGCCGTTTAGTTCCTTCCGCTTAACCTGATCCAGAACAATGCAGGATAAAACGAAATAATCGTTTGTAAAAGTTAGCTTGCAATGCATAGAACGTCGTAATTAAAAGTTGAATAAGCTCCTCAACTTCCTTTAGTGAACTTTGTTGTCGGTAAAATACAAGTTCTTATTTCCTTTACGGGATTTTAACGAAAATAGTTCGTCAAATTGTTTTGGGTTACATTTCTCCTTCTTTTAGAAAATCAATTTTATTTATTTATTGTATACGCTAATCGCATTTCTATTAAATTTTATTTTATTTTGAACGCTTTAAAACTATTTCTCGTACAGTTTAAAAAATAATCCGTACGTTCGTTTTCACTGAACTTAACATGATCAAAGCATTTGGGGTAAATGCACTCGTAAAGACCCGTCCAATAAAACAGTATATTCATTCTAATTGAAATTCATTCTACACCGCAAATTACAAACCAGATCTGTGCTCTCGACCTCAAACGTGGTCAAGTATCCTTATCATGACGTATCGATTGCCGATTCTGAATGCACTGGTTAAATGCAATAACTGTAATGCACAATTTTTATTCTTACCCTGCAAGAGGAAATGGTTTAATGTTTTGCTCTTTCTAACTCTACACTGTTTCCCAACACCGAAACTACTCTGAAAAATAGAATTTTACGCTCAAACAATGCCATTAATGGAAAATGCATTCTCCAACAGACCGTGTCAAATCCCAAAAGCCGCTAAATATGCACCACGCGGAATATAAAATATTCAGAAACCTAAATGGAAGCTTAACTTGTTAAAGCTAATTTTTTTTACGACGGGAAAAATCGCACTTTTTAATCCGATCTATTATAAATAGTTTTAATGAAGTCTACGTATATGTTTTAGTAAATGTATAATTAATTCTTTAATTTTCAGAACATGTCTGGCAAACAGCGAATATGAAAGCAATTTTTGCCGATTTTATGTAATGACGGTTTACCATAGACATATAAATAGAAGGATGCCTAGCAAATTATATTCGTTTCTGTTGAAAAAACTCCTCAAAAAGCTGAAATTGTAACGTAAACACAACAAAAAATAAATCTACTTATACTTCGGCCACCTTTTCAACGTTTATAACACTCACAAATATGCAGAGACATGAAAGGGCTGCAGCAGTTTGACCCAAAAACATAAATAAACCTAATTTGGTATTTTACGAGTACTAATAACATAAACTTACCCACGTAATTAATAACTTCAACATTATGTTCCCTTTTTGGTGGGTAACATATACTAACGCCATTGTACGTTAAACACAGCAATTAACTACCTAATACAGAATATTCAGCAGGTTATAGTTAACCTAACCCTCTATTGTTGTTACGAAGGGTTATTAAAAAGTGCTGGAACATCCCTGCGTTTACTCTATGATAAATGATAAGGTTTAACGAAAAAACACTTCCTATAGGAATGTTCTTTTAAATGATCGTACCCAAAATTATTATTACCTACAAATCAAGGCTACCGAGCTCACGGAACAGAATATAGTTTAAAAATGTTCTAGTAGAACGCCGTGTACTTAAAGGTTTGTCCTTTTACAACAATAATTCTATAACATATTCAAAGAAAATTAAATGGAAAGAAATTATTAGTTGACGATCTTACACCGCAAGAACGAAAAATCCAATTTGAAATAATATAGGAAACGAAGAAAAAGGGAAATGTTAGGTTACAAATAATTGCAAGTGAATGGAAGACAATTTAGTTGGAATGATGAACGCAAGGAATTACAAAGAACTACATAGTTTGCCCTAAAAATCAATGCCAGGGGTACGTTTGAAGATCCACAACAAACCTTTAGAAAATGTTGAAGAAGGTGTCATGTGCTAATTTCGCATTACGGCATTAAAAGGGGACGTGGATATCCTTTAGCTCTCGGCTAGCAAACAGTGAAGAAGAGTACTTGTATGTGGTTACCGTTTCTAAACTTCTGTTTATGCATCTTATATCTGTAAATCTATCAGTCATATTTTTATTCATTACCATAAGTTTGCTCTTGTTTTTGCTTCATTTCATTTTCCTTTTCTCAATGAATTAAATATTAAAATATGTATATTCATAATAACAAAATAAATAGAACTTAGAAGGATAAAATTTCTTGAGTTTTCTACTAAATCTGGAGTATTTCTGCTGGAGGCTTTATTTGGCAGCCGCAAGGACATAGATTCGTATTCTGGTGCTTAAAAAGAGGTTTAAACAGGAAGATTAAATATTGGCCCTAAAACTTATTTGCAATTAATTATTAAATTTTAGAGGAGATTTTATTTTATTATTTCTATGATGGCTTTCATTTACGAGCAAATTTATTATAAAATTTTCCTGAAAGGTGTTGATATCTATCAGTGAAGGAGACTACTACGTAGTGTTAGTAAATAGTCGGCATATACGAGATGTTATTAAAAAAAGTGTTTTAGTATGTAAATAAAAGCCTTCGCCCTAAATATGATTTTCTTAAATCAATCACAACGAGGCTGCCAAGCTTCAGCTTTCATTAATCTACAAGTATTGTTTGAAAAAGGTAAACTTTGACATTTCCACGACCGTTCTTTCTGTTTGTCAGACTGCTGCAATTTTAAATTTTAAAAACAACATTCGTGCCAAACTAATTTACTTGTAAAAATCTAAACTAAACAGCAACTTGTTTGTAAAACAAAGAAGGTCATGGAGTTCTATGTTTTAAAATTAACTAAGTAAATTCAGCGTTTCTAGTTTTCAGAGTTGAAACTGCGACACAACATTTACCATCGGTATTTTTGCAGTGTATAACGAGATAACTCGCTTTATTCGTAAAACTGCTAGCTGGGATTTTGATGTTTGCTTTGTATTGTTGTGTTTGAGTTCACTAACAGATTCTGTAATGACAACTAGTCTCAATTTGTTCCTGGCTGTTCCATTACAGGACTGCACAATACTATTATCCGTAATGTTAGTAGAATACTCTATATATCTAGGGCCAGTTTGTGTGCGAATACAGTTTGTATTGTGAATGTAGATTTGTTTCGAGGACCATCCAACGCTGAAATGTGCATTCGTTTAATTAAAATCGTCGAATGACTATTTTCTTTAAAGCGAACGCGAGGTTTTTCTCTAAAGAATCCTTTGAAGATTGAGCCCTTTATGTGAGTAAATCACAGAATTGCCTGTCAACAGTAAACACAATGCGGAACTTGTAGTTTGTACGAAGTTTCGTATTACAGACGGAAAGCCTGTAGGTGAATTTCCAGAATATGTCTATCAAGTGGCTAATTGTACGGTATAGCAAGTACTTCCCACTATAATTGTATTCTACAACTTTAGACATTACCGCTTTCTCGACTGTGCAAACTTTATATTAAGATATGATACACTGAGTTAGATTGGCAGAGAAATGCGATCTGCCTAAGTTAACAATCTTAGTTTACCTTTTATACGGAGAACTAATAAAACTTAAGATACTGTCAATCATCCGGTATACTTATAAACTTTAAGTTGAAGTACCAAAAGTTCTCTGGGAAAAAAAGGAGCAATCAACATGCTAGCGTGTTTCAGTGAATTCAGAACTAACCATAAAATAATTTCCAGCAGTACAATAACGGTTGTAAATGTATTTCAACGGTGCTTTCCAACATATTTATATTTTTCAGTGAAAACTTCCAGATGCAGATTTCTCATTCCCTGCATACTGCAATGACAGCTGGAAAATTAATTATCGAGCACAGTTAGTTTTAAAACGGACATAGCAATTTTAATTATATTATTTTACAAACAAAATGATGTAAGCACAACAATTTTAGTAAACAAAATTAAACCTCAAAATGTGTCTTTATGAAAATATTGAATTGACATCGACAATAAGGATCTGCAGAATCATAAACCTATATTTCAGGAAGACCATTTTCTTGTTCGTTCCAGTGCACCATAAGATAATAATTCTTTCGCCATTCTGTATTTGATGTTATCGGATTCTAGAAAAGTTTTGCACAGCTTCTTTATTTTAATTTAATTGCATTTCATACTTTAGTATTTTTCAACTGTCTCGCACGTCTACCGTCATTGTCGTACTCTTCGCGCACCCGACTTGCTACCCTCACTCACCCCATGCACGCCGGGTCCCCACCTGAACAGCCTCTGCTCGTTTATTTAGACAGAAAAAAGAGAAAACCAAAATTCGTTTTACATCGCTTAAGAGAATCAATTCGGCACTTCAGAAGAAAAACGAAAAAATATCAGATGAAAGAGAAAAATAAGCATAAAAATATTCTAGCCATAAACACAAAGACAAAGATTAAGGAAAATGATTAACGGAAATCTAAGAAAGGGCTTCCTTTTATATGAACCAAGAAGAGATCTAATCGGAGATCTAAAAAATGAGGCTGGTATAGGTAAAATAATTTACTTGGATGATAGGAGTGGATAGCCAAGTGTAAAAGGCCTCGGTCTCTCACGTAAGCACGTCGGGTTCGATTCCCGAGACCGGTGATACCCCCGTTTCTCTGGGCTTTTGAGGGCATACTAAGCCGGTAGTCCCGGTTGTCATACTAACAACTTCGATAACCGTTAACCTCGTAACACTGAGACTGATCTTCACCTCTTTCGATGGGTAAGGTTAGCCTCCTGCCCCGTATATGTGCAAAGAAGGCTCACGGTACTCATATTTACGAGTTATTAACAGGCCAAAGACGCAAGAAGACAGGTATACAATGAGGGAACAGGCGACGGAGAACGACATGAGTAAGGAAATCGCAATACAATGTTGAAAAATTAATGAAAAAGTGCTAAAATGATAACAACAAAAATGCTAGAAAAGGTGAAGTGACTAAGGAGATATGGGTAGGGAAAGTAATAGAGCGATACAATATTCAAGTGGAAACATTGGAAGAAATGCATAATTAAAAAGCATTTCGAAGATATCTATAACTGGACATGGACTTTAGCAGACAGTAGAACAAAACTCAAACAGATCACTTTTTAATAGACAGTCAAAACTGTGGCCAACCAGCTCTAGAGCTGATATCCAGTAGGAATATTTTAGTTTCTCCATGCCGCACAAAACCTTATGGAGCAGTTCTTTGCCATTAGCCCTCACGGATTTTATTATTTCTATTGCTTCCTGCTTGATAAAAAAAAATTAATAATACAAGACGTGATAACTAATCACCACCGGAAGCGACCATTACCTAACAAGAGCGAAAGTAATCTGAAAAGCAAAAGGTCGAACTTGTAGTATTCATTCATAATTTTTGTGGAATGTTTATCATCTTCCCCTTTCTTTCTTACTTCTGTTCATTCTTTAGTAGAAATTCTTCTTTTCTTTACTTGTCATCTTACAGTTCTTTCTTTGCACTTTATACTCTTCTATATTCTCTGTTGTTCAATCTCTTTTTTTAATAACAATTGCTTTGTAACAGTTTCCTTCTTAGTTTTTTATATTAATAGTTAATTAACTTGGTTTTTAGAATAGCATTTTTTCTAAGTTTGCAGATTTGATTTGTTTGCTTTTTCTTGTTTTTACTGAAATTCCTCTAAGCATCGTCGTATGTTGATATAACCCTTTGATGCTGTTCTCCCTTTTATCGATTCTTTCCAGGAACTACTCAGAATTATCCGCTTTTATAAAGCAAACAGTAAAAACTGGCAACTGAAACTTAACTTTTTCTTGACAAAAAATATGATCAGTTGAATTGTATATCAAAGTGCCTGTAGTTATTTTCCTTAGTACATGGTATCGCAATTATTGATTAAGAATGCCGGTTAGTTATGCCCCCATAATATTCTGAATGTTCGACGCCTGTGGTCGAAAGAAGACGTCTCATAATATTATTAATTTTCGCATTTAGTTTTATGTTGGCATGAGTTTGTTTCGTGATTTAGATTTGTAAATCTAAAGACTCATCTAAAAGCTTCTACCGACGTCATTAACCCAATTGCAGTTGCTTATTGATTTTCATAACACTAAGAGCGTATGGGCGAATTTACCTCCCAAGGGAGGCTTAAGCATTGGTAACTGTTAGCTATAGTTGTAGTACATTAATTAATTGATAGTTAACGTTAGGTTAATATGTCAAAAGTTATTTAAACATTTATATGAGCAGTGCATGAGTATGGTTGCAGGTTCTCGCTACGTTCTGACTGCAATTTTCTATACTAAATTACGTCACTTGTTATGTAAGTTACTATTATTAACCAATGTTAAACATATCATATCAACTTAGGAATTTGGAAGTTCCCGCGTTTTATTTATTTTTTTTAATAAAACCCTTCTACTAAGCTCCTTATCTGTGTTGTGTATATATTTCAAACAAACCCAGAACTGCGAAAGAAATCACATTTTAAACATAGTTGCAATTTAATACGTTTTACACTTCTACAGCTTCAGTGCAAATTCTTCCCGGTTGTTTTATTTTATTTCGACTGTAATCGCGACGATCTCATGATTTTCTAATAGGTAAATAAAGGAAAAGGAATAGAAAATGTCAGGCATTTATCTCTTGTAGATAGGATGTTGCAGGTAAAAACTTTAAAACAAGCGAAAAAAAATAACTCCACGGAAATCATGACTAAGAGAAATAAAGTTATATTACTATTCCATCAATATTAAATACACGCCGTAAAAGCATCCTGCATGTAATTGACATGAATATAAGGCGACCGTTTTAAAATACATTAATGTAAGGGAAATCTTATTATTGAAGTAAATAGCCGATTTGTTAAACTAGGGAGAATAATAAAATTTATTAACCTGGGTAACATTTGAGAATTAAGCAGAATATTTTACAGCCATAAGAAAGAAAATTATTTTCGCTTTGATGTTAAGGTTTATAAAAGAAATAGAATATAATTATTACTTGGTTTGGTTGGTTAAATCCATCTAGTTTTGAAAATAAATGTATTCATTAAAATGCTTTCGGCTGGTTTATTTGTAATATTGAGTAAAAACTGAGAGTTAGTAACATAAGCTTTTACATTGAATTTGCAAGTAAGTATAAGCCGAATTAAACTTTATGCAGTTTCATTTACTTCTACCGGTGGTTATGTTTAATCCTTCCTGCTGAGTCCTGCGGCGATTCAACCCTCACAATTTAAATCCTTAAGTTTCTAACTAATAGTACCTGTAGTCTTTTTAAAATAATTTTGTAAAGTACGTATTTACACAAGTTTTCAATTATAAACCTGGTCTTCCCTTTATTTGCGAAATGAATTTTCTGTTATTAATTAATAGGAGGTACCATTTATATTAAATTTGGAATACCTCTTAAACCGGCAGTACGGCAGAGTGGAAGTGCACGTAAACTGAGATATTGAGAGTTAAGGAAGGGCCTGCTCGGCGAGAACTTGGATGGGTGACCGCTCTGCTGCTCGGTGTGTCCGGCCCCTCGACGCTATAAAAAGGTATAAGAGGGTAAAAGAGAAAGAAAGGAAGAATACTTCTTAATTGTTTTTTATTTGCTAATATTCGGAATCAATATTTGTTTACATCCTTTCGAGATATTTAAAACAGAAGCTTATTTTTTGGACACCCTGTATCTAGAAAAGGAAGTACTTCCGAACCCTCATTTGTAGGAACTTTTTTTTACTTTGACCTCCAGAATACTTCCTTAAAATATTTCCCGTTCCGCCCGAAACACCCTGTATTATATACAGTAGAGTATACACCTTACTCCAAAAGTTTAGATCTCGTTTTCTAGAAAACTATTGGTCGTGTGTAAAATTTATATATAACCTTTTTTGTAGATAATTTTCTGATAACTGAAATTAGCGTACAACCAATAGAAAGCGAGATATTCGCAAAAAACTGATTCTTTCTCCAACCAGGAAGATTTATAACTGAGGAGTAGAAAGGAAAGGAGGAATGTTTTGTTTGTACGATTTATTTCTTTGGGGGAATACTTTTAATATATTTTAACGAATTCTGAAAGTTCTATTATAAAAAATTATCACTGCCACAGGGATTCGAACTATTGACCTTTGGCTCTAGGCAGCCTGAATAGCTCCGTCAGGTAAATTCCTGCTAGTTAGCCGGCTGACACTTATTATGGAGCCGATTTGGATCGAATTCGTTATTACGGCTGAGGTTTAAGGTGTATAAATGTGTTGTGAATGAAAGTTGGTTGGAGCGTGATGTAAGTGAAAAAATTGACCCATCACCTCCACTGCACACCAGCAAGTGTGAGTGAGCCTCGGCACTGCACTGCGGTAGAAGAGGAAATGGACTATGTATGTATGTATGACCTTAGACTCTGTAGTTTAATTGATAAAGCATTGTCGTGTAAATTCGAGGGCCGAAGATTCAAATCCCTGCAGAGGTGATATTTTTTTATATATTAAATTTTAATAATTCGGTAAATTAACATTATAGGAGGTGAAAGCTTCTCTTCTGGGCCGAATGAGGCCTCGCATTATCGTGAGTAGGCCTGGGCGTTTCTTCGAATTGCATGCCAAAGTGGTACAGTATGATTCAGCATTCACGTTCTCACCTCCATTCTGCAAATGGGCTACGAGCACTCTTTGAGAATCCCAGAACACTGTAAGCATAATCTTACCAACTGAGGGCACAACCTTTAATTTCTTTGTTGACGGTGAAGAAGGACGTTTCCACTGCACTGAATCATGCTTTGATTCGGGTTGGTAGTAATGCACCCATGATTCACCACCAGTAACAATCCTGTTAAGCACCCACCGTGAGCTAACTTTTCGGAAATTCAAACGATCGTGCATTATTTCGTAGGCTAAACCATGAGAACGCTCTATTGCAGTTGCTGTGATGTCTATTGTTAACCGCCTATTAGCTCGAATCATCTCGTTCACCCGCTGAATTGATGCTTCTGTCGCAATCTGAACGAGGCGACCAGTTCTTCGTCAATAACTTTTGAGTGCCCTTGAGAGAGACCCAGTTGTGCACTGCTTTACGCGACACCTGTCACCGTAAACAGGAAACATTTTCTTATGGATATCCTTTGCAGAAAGTCCTTTTGCCCATAAAAAACGCACAACGCCAGGCTGCTCTTCCACAGTACACTCTTAGAGCACGGTCGCCATTTTAACACTGCCTGCACACGCATGCTACTGGAAGACAGTAACTGTTACTTGAATATCATCAAGCTGGATTATGCTGCCAGCTAATGATATATTTCAAAATAGCTCATTGCTATTTTCAGATATCCCACATCAGTTTGTGACCTAATTACTGATTTTCCTCGTACATGAATTTTCATTCCCATTTTCAATTTGTTTTTCATTACGTGATAATTGTATGTTCAAACTTCATGTAGGAACTAGATTTCTTATTTATGAAGTAATTTCTAACAATTTCTGGTCCAAACGAACACATTATTCCATATAAAGTTCAATCTTAAGATAAAGTAAACTTAAACTTTTAAATGTTAAACATTTGCTTCCGCAGGAAACCTTTTCCCCTGCATTCGTAAAGCAACCACCATCTAACGAGATAAATTTAGCATTATACTGCATTGGTTTCTTTTCAGAAATTACAGCTTTGTAAATGTAATTCCCTTGGAAAGGGTTTTTTTATGAGATGTTTGAATGCATTGTTCCTGTAATAAAAATTTAATGGTTTTAAAGGTTATTCTTTGGTGCGGACATTAAAACTAGGGCCGATCTAATTTTTTTTTCACGATAAAAACGGGGTAGAGGTATCTTCTCGTAAGCGTTTTCCTCTGTAACGCTGGCTATTATACAAGCAAAGCAGCAAAGCGAGTGTTTTTTTTTCAGTTGAGATAAAAGATTGAGTGGGCACGATACTAAAGAACACGAGTATAATGGAATACGCAAAGTTTGAACAAAGAGGGAGGAACGGCAGCATTTTAAAGGCAATGGAAAATATACAACACCCGTTAGAGGAAAAATAATGTACGGAATTGTAAAGAAGATATAATCAACTGCTATAAACGTGTATCTCAGAGGAAAACAAAAACGATGTCTAAATTGCTTTCGCTTCGTAAAAAGTCCATTACGTAGAACAATATTGTTATAAAGTAAAAACAGATTGAATTACTACAGAGCGAAATCCTCGCGTAATTCTGTATTCATGCAGCTAACGATTTCGTTATTTTATTTCCATTTTTCACATTGGAAATGTAAGCATGCGGGGTTTAATTTTATAAGATTTGTATCTTTAAGACCGGGACACTTCTGACTAATTGCTTAAGTTTTATTTGTTTTTTGTGTTCGCCATTGTTCCGACATAAAGTTTTAATCTAAATTAGAATTTTCTCCCGGTTTCTAGGGGCTTATGCAAATGATTCGTGTTTTTATATCTGGCTCTCGGACTAAACGTCCGCGGCAATTTAAAAATAATTACTTTTAATTGTAATCGAGTTTACTTCCTGTAAACAGATGTAAGTGAAATCTGGGATTTCCCCTTTTATTGTTCTCGTTCGAATTCAATTCCTCTCCGTCGCCAAATCCCCTGAAAAACCGAATTAAACTTCGGACTCACCTAAAACAATACTTTCAGTATCTAAAATGCGCCATAAATTCGCCTATCAAAAGCAAAGGGCAAAACAAACGACGGCTTCCGGTTAAAAGGGGTTTGCGTTCGTACAAAAAAGTTCTCACAATAAAATAAGGAAGAAACTACTGCCGCAATCAATATTTATCTTCTCGTCGCACTGTCTCACGCCAGACTTGGGTGCATTAATTTTAAAATATTTAAATGTAAGCGTCTTAGGAAAGGTTAGGTATCCGGAGCGTCTAAAACAAAATGGAAAAAAGGAAACAGCCCCGGAACGATTTTTATTCATAGCGAATCTGCCTATTAGCATTTTAAATTAATTTAAATGGGACCTGCTTAATGTCTTCTCCAACTTTGTATTGTTTTAAAGATCCGTGGAGACTTAAAGATGAAATTTAGTAACCGATGTAGTTTTCTTAGATTAAAACCTTAAGATAAAGAAGAGCCAACGATAGAATTTTGATAAAATTCTCATGAGGCCTAGCTGATTGATAGAAATTTAAATTCATAAGAAACTACTTTGTCGGTAAAGTTGAGATTTGAAAGGTTTGAGCCTCGAGTCAAAAGTGCAAAAAATTGTTAAAAAATTCTGTTATGGACATGTTAGTTTGGAAAGGAATCGCGTGTGCCTACAAAAAAATTATAAAAGTTTGAGTTTTCAAGAGAACTTATGCCTCTAAATTAGAAATTAGTATATTACGGTTTTTGAATCTTTTAATGCTAATCTGTTTCCTTGTGCGAAATATTTGTCAATAATAAACGTAATATTGACAAATGTTTACAAATTAAATCTTCTTGCATTTTATTAAGATCAAATAAAGTTCCAGCTATAAGAAATAAAGATAGAGAAAGCAAGCAACCGAGAGCCAGAGTAACTTACACGTAAATTTTCACAAGTGTCACCATAATTTAAGACTGTTTGAAGTTTTATAGGACTTTTATTACGAAGACTTAAGACTTAATTGAAAGATTATTGATATTATCAATATATTTATAATGGTAATAAAACGAAAAAATCTTGAGCATGAAAGCAATAAAAACATTTATAACGCACGTCTTTTTGTTTTGATACGAATTAAACGAAATCAGAATTCATAAAACCTTACTTTTATGAAAATAAATAATGGAAAACTGTCAACTGTTAAAATACGTTAAAAGGTAGACTACTTATAAAAATATTTAAGTATTAAGCAATGTTTATGCTTGTTTGTTACACAAGTTAAATCTTTTAAAAACATGTCATCCTGAACTCTTTTCGATGAAATACGTGGGTCGTTTGAAAAGTAAGGTAAACGAAAAAGAAAATGCGAATAAATTTGACCAACTTGTATTTATTTTTGAACTTATTCTCCATTCAGCTCGATACTTTTCCCAACGATGTTCCAAAGAAATTATACCGTTTTTATAAAATGGTCTGCAAAATAGCTGTTTACAGCATGAACTACTTCGTTGTTGTCAGAAAATCGCCTCGAAGCTACCGCGAATAACCTTTCTGTCCATCATTTTCGAAAATGCTCGTCTACTTCGCGTGACCAAACAGTAACCTCGCAATGCTCTGAACTGAAAATCGGCAAGGGCTCGTTTGCAGGATCAAACTTATCGGCCGTGCATCGAGTTAGATCATAGTGCTGCCACCTCTGCGTCCTTTATCTAACTTTCCAAACGACCCACGTATAAACTACAAAACTAATTTATAGGCCAACCAAATTATTACAGTCAAAATTTATTAACATAGCACGCAAGTATGTCAAATTGCCCATATTTTATTAAAATTCGAAATTACCTAGAAACAGGAAATAGCAAACTAAAAAGATATCTAAACATTTTATAACTGTTAAACAATTCGGCATAATTTATAAATTAGTCACGTAAATTTCGAAACATCAGCAACTATTATTAACGTTGTGTTAAAAAAAGTTCCTCAAATATTAACCAAAACTCGTATTTTTTAAACATTGGCATTGTTAGCTTACTTATGCAGAGGAATTACTAACATAGATGCAATGAATCCTGTTTTTTATTATTATTATTATTACTAGAAAATGACAAAATTTGCAGTTTATATGCACTAAAAAATCATATAAATATGCACTTATTACGCAATAAAAACTGAATATATGCACCAACATTGACAGATATGCAGTTATATGCATTTATAAGACAAATGATGATTATGAGTTATAAGGATTCAACCGCATAAATAAAATACTATCTACAAATTTACGATTTATTTTTAGATATACAATATAACACCTAAAATAATTGACATAAAAATACATACGAAATTGAAACGTTTACCAAATGAATAGATGAAGTAAAATTTTAGTAAAACGTTTCAGGTTTATTGTCCCCCCCGGTCAGTGTTTCGGTTTTTGGAAATGCTAAATGGAAATTTCCATAATATACCTAAGTAACTTTGCATTAGTATTTATCGAAAGGCGATTGTAAAGGTTTAAAATTTCCAACTAACTACTAAGTATACAGGGTGGGGTAATAGTGCGTCCGACTTCGATAGCTCGAGTTCTATGATAGCTAGAAATTTGATTAAAAAATATAAATAAACTAGAGAAAAAAGTCTATAACCGGAAATTATTTTCGAATATAAAGGGTGAGCCAAGACGATTCTACAGGGTCAAGTGACTTTTTTTTAAATGGAATGTTGTGTATAAAAGAAGATTTTTTGAAGCCTCTTCCTAGACTCTTTTCACTCCCATATTATTATTGACTATCTCCAAACCACTTGGATGTAGTGATTTTTTTTGTTCAAATAATGGCATCTGCAGATGCATATTAAAAAAATCACTACAGTCACAATTACGGGTTTTAAGAAAAAATTATGAAAGTACCAGTTAGGAAACATCTGTGCGATGTCTTTGAATCATTTTCACTTCCTAAAAATTATACAGGGTGGCAAAACATGATTTTTCAATTTAGAACTTTTTGAATTGAATTTTCTCAATTTTTTCAAATAGAACACCCTGTATATTTTTCAACCATATGATGTAGAAACTAAAAACGAACATTTTTTGTATGTACATCCCTATGGCTATTTGTAACCATTTTCGATTTATTGAGCAATAAGTACAAAATTCAAGGATAATCTTAAAATATTAAGACCGTTTTTCAAATAACTCAACAGATAAAATTATAATACCTAAGTGCTACACATGTTGCCCATTTTGATTAACACACATCTCTATGCGCCTTTGAAATGAGAGTTCTACTTTTCTTAAAATTGCCGGTGTGATACTTCTAAAAGCAGTTATTATTCTTTCCTTCAGATTTTGGATTGTTGTTGGTGTTTTTTTTTTCATGGGCAACATGTGGATCACTTGTTATAATTTTATCTGTTGAGTTATTTGAAAAACGATCTAATATTTTTAAGTTTTTGGTCTAAAAATGTGTAATGACAAGGCTTTAAGGGAAACTTAAAATCTAATGAATTTTAAGAATTTTACCATATTTTGGAATTAAAACTAGCAAAATAAACTTTGAATATCTAACTTTTTAAACCTTTATGTTATGAATCTTGTTATGGAATTTCCATTCCAGCACTCTACTTGCTAATGATTTCCATTTATAAGAATCAACCTTTACAAATTTATTTATACGGAAAGAAAAGAAAGAAAGACTAAGACCCAAAACGCTTTCAAGGCAAAAGGAGATGAAGAAGAATTAACATTTCAAACATGAACGAAACTTATATCAAGATTTTCTACATAAAAATCTTAGTTTTTGTACAAAGGATTTATACAAACCTCAATGCTGATTTTTTGGAATACTGGCAACTTTAGACTTTGTTTAAATTTGCAGTAACCAAAAGTTTGTTTAATCAAAAAGTAACATAAATTTCTTTCTTGTGTTTTACAGATCAAGCAAGTTCTTTCTTTCTGCTATACAAAAGTTTCTATTAAATAAATTTGTTATATTAATTTATTTACTTAAGGCTCTTCTGGATTAAAAAGATTATTTTTGACTTTATTTAATTTTAAATTCTGGTTAATTTCTTAAAGACAAACTTTTTACTTTGGAAATAAAGCCTGAAAGTCTTTAAATAAACCCTATTAATATTCCCATTAAATAATTAAGGCACTTACATTTTCTAAAATTTGAACAAACCAACTACAAGCAAATAGAAGATCAAAAGTTTCAAGTTTTTGTATTTATACATCTATCTATCCAAGAAATAAGGTTGTCCTATTAATTTATTGATTCAGATTTTTTTTTAGTTTAAAAGGTTTATTTCTAGGTTTTATTTTGAATTTTGGTTAATTTCTTGAAAACATGGTTTGTTTCTAAAAGTTACTTAGGAATTAACTAAATAATTAAAAATTAATCAAAGTTTTGTCATGGAAATTTTCGGTTTGGTTTAGGAAATCCACAAAATTCCTTGCAGAAAACCTGTGTTAAATAGGACTTCACTTCCTATTTAGTAAGGCAGAAATAGAAGCTTCAAGATTTTGGGTTATATTGGCGCTTTAATTCAAATTTTGGTTAAATTCTTGAAAATAAGCCTATAAAATTTCCGAAAGTTATTTTGGAAATAAAGTACCTATATATTTTCTTCCAACGACCTTAAATTAATTAGTTTGCCAAAAGTCGGTTTAGGAGGTCTTTACAATTTCTTGACTAAGGCTTTCGGTTAGCTAAGATTTTCAATTAAGTAAGGTCTTTAATATATTTTTTAAATTCTGCACACACGAACTACAAGTAAACAGAAGTTCAAAATTGACACGCTTTCCTATAAACAAATTTATTAGATTTTAGGTTATCTTGTGTTATTTACAAACTGATTTTCAATAATTTATATTTCTTTATTTAGAGATTAGGCAAGTTCCTCCCTTCCATAATACAAAACTTTGACTTAAGATGTCTTGTTTATTAATCTATGTATCCCTCTTTTAGATTACAATGATTATTTTTTAGTTTTCTTTCATTTAATTTTAAATTCTGGTTAATTTCTTAAACAAGCCTTTAAAATTTCTTTCTAATTGCTTTGGAAATATAGCCTAGATTCTCCTAAAACAGTTTTGAGTTAATCAAAGATTTATTACGGTAATTGCCAAAATTCGATTTAGGAAGCCTATAAAATTCCTTAAAGAAGGCCTTCTGTTAATTAAGACCTCCTTTCCTATTCAGTAAGGCAAACAGAAGCACCAAGTTTTAGTCTTCCATATTTAAATCTATAGGTATAATCTCTGATTAAATTTTAACAAATGCCACATTACAACAAAAGTTTTAAAAAAATAATCGTTTATATTTCAACTAATGTAATAAATTAACACACAAGAATAAGTCAGTTGTCTTAAAACTAAAATAATGAGATTGCAGATAACGTCATACATAAAACACTCCGCTCGGATGCAAAGTTCCTAGTCATTTTGCAAAAAACTATGGCTTAATATCAATACAAAATTGCTAGGTAATCCTCCAACGAACCTGATCAAACTGGGTTAAACTACAGTTGTTCAAAAAGGAAGAAACCGCATTCTCGTTTTTTAATAACTAAACTATGTGTTAAAATTAAACAAGATAATTAATTTTAATCAAAAAAATTTTGTGAACTAATTCCATGAATAACAAAAATATAACAGGTTATATGAATATTGCATAAATGTTCTTTAACGAAAGCGAAAATTTCGTTAACAATTCATAAAGCTTAATTAAGATACTCGTACAAAATTGTAAGGTTTAAACTTAAATGGTGCTTTAACATTTACAGTTATTCCCGTATAAAGACATTTAACAAGCATTATATTTTAATGAAATTTACTTTAACAGTTGCGAAGTACTAAAATGTTCGTTCGAAAATTCGCTTTAATTTTCTAAACCACATTAACATTAAGCCTCGTTGTTATCAGAAGTTTTAATATTTTCCGAATTTAACTATAACTTTTGGCTGATTTTCAAAGTTGAACTGTTGGATTTTTTAGTTAATAACGTTCTTTAAATATTCGTTCTACCATAAACTGCCCATGTTTTTATTTATTATTTTAATTTTAGTGTTACACGCGATTTAACAGAAACAAAGACAGGTTAATTATTAATATTTTACGAATCGTTAAGTCATGGTCTACATATTAAACAATTTCCTTCGAAAGAAATTAATTAAGTGCATAAAAAGTGCACAAAAACATCTCAATACCTTATGTTTTACTAAAATTCCTTATTAATAAATATATCCTTCCTCCTTTTTTCCGTAGAAAGTGCCAACAACAATCGTTCTTAATGAAGCGATAATTCCATTAAAACCTAAATACAACATCCTGTATTTCATTCTCACATCCGTTTTACGTAAACAATTATCTTAGAAACGTTTGAAAGTTATATCTCTACAATTGAGAATTGATTTAATAAATCGCTTAGAAATGATTAATTACGACACGTCCGTTTATACCATTCTCGAAGCGAACATTTCCCAACTTTTACAAGGAAGCTAATTTCAATTTAAATTTAAAATTGACTAATTTTTTTTATTTTTTTTTTTCAGTGGAAAATTCTAGCTGCTGATGGCACAATTCAGCTACAGTAATAAAGTCGTGCTTTTTACATTGATAGGAATTAGTTACAGTAATATCTCTTTTAAATTCAATCTCGATAAATTTTAATCAAGACCTACACGTTTGAAGTAGGAAAAACAAGCAGTCGTAATAAGATCGAATAATAAATTACCAGGAATGAGATCGATATTCAAAAATTGCGGTAGCATTTTAATAATTAATCGATCCCTACCATATACGAACTAAGTAAGCAGTTGTCCATAGACTTATTAATTATCTACATTTAGAATTCATCCATTTAGTTAGAAAAAGCCAGACGGCGAGACTAACATATCTGCAAACTCGTTATGCGAGTAATCAATTTCGCTTCTCTTTTTACTATAAATCCGGCAATATAAAAATGTAACGGCTCATACCAATTAAGCCGATTTTCTACTCAATTTACGGGCTTTATTCTTAGATCGAAGGCGAGGCCGGCAAAAATATCAATAACGATTATAATCGGAGAAGTTTAAAGCAAACAGGAACTGACCTAGGATAAATGTAACTTAATTTTAGCGGCGTTCAATATCAATTTACGAAGAAGGCGAACCTGTTTCACCTCAGCGGGACATCTTGACATCTGCGAATTGAATTCCGAATCTCTAGCGGTTTTAAGTAACCGTTGTACACAGTATTACATTCCAAATGTATTCCGGAGCAAAATGGCGGGGCCCCTTGGCGATTCGAACTACGTGGAACGAGAACTAACAGCACGAAATTTAAACACAAAGAAAAATAAGGCCTTTAAACCCACTGCAGTACTTTAATTGTTGATTTCGAGAGGGCTACCGCACGAAATACTAAAACTTTTAATATAATTTCAGTTCAAACTTTATAAAACCTTTTTCGCCACTTTTATTTCAAGCTAAGATTTTGTTAAATCATGCATCAACCTTAACAACCAAAACGATACCTACTTACACATTTTTATTTTATATGCACAGTATATTTCATTTTATAATTAAATTTGTCACAGGAATCTTGATAGAGAAAGAACTTATTAAATATGTCATAAATTTCGTATCGATGTCCGATAGAGTTATGCAGGACACCCAGCGAACATAAACATCATACAGGTAGAGGTTGTTCCATTCTAAGTGGCGAAGGAACGGTCAGAAAAGGTGCTCACGTTCACCAATAACTCCACCCTTCACTGCAACCCGTGCCACTGTGCTTCGGTACAGCATTTTTTTAAGAAGATTACCTATGTTGCTAGTAAGTACCTTCAGACGGCCCACATGGTCTACTGCGCAACCAAGGGTTTCGCCATTCAGAATGGAATAGCCTCTATATGCGTCTACGGCCGATAAACCTGCAGAACAACTTGAAGAGTTTTATGAACAAATTAAATATATTCGCAAGTCATTCAAAAAGAATGATCTAAATATAATCATGAGTGTCTTTAATGCGAAAATTGGTAAAGGCCAAGCAAATGAGGGTGTTGGATGACCAAGAAACACGATTAATAAAATTTTGTGAAGATGGCGAGTTAACAATAGCAAATACATGGTTCGAACGACCAAATCCACGACTTTATACATGAAAATCGCCCCTACACAATCCGACTAGAATAGTAAGGAACCAAATTGATTACATTATGATTACATTATCCAGAAGCAGATGTCGGATAAGATCATAATCCAATAGTAGCCATGATAAAAAACTTATCCAGAAACAAAGAAGATAAGTCTTAGACTAGAAAACAATACAAAAAGACAACATTAATAATAAGTTCAAATCACGAATAGAAGAACAAACAGAGAACATATACCCTCAAGATATAACAGAAGAAGAAAAAGGAATAGAAGAAATATGAACAGAACTAAAAAATATATTATATAAATCAGAAAGGAATAGAGAAAAGAAGAATGGTACAAACCAAGAATCTTATTGCATATAAAAGAATAGGAAATAGGAAATATGATAAAGTAAGAGAAGCGAAAAAACAATGGCCACAAGAAAACTGTGAAGGAATAGAAAGGCTAGAATCTATGCACGACAATTTAAATTTACACAGAAAGATTAAAATAATGACAGAGGCAACAAAAACGAAAAATGAGCAGATATTAAACACAAACTTTGAAAAACTATATAAAACAAGTATTTCATGATAACAGAGGTGATATCTGTATATCCTAGGATACCATCACAAGAAGGGCCACACATTCAAAAGTCGATAGTTGAACATGCTATAAGAATAACTAAAGGTGAAAATGCTCCAGGTAATGATGAGATTACAATAGAACATTTGAAGCATACGGGTGATAAAGCAACAGAGTTGCTAACAGATCTGTATAAT
Source organism: Melanotus villosus (assembly GCA_963082815.1). Taxonomy (NCBI): domain Eukaryota; kingdom Metazoa; phylum Arthropoda; class Insecta; order Coleoptera; family Elateridae; genus Melanotus; species Melanotus villosus. Next base: position 58,005,723 of record OY720425.1, read on the forward strand.
AGCACTATGAAATGTGAATCATACCCAAAGAATCTAGATTTATTACCTAACCCAAAAAACAAATGCCCGAAAATGCAAAGATTACAAACGATCAGTTTAATGAGTCATACAGTGTTCCTTAGACTGATATATTAAACAATTCGAGCAAATGCGACGATTATATAAGTAAAAGCCTTGTTAGATCAACAGACGAAGAAATACCCAGGCAAATGTCAAAACAAACACGATCGATACGGTATGGACACGTTAGAAGGACAGAGGAAAACAGATGGACAAGGAAGATCACAAAATGGTGGCCTTTGCGAATATGAAAGAGAGAAAGGCCACAGGGAGAAGACGATGTTGACGAAGTAATAGAGAACAGAGCTTTACAAGACAAAAATTGAGAAAGCAAGGAAACATGGAGAAGATGGCTGAAAGAAAAAAGACAGTGACAATTATAAAAACGTAGTAATAAATCTTATTTTAACTTATAGGTGAGTGATACCGATAATAAGTAAAGCATATCAATCTGAACTTCGGAAAAGGACGATTTTGGAAGGAGAAAAACAGAACATGAGTGACTAAGTAGAGAGAACGAAAAAATAATCAATTACATGAAAAAATTAGAATTACTTACCTACATATCTTATCCGACAATAAGATGGCTGGGGCACCCTGAAAAGGTAGAAGAAATAGTAGTTAAAAGATCTTAGAAAACATACTTGGTGAAAGAGGAAAATAAAGGCCAAAAAATGGTAGCTATGAAGAAACACTTGGAGGAGAAAAATGTGCGAGATTGGAAAACGGAAGGCATTATGCAGATGGATGCCTAAAATCTGAGTTTTGAGTTACAATTTGCTAAGCTGAGGGTCTGAAATTTGTAAAATAATCGCCCAGATTTTACCTGGCTAGGTCAGAAATCATTGTTATAAGCTGCACTCCTGATTAATTGTCATCTTCGTCTGATACGCTTGGTCGGCTACAACCGACATAAAGTCGTTGCTTTCTTCTGTTTTTCTTCAGAAGGACTTCGCTTGTGGCTTGGTTGACAAGCTCAGTTACTGTGCCCTTCTTCCCCCCTTTGTTAAACTGGGGTGGCCGACGCGTTGAGTTACGGTTTTCTTTTAGTGCCCTCCTTATCAAGAACCTTAAGAAAGTGGGTGAAACGTTGAGTTATTATTTCTCAACAATGACACGATCCTAACTCGCAAGACGGAAAACGGTTTGTTTTACAGAAAGATATTAAGTAAAACTTTTGCCCTAAAAATGGCAAACAACTCAAGGAAATGAGCACAAACCGATGTGCAGGTTTTATAAATTTAATTATAATGTGGAGAGCAATAAAAGTTTTAAAAAGAAAAATACATTTATGTAGAGTAGCTTGTCAGGACATCAATAACGCAATCTATGGGTTAAGGGGTGATTCAAAATTAAGAAAAACGTTTGTGCAAATATAGACACTTGCACTTCGGTATCCAAAATTACATATAAATATTTTTATACATAAAGAAATTCTTTATTTTAACTCAGTTTCAGTAACGATCATAAAAGATTTACGAAACAATGAACTTATTAGTGAAATTCACCTTTTAGTAAAATAAGTAGAAACCGATTGTATGGGACTATCCAGTATGCACTCAGGAGTAGTTAATCCCTGAAGGAGGTTTTCAAAGTTTTGATGGTTTAATAAGGAAAGAGCTTCTACAGGGCCAGATAACGAAGAAAACTTATTTACATATTTTTAGGTGTCCAAATATGTTATACAACGAAAAGAGAGTTAAAGCATCTGGAGTAATAATTAGGTTTCTATTGGATAGTCCAATTATAGAAAGAACAATGAAACAGCAAATAAGGTTCAAAGAAAAACTAAATAGAAAGGTCAGTACTTACTCCATCTGTTTGTTAAAATATAGCCAAAAACATGAAAATGGGAAAATTTCCAAAGTCCGAAGGTATATATTTAATAATGTTTAGCTAACAAGCACAAGGTAAAAAAATCAAGTGTTTGAATTTTTTAGAACTTAAATGTACGAAAATTAAAATGCTAGGATCTAAAATCTAAGTTTCAGCCAAAAAATATAAGTAACTTATACGTTTATTTGTCAGGCTTTACTTTACGAAATTTAACGGGCAGAGTTTTTCGTTATCCATTTAGATTCTCCCTCATTAAATAGTAAAATGAACCTGTACGCTGAAACTGTTTAAAATAGTAATTAAACAGAAGTTCACTCATCGGGACTAAAAAGTAAAAAACCATGAAAGCATTAATCTAAATTAGATGTTGATTCCACTTGCAGTGAATAAAGAATGTATTCATTATTTCGGAGTTTCCGCTGTCATCAAAGTGAATGTATGTAAATAATTCTACTTGGTTTTTATTCGCGGTCGCAAAAAAGAACCTGAAAAGGAGCACTAAATTAGGAACCAACAAAAAAACCTAAAGCAATTTCACGGATTTTTAAAACCAACAGGTACGTGCCGTGCCGCTTTACAAAAGACACAAGAGCACTACAAAAACGCCGTAGAAACTCATGTTCAAAATCGATTTTTCTATTATATAACTATCGGGCCAACTTTTTAGTTATTACGGGCATAAGTTAATCACGTAGTTTTCTAAACGGAATTATTATTATTAATTGGAGCCATTCATAATACCAAAAAAAAAAACGAGTAGGCGTTAAACAAATTTATAGCGTTCGACTAATTTGATGATAAATAAATAAAGATAAACGATCATATTGCCCTGGCATAAAGACTCAATTAGCGCTAAAATACGAAAAAGAGAACCATATTGCCAGGGGCGTTTTTAAAAGTTGGAATTTAATCACGCATCGGTTATTAAAAAAATTACCTGAACTGCAATGTTCATAATTACATGGCCTCGTCCACAGAAATTGGAGAAATTAAGGGTAAAGAAAAGACGGAGATAATAACTGCTTACTTTTTAACAACAACAACAATACGCCATGTGGTTGCATAAAAATAAAATATTTAGAGATTCCTGATTTAAAACACTAACTACTTTCTCAATAAACACATAATGACTATTTATACCTTAATTTGCATTAATCACCATCAAAAAGACATTAAAGGACTTTTTGTACGTTTAAAAAAATAAGTTCGCAATTTAAAGCGTTTGAATTTTACGCTATAACACAGTATCTTAAACGTCAAAATTTAGCCGAAGCATTGAAGTTACCATGTTAAAAATAAAATTTAAAAGATTACTTACATTATTCTGGAGTTTCTCGTGACAAATCCACAGTTCTGAAACAAAACAAATGCTATTAATTGAAATCCCCGAATTTGGTTAACAAACTGATTACAAAATAACCAAGTACGATTTAAAAATTACAAGTAACACAACGAAGACAGTGACTAATACGGATATAAACAACACAAAAAAAAACTTTACGTTACTAATCCAACGTACATAATATTATGTAAATTAAATGGGTGGTAATATATAAATAAAGGTTTTGTGTTTCAGAAAAACCTGTCGAAATCATAAAGATTCTAATAAATATATCAAGATTTAGTGGTGGAAACTAGCTTTAGATATAAGTTACATTGACGTTAATAAATAACGACAGCTGTAAGTGTATAAGATAAGCTTTCTTAATACTGTGGAAATACGACTTCTTTGGATCTAATGTGGCGTAACTTGATAGTACTAATAATAAAAATAAAAATAAATAACATTGATACGTGAGTTAAAAGTGTATTGCAACTAATAAAATCTATTGGTGACGGTTTGTGTGAAAATTCTGATAATATTCAATAAGCAATTTGAATCTTACTGAAAAATGTTAATATCGGTAAAAAAGCATAGGCGAGGAAACCAATTATTTTCGAATACCGATCACCGCAAATGCACAAATTACTGACGGAAATAATAACAAGAAGGGGACTTAAGATGAACACACAATAAAAACGATAAAACAAGATGCAATCAAATTGCTAATAAACTTAAACGAACACTGAACGAAGCAAAAAACGATACGTTCCAGCAATATGTAACATCTCTTTCCAGGGCGACTACAGTATATGGAAAGCCACAAAGGGGTCCAAGAGGCCACAGAAAACCTGGTATTAAATCGGTTAAATAAAGATACACTACTAGATATTTGGATTCCAAAACACTAATTCGGGTTCAGACGGGATCATTCCACCATTCAACAGTGCCACCGTATGTTTAACATAATTCAGAAATCTATTGCAAGTAAGAACGACAAGATGTGGCACAACGGGTTGCTAACCAAAATAAAAGCATTATTTCTACACCAATATTATCTCCTTTTCCAATCCTACCTTTCTAACCGGCCATTTCTAAATAAAATTCGGAAACGAAACCTCGACGCTGCAGTCAATTATCGCAGGGGTCCCCCAAGGCAGCATCCTATACTTACTTTTCACTGCTAATACGAGGGAAGGGGAAAAAATTCTGCCGTTCTTAAAAACTACTAATGCTTTAATTGTGAAATTTTAAATACATGTTAGGACTTCTCTATGTAGTCGCCTGACAAATCAACGCACTTGGCCCATCGATGTTTCAACTTCATAATGCCCTCCTTATAGAAGTCTGAAGTTTGACCCTCTAACCACGAAGTCACTGCAGTTTTTAAGCTGTCATCATCTCGGAAATGCGTTCCACGAAGGTGAGCTTTCAATTTTCCGAACAAGAAGAAATCAGAGGGTGCGATGTCCGGCGAATAAGCTGGGTGTGGAAGTACTTCGAAGCCCATTTCCTTCACTTTTGATGTTGCTGCAGCACATTTGTGAGATGACGCATTATCGTGCAGCAAGAGGACTCCTTTTCGCAGTAGTCCGCGGCGTTTGATTTTGATTTCATCCCGTAATTTAGTCAGAAGGTTGCAGTAATATGCCCCATTGATGGTACGATCACTGTCGAGAAAGTCGATAAGCAAGACGCCGCGAAAATCCCAGAAAACTGAGAGCATCACTTTGCCTGCTGAAGGTTGCACCCTGAACTTCTTTGGAGGAGGAGAGTTGGGATGTCGCCACTCAATACTGGCTTGTTTGGTGACAGGGTCATAGTGATGGACCCAACTTTCATCCATAGTGACAATTCGGTCAAAAAAATTGTCAGAATCTGCATTGACACGTTCCAAAAGCTCGCGACAAATGTTCACTCGATCGTGTTTATGCAAAGGTGTCAACATTCGTGGGACCCATCTATCTGAAACCTTATTCATATCCAAATATCATGCAATATCGATCTAACCGATTTCTCGTCAATCTTCACAGTCTTGGCTATCATTTTAACGGTAATTCCAAAACTAACTTCTCCACTTTGGTAACCATTTCAGGGTTCTGTGCCTTTGCAGGTCTTCCACTTCTTACATCATCTTCTAGGCTCTCTCTGCCATGCTTAAATTCATTTGCCCATCGACGGACAGTGGATTCTGACGGCGAAGCATCCTTGTAAACTGCTTTTAACCTTTGAGTGATTTCAGTAAAATGAACACCCTCCCTAGTCAAAAATTTAATCACTGCCCGGTGTTCAATTTTCTCCATTTCTAATATCTACTGCAACACACTTTATTGAATCTACTATAAAATCCGAAGTTTTGTGTGAATCTGGACGAAACTTTCAACACTGACAGAAAACAACATACAAAATGACAGATATCAAAATTTTGTTTCTCAAGGCACACCAAGACAAAGAACGGCAAAATTTTTTCCCCTTCCCTCGTATACTAACCACACCGTATACAGAAATGGGAACATTCGCAAATGATACTGCTGTCCTCGCGTGCAATGAAGACCCTCTAGCTGCTACAAGATTATTGCAAGATCACATGCACTTATTAGAAGAAATGGTTAAACAAATGAAAAATTAAGGTGAGAAAAACAAAGTCAGGACATATAACTTTTATAATGCGAAGGGGAATATGCCCTCCTGTTACCATAAACAACATTGCTGTACCACAATCTGAAGAAGTGACTTACCTGGCATTACACTGGAACAAAAGGCTAACCTGAAAGTAACACATAAAAAAGAAGTGCAAGCGATGAATCTGAAAACTAAAAAGATGTACTGGCTGATAGGTCGGAAATCACCCCTATCAACAGAAAGAATACTTCTTATATTATACAGTCCCTGATCAAATTATTAGCTCACCTCACCATTTTAACAAAACAACTAAAAAATCACGGCAATGCGAGAGGTCGGGCAATAGTTTGGTAACAATGAGAATATAGTTCTTAATATTACGCTCCTTGTCATACTGCCAAATCAGTAACAAAGTTCCTTTTGGAATTGGGATTACGAGGAATAGGGAGTGTGTGTATGCATTGTCCTGGAGATCATTCACTGTAGTTACATATTGAGTTTTATCTATAAGGCGTCAATGGCATCACCTTTGTCAGCTGGTAATATTAGAATGATAGAGTTGCTTCGAAGACTTTTAACTGCAACCTTTTCTTCCTTTGAAATATTCCAAGCTGAAGGTTTCACTGAACGAAAACAGCTGGTTTCGAAGTGTACAATGTCAATAATATTTTTAGGGAGTGAACGTAGTGACTACAGAAAAATTAAGACCTTTGGATAACAATGAGGAAGGGCTGCCATGCTCTTCTTTCTCGTGTTAAAAGAGTTTCACGTCTGGTATGCCTGCCACGTTGAGTTACTGTATTGTTTTAGTGGCTCTTTTTCCTCCTTAAGAAAGTGGGCGAAACGTTGAGTTCTCCTTCCTCACGCGGTCCCAACCCGGAAGACGTTTGAAAAGGAATAACTAATTCCATTTACAATATTGTAACAACAAATACTTAGGCATGGCAAAATGTCAGTGTTATAATAGTTTCAACTTGCTTTTCTCTAAACCAAAAGTCAACCCTTCGAGACATTTAACGTCAATTTTTCCCTTTAGATTTAACTTTGCTATACCAACTATAAAATTTACCTATAAATTTTTTATTTATTTGAAAATATGCAATTGTAAACTAGGACAAGCTTAGCCAATAAATTTATTAGATAGTTTTTTCTTTCGGGGCAGGATGTTTCTATAAAATCCTAATTTTAAAATTTCCGTATTTCTAAAAGGAGTTTCGTATCTATAATTTTTGTATTGTGCTCAGTTATTATCGGGAAATAATAAGTAGATATTCTTAAAATTTTTTGTTATTTATTTTTTCACCTTCTTAACTTATTTTAGCAATTTTATTTAGAAATTTTTATCAAATTGGCGTAGCATGACGTATTATATTTTCCAAATATTTGTGAACAGTAAAACATCAAAACATCTACCATGAGATCGAAAAAAAGATGATTCTGAGCAGGCCTTGACTAGTACAACACGATTGGCAAGACTGATTTCAAAATGTGGCAGTAGGTTAGAGGTTAATAAATGTCAAATAAATTAAAACACAAAACAGTATTTATTTAGGGAACAAACTGAAAACTAAGATGAATACATGTTAGAGTAGGTGTTCAAAATGTGATCCTTCACTAGTATTACAACGATAAACTTAAATAATTCTGGAAACAAGATTGCAAAACTGACTTACATTTGAAATGTCACTGTCACATTATAATTCATAGGCATTCTAGAACCAGTGTAGCCAATCGCGTTGTACTAGTCAAGGCCTGCTCAGAATCATTTTTTTTTCGATCTCATGGTATTAATTTTGTTTATTTATTTTATCTGAAAATTTATTTATTTGCAAAACATTCCTGGAACAATAATGATAAAATCTTCTGGAACTACTCAAAAATATATCAAAAAACCCCTATAAAAGTAAAATAAAAAAAGGGCAATAAATATAAAGATGCCACAACAAACGCCCAGATAACATTTCAAAAATTATGTACACACACACCAACGTTTCGTAGCATATTCTGTTAACAAATTCCAGAATCATATTTAAGAAGGAAAATCTCCGAAAGTTTAAAGATATTACTGTAAATAAACAATAAGACAAGAACCAATATGTTTATATCCAGCTTAAAACTTAATTATCCAGATTTGATATAATTGCACCAATTAAACATCAAATGTAGATCATCAAATTTTTAGTTTGGTTATATATTACATGTTGAGCGAACGGTTCAATCTTATTTTGAAAAAGAATAAGTTAGTGAAATTCTGCATTTAAACAAACGATATTTGACTATTTAAAAAAACATTAAATTATTATCTTTCATGTGTAATCAGTATAAATACTAAGATAAATTCAGCTTCTGCTATTTTAATTAGTATTTCAGTCATCTTATTTCTATTTACTTAATAATAGCAATCAAAATCAAATGAAGTTTCAATTTATAGTTATTATTATAAATATTTTCATTGCTATTATCTAATAATAAATAGCAAGGAGAAAACATCAGACTTTGGTAAGTGCAACCTTTAGTTTCCCAAAATTCCAATTAAATGCGCAATCACTGCGAAAAGATATATTTTGCACATACTTCAGTTCTGATTTATTTAAACGACTGGTAATAAATAACGACTAAAAGGTTATCTATATGTTTAATTCATGTAAAACCTCAGGGGCAGTTAATAAATATCAGAATATTGCAGTAACTGAAAAATGATTATTTCGTTCTATAAAATAAATGATCTGTGATCATTAACATCAATTTAAGTTGGAACAATAAATAGAGTGGTTTCAATCCTCCTTTGGATACGTATCAATTCAGAACAATTTTATATTTCAACAAACAAGTATAAATAATAAACGTTCAAAGTAATGGGCAGTACTTCAATGAAAAATTACGCAGTTGATATTGCGTGCCGCATGAATCTTCCCAAGCGAGGCCGTTTCAGGTTGAAAATCAAACTAAAAGAAACCACCGTTCGTTCGTTACAGAACCGCTTATTATTTCAAAACAGGTTAAGGGCCGTTCTTATTTATTTAATAATTTATGAAATAATATGCCCATTCTAGGAATTGGGGCCGAATTAGTTGCTGCATTAAAATAAGTACACGTTTAGGGAGTATGAATAAATGAATAAACATCTCTTGCAATTTGGTTTGTTGTTGTTGTATGTATGCTTTACGAGAGAAGGAATACGAAACTGCAGTCACTATTAAAATTAATTTAATGAAAATTTAAATTAAACCGACCGTTCTCGATCTTCGCTGTATATAAACGGTCCGTAATTAAATTTTATTTTCCTCAAATAACAGCAGCCATCCTTCATGCCGTTATAACAATCCAGATGAAAAATTTCAATTTATGGGAGAATTCCTAAACATTTTTTTTTGTTAATGTCGGATTACAGCAGCCTTTGTTTTTGCTTTTAAAAAATCGCATACCGGGCTAAATCTTTAAATACCGAAACGTTATTTCATTTTTCTCACTGACTAATGCCCGACGTGAATTCGATCGGAATGGGAGGAAAAAATCCAGAGCTTTAGGAGACGATTGTGTGTATCTAGTGAGCCATGAACAAGGAGTGTGGCCGTCGGACTAAATTTATACCACTTTCAGAATTATTAGTTTATCTGCCCAGGGGCGCCAAAAAACAAATTTATTTTATGACGATCTCCTAATATCCCGACAGGTGCTTTATGTTAGACTCTAAACCAAATATTCACCCTTTCAGATAATAAAAAGGTAGATCGTAGGCACCACTTTTTTTGTTGAAAATAGTAATAATGAAAATTATAGCCTAGTAAAGGTGGTTTTATTTGACTGTGACTAAGTTTGAGTTTTTTTACGAGACCTCAACACATAAACTCTACAAAAAAAAAGAAAAAGTAGGTAAAAACGTGTAAATAACGGTAAATTTCTGGGATTATTTAAGTTTAACAATTTTGTTATTTCGTTTATTTAATCGGGAAGGGCGGACTTTTCGAAACCAAAGTGTGTTTAAATGTAATATTTAAAATGTAAGTTTATTTTTCCCTAACTCACGAAAACCTCAAACAAACCAGTAATAAATGTTACTTATTAACTTATGAGTTTGTCGACTTCAGAGCTGGTTCAGCTGAACATTATTTATTTATTTACAACAATTTATAACGATTGACAAATTTTTCAGATGTACAGGGTGGACAATTTTCAAGGGTATTCCAGGTTATCTCTTCAAACACCTACCTACCTACGCAAAAGGTAATAAACGAGTATCGGTCTAAATTTTCGAGACAAATTTAATTTTGCAAACCGAAATTTAAAATCGTCTTGTTTTCGAAGTTCATACAGGCGAAAATCCAGCTTTTTAAGTTATAACTCGTCTGTTTGTAGAGGTCTTCCCAAATCACCTGGTTGTAAGTTTCGTTCTGATGTGGATCTTTATATTTCACCCATCCACGTTGATTTTGATCTTCGTTGTTTCTTCTTCTCCGATGCTATCCAGTTCATTACTAACGCGGCACCGTTCTTCGATCATCTTTTCCACATGGCCATACCACACCAACTGCCTTCTTTGGGTTTCTCTTGTTCGATCATTTACTACTCTTTCCAGTCTTGATTTGCCGACCGCTCTTTGTCAGAAGTCCATTTCCAACACCAACAGCTTCCGTTCAAAGGTTTTGTTCATTTTCCATGTTTCGTACCCATACAGGACTATGCACTTAAATATGGATCTGACCAGAGGACAAAGTCCAAGCAGCCGTTTTCCTTTTACTATCAGCTGTTCTACTTCCTTTCTTATACGCCCACTCGTTTCGATTTTTGTCCCTAGATACACATACTCATCACATGTCCCTAGTGTTTCGTTAGCAATAAGGTGAAGGACTGTTCTTGTTTCATTTCCAACACTGACATTGTGTTTTTGTTTTTCTATTCACTGATATACCCCACTCTTCATATTCCTTGAACAGTCTCCTAGCCATAAATTCCAGCTCTTCCTTATCTTGGATTAGGACAACCTGATCGTCTGTGAAGTGCAGAGTATATAACGTCGTGTCGTCGTTCAAATATATTTCCATTCCAATACACGCTTGTCTCCACTTCCTCAACACGTCATTAATATAGTTATTGAAAAATGTGAGGGATGGGCAGCATCCCTGTTAAAGCCTTTTCGTAACTGCAAAGGCATCTGAGAGCTTATTTTTTAACTTAATTCTTTCTGTTGATTGGTGATATACGTATGCCCTTAAAAGGTCAACAAAAAGCGCAAATTAACTTCGCGGTTTGTTGCAACTTTCTTCTCATTTAGCTGCACCAGGCTGAAGATGTGATCAATAGAAGACCTGCCGGTTCGGAAACCCTGTTGCCCAATATCCTTAGGAGCATATTCTTCTTCCATTACATATTTCAGGATTTTTCCATTGAGCCTGCTTATAGTGCTCGTGATCAAGATACATCTGTAGTTCGTACGTTCATGTCTGCTTTCCTTTCTATGGATCGGTGTTATCGCGCCTCTTTCCAGGTTTGTTTCTCCGTTTATGTATTTCGTGAATAGTTCCCTTAGAAGTCGAATTAACTTTGGTGTTCCGTTTTTAAGCAGTCATTCCTTTTGGCCCACTTGCTTCTCTCTTTTCCATACCCCTTATCGCTTTCTGGATTATTTTTTCTTCTATGTCTAGAGCTTCATATGTCGCTTGGTATAGGGCATCCGTTACATGTTTGTAAAGGCTACTGGTTTCGTCAATTAGATAGTCATGATTTAATTTCGTAAAATTATTATTAAAAGTAAATTAATTTCCATACGATTAATTTGTCCTTTTGACAGGAACCGCAGAATGAGTTACCCTGGGGATTACTAATTTTTATTATAATAAAGAATTTGCAATTTCCAGCATTGAGGGTGCAAGGATGTCGATGCCAATCAAACATGCAGAGATGTCGATCTTGATCAAGCACACCGAGACATTGATCTTGATCAAGCATACCAAGACGCTGCTAAAATATAAATGTACCTGGGAAAAGTAAAAACAACTTATGCAACAAGCATATTTGTATAGCTTCCTTTTTTATATTTTAGTTTTGCAGATGGTGTTTTCTCAGAGTTGGAAATCCTACACAACCGTAGATATTGAATATTTTCTCAAAGAAAAAAATTGTATTAACTCGATGTTAAATATATTGCAGGAAAAATTAAATTTACTCAAATAAACCAAAACCTTATAGATATTTCGTACTGTTATTGAGATATTTGCAACAAAACTATAAATATGTCTGTTTACGCATCTGTTAAATAATAATATAAACAATTCTTTTGTTTGTTCAGTAATGTACCAAATTACGTCGGGAAAATTACGGAAAACTGGAGGATTCGGGGAAAGAAAAATTTAATCAGAAGCAGCACTAGAAAGGCAAACATTGGTTATAGAAGGAGGGGATATAGAAGACCGCATTTCACTAACTTATAAAGTTATGGTTGGGCAAAATAGTTATAGGTATTGCCTGCATCGTTAAAAAAATGACAAAAAAAAATTCTAAATAAGAAATAATAAGTGTAAAAAATAAATTTTGTTTATAAAGACGCTATTATGTCCAGAAAGACAAATCCTAAACATTAACCTTGAAATTATAGAATCCGCTAAAATCTGCATACTTTGGCTTACAAACATTGCGTGGAGTGAAAGAAAATCAACGAAAGGAAAAACTGTATCGAAACAACAAAGACATACATTTTTTATGAAGTTTTTAACATAGACAAATAATCGTATGATGCCGTAAATTAAGTTAAAAACTAATAAATAGATCAAATCTTAATTCGAAAAACCTGCCCTTTCTAACAGGCAGTACAAAATCTGATACTCTTGGTTTAGTTCGCAGACAACCTTCATGTAAATAGATATTTTCCAGACGATAGTAACCACTAAACCTGTTAAAGGATTGATCAGATACACCTACATTTAAATTATTTAGAAGGCATTAAGTTGGGCTTAGGAATTACTTACCGATTTTCCCTAACTAAACAACCACGATCAGACAAAGCAACTACAACGGTCTCTTCAATAAAAAGAGAAACATTCGCCGCCTTATTAGGACGGTATTAACCTCGATGTTTTACTAATAAGGTTTTTTTAGCTTTAATAAACTTTAATTTTTAAAAGCTTCTGACCCATATTTTCAAGTTTCTTTTGTAACGTGCAGCAGGTGCGTTGTAAAATAGTTAGTTTGCGCACATATTTCTTCCATGTTTAAATTAATTCACAGTTATTTACGAGTAATTTCGTGTCCTTAATATTCCGAAGAAATTTTATTTTTAGCTGCTGCGCTTTTTAAACTGTAAATAATACGTTTTAATAAGCACTGTTGAATGTACAGTTTTATTATTGGCAAGTCTTCTAAGGCGCTTTTAATAATAGAACAGACTACATTTTTAAAAGTAAATACTTTTAAATGTCATTTTTAAATTAAAACGTTTCACGAGGACTTGTTCTAAATTTACCATCTAAAATTTACTTAATTAAGTAAAATTAGCGTAAAATGTTAACATACACAAGAGAAATATTCTGTGTTTATATAAGCATCATTTTGTATGCAATCGGGCAGCATTAAATGCTCCACGATCCATTGAGGTTAAAATAAATTAAATATTTTACTGCAACGTGTTTATCTTACGCGTATTATTTACAATTAATTACTTACTTAATTTACGTAAAATATGTATATTTAATTAACTTGAGTTGTTTATAATTCAGTGATTCTAGAACGAAAGTTAAAAATATAAAGTACAGAATGCTATTTTCCATTATAGAAATAGAAATTGAACTATTGAACCAAATAAGTTAGTTAAAGACTAATGCCCACTTACAGCCCTTGCTATGTAAATATCTACTAATAAAGGTGAAAGGTGTTTAGTTTATTTCGGATTTTCTTCTGCATTTTTAGAGATCTCCCATTTTTTTACAATTGAAGATTATAGTTAAATACTGATCTCAAAAATGGATGGGTAGCTAAGTATTAACAGAAGGCAATAGGCTTGTTTTTATTACCAAAATCTTTTTAACCGTCTTTATTAAACCTAGCATGCGAAAATCATCTTACCACATTAACAGTCTTACTCGTTTCATAGAGAATCTCAAGCTGTCTGAAGAACGTGATTACCTTGAAAACGTCAGTAAATTTGTAATTATTTTAAACTACATTTATTACTTTTTAACATCAGAATATAAGACGTTGCATTTCTACCTTCAATTCCTGTTATGATTGCGCTTAAAAGGTTTGATCTGCTCAACTTCTAATCTCACTCTAATCGTATTTTCTGTTTGAATTACATTTCAAAACGTTTAAATTGAATGTAACATATTCGAGTTGACACACTATAGAAGTTCGTGTCTCTGAGTAATATTTACTTTTTGGAGATTATCTGATTATGTTACCTACGAAACAAGTTCAAATTTCTTCTACATTAACTCAACTTAAGTATCAGATTTGGCATGAGTACCTACCATGTAACAAGGAAAAATCATTACAGAATTTCTGAAAGCATTTCAGTGTATAATAACAACAGATCAATAAAAATACCAATTAGGGTAGGCTGTGAAATTGAATTATTTTGAATTGGTACTTTAGCCACATCCACAGAATGGCATTTTATAACGTTTGTAATTTGAAATTTTTATTGTAAACAAAATTTATTCACGACTAGTCAATAATCTGTCAATTATTTATGTATTTGGTCACTCATAATGCTATCCATTATACACTGAAATCATTATGCACGGTGTCATGTAACATCATTTCATTATGCACGGTGTCATGGTAACATCATTTTCTATGGTGTATAATGAAGGAAATAGGTTATGTTGTCATTGCAATAGGTTATGTTGTTATTTAAATTTTAATTTAAATTTTAATTAAAAATTCTTAGTATTTTGTAGTCGCGGATAAAGTATAGTATACTACTCGCTATAATGGCTACTATTACCTCGGATAATTGCAAAACTCGCTCGCACGCTCGCTCGTGTTGCAAACATTATCCTCGGTAATAATAGCATACATTATAGCGTCGTGTATAATATACTATTATAACCTTAAATTCATGTCAGAAATGTCATTCTGTGGATGTGGCTAAAGTACCAATTCAAAATACTTCAATTTCACAGCCTACCCTAATTGGTTTTTTTATTGATCTGTTGTTATAACTGGCCATATTTGTCAAGGAAATTTTAAGATTACTTTATGGGGGCCAATAATTCCATAAGTTTCTGGATTCTGGAGATCAACATCAAAGGTTTTTATATTAAAATGAGAAGATACCCGGAACCCGGAAGAACCTCAGCAAGACCTGGAACAATCACAGGAAACGAAAACAAATAAAATCCGGAAACGTACTAAAAATTCTAAAGGCAACTGGTAATCAATAAACAAACAAAGAAGAAAACTGTAATGAAACGATTGATAAGAGAACAACAGAGAATATAGAAAAGCACATGAAGAATTGTAAGAGTAGACGTAAAGAAAAATTATTAAACCATAAAAATAAGGCGCATCAAGAACAAAAACCAAGTCACCAAGTTCAGATTGAAAACATAGATAGAAAAAATGAATAAATAACGTGGTCTATAGTTGGCTGAAGTGAAACAAGAAGAAGAAACAGAGGAGCTCCCTAAATTATAAAAAAAATTATTAATAAAGCATCAGGTAAAGAAAAACATGAAATGATGGAATCAAAGGGTAGGCAGGAATTAAGCAATTGAAACAGGACAGGAAGAAAGGGAGGGAATTATGTAAAACACCGGATTAAGCTCCACCTGTTTTACACCTTACCAAAGGTAGAATGACATAAAAAGGAGAAAAAGAAGCAGAAAACATGAAATTTACTATTTAATTTTTCCAAATATTTTCAATAATTAGGTTTGAAAATAAAACAGAATGTAACCCAAACAAATTTGAAAAATTTTCTCAGTTAAAAAATTGTAGGTGTTAAGAAAATCCGATTAAAATTTTCCTCCTTTAAAATAATGCGTCAAATTCTTTAACTCTTGAATCTCCTACGAACTAAAGCAGATTTTTAGATTGAAAAAGTTCCCCGTCAACAACTTTTCCGCAAGTAGTGAAACTCAAACAAGTTGTGGGATTGTTCGTTTGCTTAGCCCGAAATCGCGAGTTGATACCAGTTCTGTGTTCACAACGAGGACGATAAGTTTTAAAATAACTGTTATTAAAGTGTCAAAGCGGTTTTAATAAGATCCTCAAAGCACGGCAGTCCAGAACATGCGACCCGTTTATGACTTTCGACCACGCAACTGAAATGCCTATTCCGATGATGATCACCTTTTCGTTTACTCTAATTTGTAGACGAAGTCAAATCAACCTGAGAAATTTAATAAAAGTCGGAAGTTTCACACATAACTTCCACATTTCGAAGAATTCTGTCCCCCTTCATATTTGTATTTAAATCAAGACGCTCTGATACCTAATATTTTGTCTGCCTTTCCGATCCCCGGATGAAATTAGCATAAGCCGAAGGAGCAGTTTCTAATCTGATAAAGGCGAACTTCGCAGGGATGGGAAAAAACGTCGGTTGAAAAATTACGAGCGGCCCGCGATTAACTTACCATTGATGCTCGATAACTTTTCGTCTAAATAAAGGCATAAAATTTATCGGGGGGAAACGAGAACTAAATAAAAATTAAACCAAATATTATCTTTCATCGCCTGTAAAGCGGATGTGGGCGTTAACCATAAACAAACATGCGAAAGAAAATTACAAAATGTACCGATAAATATAATTTATGATACAACTAACGCAATTTTTCGTGTAGAAAAAAGAAACAATAGGATTTGTGCATTTATTATTGTAAACTGAATATTTATAACAGGGGAAAGCACGAATATGCGTTTATTCGTAATTTCCTCTTTGCGGATACGCTTAATAACGACTGCACAAAGAGTAATCTCACAAAAAAAAACACGAAAACCCGGTGCAGAATTTCATCCTTTTTGTTGCACAAGCGTGCCTTTGACGACAAATTTAATGCAGAATAAATTGTTGCAATTTCAGTTCATTCATTCCGCAATTTCCAGGCACGATTACAAACGTATTTTTAACCCCTTTAATTGGATCCATGAAGGAAATTACAGGACTTAAACTGCGGGAGTATTGCCAAAATAATAACAGACTTAACAAGGTAATTACAGTCACGCATTTTCGATGCACTCGAACGAAACTTTACACATTTAAATGAACTCCTCTAAACCTAAAACTTGGAGATGAAAAGAAAAATAATTAGTGGAAGACTTGGAGTTCTCGTTGATTATGGTTTATTTAGCGCCGGGGTCTCGTTGGTGAGAAGAAAAAAATCAATGATAGCGTGACGTGCTATCATAGACGATGTAACATCACGCGTCAGGCCCCCAGCAAATTATTTTTTTAATGTCGAGAAGTTTGATTAGAGGTTCTTTAAATTTACATCCACGCTTCGTGCATGGTCAAATCGATTAGCTGTTATTTCTTTCGGAAATTGTCATGCGGACTGATCAGGCTTGTACGCTTTTCGTTTTAACAAACCACTCAGTGACAAATCTCGTCCCGCATTGTTGAGATGGATTATGCCTGTTCGTTTGTAAAAGAGATAATCGGAGCTGATGTTGTTATTTAGTGTACCGGCTATTACCATTTCGAATAGAATAAGTCACTTTTATGTTTTAGATTTCATTTCAGTTAAATTTTATTTCAAAAGATAAAACGGTTATATTCGTGCAGCCAATACTGTTTACAGTGTTGCACTGAGCTTTTGCTATAAAATATTTTAGTTTAGGATGAATACATAAACTAAACATTTATTGTTTCTATTTATCATAGATGTAAAATTGGACCATGGATCAAATGAAGCATTCCTTCAAATTCGGTGTTTAGTTGATACACTTTCATCTTATTCAGGGCAATAAATGACAATGAAATGTAATTATTGTTAATAACAACGTCACAATTGACCGAATAAACATTATTACTATATTTATATATGAACAATATTAAATTTATGCTTAATAAGCTATGTGTCAACGAAAGCCCAGATATGTCTAGTTTCTGAATGTTCGAAGTTACTAAACTAGGTTTTCAGTCGTCTTGGTATAAACGAAACCTTTAAACTGAAAACTGAAACTCTGAAGTTTAACTTTAACGGTTTAAATCTTTATTTACTAATACTTATTTATTGAAACTACTTATACAATACAAAAATTATTCATACAATACTAGCGTAGAAAAAAAAACAAACAAGAATGTTCACATGTTTCTTATAATATTACTAATAAATATAGATAAAATGCCTTTATAGCAACTGATTTTTTTTTAGAAAATTGTTGAACAACATATAACTGAAAAAACAGGCAATTTTATATTTTCACCTTTCCATAGAGCTAATTATTTATGTAGCTTTCACCAAGAAAATTTCAGTTTTCGGTTTTTCTGAAATTAATTCTGAATATTTTTAATTTACAAAATTTGAGAGTTGACCTCAATGGCCCAACAAAGCTTCAAAAATTAACTTTCCAAACAAATTTCTAGGAAAATTCGAAAAGTCGGAAAGTTTACTTTGAACATGTAAGAATTTTACAGAAAAAAAGCTTAAAATTGTTACTGTTGCTTTAAGGATTATGTTTAGAAAAATTTGAAAAACTAACAAAATTAGAATAAAATCTTATTAAAATAAAGTTTTAGAGCTGAAATATTAAATTTTCCAAAGAGTTTCGAATTTGCAGAATAATTTCAGCGTCCTTTGGAGATTCTTAAGAATTCAATAATGATTCCCTTTATGTCCAAAATTTCAGAAATAGTTTTAAGAACTCCTAAGAAGGAAGTCCAAACATCATTTTCTAAAGTTTCAAAATTCTGGAAGCAATTCAGAATGTGTTCTAAGAAAGTTCGACCTTTCACGAGAACGCCCGAAAATTTATGTTTTAAGAAAACATAATCTATGAAAAAGATTCTGAAAAATCTACAAAGTTTTGTGTATTATTTCAGGAGCAAATCTTGTTACTTTAAAGCTACCACATTTATTTCGTGTATTTCAGAAAGTATAAAAGTTAAAAAAGAAAATTCTAACGAGACAAAATTTGGGGCCCGAATATTAAATTTTCTGGATTTTATAGAATACTTTCAGTTTTCTTTGGGATTCTGAATTCCGAACTCAGGCCTGAACGTTTTTTAAATATAAAAAAGAGATTGAATTTCAGATAAGTTAATTGTTTAATGAATTCCCAAGGAAAACTTTTGAAAATTTAATTGAAAACCAAAAATTGCGGCAATTTTCGAAAAATGTGAGAGAAATGCTCACAGCGCGAGTGCTCCAGGGTTAAGGGTTGGAGGGAAGTGAAACTCGCTTTATTCCAAAACCAGGTCGTAGAGACTACTCCACAGCCAAATCGTATCGTCTTATTAGTCTGACTTTCCTCTTGAAAACGTTGGTAAGACTTTCTTACCGAGAAGTTGGGGATAATGAACTGGTAATTAATCCACTACATCCCAACCAACATGCCCGTATTCCAAGATCTACCGAACCTGCCCTAGACTACATGGCATGGAGGATAGAAATATTGTTAGGTTGTAAAATGTCCATGCTGAGTGTATTCATTGAAGTAGAAGGCGCCTTTGATAAGACGACCTTTGCTAGTATCGATACAGCCCCCGGCAAACGAGGGGTAAACAACATTCTGCGAGAATGGATTGCTCAGTTTCTTCAATAGAGAGCTGTACATTCTATCATTAGGGGTACGGTAAGCAGAGGTTGTCCTCGAAGGCTTCTTCTCACCACTACTATGGAACTTAGTAGTTGACAGCTTTCTCTACCGACTCACTTTGGCAGGCTTCTACGCTATTGGCTACGCAGATAA
The DNA here is from genome assembly GCA_963082815.1 of Melanotus villosus. Classification (NCBI taxonomy): domain Eukaryota; kingdom Metazoa; phylum Arthropoda; class Insecta; order Coleoptera; family Elateridae; genus Melanotus; species Melanotus villosus. Next base: position 58,025,410 of record OY720425.1, read on the forward strand.
TATAACTATTCTGCTTAATGGTAGGTACGAACAAGTGCTGTGCAACCTAATGCAAACAGCATCTCGGTTAGCTGAGCAATGGTGTTCAGAATAGTCTCTATCTATCAATCCAACTACGACGGAGATGGTTTTATTCACAACAAAGAGGAAACTCTAGGTGCTTAGAGCATCTGTGCTCTTCCAAATGACATTACCCGTTACAGATGAGGCCAAGTACCTGGGCGTCATAATTGATAAGAAGCTGACCTGGGGAAAAGAAAAAGCAAATATGGTCTTCTGGCAGTGTCGCCGTGCAATTGGCAGACTTAGGGGACCCTCACCTAAGGCTGTTCTATGGTTGTATACGGCTGTGGTCAGGCCCATGCTTTGTAGCTGTAGTGTAGTGGCTCAGAGTCAGACAAGTTACTACGTCAACTGAGATCTCACACGTATAACAAGAGCGACGAATTAAACCCCACAGCAGCTCTGGAGACTGCCCTAGACCTCCCCCCACTGGCTATCTACGATGAAGAAGTGGCTTTGAGGACATCCTTACGATTGCAAGTAAATGATTTGTGGAATGATAAAGGTACTGGAGGAGACACCAACATATCCTGAATGAAACTGTTCACAAAACGCCCCTTCGTGGAGCAGTAGTGGATTCCCTCCCGCCGACTTATATATTTAGGAAATACATCTTTTTTGGACGCTACCGAATCTGATATATCCATATTTACTGTTGAATCTAAAACTACAGAGGGTACAGGCGCAGGTATCTTTTCAGATGAATTGAACATTCATAAACGTATAGGTACCATTAGCCAAGTTCACCCTCCCCTTTCAATACAGAATCCAATGGTTTGGTTGCTGAAAATAGAGAAGAGGCCTAAAATCTAAAATTTAATTTAGTTTTTTTTTTTTTTTAGTAGAATCACATAGATATTATCCGCCAGTTTAGCCATTTTTAGTAGAACCACTGTACTATGAAAATAGCAGTTCAAAATAAATATTCCACAAAGTTATTTTTTAAGTTTTGACCGAATAAAGTGCTTCTTAAACACTACGCTAAATAATTACAGTTATGTTATATATAAAAAAAATAATAATTTGGCTACACCACAGAAAAAGGAATCCAAATGTAGGTTACACCTACGCAAACACTATAAAAGCACAAATTTGTCTTTTTACTTCGTACCAAACCAGAAGGAGAAAACATTTGAAAAGCCTGTATTATTTATTTAATTTATTAAATAAACATTTTTACTTGAAAGATAAGCAAAAACGTTGGAAGGTTTCTACTAAAGAGCACAAGTAGGCCAAGTAAACAAATATCAATTCATATTTATATTTTACTTTTATTTTATAAAAAATCTACCTGCCTGTAGTTAATCAAACATGTGAAGTTCAATTTTAGAAAGAACTAAATAGGTCAAAATTTCTGTCTTTTTACATTAAAGGAATTGGAAAACAAGCAAAATATTCCAAGGCCTGCCAGTTGCCAGGGTTAAAACGTAGTATCCTGTTTATCTGTCTATTAATGCAATATTCAAAAAATTGTTTGGAATTACCATTTATTACAGATAATGACGGTATAACAGAATTGACACTCAAACAAAAACTGCATTCAGTTAATGATCTATCGTTAATAATTAATCTTTCCAATCAACAAATGCAGTTTAAATTAATTAATATTGTGTGTGGGTGGGATATAAAGTCAAAACCGGAGCTTTTAACAAATTAAACTGCATTCTCTTTTTTATGGTTTAATGACAACCTTTCCATTGTGTACAAGTTGGTACATTTGTTTGGAAGTGGAACATAATATTAAACAGTGGAAAATAAAACTTTTACTCACCTTAAGATTAGTAATAATAATAAAATAAAGGAAAGATTGGGCTTGTAAATTTTAAAGAATTTTTGACATGTTGGGCCACTTAGTACAACTAAACATTTTTTGTGTTTTACTGATGTATTGGGTATGAGAAATTAATTTGCTTTTTCGACAAATAATATTAGTTTAACACTTTCAATCTACTAAAAGGAGTTTTGTGTTGATTTTTATCCGCAATTTTTCATGTAAGTTAAGTTCTTTGTTATTCAGCTAAAATGTAATGCAATTTATCGTATTTGAAGGATTGAGCAATCTTAATTGCAGCATGAAACATTTGTAACCGTGACTAACACAAAATATATTCAGGACTGAAAAATAGTTTTGATGCAGATGTAATTACAGCGGGAATATTTTCGCTTTTTACAAAGCATAAATTATAATAATCTAAAGCAGAATGTGCCATTTTAAATCATTAAATTCATTTACATAGCTCCACGCCACTGTTAAACATATAAATCAAAACTTCTACTCCCTCACTGCATTATTTACATTTTTCTCCATTAAAATCTTGCATAATCATTTAGTTTTATTATTCGTTTTATCTCTTGCGCTCACCGCTACAATTTATCTATCCGTATTCACACAGTAAAATACCGACGTGGAAAAAACCGTTGCAGAAGAAAAAAAAATAGGCAGCAGGATATTAATACTTTAATCATAATTCCATAGCCCTCAGCAAAAGCGTAACAGTGCGATCTCAGATTTTTCCAATAACGAAAGAGCAGAGAACATGGCCCCACACACTCGATGCCTTTTTTTCGAAACCGCTCGGATCACACCTGCCGTACGGGAATGCAGTCGCACTGGTCACGTCCTACTCAGTTTTTACTTAGTGAACAAACACGATGAAAGTTACATGCACCGGGAATAACCTGGTTTATTTCAAAATTTTGTTATAAATGAACTTGAGAGTCATCACGTCACACTACACAAATTAATCAAGACGACCTCCTGCCTTGTTTTGCTGTTGTTGTGGGCAAGGACGTCTGTATAGGGTGATCCATTTTAATCACAATTCGGAGACGTACTGCCTACTACTTAAAGCACAATATATTTGTTTTATTCGTTATTATTACAAACCTTTAACTCCGCATGTAACAAAATCACAATTAAAATGAATTTGAGGAAGTTTTATAATATTCAAGTATAAGTTTTAATTTGCTCGTATTTAATAATTTAAATACATTAAATTAGATGCATTTAAGTACTGTGAACGTTGGAGAAAGGCAACACTTTTATAGAAAACGTAATACCAATACTAATATCCCAAGACCATACTTTTTTTAAAAAAGCTGTTGATTGTTGCCATTATTCGCACTAATTGCTGATCTTTTTAGGCCACAGTGCGACATACTTCGGAAACAGTTTCATCGGTGCAAACAAGACTTTTACTGATATAAATCTGTTTATTAGTAAAATAGTTCTAACTACTTAATAAACCAAAGGTCTCGTGTTCGATTCCTGCCAAGACCAGGTTAGATTTTTAAACGGCAATCTTAAAAGACAACTTAATACCTCCTCATCAATTTGGTTTCCAAGAAAGTCATTCCACGATTGAACAAATACACAGAGTTACAGCCACCATCGAACAGGACCTGCAAGCAGGAAGATACTGATCCGCAGCATTTTTAGATATTTCACAGGCGTTTGACAAGGTATGGCACGAAGGCCTCTACTACAAAATCAAACAGCTATTGCCCCATCCGTACGCCGTGCTGCTAAAGTCATACCTTACCGATCGAACAGTCCAAGTGAAACTACCTAATGCGATATCAGAACGTACCACCATAAACGCGGGAGTGCCCCAAGGCAGTGTCCTGGGACCAGTACTCTACCTGCTATACACAGCAGACCTACCAACCAACGCAAAAACGGTTACAGCTACATTTGCCGATGACAATTTGAAACACCTTGGACAGAATAGTAAAATTGTTTTGTTTAATTGGCAGTCTTACGAAATCCAAGCACACAAAAACTGCGATGCTGAAGAAATACTGAAAAATGCACAATTACGCCACCAAATAAACCTTTCAGTTGGGACCACTCAAGCACAGAACTGAGAGCTATTCATGAAAATTTTAAAAATTTCAAAAGGAGAGTGTAAAGTGCACTAGTGGCGGTGGACAATATTTTCAACATTGGCTGTAATTTTCAAAATAAGACAATCTGAATTTCAATTTTCGAACTACACAATTTTAGAGCAATTGAACCACAAGTAAGGTTATGTTGTAGAGTAGAGGTGAAAAGGTGAGCAAACATTACCTTTAGGTTGATTTTTTATTTCGACTTTAGTTTGTTATTTTTGGTAAAGTTGGAAAAGCTGATATTTTTCATTTATCGTCGATCTAAGATATACATCGAAACTGATTAATAATGTCAAAGTTAACTCGATGACCTTTTAGATTAAATACCCGTTAGATATTTTCGGTAGTAAAAAAAACTTCTCCCAGCTTCTACATACTTGTTTACATAAAAATACTAAAAGGAAAGTTGTAAACCCACGGGGTAATTTAAACAAAATTTGGCTAGCACGTGCCTAACTTTAGTAACTTTTCCAAACACCTCTAATCAAAATAAAATTAAAGTAAACATTCTGTACACGGTGAGAGCAACAAACTTTTAATATTTTGCAAACAGCCAGATTAAATAAAAAGCCACAGCGCAGCTCGGAGTAATATGTAAAATTTTAATCGGGCAGATTTATTTTGCCACCCGTTCGTTTTTTTCCTGTTTTTATTTTAGAAATAATACAAACAAAAGGAGAGCTTCTTGATGTTTCGGCCTCTCAGGTTATTAATTAGTGTCCCGACCATTTAGATATTTTCGGTGTAGCTGGAAGGAAAAGCAAGAGAGCCTACACAAAGGGCTTGAACATCGATTACGTTCGCATCCACGACCTTAACACAAAGCACGAATATGAAAAATCGACGTCAGTATTAATATACTTCCGTTAATTAATAATACTCATCTCCTCAAGACAAGGGAAAAGACTGATAATTGTACTGAAGATTATTAATCACGCGATGTAGCCAACAATTAGAGCTATGAGTAGTTTGATGGCTAACCATTTTTCAAACTATACAAGCCTTTCCGTCTCGTCAAATTGAAATTTAAAATTATTCTCACTTGCTACTTTTCAGTTCTACGTCGGTTCACATTCTTAACTTTCAAAAGTATTTAAAATATGTAAACGCTTCAACGAGGTTACGTGCAGGTCTTGAAGTTTACTTTACAATTTTAAAGGTCTGATCAAACACCATGTAAAGTCGAGCTTTGAAGTTTTAAAATTCGCTTTAACATTTTAATTTAACTTTCTTCTACGTTTACATTAAAATTTAATATTGGTTGATTTAATTATTAGGTTTACCTGACATTTGTAACTCTTAGTTTTAGTAATTATTTTGTATAATAAAATTTCTGCTTATTATATAAGTTTATAACTTTAACGGGTCACGTACATCCGTGTATTTTCGTTTTGAGTTAAAGTATTACTAGGGGTACATCAAGTCGAGTAAATAATTTAATAGCTTTGCAATATAAAGTTAATAATCCAAGAACTATTTAATCAGTAAAAATCACTGAATACGTTGGGCAAACATCTTTCGAAGTTTTCACAAGAAATAAAACCAAATTTATTTTTGTTAGATGCACCCTACAAGACATCATCAACAGTTGTTGACGAAACTAAAAGGAAATTTTTCTAAGATAATGGTTTGTTATAGTTCAATAATTTGTACTAAAGCTTGGACGTTCTAATTCTGCGCTTTGCAGAAACATGTTGCAAAAATGAACCCTTAAATGTGAACATTGACGACTTTAAAGTCAAGGATCAACGTTAAAAGAAACTATTCCATAGTGCAAGATAATTGTTGGAGAAAAAAGGGATGTAGGTCCAAATTGACTTCAAATAAATTATAAGTTTCGTTATCTTTGTCCTTTCTATGTTTAATTTGGAGGACAAAGATCGGTTTTTTATTTCTCACGTCTTAGATAGAAAGAAACTGTTAAAATTCTTCAGTTCACAAATTCTGCAAATTTTCGTCCCTTGTACAGCAATCATCTTCTTCAATCCTTTAACTTGGGCTTTCAATTAGCAATAGTTTCGTTCCTTAGAAAGGAATCGTCTTTTGTAGGTCTTTAAGTTGGTGGATCAAGGCTTTGCTTTCTATATTTACGTCACTAAGAAAAAAACACCTTCTTTAATTCCCCAATTCTACATTTCCTCCTTGGAAAGAAATCACATTCTTCAGTTATTCAGTCTGAGGAAACAAAGTATATTTTACTATATTTTCGTTCCCAGGAAAGAAATCGTCTTCTACAGTTCCTTAACTTGGTGGATCAAAGCTCTGTTTTCTACATTTTCCTTTTCCAGTCCTTCAACTTCTGCAAATATGTGTATTTCACTTTGCTATAGTTTCGTCTCTTCCTTCTATAGATCTTCAAGGTGGTGAATCAAAACTCTGTCTTCTACATTTTTCTGCATTGGAAAGAAATTACTCCTTCTTCAGTGCTTCAATTTGGTAGGCCAAGGTTTGCGTACTGCACTTTAGGGATGTGAAAATATATTTTTTGAACAGTTCGATTTAGAGAATCTGCTTTCCATAGTGACTTTACTTCCTTATCGTCTATAATTCTGCACCTCTTAAGCGATTCCATAGGGTAGGCTAATGCTTTCTGCATTTTCATTATTAAGAAAAAAGAAAAAGAAAAAAAAATTCATCAGTTTGTAGGGCCAAAAGTCTTTATCCTATTTTTTATCCCTTGAAAACTGCTTTAATAATTTTGTTTGAAAGTCAAAAGATTTGCTTTTTGACTTCTTCGTCCCATTTTCAGTCTTTAAATGGGAGTAAACAGTTTACATTCTATTTTTGGCCCTTGGGAAGAAATCAACTCCTATAGTCCTTCAGTTTTGAAGCTGATAAGTCCTGATTTTTAGCCCTTGTAAAGGCATCACCGTCTCCAAATTTTAAATTGGGGCATGCTTTCTGCATATTCCTTACCAAGAAAGATCACTCTCTTTAATCCTTTCTATATTTTCAGTGCTGTCGTCTTTTCCAATTAATCAATTTACAATTTACAAGGACCCTTGGAAAGAAATCACCTCCTATAATCCTTCAGTTTGAGCGCCTTCTTCAATCTTTAAATGGGTCAAACAAAAAGGTCTGCTTTTTACAATGTAGCCACTAGACAAGAAATCTTTTGTTTAGTTTTTCAATATGGCGAAACAAAACAATGCTTTCCAGATTTTCCTCATCTGGAAAGATATCATCTTTTTCAATCCTTCAATTCTGGGAAACAAATGCGTTCTCTCTATGTACATTTTCTTCATTAAGAAAGAAGCTTTCTGTAAGCCTTCAGTATGGGGGATAAAGGTCTGTTTTGATATATTTTCGTTCCTTGGGAAAAATCGAATTTTTAAGTCGTCAGTTTAGGGAATAAAATATTGGTGTTAAGTAAATAACTATGTTATTAATAAATCTTACCTGGGGAAATGATAATGCTTCCGAAAACAGGTGAAAGAGGCAGCAGAACTGAGCTGAAGAATATTATATAAAGCAAAAGCAAAAAAAAGCCGAAACTACCCAGAATTACGTAGATTGAGCATTAGAATCGATTAGATTTAGATTATGAGTGGGGCCGTTTACTTAGATCTTTTGTGGAACCCTTCTGACCTAATAGAACCCCTCAAGTCCTAGGCTACTTATTTCAGGACCTTTTTGGGAACTATTTTGCACTTCTTCAGGTGTCAAACTCACTTTTTCGAGGAATTGAAACCTTTGGCGGATTATTCAAAGAGTATGTTCCGCTTTTTCAGTCGAATCTTCGCAGAACCGACATTGGTTACTCTCAGCTTTGCCCATTTTACTGAAATTGTATCTCAGCGGGCAGTGCCCAGTTAGAAGGATTGTCATGAGCCTTAAGATTGAGGCAGACGACAGCGAAATAAATTGAAACGAGGCAAGATAAGAAAATTGAACGCGAAGAGGGGGTCGCAAGTTTAGATACTAATTATAATTGTTATTTCAGAACTTCAGCGTTTTTTGGAATTTTTAAGCTATTATTCGCACTGGTACTTCAATTCAGGACAAATATTTCCAGATTTGCTTTACTAAAAACGTCCAAAACCTGTTATATAAGGCGACTTTATGAAAGTTTCAAAAAAATTTCAACGCATGTCTTACCTTGCACCAAACCATAGTATCAAATTGGTAAATTAATTAGTTGTAAAGTCCTCTTTGGAGTAGAAGTGCAAGCACTTCCGTGGTTCGGAGCCCACGTTAAGCTTTAGGCCCCCTATGTCTGTAGGCTACTTGACACGCACACCACAGGCATATAGCATATGGAGAGAGGATCGGCAACGCCCTGTAAAGGGTATGCCACTCTATGCAGAAGAAAACACATAAACTAGTCTAAGACACCGATTTTGTTCCCTTTAGTAATTTTTTACAGAACCACCCAGTATGATTCCAAATAATAAAGAAATAATTTTCAAAATTTGTTGCTAAATTAAATTAATCAATGAATGACAGTATTCGAATGCTTCTTAATATTAAATTATATAAAGTGGCGCAACGGGGTTTTCTAAATAATAACATCAAAAGTTAGTAGTTTATGCAGAGCACGTCTTCTACAGACAGCCTTGTCGCCTGATTGTCGATGAAAGACACGATATAAGTTTATAGCAAACGATACATGTGCTAGTCATGCTTCTGTTACTAGCATTCGATAGGTAACACACGTATTGATTTAATAAGCTATGTTAAAGCGCGGACAAGTTGCTATCATGAAAGTGATTAAAGAATGTAACAAGGAACAATTTTTTAATGGAATAAATCAGCATGTGACTTCAAGGGTCGCCTAAAAATAGGCACCCAATTTTATTAATGCTCAGGAATTCGAAAACTTCCGGAAAAGTTTCCAAATGATGTCTAGAAACATAAACAGAGTTTAGGATAAGCAAGCTCTAAGCCGGAGAGAATAATTCTAAAGTGGGTGTTACAAAGAGAAACAACACAGTTAAATGTTAATACATCTTTTGTACAACGTTCTCCTGCTTCGTCTGACGTTTTTATTGCCGCTGAAGTGTTCCAATAGCTTAAAATGTGTAATTAAATTAATCTCGGATTTATGGCGTTAGAAAATAATTACTCCCTACACAATGAGGTCTAATTAAATGTAACTGCGTAATACGCTCAGATAAAAATGATAAATTTATTAATGTAAAAGAAAAAAATAAACAGCTAAGGGAGTGAACGTGTGTCACCAACTTGTTAATTAGCAAGCAATTGCGTGTGTCTACATATGTTTATCTACTCAGAATCGTTGCAGTTTGTTACAGTTCGATTACTATACGAGGATAATAATTGTACAAACATAATTCACAACTGGTAGAAACTGCAAATAATTTAATCTCAGGAAAAACAAACGAGCTTCAGTAGAGATCCAAAAAATTTTCGTAAATCATATTTTCTTGATAAAATCTAGTGGATCAGAGGTTAAGTAATTTATACCTTGATTACCAAACCGATGGAGTGGTCACGTGCTCTCCATGCTTACCCACATTCCACCTATGCGAATGGAACCCATTAAAGACTTATTTACTGATTTTCTACCCAATGTTTGTTATCAATGCAGGCAACTGTAAAACTTTTATTATCCTTGTATGAAACTATTGAATCAATTTCAAAATAAAAATAAAATTAAGTATATTATGAAATCATAATAGATGTTACTGATAATATAAAGAAACGATAACTTCCGAAATTCACACGATTTAAGGAACATCCTAATTTCCATAATATAAATAAGTACATAAGGATTCGCGTGTCTTGTGTTAGATAATTGAATTCTAACACGAATTTCACTTAAAATCTCTTAAGATTATAGTGTTGTATTTTTAAGGGGAAAATTATACTCCCACGTGGTGCTTTATTCCGAATTTCTAGAATTTTGGTGCTGTAATTGATTAATTAAATTGAAGGCTTCAAGCTTCTAAAATGTATTTTTATCGAAAAGAAAAACGTGTGAATGAAATTACAACTTCAAATAATAGGTTACATAAGGCTAAGGGGCTTTTCCTGTTATAGCAATGTTTAAAAAATAACAAAATGATTAAGAATAATCGTCCCTCGAATAATTAAGTAATGTTTAACCTTGCTGAATTTTGCACTTTGTTGAGTAGTATCTGCGAAACTCTAGCCTTAATTGGCTTGAACACATCGAGGGCTTCTTGTAAGAAGTGCCCAACTTTTAAAGTGATCTGATAATAAATCCAGCCGCTCCAAAATAATTTTGAAATTGATCGAAAACATAAAGTGCCTTTATGATTTTATATCCCAATAAATAAGTAATTATATGGCAGACTTATTGGGCGAAGATCCAAAATACAAGTACATCTTTAAGAAAATTTATTGTTTGACTGAAAAAGAACAAAGTGCAGACCAAAAAAGAGAACATTTCCGCGGTTTGGCATGATTGCTATGAAGAGGCCTTCAGGGGAGAAGAACCAGAAAAGGAAATAGAGGAAGCTGCAAAATGAAAACTACATTACAGAAAGAGAAATTTAGGAAGTACTAGTCAACATGAAGGTGGACAAATCAGTTGGTTGGGATGAGATTGCACTGGAACTTATAAAACATGGGGGACAAACTATTATTAAATGGATACGGGAGATTTATAGACAGGCCCGGAGGACAAAAACAGTGCCTGACGATTGGGAGAAAAATATTATTGTGCTCATTCATAAGAAAGGGAGTACTCTAGATTGCTTCAACTACGGGGCCGTCTGCCTCTCGAGGATCTTAAGGAAATGAGGCTGATGAGGGAAGTCGAATAGAATCTTGAAGAAGAACAGACTGCTTTCAGACCCAATAGGCAAACCCAATACCATGTATTCACTCTACGTAGTATCATAGACAAGAGACTCAACAAAAAAAAAATCTGTGCTGTATTCATCGACTTACGTGCAGCATTCGATTCTGTACCAAGGAAACAGCTTTGGATAGCGCTAGATGCTGAAGGAGTCCCACTGAAGATAGCTGATGGATGTTCATCAGAATTCAAGATGCATAGGGGAGTAAAATAGAGCGACAGCCTTAGCCCCTCCTATTTGATATTTTTATGAATCAGATGTACGCGGACGATATCGCCCTCCTAGCTGAGGGTGAAGACGATTTACAGCAGGCCCTGACAGTATGGGCAAGTAAAATGGGAGGCCATGGCATGACTATTAACATAAAGAAAACCAAAGCGATTCAGTTTACCAAAAAAGAACAAGTGGACCAGTTTGAATACCTGGGCGCAAATCAGACGGGAAGCTGGACATAGAAATCAACAACATGATCCACAAGGCTAGTCAGGTCTACTACAAACTCAACAATACTGTTGTAAGGAAACGAGAAATTAACCAAAAAACGTTTACAGAGCCGTAGACTTACCAACACTCACCTATGGACCGGAAAGTTGGACATTGCAACAAAGATTTGAAAGCTGAGATGAGATACCTGAGAAAAGTGGTAGGCAAAATCAGAAGAGCTGAAACAAGAGCCCATAAAAAATTTTATTGAGCGAAAAGGATTGAGCTGAGTAGAGCACATTGTCCGCATGACAGATGACCACAAACCCAAACAAATTTAGCAACCCCGACCGGAAGGAAAACGAACTCGAGAATCTTAGCTTTAACTAGGAAGATCTCATTGTTGAAGTGCAAGGAGAAGAGGAAAGACCCTCAGAGAAGTGGAGAGACCAGCTACTAGCTGTAGAAGCCAGACGCTTAACGAAACAAATAGGAAAGCAAAATAAGATGAAGACGAAATAATGAATGTGAAATTAACTTACAAAAAATAAAATATTAAAACAGAATAAAAGTATAAATTCTTTTACAAAACAAAAAGGAACCAATCAACCACTAAAATACTCCCTATAACGCAAAGAATTTTCCAGAGTTAGGTCTAAAATTTAATACTAAAATTAACGCTCAATAACTGACATGGTACACACAAATAAGTTTACAGCTTACAGCAGGGGACATGCATCTACTTCATTAGCTAGCAAAAAGGGCGTAGAATTTACAAACAGAAACTAAATTATGTAAGATATAAAGTAACCGCTATCCTTACAAATTACAATAACAAAACAACAAAAAGACAAAAAACTGTAAAAATTAAAATGAAATTTCGCAACAAATGGGAAAACAAATTGAAGAAACAAAAACTTGCGAAAAAACACTAAACGTTTTAGTAACTACTGGAGATAAACGTAATAAAACAGTTGTGCAAACAAAATTTATTATAGTAAAACGAAAGAGATGTTGAATAATAAAACAGCTAACAAAATAGAAACTAAAAATAAAATAAGTTAAAAGGAAATATGTTTAAATGAAATGTATATAAAAACCACACGGAAATTTTTATATTACAAACATTTATTTGTTGGCAAAATTACATTCCATTATGATCCTTCGTTACTAATATAGACGTTTCAACAATATAATTTAGCGAAATGTTTATTGAATATTTTACAGACATAGTATCTTCATACAACCTCAAGAAGGTCATAACGATTATAAATAACATTAAAATATCTAAGAATCATTTTATAGTTTCGCCAGACCTTATTTGATTACGAGTAGGTATATTCATTTTAATTTAGCTATGAAAATAATTGAATGAAATAAACAAATTAGAACATTATCCGTGTGGGGGTTGCTAGTCCCCCATCGGGCGCCTATCCACGTGGGGGATCGGGGAATGCCTCCCAGATATGGGTACTACCGGGGAAATGAAATGTCCGGGTCAGACCAAAACTATTGACTGGAGAACGGCAACTACTCCAGAACTGACCACAACCAGAAATCAAGTAGATTGGAATGACTGTGAATCAGACACGAGAATCAAATAATTACTCAATCGGTTGTGGCACAGTGATGAGGAAGGCAAAGGGAACCACCTCATTATATTTCCCATGAATATTCAAAAATGGCAATAGATAACAGAATTGAAAATCGTACTGATCATGGAAGATCTGGCAGGGCATGAAATTACAGGCATTTCCAGGTCATTAGCAAGCGAAAACTCTGCACAATAAATACTTGAACATCACTGAAAATATGCAATAAGTCATGAAAAAATGCACATCGAATGAAAACAAGTACCAAGCAGGAAAAATCAATAACGCCATTCAAGAAATGAACAGGTTTAAAACTGATATAATGCGCATCAGTGAAATGCGTTGGGCTAGCACGGTTCACTGCACAGTTGGAGAATCCTGTAGGTTTACCTCTCTAGTAAAGAGGAGAACCAACATATACATTATACATGGAGTCGGTATGGTGTTGTCTCGGAAGATACAAAAACATTTCACAAATGTGATATTTTATTCAGAAAGAATATTAGTCATCCAACTGAAAAGTATTCCAGTTCAATTAAATATTATTCAGAGATATTCCCCTACCACCGACAAGATAGATGAAGAAGTAGAACAGTTTTATAAATCATTGACAGATATTTTAAAACAATGTAATAAACATCGCTATTATGAGAAACCAGATCGACTACATGCTTGTCAACAAACGATTCTGCAATAGTTTCTTGTCAGTCAAGACTTATCCTGACGCTGATATTTGGTCATACCATTGCCCTTTGGTTAGAAGATTTAGAATTAAACTCAAGAAGGAAGGTCAAGAGGAAATTGTTTTGGAAGCGATGGGACATGAGGAAGTTAAAAGAAGAAGAAACTAGGGAACTGGGGACAGAATTACTGGCGAAGAGACGTAAATGGTTAGAAATGACAGATAACAGAGAAGAAACACTGTAGAAGATAACAAAAGCCTTTAACGAAATTGGAGACGAACACCCGATAAAGAAGAGTCAGACAAAAGCTGGCAAATACCGACCGATAAGTTTGCTTAATGGAGATGATAAATTACTTGAGAAATTGATGATTAATTGAATAATGAACCAATTTGGGTTTATACAAAACAAAGGAGGCACAGAGGCAGTAATGGAGTTGAAAAAGATTGTGGAAGAAAGCTTTAGGAAGAAGGAAGTAGTATGTGTTAGCCTCGACGTCAAAGGCGCATTTAACGCCACTTGGTGGCCAGCCATCATCAAAACAATGAAGAGTTCAAACTGCCCAAAAAACTTGTACAATTTGGCGAAAAATTATTTCACCGACAAAACGGCTGCTCTTGAAATAAATGGTGTGAAGATGGAAACAATAGTGAACCAAGGATGTCCTCAAGGATCATGTAGTGGCCCGGCGTTCTGGAATCTACAATACAACTCCTTATTAAATCTATAGTTTACCAAAAACACGAAGAAAATTGCATTTGCGGATGATCTCATTTTACTAATAAGGAGGAACAGTTGCAGCAGCAGAAAGTACCTCGAACAAAGAGTTAGGAATAGTAATGCTCTGGGCAAAAAACAATAAAATATCATTCAATGAGGATAAATCCCAAGTGATGCTAATTACAAAGAGAAAATTCTTGCTAAATAAAACTGTAGAAGTATACTTGAACTACAGTGTATTGCAGCAAGTTCCAACAATAAAATAACTGGGGGTACTAACAAGTAGATAACCAGTTCCGTTTCAGTGAACACCTGAACACGTCCCATATATCTCGGATAAGTGTTGTACCCTAATAAACAGTCTAGGAAGATCAACCAGAATAACAGGGGGCATTAAACAAGAGGCAATTGACATAATTTACAAAAGGGCTATTACATCTATCCTATCTTATGGAATACCGCTTTGGATAAGTGCTCTACAAAAGAAAATAAACCAAATAAAAATTAAAAGAGTACAAACGCTAATCAATATAACGATTCTGAAAGGATACAGAACGATATCTTACGAGGCCTCATGCATAATGACCGAAAACACCCCAATAATATTAAAATTAAAACAAATAGCGAGGACATATGAGAGCACGAGAGCAGACGATGGACACAATGTAGGGCGCAACACAGTGCAAGAAATATTAAGAAGAAAAGAAATATTTAAGGAAATGGAGAAAACCTATACATATAAGTACAAAATTATGGAAAGTGCGGAGTGTAAGTGTGGCGAAGAAGACCAATAGTGGACCACACGATTTCTTCTTGTACCTCACTAGATGATGAAAGGAGAGAGCTTATAAACAGTGTTATTGATCATGGTGGACAGTGACCTGTTACTAAATACGAATTAGTTGAACTGCATTTACCTGATTTAAGATGTATAAGAACTGAATATAATTAAGTTTTAAAATAATATTAAGTTAAAATGTTATACATATTAAGTTAGATAAATAACATGTAATATTATAAATGAAGCATGCTAGAATAATAGTAGATTATGTTATTAGGAGTAAAAGTGATACTTTATGTGGCGAAGCTGAAGTTTATTTAGCCGAACGTTAGTGAGGCAAATAATTCAGCCACTTTTTATGTGATTTTCATTAAAAAGTTTCGATCTCAGAATATTTAAATTTCAAACCCAATTCTCTATGTAAATATGCAAAATTTTAAAGAATTGTATGTATAAATCGAAAACGATGTGAATAGTAACCTACTTAGAATAAGCAATAATTATTACTCAGGTTTGAAATATGAATTTGAAGTTAAATTCTGTTAGAATTTTACGTCGATTTATGACGTGGATTCAAATTTTGAATATGAAATCGAAGAGTTGTGTACCACATTCGAAGTTCTTGTTCCTATTTTTGGTTTAGAGCCCGAGGACGCTTGCAATTTACAATCTGAAACCTGCATATTTCACACAATATGTAACTCTATTTGTATAAGTGGCAATATAAATAAACAACAGAAGGTTGCGAAAGACGCAAGATAAATAATTACTCTGCTGCAAATTAAAGAACTGAAAACAACAGCTACAGTCATAAACACAAACAAAGTCGTAATGCAGACATGAAATTGGACTGGCCAAATAATTATACCCAACAATAAATGATGGACTAATAAAACACAGACGTAATAAAAGTAACAGAAGATGGCTAACAAAATGGAATAACAAAAACAGAAAATAAACAACAAAAATGACAAACAAGAAACCTCATATATTATATCCCGTATTAAAGTCCAAAAATCTGCAGAAATATGAAAAAATTCACCTTACACTTACTTAATCACGAAATAATATACATTACAGATTCAAACCTTTTTGTAAATAAACTAACCAACAGATACTACTTTTATTTAAATGGCCTTTTTCAAGTTAACATTGCTTAACCCAAGAAACTTATCAAACGCCAGTATGATTTCCAATTCAAAACCGCTTTAATGTGAAAGTCGCAAAGTTTAATTTAGCCCCAAGTTTCGGAAGCAATTTATTTCTAACTAATAGTTTTCCATTGTGTTCCGTATTTCAAAGGTAATTTATTTGCTTGGAACCTGATTACCCACATTTAAGACGGTGTCCTTAATGGATCTTTGTAGTTTCATGTTTAGGGACTCCTTCCTGGCTACTGCGATAGTTCTGGTGACTATTAAAACAAAATTGAATCTAACACAAGCATAACAAGCTTAATAGAACTTCTACTGCACATAAACTTGTAGTAAGTTCACTGTAATACCATAATAACAAGATAAGTACTTGGATGTATGACAAAGTAATAAAATTTGTGTTCTACGACCATATTGAGATCGATAACGTCCATTTCAAGCGTATTATCACAAAAATCACAAATTAAAGGCCGGTTGAGCTATAACGTACAGATTTTATTGTTACTATTTGTGATGCTAATATTAATTCCAGATAATGCCCCGCTATTAAGACAAATGGTAACGTAAACGTACCTAATATGGGCATAAAATGTCATTACAAGTCCAAGAATATTCGTTGTCCTTCTCCTCGATGAAATGATAAATTCGATTTCATAATTATCATCAATAACCGGATTTCGATTAAGATCTCGTCGAGAACGCAAATAAAACAAAATGAAGCGGAATTACCCTTTAAGTGGATGAACTTTGTTTGATAAAGTGAAGGGAAAAGGCTCGTTTGAATGTTTATGTATGGGCAAAGAGGGACTTTGGGAAACTTTGTAAGAAAAGTGTAAAAACCAAAGAGCGTATCTTGTAGCTTTAGATACTCCGTGGTCCGTTAAGTCTGGTTGGCCGGGGTTGCCACACACACAGAAGGCGAGCGGAAAGTGGGGTTGTCTTGTATTTCACGGTTGAAAGAACAAAAATTTCATATCATGTTGATTCTGTGACCTGCAGCACTGCTTTGTCTTCTGCTTTCAAGCAAAACTAACCCTACTGAACCAAGAATTTAAGACGTTTAATACCGACCTAATGCTATGCTAATTTATTTGATCAGAGCTTCCTGAAAATTCTTCATCCCCTTTTTATTATGAGCTGTGATGGTGCGAAACGAAGACGAAACCAGACGTAAGGAAAATTCGAATATAATGATTCGTAATCTGTGAAAAGTCTAGACTTTGTGAAAGTTATTTCGTCAAAGAATATATTAAATTACGGTGCTTCGTAGTTTTCTACGCCTTTTCGAACTATTTTCATTATCTGTGAAAAACACTGTGTGAATTTAAGCAGAGTTTCCGGAAAAGTTCACAAACTATGTAATTCTTCTTAAGAGATTGAACCCCATGCCTAATAAATAGGGCGATTGCAATGTGCAGTGTCATTTTGCGATATAAAATATAGGTATCTAACGACGCAATCTTAAAAATTATCTAATCTTCTTAGGCGTAATTTACACCAACATCAATAGCATCATACTCCAAAACTTATACTCTTAGGCAGATAAATTTAGAGAATCGTATGCAAAACATAAATATGTAAAACAAATGTAACACCTACAATTTAGACGATGCATGAAAAATTCAAAGAAAAGATAACGCCAACAGTAAGATCAGTATTATACAAATTGCAAAAACTGGGAATAGGCAGACAGAAATAGAGCACGGTGCAGTTGGAAAATATGGAGAGGAAAGTATAGCCAATGCAACAACAACAATGATTGAATTCCGCATCGGAAAACAGATTTTCATAGGAAATGGCCACTTCAATCGGCAAGATAGCATACAAAATCACATTTACAACTACAGGAACAGAAATAAAAAATGGAAACGATTACATTACACACACAAGAGGTACCAAATATGCAGTGCCGTATGTCAAAAGGAGCTTTAGTAGTAGGTCCAAAATTATTACATACCATAGAGTAGTAATAAGCCAAAAAGGAACATTGTAATACGAAATACTAAATAGAACAAATAAAGTAACTCCGTTATTGCCTGTCCCAAGCCAGGATGAAAAAGGAGGAGGAGGAATAACAACCCTCGTTAAAAAAAACTGGGTTCAACTGGCTCCGGTTGATAGCACCCAGTAAGGGCCCCTTGCTTAGGGTAACAACCGAAGTTGGACAAGGACTCGGAAAGTGGAGGACATATGTGTATATAATATCCAACGGTAGAAGAGCCGGATGATTTAACTTAAAAGGGGTAAGGGGTAGATATATCTCCTTAGCTGGGGATAGCAGTCTAGGGCATACTCACCTCCAAAGTTAAAGGGCCTGGTCCTCCAAGTTGGGGGTTGAATCGTAACGGCCAGCACCCGTAAAAACTATAAAAATGATAAAACTCCCGGCAACGAGCATCGGAATTTGGACGGAAAAAAAGGAAAAAGACTGAAGCAAAGAACAATGATTACGAAAATCGGAACGTCAAATATGCAAAGTATTAGAGGGAACATGGAAGATGTAATATCAGAAGTAAGAAAGAACAGGATGGACATTATAGCGTTAACTGAAACCAAAATAAAAGGTAGTTGTATAGAAGAGATTTTCAAATATGTTCAGATATAGTGGAGTACCAAAGGAAGAACGGGCTCTCTACTAATACATACTAAGTTCAAATCCGGTTTAACTAGCTGGGAAAGAACAAACGAGCGCATTGTCACAGTAAATTTAAATTACCGGGGCACCAAAGTCTTAATTGTAGGAGTGTATGCACCAACTAAAGATGCCCCAGATACTGAAAAAAACCAGTATCAAGAAGCACTAGATGAGACAATTAACAGAATTGCAAACATCAAAGAACTAATAGTCTCAGGTGACATGAATGCTAGAACTGAAAGAAAGAATAAGAGCCCCATTGTGGACAAATTTTGGGGAGGAAACTATAAACGAAAACGGCCAAAGACTCATAGATATTTGCAATCAACACAATCTTAAAATCATGAGTGGGTTCTTCCAGCATAAGCAAATCCCTAAATATACGTGGACTTAAACTACCAGGAACCTAAAATCCATAATCGATTATGTTATCATCAAACATAAAACAAGGAGTATTGGATATACAAGTCCACAGAGGTGCAGAATGTGGTAGTGATAACTAGCTAGTAAAATCAAGTATCATAATACCGTATTGTACAAACTACCAGAAGCGCGAAGGTGAACATATGCAATATACGCATACAACGACACAAACAAAAAACATTACGATATACAACATTGAAGGATTATTAGAAGGAAGTACTAAATATCTGTATCGAAAATGACTCAATGAAGCCCTAAACGAAGATTACATAGAAGCAACAACTGAAGACTTATACAGGCATATCGTAAATGCACTCCACCAAACAGCAAAGGAAGCAATAGGAATAAAAATCTAAAATTAAAAAGGTGGAACGACTGGTGGAATGAAACTCTAAAGGAGCAGAAGCAGAGAAAGTAAATAGTCTACCACAAATGGTTGAACACAAAGGAAATACCAGATAAAGTACTCTATAAAAGGGAACAAGGTAAATACAGCCGTCTTATAATACAGGAAAAAATGCATGCTGGGGGAAAAATGCAGACCACCAGATACATAATATAGGTAGTTGTAAATCGTCAGAAATGAGTACCTATCCCAATTATAACAACTAATGCGTGGAAAAAATATTACAAGGAATTGTTAGTACAAGAACGGTCTGGATAACATCAATTCACAAAAAACGACCAGTAAGTATATGTAGCAATTACAGATGTACATTGGTTACAAGTACCATGAGTAGGTTATATGGTTAAATTCTGAAAACGAATACGATATGAGCTAGAACAGCCGAGCGAAATAAATATACGAATATTGACAGCAAGACCAGAATTTGTAAAACCTTGCATGAGACCTATATTGACCTACGGAGCTGAGACAAGAAGCGAAACAAAACAAATAACTGAGGTGAATGCGAAACAAGCTGAAACAAGCCTTAAAGACAGAGTCAGAAACGCACCATTAAGCAAAGACTGAAATCGCAGACGTGGGTAGATGAGTTGGAGATAGACAAAAGCGTTGAAGAGACTACGCCGAACGCATGGACAATGAGAGACTCGCCAAAATAGCAATGATAGGTAAACCAGACACCGGACGGCCACAAGCAAAACCACCTAAAAGATGAAAGACCAGCAGGGTCTCAACCTCCATCGAGGATCCATAGGGCATTATGTAAGAACATGACTAATTTCTAATTTAAGGAAAACGGAGAAAAAGAACCTGAAAAAAACGAAAAATTGCAACATAGAAATTCATAAGAATCGGTGAGGTCTCAGCTAAAGAAAATCTAAAAACAATACCTCTTAAGAAACGGATAAAAGATAAACCAAATTACACATCCAGTTCACCATCACAAGTAACAAGAATTAATATCGAGAAAACCAATTACTGAAGAACAGATTAAAAATAAAGTAAAGACAAATTGTTTTATGGAAAAAAAAGATTTTACAATATAAAAACAAACTTTTAAAATGCGATACTAAAAGCCTAAATTCATCTTCGTAATTTAACTTTTGTGAAGTTGAGTTAAATTATAAGGTTTTAACTCGATTACCTAAGTATAAAACATTACAGAATCTGAACTTAAAATTTCCCTTCCCTTTTTTAATATAAAATAAAACTAAACAAAAGCTTACATTTGCAATTATAATTATAAAACAAAATAAGGTTGAAGTTTATTGAACTTACGGTTTATAGTACCCCTAAACTGGAAATTTATTAAGTTTGTTTTCTGAGTATATTTAATACATGCTTGTTTTAATCGGAGTAATTATACCAGTCTAACCCTCGAGCAAGATAAAATTAAATTTCTATAATAGAGTTGGCTTAAATAAAGGAAGACTATAATTTATGTTGTAAACTCATCTTTCGAATATGATAAACAAGGGAATATAACATAATGTTTTCATAATTACCCAAGTTCCATAAAAGTAAAAATACGCATATAAAACTTCCGAATCAGATTTTACTACGAAACAACGTATTTATAGCTACTTTCAAATCATTCAAGAATTTATATCGACATGAAAGAGGTATGGCTTCACATAAAATTGCATCTGGAAAACTAGAAATATAAAGCATTAATTTAAGAAGGTTTGTAGAGGAGTTTGGTGTTTTCCTACATGAAATAAATGAGATCATTTACGTAGAGTCTTTCAGCACATTTAATAAGATAATAGTATATCAAGTTAAAGAATAAATTTTTCAGTAGAGTTTTCGAATAGTAGCAACTGGCGAACGTAATTCCTTGACAAGAAAGTTTAAATAAGTCAAAGAAAAGACAATGCCTGATACTTGGAAGGGTGGGCTTTCATCCATTTTCTAAAATTAATATTTATACAAACACCCTTCAACATAACGAAGAACGCTAAATTTCAAAAATTCAAAACCAAGAAAGTTCCTACTTTTGGATTACTTAGATTTGGATTACACAAGTTCTAAAGCTAGCCAATGTTTTGGATTAACCTACATCCAGACTAAAACATCTGATCTTCCCATTTCTTCAAAACTTCCTGAGCTTCCCAAACCCTAACATTAATAATTTTGATCATATACACGAACCAAAACAATGGAAAATCTTTCATTTCATACTCTCTGATTTTTTACCAAAAATTTTATTTGCTTTATAACACCCAGGAAAAATCTTACGCAGAACATCTTTGGTTCAGCTGAATCTTCACTGGATACAATTCCTAAAGATATATTGCAGATATTATACGATTTAAGACTACCAAGTTTCTTCGTTTTGCCAAACCTCCCTCTTATATCACCACTAACAAGGGAAAAATTGTCCTTAAAAATCTTGGGACAAACTCTAATCCATCATATCGCCAGTTCTAAGGTAAGTAACCTACTCAAGATAATTCACACAACCCATTCCTCGTGACCCTACTCCTAAAACTGAATGTGGTTTCTTCATCCATCAAATTATCGGAGCTCATAAAAGAAATACAACGCCATTTAATTATCTTGTCAACACAGCAGATCCTTCCGACGTACAATTTAGCTAAAAATCTTACTAGCATCCTTAAGAAAATCCTCTACACGTGTTCTCAATTCCTCTCACCTTGTGAATCTCATCGATAAGCTCACTGTAGACTTCAAAGATCTGCTTCTTCATTATGGCAAACCCACAAGCCATCCACTTTCATTGAACTATGCCCTTTCTTCCGTTAGCAATTTTTCAAACGGAGAGAACCAGTGCATTGCGTTCTATTCTTCCTTCAATGATAGGCAATTATACACCTTTTTAAGATTAGTAGCTTTGGAGTTTTCTGAATTAAAGCCCAAAATATTGCATACCCTTACATCTTTCTTAAACCATCTCAACAATCAACATCCTTATGGTAAATTTATCAAGAGAAATGGAATCTTTGTCACAATATCCTTAACTCCTTAACTCATTTCATCGACAATCTCACTGTAGACTTCAAAGATCTACTCCACAGTTTTGCCATTACTTCTCCATTTACTAACGCTTTAACTTACTGTAGTAACTATCATCCAGTAGTTGCTTCTTCAAGGTGGTAAACCCACAAGCTATCCATTTCCATTAAAATATGCCTTACCTCCACCTATTTCCTCTTCCGTAACCACTTTTACAAGCAGCCACAACCACTGCCATGGGTTTTCCTCTTTCTGCGATGATAGCCAATATTTTAGTTCAATTTTTCAAGACAGTAGCTTTGAAGCTTCCTAAATTAAAACCCAAGGTTTGGTTTGGTTACATAGGCTACATTTTCAAAATTTATCCCCATGAGGGGAATGCTTACAACTTACTTAGACTTTCCTATATGAAGTTCACATTAGAAATATAATTGAACCATTTTCCCCTAACTAAAGTATGTGTTAAAAGAACTCTTCCGGGATGGGACCGTGTCATTGTTGAGAAAGAAGAGCTCAACGTTTCGCCCGCTTTCTTAAAGGGTTTCATCAGGAAGAAAAATGGGTACTAAAAGAGCACGATAACTTAACGTGTCAACCACGCCAAAGGTGAAACTCTTTTAGCAAGAGGAAAAAGGACATGGTAAATCAACTTGTAAACCCAGCCGCCAGAGGTGAAACCCTTCTGAAGAAAAACAAGAAAGCAACGACTCTATACCGATTGTCAGCGGTTAAGCGTATTAGATGACGATTGGTCAAGAATGGAGGGGGTGGAGAAATTAGCGATTCTCGATTTACGATTAAAGTTGTTAGGGGTCTTAATGATTTCAATAGCCTCACGGATTTTCCTGCTGAAAAATGGGAAGAAATGGCAGTGATTGATGATTTTTTAAGTAAGATCTTATGGCTGGTGTTAGTTTAGCAACAGCTGAGTGTGAGATTTTCTCCAAAGGGATGCTGTAAACACCTCTTGATGCCAGGGATGAGGCCTATCTTTTACTAAAAGGAGTATCTGTGACATTTTGGAGGAGGGGGTTTGAAGATGGCTTTGATGTTATGTTTTTTGAAATCCTACCCTAGTAATATGGCATATGTTAAAGCGGCAGTAGCCTGGAGTGTACAAGTGCTCTGAGAGTGTGAGGGGTTTCACTGTTTTTCGATGTCCTTCTTAACGTCCCTTTTCTTGTACCTATTCTTGACGAGATTATCATGAATATGGTCTAACTCGACATGAAGACCGTCAGGTTGAGATACTTATATAGCAGATGAACTAACACTGACCGTGGAAGTCTTCATAATTCATAACCAAAGTATGGGTTGAAATTCAAAACTGAATGTTTGTCTCCTGATATCTTCACCATTTTGAGGTTAGTTGTAGATGAGTTTGTAATGCAATATCAAACTTCAAACACCGGGAATAATCAATGTCGTTCTATAGCTCAAAGTTCGAGAACTAGTAATGTGCAACGTACAGATAAACAGTGGTGATAATAACAAATAAATATAGGGTTTCAAATGAAAGCGCTCATTTTTGGATAAAATGTATAGAGTTTCAAAAGCACCAAATATAAGCATAGTTTATTTAGAAAACCATTTGTTCAATATGATAAAGCGTGGTCCAGATATAGCCGCGCTTTTTTAAAATTGTTGATAGTAGCGGTAGGCGTTGGAAACAAGTGATTTGTGTACATTTGTTGACAGCATATTTTGTTTATGTTTAATCAACATAAAAGTTTTTTTGACATTACAATGGTGCAACGAGCGGAGCATCAGTTGATAGCAAAGCAAATAGTTTTATTTTTTCAAAAATGTAATAATGACCGTAAGCTGACACTTCGTCATTTTCGAACGCAAGCAGTACCTGTGCGAACAATCCAAGATGTGCTGAAAAGATTTTAGGACGAAGGGCGACTTATTTACAAGTCCATTCCTGGCTGTCCAAGAACTGTTAGAACAACAGAAACAATTCAGAAGGTAAAACATCGATTTCTCAAGAAATCTGATACATCTGAACGAAAAGTTGCTGCTGAAAGCAATATTTCCAAAACATCGGTGCACCGAATGAAGACATAATTAAGCATCAGCACTCGTCGAAAGTTAAAGAAACCCCTTTACAAAAATAACCAAGAAGAGCGATGCAAAAAGGCGCTAGACTGTTATACAAGTTGAGTATTCCAAGCGGTGGAGATCATTTCTTCATAATGGACCATGAAACATATTGTTACGCTGATCCAGCTTAAGTTCCTTCAAGAAGCTCCTCTTCCCCTAGAAAAGAAAGTGGCTCCAAAAGAAAAATTTGCGACCAAGTTTATGTTTCAAGCGATTATGGCGACAGGCTTCCTCGAAAGTACTAGAAAAATCTGGAAACGCGTTATTTCAAAACTTCCGATCAAAACTGCAGAAGGTGCCAAGGAAGGACCTTTAGCGGTTTAGGTGTATGTTGTTGTAATAATATAGTTATTAAACTTGAACATTAGATTAAATATATTCGTTCAACTACTTTTTGTTTTTTTGTGTAACATTTTAAAAACTGCGCTGCTATACCTGGACCACGCTGTATTATGGTTATCATCAAACTGAAAGTAGGTAATTCTTGAAGCGAGCCAGAGTATTAAGTATATAATGTATTTAATGGAACATGAAATGCAAAAGAGACCAAGTCTCCAGTGCATTAGGGATTACATCAATTAAATAGTCCCACTGATACGTGCTTCGAAAGTAGGTTATTATTATATCAGTTGTAAATTAAAGGATGCGGTAGATAAAACGGTAATTCCGTTGTTATAAAATAGAAAATCACGTCGCGCGCGCCCTTGCAATCTTGGGGAGTAGAGTAAATTTCGAATATAACTAACTACCTTCTTCTATTACTGTAAACCTCAACCTCGCAATCCTCAATTTTAGATTACGATTTGCAGAATAAGGAGCGTATTATGAAATACAGGAATTAAGTACGTACAACATGTAAATAGTGTAAATGTAATAATAGAAGACGAACAAGACCGAAATAACCCATTACATACATTTACATAATTGATAAGAATGCGGCAGATTATGATTTATCACAACGCATTACATGAAATATCGGGAGTCTATATCGTCGGTCTGTTAGATTATTTATAAAAGGTAAAAGCTGTACTCCAGCGGGGTTTGTTTGATTTTCCCGATCTGCCTGCGACATTTGAAATTTTTCATAATTCATATCCATTAGGCGCCTATATCGTGCTCGAGCATGCATTTACATATTTTGAATCTGTGTAATATGAAAATACGTTGCTTCGGTCGATTTCGGTATAAGAGAAAATCATTTCGTTCGCTTTCAGTCTCGGTACTCCTGAATCGCATATAATTAGAAAACGATGAACAAAAACGCCGACTTTCAAAAAAACATCTCCAGTATTTTAGAGAAAGATGAACAAATGTACTTTTAATATTTTCCTTAAGCAAAAAAACGTCAAAAACGGAGAAACAATACAATTTCACAGTCAATTTCATTTGTGTGCACGATAAGAACGTCGTCATACTTCTGATTAAAATCTAGGTCTCTTGACAATAAATTTATTTTTCAATACGAGTCGCTATTTTCACCTCGATAAAATGAAACGCGCAGTTGTCATCACGAGAGAGACTTTTAGAAATATTTTAATCTAGAAAATGCTAAGATTCTGCTTTTTCATAGCAATGAATTTTACGGTTGTTAGGCTCACTATTTCATATTAGTGGCACTCAACTTATAAGCATGAGCACTGAGCACAGCTTATTATGACGTAACTGCTAGAAACCCATTTTATTAAATTTGTAAATTATTATCTTGATCAAACAAGTAGTAGTCCAGTATTTTATTCCACAGTTCAACATAAAAGACAAACAAATTAATATTTTTTTTTGAAAAATCGGAAGGCCACTCATCACCTGATTTTAACCTATATTTAATATTCTGTTCTGGAAGCTAAATCTACATGAAGATAATTGCACAAGCAAAACTCGTTGAGCCTTAATCTAAGAAGCAAAGTAATGCGACTGGAGCAGACTCCTGATGCTATTGACGATAAGCAGTAAGAGGAAATTTGTTGATTATGTACTTGACATGATAAAAGAAAGGTTTCTGGGGCTTCTTCACTGTCTTAACCTAAATAAACTCCACCAAATACCGTTCAGAAGAAGTACATACTAATTTAGTAGAAGTAAGAAGGAGGTCTTGGCATTAGGATCCCATGAACTGAATTAATAGTTAGAAGTAAGATTTATAACAAGACAAGCGCTAAAGGTTTTCTGTTCTTCGTACTTTGATATCCAGAAACAAACCTCTGAAACTGAAACGGATTTCCCTTTTGTACTGTTAGTTGTTAATACAGTTAAAAGTAAGATGTCTGCAGAGGTAGAGTAAATTCACAGTGGACATCTTCTATTCTTCATGTTTGGCATTAAAGGAGCAGAACTCCAAAACTGGAGGCTACTACAAGCCCTTATTTTGATAAAGTTGCAAGTTAAAAGCTTATGAAAGTTTTATATTTGGTCTGAATTAAAAAAGGTGTGGAGGTAGAACAAATTTATACTCGACGTATTTTATTATTTGTACTTGATACCCACTAACCCAACGAAGCCTTTGCATTACTTGTTATGTTGATGGTTGATGAAACAATTAAAAGTTTCTATTTTATTTAAAGAAATCGAGCTATTTGTTTCATGACTTACGTACTCCACCCATTTAGGTCGTACCCAGATCAGACGGCTGGTGGGACTTGTTAAAGGCCACTGCCATTTGAGAAAACATCTATAAAAATAGGTGTATACAGAGGAGTTACACTATGCGAAGAAGAGGAGGAAACAGCCTCGCACATAATCTTTGACTGTCCTGCGCTTTACCGTAGGAGACAGCAACTCTTCGGGGAAATTTTCCATGAAATAGGTCTTACAGACGAAAACCTCGTAAGTAATGTCCTGAAACTCGTAGAGGGCACGGGAATACCTTAACAGCGATAGGCTAAGGGGGTGCACAAAAAACCATAGAGTCGTAGTAAATATACTGGGTTAACAGTGGAAATCTCGCCGACAATCAATCAATCCATGGTGAAGATTTCCTGTTCTTAGTGTTGGACAATAAAGAAGAAGAACACACTGATTGAAGGAGGCTCCCAAACCATTTCCCTTTTCTTGCTAGAATGATAAAATTGGCAGAAGGTCCAGGAGACTCTGTTTTTAGTACTTGGTCTCAGAGAATAGACCGAGAAGTTCATGGTGGGCTTCTACTTTACAGCTTATATTAATAATTGACGACACAGTTAAAAGTGAAACAATTGTGGAAGTAGAATGATTCCATGGTACGGTTCTTTGTGCTTGGCATCAGTAAAAGGAGTCTTAGACCATCTGATGATCAAGTTGGAAGTAAAAAGTGTGTGAACGTAGTGTAGTGCTCTTCGTACTTGGTATCAAGGTAGGACCGACCTACCGAGGCCGAAACGGACTCCTTCATAGTCTCTTGTGTTAGTAGTTATGATACAGCTATCCGTAAAACTTTTGTGGTGGTAAAACAGTTCCAAACTGGAGTTAGTGTAGGAGTAGAGTAATTCCAAAATGAGATTTTCTCTGCTAGGTGGAAAAGAAAGAATTCTTCAAATCTGAAGGAGGTTCCTGGAGTACTGTCTAGAATTTGGTGGTTCTGCTGTCATTTGTTAATATGTACTCCTGTTTTAATGACGAAGTGAATAAGTAAAATAACGCAAGTAGTGAACGATTTTTGTTTGATAATAATAAACGCTATGATAACATTATACGAGAAGTTCTGATATATGCTGATGGCCTGGATGTCTGGCAACAACAGAAGAAAAGTAGTCTAAAGGACTCCGGTTCATCTAAAGTGATGAAAACAAAGATAAGCCATTATCTGACTATGCCTGAAGCTACAGCTTCGCAGAAGATTAGATATTCCACTTCATCAGACACCCCTACAGAAACTGAAAAAGAACTGGAACGACTCTTCAATACAAGCACAAATACTGATGGGGACAAGAATAATAAACAAGAATCCAGCAACAGTCTAAGACGCAGACGAAGATCAAACTAATGAGACCTGACAAGAGGTAGAAAAACCCTGAAAACCGTAAAAAAGATATTACTTACAACTCCAAAGGCATATTTCGACAAATGCTTAAGGTACTTTCGTCAGTGGAAAAACTTGGAAAAATGGACTCCCCAGTTGAAGTTCTTTTTTTCTACCGGTGATGAATGTATTTGATTTAAACAGCTTGTTTTGATCTGTAGAATTTGATCCCTTAAATGTTTGTTACTTTGTAGATACGTATTTTAATCGTCGATCAGCATCTATCATTATTATAGAGAAAATCGTGCATAATAATATACTTTTTGCACTCCCGGGCGTAAAGTAACTACTTTTCGCAAGCAAAGAAGGGCGTAAAGTTCATTATTGCAGACCTCGGGTGCACTTTACGCTCGCGAAAAATTGATTTGAAATATCACAAAAATATCTTGGTTACAATACAATTTTTATAAAATCACTCTTGCCGTGAATGCGTCAATTTGACATTTTTAAAAATGTCATTAGAAAAATTTATTGTAGTACCACAGGCATAATAAGTGACTTTGGTCTTTGGCGTGTTATAACCCTCGGCGAAAGCCTCGGGTTATAATATTCACACTCCAGGCCTAAATCGCCTTCTTTGCGCCCTTGATACATAAATAACTATCATGGCACAGTGCCATAAAGTTGTTATAACAACGGAACGTTACAGTAACAAATACTATTTTGTGACAAATACGTCATAATTTTATATAACCTGAATAATTATTATTTTATCAAAAAAAACTAAATTAAATTTCTTATCAATAATTGTAAGTCGACGATAAAATAGTATATGAAATTCGTTTATAATGCAGTATTATGGCATTCATGAAATTATCACATTCACTGCGTTCATGCGCTAATTTCATGCATGCCATAATACTGTACATTATAAACTAATTACATAATGTACTATTAAATAAGAATAAAATATATTTTATGTCATACTGGTTTCTAAAGCAACGTTTTTCGAACGATTTATCGAACAAAAAGTGAAACTTTAAAGTCCTAGAACTTTAAAGTATCATTTTAAAGTCCTAGGACTTTAAGGTTTCACTTTTTGTACTATAAATGCTAGTTGCGAGGAAATTCGAACAGTTGCATCTTAGACTACTTACTTAAAACTGATACTGCTACAAATTGCTGGAAGTTTCTTTTAATAATTTAACAACTTTAGAAACCAGTATTACATAAAATTATGTATGTACCTCAGACGAAAAGTGTCTTTAAGGTACTCGCAAGTAATTTCGGCCTCGGCTACCCGCCTCGGCCGTAAACAACTTACTCATACCTTAAAGACTTACTTTTCGTCCTAGATACATAAAATACTAATAATAATCTGATTTAATAGACTAACCTTGATTTAATATATCTTCTTGAAGCTTCTATAAATACCAATCATTTATCGAATATAAATAATCATTTCGAAATAACCTGAGAGCTTTATTAATTTTCATCTGCTTTGTTTTTCGAACGTTCGACAGATGATCGCGTGAAAAACGTGTTAAACGAAATCTGAACATTAGTACCGTACGTATTAATTACTATAATACGACAAGTTTTAATTTAAAAACTAAACACAGCTTTTAGAAAAGGTCCTCAATTCGCTGTTCAATAAAATTGAACGTAGTTATCAACATCAACTGAAAAATAGACAAGATTAAATTATTAAATTTTGCAGCTGAAATACGATCAACTTTAATATCTATTCGAAACTACGTTCTGTTTTCAACATAAATATTTTTAATTTAGCGGTTCAATTCTAAAGGGACTCTCTTATAGAAACGGTCAATGCTGCTCTATATGTCACGTTTTTAATTTAACTACCTAAATATTAATATTGCTGAATTTATTATAGGTTATGCACAAATTTAATGAAATGAAGTTGGTGTGCTTTACGCTTTTACCTAAGCCTATTTTACAAGCTTTATTCTTGAAGATATCTACTAATCAGTGGCTTGTACGTTGTAGGAAGGAATCTTTTACTGGAAATAAGAATATCTAAACATCATCAATTGCTTAAGAGAAAACAAAAATGTGTAAAGTTAATATTTTAGACATATTGCAATGGTCTAATGCTTTGTAGAAGCGGCAAAAATGTGAACCAATAAATAGCACTTCATTACACTCAAAAAAGCATTACCAGAAACACGATTCTAAAGTGAAATATCTTTATCCGGCATAGTCATTTACCAGTTTCAGTGTGCTCCGCCTGGCGTCACTTACCACCGAAAACCATATACTGCCATTGAACTTAATATTTATCACGCCAATTACTAGCTGCCAATGATCACCGAATGTAGCTAAGCTTTAAATTATAGCCTATAAGTGTCCCTAATGCAGATCACACAGATTTTCTGGTTTTTGGTTTAAATTTATAAGATAATCAATTTCATGCTGATTGGTTGGTCGCCGATTAGAGGTAGAGTTGGTAACAAGAAGATGAAGTAGTGCTTAAATTACCGTACTGTTAATATATTTTTCTTTTTTAAGTATAGAAAGCTACTCTTGAACTGCATCTTAATTAATTCCAATTATGCTTTAGAAAAGCTTTTTTTGTTTTTTATCGCCGATTTCTGATATGTCAAATCTACAGTTTCCTCTCCGGCCATT
Organism: Melanotus villosus; assembly: GCA_963082815.1. NCBI lineage: Eukaryota > Metazoa > Arthropoda > Insecta > Coleoptera > Elateridae > Melanotus > Melanotus villosus. The sequence continues at coordinate 58,056,634 of OY720425.1, forward strand.
TAATCCATGGCACGTCCAAAACCCTCAAACGTCCAAACAGATATACCAACGTTCATTACAAATATAATCTCAATCCAACGTATCCCTTTAGCCATTAAACTGCCGAATACAGAAACACATCACTACGTCGTAATTATTCACTGTCGTGAATAACAATCTGACAGCAATGAATACGAATGTTTCGTTAATAAAATGTACAAATACCTTGTATAATTAAGAAATATGAAATCACGTAAGAAACTAATTTTGATGAAGCTGTTAAATCATATTTAAGCTTAGATAACAAAATTATTGATTTAACTAGATAGTTAAACAATAAGGTTGGAAGTAGTTTTATTGTAAATAAATCGATTCCAGCCTAAATATCTTTTCTTTACTTTTTTTGGTGCGTCGTAGTTTAATCTTCGGCAACAAATGAAGTGTGAAATACAAACGCTGACATTGTATAAACCCAAAATGAGACCAATCCCCATTCTACTCTTTTTGACGATACAATTAAGGTAAGAGAGAATCTCGAAGCATAAAATGTTATTAAATTTTGCAACAGAGGGTAACGTTCTGCTCCTAAGGAATAAGGTACAGGAATATGCCTCCGTTTAATGTCTTTGATAAGACCTCATTCCCTTTGTGGTTTGGCGGGACAATTCATATTTGTCACATATTTTTCATTTGCATAAAAGTCGAGGCTTGGTAAATTGCAGAACAATTGCAGCAGCTTTAAATAATGCGGAGACATTTGTTAGATGCAAATAGTTGTCCCGAATCTTCTACGAAAGTATATCTCCTTCAGCTCGGAACTAGCTCTAACCATAATAAAAACTCCCCAGACGCTAAGCTTGCAAATGAAATTTCTCTGCTCTGATTAGGTTAACTTGAAGAGGGTGTGAATTACAACTCGGCACCAAAACAATTCAAGATTTATGTATCACATTTTCCGTATCTGGTATCCAAGTATCCTAATATCCTGCTAACATTGCCTAATAGATACATTGATTTAACACCCCATAAATTTAACACTTGCACGTAATCACGTGTGAAATCGGGGCACCATGCAATAAACAGAACCAATTACAACTTCATACGAAGGACTTTGTAGTTTACAGCATTTCAAATGTGTAGCCCATTAGGTCGTTAAACCGCGATGCATGATCAACCAACATAATTTTTGTTGGTCCCGCTGTGACACACACAGTTTTATAGCTCATTAGATTCGTACGTAATATTGCAACAGAGTGCGAGTTCGAATTGGAAATTTATTTTTAGACCTGGAAAGGAACGATTCGCCCTGCGTACAAGCAATAAGGGCGGACAGATTATCCCCATCAGTAAGGCACATGGGAAGCGCATGACCGTTAATTCAGTTATTAATGTAATTAAAGCTGTCGTTGTGAATAACAATCGGCGACGGGAATATCAATGAATATCTGCTTCGTGAAGTGTGCTAATGGTTTAAAGGGTGTTAATTGCCACCTCCAATTATTCTACGCCGTCAGATGCTGTCCAATATCACATCGCTATCCTGTTGAAATCAGCAGTTCTATCATCCGTTTTCGCCGTTACGCTGTCGGTATGACAGACAATGACAATGCTCTAAATACCAAAGGAGGTGACACACAGTCTCCTTACCTTAAGTTGACTCTTACTTAAATAATAATTATTTTAGTTAAAACCATAAACCATTAAAGGGAATTGACGTTTCTACCCGGGAAACTCAGACTAACAAAAATATGTATTAATTTATAAACAATTATAGCTCCATGGATATTTCCATTACTGCAGCAGCATTTTAATTCTTTGTCAGGTAGGAGCATTCCAAAGATTGCAATGAAAAAGCAGCAAAACAGAGTTATGGGGATCATTTTAGCAATCTTCCGCGAATTATCCGAATTAAAATTACACCAACTTTAATAGGGAATTCAAAACTCTGTTAAATATTTACAAAATAAAGGGCAGAACGTTAATTCTTGTTTCTCTATTTCCAATTCTATTTAATAATTTTCTAAGACTAAAATTTGAAGAAGACTAAGTTGAAGAAGATATCTTTACTTTCAATATAAATGCCCAACATTATCAACGTGAATCAATACCTATAACTGCAAAATCTGTTATAGCCTCCCACTAATTACGTCAGATCGTAAATGTAATATCAGCAGATTGAAACTCGAACGGTGTTGTTGCTAAAGCAGAACATCTTGTCGCGTAATTGTACGGTGATGCGATGAAGAGATTTTAATTGTTAGTAGTAGTAAATAGTAATCTAACTCTTCACATGACAGATTCAGACTGTACGAAATCAGCATTTAACATTAGATAATTACGGACAACATGGAGAAGTAAAGGTTCAAATAGTACGGACATGTCCAAAGCGAAAAATAGGAGAACCATGTTGAGCTTGGATTTTTGTTTGCAATGAAATTTCGGATTTAGCTTATTTGAACGATTCTGACAACTTTTGTAACAAGATTTTTTGTTAAAAAATCGCTAATACGACTTCTTCAATTTTTGCTGTTTATTTTAAATCGTAGTAGACTAGCATTTTACCGTGAAGGGAAAGTAACATACCCTAAAAGTACAATTTAGTGAGGGGTATAAGCAGAAAAAAGAATTTTTTTTAATCGATAATATATCAAAAAAGACTGGGGTGGTGCCATCTAAAGTGAGACACACTGTATATAAAAACTTCCAAAATAAATAAAAGCATTGAGACAGTAGTTCAGGTGTTTTAATATGTGTAACATTTTTGGGCGAATAGGGCGACTATCTATAAGTTTATATAGAATTCTTAGCAGAATTTTAATCTGTGTGTTTGCTTTTGCAACATCTCAGGGGGAATAGCCGTTGCTTGACGCATTAGAGATTCCTATTGAGGTTGTAACTCCCCTATAAAATTCTAATAGTTCAAATGAACCACTTAAAATTTGGCCCCGTAAACAAACACTTTAGTGGTGACACATTTTATTACTTATTCGTCCAAATCCATTAGAAATTTTCAAAATAATTCCCTAAAAAAGCAAAAAACTTTAGTAAAAGCTATGGTCAATCAGAACAAGATATGAATAAAACAAAATTGTAAATACAATATTACTAGAATTGTTTGATTAATCTACTTAATGTATTGGTGATTTTGGAATTTAAAACCTTAAAGCAAGGCTGAAAATCTAAGGTGTATCCCCTTAATTGTGAAGCAAAGTACTACGAAGGAAAGACAACCCTAATTCTTTGCATATTCCACACATACCTTGCACTAAAACAAGAAAAAGCGGTTTAAATAATTTATTGACATATATAGAATCTTGGGAAAACGAACATAAAGTACGGTCAAAAAGATGAAAAGTCTTTACAAAAAAAGGGCAAAAAACAAAAATTTTAATAAGGTTAATTAGTTGAATAGTTATGTACTATCACGTGCAAAAGTAATGACACCCCCCTAAGATTTGTTATTGTATGAAAAACAGCCTTGCAGCAGTCGATGAGTACTTTGGGCATAACCATAAGACCTTGTAGGTAGGATTAACAAGTTAGAATAAGAAAGTTGCTCATCGACTGCTGCAAAGGCTGTTTATCATACCGTGGGCTTACAAGCAGAACGCACTAAGTCAAAAATGTTAAAAAATGACAAATTTGGCCCTCTTTTATGAAATTTTGCCATCCGTCGACTGCAAGAACGCATTAAGTCCTATATTCAATGTAAAGGGAGTTATAGACTTGTACCAAATGCATTAAAGTACTTCCAACATAATAGTATACCGGCACAAAGCACTAAGTCACTTAATGCGTTTTAGCTGCATCGAATATGACAAGGGTTTTGGGTAAAAACGCACTAAGTGACTTAGTGTATTTTGCCGGTCGTAAATAATAGTACCGAAAGTATGAGAAGTCGACTTATTGCCTTCCTTCAATCAGCATGCTTGTTTTATGTTGGGGTCAGTGAAGGTTATGACTATGACATGTGCTGTATTCTTGAAAACAGGCGGTTTTTGAGGTTTAGTACCTACTACTTGATAGTTTTTTTAGTTGTGCGTGCGGTCTGTGAGAGGATACAATGAATAATATTAATAAGAGAACTGCTAAAATATTTTCATTGCTACAAAACAACAAACGCCAGGAAAATATACTAGGTAAATTTTGAGGTTATGCTATTAATTTTTCCAAGTGTTGTGTACAATTTTTGATTATCTAAATGATTACAACTAAATCAAAAGTAAGTTATCTAAATAAGGACAACTTTTTATTATGTAATGAAGGAAGAGTAATTAACAGCTTTTGCATTATAACTTAAGGTAATCTACAAAGTATCACTAGTTTGAATTTGCCAGAAAAATGACAATTTTTATTCAGCTCCAACTCTTTACATTTTTTTAGTATCTCTCAATTCTTTCTGGCAGTTTAGGTAAATAACTAAATTAATTAAATTTATCATGACGTTGATTTATATCAGTATTTCTTCTAAATTAAATATTGGACTAGTATAGTCTTAACATTGTTATTTCTTTGCTACTGTAGATGAAGATGGTTTGCATAGTAAGAGTTTTGAACCTTGGAAAGAGCCACTACATATTAATATGAGTAACCCTACGCAAACACAAGTTCATAGCTGCACACCAGTTAATAACGATGCAAACGTAATGCAGTTAACAGCAGAAGATTCAGAATTAGCATGTAATAATATTATAAGCCCCGTGCAAATGGAAATGGAACCAATGAATCATGCTCTTGATATGACCCCTTGTGAAGACGACTTGACAGACTTACAACCTCTGAACTGCAGTGACTATAGTGAAATTACCGATACTGCAGCAGCATTTTCTGCTACATTTGAAGACTTAGGAAGTAACTATAAAAGTGACATGCCGGAATTCAATGAAGATGAAGATCTCTACAATGACAATTCTGACAATGATAAGGACTACGTTCCAAATTTTGCAGATGAGTCTTCTGACGGCGAAAATGATGGTACAAACAAAGAAGCAGAGAAGGAAAGTGACAAAGAAAAATCAGATAGGGGTAAATCAAGATGGAAAGAATCCAGGCCGCAAACGTGGAAGAGGCAGAAAAACAGAATTCTCAAGAGTCAAAGTCTCCCGTACGACAATTATAAAGGAGTTAGGCAACCCGCCAAAGGCCCTAAAACAGTAAATTGTACAAAATGTAAATTTGCATGTACAAAAAAGTTTTCAGAAGAGGAGCGGAAGGTAATATGCCAAAAATATTGGATGCTATCGACTTACGAACGCAAAAAAGACTTTATTCTCCAAAACGTTTCAAGTGGCCCTCCTTCATCACGCAGACCTAGAAAAGAAAATGCATTACAAAGGAAAAACGCAAAACGTTGTTTTATTACCAAAAGCGATGAGAAGATGCAGGTTTGTCAAAACTTTTTTATGAAAACATTAAACATCTCGAATCGTGTTATTCTTACCGCTTTTATGGGAAAAGATGAATTAGGACACTTTTCTGGATGTGATATGAGAGGGAAAAAGACTCCACCAAACAAGACAAAGGATGAAATAGTAGCTAAAGTGAAGACACATATAGAATCATTTCCGTGTATGGAAAGTCACTATACTCGCAAATCTTCATCCAGGAAATATTTAGACAGCTGTTTAACTATCAGTAAAATGTATTCTTTGTATAAAGAACAATGCCAAGAACAAGGAGACCGTGAAGTTGCGAGTCTTATAACATATCGTAGAATCTTCTGCAAAAATTACAACTTATCTTTTTTCCACCCTAAAAAGGATCAATGTCTTACTTGTGTATCATATCGGCAAAGTACTCCAGAAGGGAAAGTAAGTATGGAGGCGGATTACAATAATCATCTGAGAAGGAAGAAAGAGGCACAGGAAGAGAAATTAGCAGACAAAGAAAGAGCCAGAATCGACAAATCATTTATGTCAGTAACTTATGATTTACAAAGTGTACTACAGATACCTTCGTCGGAAGTTTCATTGGCTTATTATTTGCGGAAATTAAATATGTATAACTTAACGGTATATGAAGCAGTTACTCCTAACAGAGCATTCTGCTTTTGTTGGACCGAAGTGAATGGACGAAGAGGAAGTTGTGAAATTGGTACTTGCTTGATAAAATATATGCACAATTTGCCACCTGAGGTAAGGGAAATTTCATTTTTCTCAGATACATGTGGCGGCCAAAACAGAAATGTACAAATATCTGCACTTTTTCTTAATTTGGTTCAAAAAACCAATCTGGAAGTAATAGAACAGAAATTCTTGGAGAGCGGGCATTCGTTTATGGAAGTCGACTCAATGCATAGTGCAATTGAGCGACAAAAAAGATTTCTACCTGTGTATTGTGTTAACGACTGGATAAACATTTTTACACTTGCCCGTTCGACAAGGGGGCGAAACAAAGACAAACCACCTTACATAACTCAAGAAATCAAGTTTGATGAATTTCTAGATCTAAAAGTGTTGTCCGAAACATTAGTAAAAAATAGGAATTTAGATGAAGATGGTCAAAAGGTAAACTGGCTTAAAGTGAAATGTTTTAAGTACGAAAAAGCAAAGCCTCATGTTCTTCAGTATAAGTACGACTACAACACTGCTTATAAAAGCATCAATGTTCGGGCAAAACGAGCTGGACGACGTTCAACTTCTAATTTTGTAAAAGTAGAAGATCTTCCATGTCTATATTCCGAACAACTGAAAATTAGCCAGCTGAAAAAGATGAACCTATTGACCATGTGCAAAAAAAACGTGATTCCTGAGATATTCCACTCCTGGATCAACAGTCTACCCTCTGATGAAGAAGTTGAGGATGTATTGCCAGAAGCGGACATGAATGATTCTGATATGGAAGAAACATAAATACTAAATATTATTTTTTCAAAATTTAAACATTCTTGTAAGATTTTTTTAACCTACGTAATGTTAAAATAACATTTTTTTGTTGTTATTTAGGTTAATCCATTAGTTAAGTTATTATTATTACTATTTTTATGTATTTTTCTATGTAAAATAAAAATTATACAATTTCACTTCATATTCAATAGCAATCTATTATTATTAAAACTAAAATTATTATGCAGTTACTTGTGAATATTATTATTAATTAAAACGTGTTAAGGCTAAATTTTCAGTTTCTTATCAAGTAAACAGCACTAAGTCGATGCTTTCACTACTTGAAAATGTGTAAAACAGGTTTTTTTTAAACATTAAGGTTTTTATTAATTAAATACATTTATCAGAACATATTTGTCTTTATTTTAGGGTATAAAAAGTATGCGGATTATTTCAAGAATAATTATGGAAGACTCACAAATGTTAAAATGCGATTTACTCAAAACTGTCTTTTACGACTTAGTGCCTTCTGCTTGTAAGCCCACGATACAATATCAAAGCTTAGGGGTGTCATTACTTTTGCACGTGATAGTACAAAGTAAGGGAAGTAAGTGAGATTTGTTCTGTCGAGAACGAAACACTGTAGCAATTTGAACTTCAAAGTAATCATTACCTCCTTATTCCAATTTATAACCAACTTGTAAAATCAACTTAAGACCTCCTTCAAACACGATAACTGCTGCATCATAAACGAAGCTTACTAAACTGACAGTGGGAAAATTAATTTACCGACTGTTTTTCTTACCTTTTTTGTGTGTGAAAAGGTACAGGTCTTTTATGGCTCTTTCAATTATTTTGGAACCTCAACAATACGCCCTCTTCTATTTATGAAGAATGTTTTTTGATATTCTTTAATACCTTTTGGTGGAACAAATAAATAAAACTAAACTATTAAAAACATCGGAGCGATAAATTTTTCTCCATAAAATTAAGCTGTTTTTAGTAATTTGGTTGTATTTGTATTTTTGAAAGAGCACATTTCAAAGCATACCCGAGTTAGTGTTTCTAAAATAGAGCAATTCGTTATGGTTAAAAGATCCGTTCCAAGTCAGATTGTAAGGTCTCGATCTTGGGATGTGCTAATTACTACAAAAAGACCAAGTGCGTTTGTGTATGGTTTGTAGAATGTGACTTAGTGACAGTAGGCTCGTTATTGTTTATTAAAGCATGAGGCTCTGGGACATACATACTTAGCCGACTATGATACCTGAGGCTTAGATAACTAGGCCCTTGACCGTCTGTAAAATACGCAGACAGTGGCGCCCGGATGTGTGCCCCGGGATGGCCCGTCTTTCGCAGCTCTGTTCCATTGGCTTTGGTGTATAGTAAATAGTAACACTATTCGAACTTGTACTGTGATGTGAGCATTGACGTTTGTATCGAGCTTTGGGTGTTTATAAGACCTGGTCCGGGTTACGCATTAATCTAACTTGGGTGGAAAGAACGTTATTCCTTAGTAAGTTTATCGAATGCACTTTTATAAGCACTAATGTCTCACTATTTTCAATAATTAAATAAATAAACAAAAACGAAGCTGTAACCGCCGCCCGCTCCCCGTCATTTAAATTTGCATAATTATCTTTATACTTATATTTCTTTGATTTTTATGACTCATTTCATTCCGGTAAATGAACCTTTACGTTACAAGGCCGGTAGAAAAAATTACTGAACTGCAAACATCTCCTTGCTACCGTTACAATAAATAGGGTCAGCAGATTATCTTTGATCATTTGCTTAATTATTACATTTTAATTAAAAGTGCGACACAGTATGAAATAAAACATTGTACAATGTACGTCGGCTCCTCCTTCGTCTCGTCCCGAAACATTTCAACTCGCTACTGTAAACATTGGTTTACCAGATTTATAACGTAAATTACTATTAACGTTTTCTATGTAAATTCAACTGTTCGTGTTTTTGTTGTTTCTTTTTAGTGCCTTTCGAATTTTCTTAGCCCCCTGGCTCAAAATCACAGCCTTCATAGATACTTAGTAGGTTTAAAGTAAATATAAAAAGGCGAAATTAATTAATTTAATTTTAGTTTGTTATTGAACCCTTGACTATTTATTACATATATAGGGGTGTCCAACCTGTAGATGGCGAGTCACGTGTGGCTCGCGCCACCTCTTAATGTGGCTCGTTTTATCAACCATGCGCACTTGTAGGTGCTAAATGCAGTGTCAGGTTTCACATTAAAAATATGTTTTTCCTGTATTTAATTTGTATCTGAATTCTTAATAAATAGGAGTACCTATAAGAGTACATAATTACAAATATTCTATAACATATTACAAATTTTTATTGTATGTGCATTAAATACGTTCAAAATTGAAATATTAAAAGTGCAAAATATATTTGTGGCTCGCCTAACATTTTTAAATTCTAAATTGGCTCGAGTAAAGTTAAAAAAGTTGGGCACCACTGTATTATAACGTGGTTGTTTGTTAAACTTAAACTGCCCTCTCCCTCGGGAAGCCTTCCCTTTTTATAAATTTATCTGTCAATCTCGAAATTTACACCGGTTTCCGGGTAACAACTCATGGGTGACCATTGATGTAAACATTCGACATCTAAACAAATAACAGACAGTTCGATTTTTAAACAAATTTTATTAGCATAATGAACCAAACTTATAATTTACTGTGCCCTAAAAGATCGTAGATAACTTATAATTTATTAGAATAATTATTTCGATCTTTGATAAACTTGAAGTGGATAAAATAAATGAAACGTAATTAATTTTAATAAACTACTAAAAGTCAATTCAGTTGAAATAAACTACAATTTAAATTTAAATTATCTCTAAAAGCAAACCTGCTTTAGCAAAGTCGGGTAAAAGAAGTCCCGTAAATCCAATTAAATTTTTGTTTCTTTTGTAAGTTGTCTCTGCCACGTTTAAGTTTAGCGTCAAATTTACCTGAAGGGTGTTAACAAAACGTCATCAGAAATCAAATCGAAGGAAATCATTTTAAAACACAGGTGGCGAAATCACTTTACATTTAAATCTGTCAAGCTTGAAATAACCACAGTCAGGGTTTAAAAAAATAACAGACATAAAAGTGACAAAACCACGTGTAAACTAATGGCGTCACATTTAGCAAGATGAGAAAGGACGTCAGATGTTAAAATTTTGGCCAGTATTTAGTCACGCTGGAATGTGTTGGTGGAACAATGCATATATACTGTGGTAAATGAAGTGGGCGACATATTAGGGAAGAATCGGTCCTGAATAACCATCCAAATCCCTGCGTATTAACGCATCTACGTAATTCACGGCGGGCACACGCTACAATTCGATTTGATTGAGTTAGGAAATCGCTCGCCGTATGGTGATCTCCCTCGATAATAATAATAGGAATTAATACTCTAACTGACGGGAACGGATGGTCGGGGGTGGAATTAATTGTCCTAATAGTGGCACACCCGAATAATTTTACAAGCACCTGCTGGTGCCGAGCACAATGTCAAAGGAGGGTCGGAATTCCAAAAACTAAACCGTTGCATGACAAGGATAAATCGTCAGACACGGCTTTTTAATTATTGACACTCAAAGTTAAAACTGATTGACGGTCGAATAAATGACTGCCCGAGGGAGGAAGAATGATTTGCAAGCGTTTGGCCAATCAAGGTCTCGCTGACTATCAGTCTTCGAAGAGACGGATGACCACGGATTTAGGGCGCTTGCAAACGGATTACGACTGCAAAAATTACCAGCAAAAAACTTGCACTGCTACATCATTTGCTTGTAGATTGAACTTGAATGACGACCGACGTTGCATTTTCTTGCATTGCAATTATTTGCAACTTTGCGTGCACGGAATCATTACAAGTGGAACATGTGATTTTACTCGCTGAACTCGGTAGGAATCCACAACAGGAATGATTGATAAACATTTCTGATTGGTAATGAATATAAATCGAATTTATAGAAAATCGTTAGCTTCCCATCAACAGGTTTGAGTCTAGCAGATGATTACTTTGTACGATTTGTATTAGCTCAAACATACAATTTAATAGAAATTGTTGAAGTTATCAATCTATATATAATTCGATTAAGACAGCTATCCACTGCTCTGCAGTATTTACTCAGAGACTTATAGCCCCACCAACTTAAATTCTCTAACAAAATTTAAGAAAACAAAGCTTTTTTACAGCAGAGATTTCTTGAATTGCCACTACTGGCGTTTACATTAAGTTCTTAATTCGGGGTTGTTCGGTTTAACATCTCGTATTATCCCCAATAATTCGCCGGTCGAATTCAGACACACTTCGTATATAAAAACTGAGATATTAGCTTAATTCTTATCATCTGATCAAATAAGCTAACAATTTGAAAAACTGTAACGCCATCGAAACACTAGCAACACTAGGATGTTGCCTCACTATTCGACCTTGAATATACATAAACATATACGCCCATGACATCACCTCTTAAATTATAATTTCTAACTTTGTTATCATTTTAAAGTTTAAAGTGCCCTCTGGAAACCGAAACCGAAACAGTGGTGGCGTAGGGAAGGTAGGCGGTTGTTGAAGGCGTGATGCTTACCACACCACCCCGTACGTATACCGTGCGAAACAACCGAGATATGAAAAGCGACTTAACAGGCGTTAACGCTTCATGTTCCCGGCGGGGTGTTAGTGCCTTTACTTTTACATACCATATTTGTAATTTATGTATAATCATCTATATTTATACCGTCTGTTAAAAAAAATACATAAAGCTTGGCCATGGAAAACAAAAATCATGTCTATGGCAAGCTTTAGAAATTATAATCACAATATCAGACTAGAGGAGCGAATAGCGACGTGGAAAAGGCCTCTGTCTCTCACGTAGGATTCTGGGGTTCGATTCCTAAGACCGGCGATATCACCGCCTGAATTTTAGACGTCCTACGCTTCTAAGGGACATTAAGCCGACGGTCGTGGTTATTATACTGACACCTTTGATAACCGTTAACCTCACAACACTGCGGGTCGATCTTCTTTACCTCTTTCGATAGGTAAGGTTAGCCTCCTGCCCAGCATACGTGTGAAGATGGCTCATAGAGTTAATAAAAGGACATTGGGCTAGGCTTCGACCATAAGAGGAAGAATGAGAATATCAGACTATAATTTTTAGGTTAAGTTTGCCTTTGCCGCTGGCAAACCCTTTCGATCATTTTTTATATTCTAATCTAAAAGTAGTACAGTGAGATAACTGTTCTTTAAGCCGATTATCCTTTGGTTAGCATTCAGGCACAACAAGTGCAAGCGTAAATGCGGTTGCCTAAACGACATTGTTGTATTAAACCTCAGTAGAGGTTAAGCGATAAGATGTATAATTTTTAATTAAACTTTTAGTCTCAAACAAACCAATCTCATAAGCAATGACCTCTTTTATTTCAGCTTAGGCGATAACACAGCAGTAGCAACTAAATTGTTAAAATGTAACAGGTAAATTATAATAAGTAATCATTGGCATTGGAAATTATTATTTGTATTTCAGTAGTTAACAAAAGGAAACCACATAGAAACCAAAGAAGGTGTTCAACATTATCACCGTTTGTGTTCAGAAATACACAAAGATAATCTGCCTGCTGGTATTCCATTTTTGGCCGGTGAAGAGCGTCAGTTTATCGAAATTTAAACGAGAATGAAAGCTGTTTATAGTGACTATAATATGTAGTTATTCTCATACGGCAGTGGTTGACTGATACATTTCGGCAAGGAAGAAAATCCACTAAAGATTGGCTCGTCCAGGACATGCTCCTGTTGCAGCATCAGATAAAAATGTGACACAGTTAGAAATTGCTTTACGCGCAAATAGGGGCACATTAAAGATAGAGAACTTTTTGAAATCTTGAGCATCAGTGTCAGAACTGCTCATTCCATTATCGATAGCCTTAGCTATCACAAACTTGCTGTTCAGTGAATTCCACGACAGCTTACTAATGAGCAGAGGAATTTGCGTTCGGCTTTATCACTACAGCATTTGCTATGCTATCAACAACAAATTAATGCCTTTCTACACCAAATTGTTGCCGGTAATGAGTCTTATTGTTATTACTACCAATCAGAATCCAAACGCCAGAGTATGCAGTGGAAGCATGCAGAATCTCCGAAGGTGAAAAAATATCGATCTCAATCTTCAGTAAGAAAAGTAATGGTGGCCGTATTTTTTGATTAAAAGGTGTACTGCTCTTAGATTTTAAAGATACCTTAAACTATTTACGTGCCAGCATCAAGAATAAACGTCCCGGGAATATCACAAACGGTGTCAGCCGTGTGCAACGGTGCAAGATCTACATGCTCGTATGCGTTGGGAAGTCTTACAACATCCACCTTACAGTCCCTACTACTCTCCGTGCAATTTTTCATGTGTTTGGCTCATTAAAAGGATCGCTAAAAGGGCGGCGGTTCAATTCGGACGCTGAGGTACAAACAGCCGCAAGAATTTTACCAGCAGAGAATCTAAAGATTAGTGCACCAGTGGGACTCATGCTTTAATGTTACTGGATATTACTTTTAAATTCATTGAATAAAAATTGCTTTACGGTCTCTAAGCGTATTTCTACTGACCAATCCTCGTTTTAGCACGGAATCTGTTTTACCTTGTATCAGAAAGGGAGCAAGTTCTTAGATTTTTCCTCAGGCAAATCTCGCAGACTTGGACTAGAATGGAAACCATCAGTCGATGAATTGTGGTAACCAGAACACCCTATGGTATTATTATCATTCAATTAACTCGTGGCCATCGGCTGAATTTTAATCAATAAAATCGGAGCAAGGATATTATCCAAATGAACACTTGGCAAACTATGTTTCCATAAACTATGTCTGCTCCCATATTAATTTTGTCGAGAAGATTAAAAAAAATAGAAATGTTAATAATGCAAAACAAAAATTGAAATATTAATTAAATGATGAGAAAGGAACTTACCTGTTTATGTAGATAACGCAAAATTATAAATTGGTAGTAGAATTCCTTATTATTATTAATAATAATAAAAAGCAGACGGAAAAATAGCTCGCTGTTGTAAATTATCAAAGGCATTATAAAAAGTCTGCGACATTGAATTTGTAGACCCAGTTAAATAATGTCACTTTTACGGTTAGTTTTATGGCATTTACGGGTAAGTTTACGGGCTTTTTAAAACGTGCTTATAATTTTGTTACTGCAAAACTGCTACATATTTTATTTTAAACCCCCTTAAAATTAACACCTATATAAAAATTGTTTTTATTGAATATTGGATGATTCTTAAGGCTCCACTTTCCTTAACGATTTTATATCACATTTGTGGCTTTATTATTTAATTTGAAGAGCTGATCGACACTTATAAAGGTTCTGTAGAAGGCAAGGCAGTGATGTGTTGATATGTTGATGTCAAAAGGTCAATTAATTTGCTGTAATTAATCGAAAACGTCCTATAATTTCTGCAGTTTATTTCATTTATTTGTGATCGAAACCAAAAAAAGTTTGAACAAACTGACAATGATTAGCACGGTCTACTGAAGGCTCCTAATAGATTTTTTTCGGCAATGTTTATTGAACATTTATATCGCAAAAAGAAAATTGTATTTAGGCAACCAGTTAAACATAATGTTTTGATTTTTACTTTCCCAATTTCTGCAATCTAAGTCTTACGCAAAATTATAATTGTTCGGTTCTTTTACTTTTTGAACAGACCTCGTACATCCGATTTTGACAATGGGATTCAAGAAAATGACGAATGGGATATTCAACCTCCAAGTTTATATTAATGAGTTTCGTAAAAAAGTTTGGATAACTGCACGCGACATTCAAAATGTACTTATCAAGTCGTTTAAAGACGCCTCTGAGACGAAGTGACTGTTGAAGATGTAAGGTAATGACGAAATTACAGAACTAATTCGGAAACTGTCTTAGGAATTTGAATTATCCTTCTGTATTTGTCGAAAAAATACTAAAGAAAGTCCTGAGCATGAGATTCAGAGAACTAACCTTATATTATTCATAAATCCTTATATTCCCGCACAAGATGACGAATTAAAATTGAAGTATTAAAGAAATATGCTGTTGCCTTAATCTTCAAGTCAAATTAATTATAACTTTTTCTTTACTCCGAAATCTGTATTAAATATTCACTTGGAAATAAATTCAAATAAACTTCCACATTATACAAAATAGGGAAGATAATTAAGTGAAAGGTCAAAGTTTAACGTAATCAGTAGTAAAAGCAAAACATTTTAATATAAACTTTCATGTATGTTAATATTAAAGTCAAAAGATGTACGCGGAGAGAAAGAGAATATTATCTCATTCAAATATTTAATGACAAAGTAAACTTCTAAATAGCAGCGTAGGTAGCAGAAACAAATTAATTAAAGTTTTTTTATATATAGAAAAACAAACTACACGAATAGTTCATACGAAATATGAACAAATTCAAATATTAACATAGTTGTTTTTGTATGTGGAAGGCATTGATTTAAGGTTCAAATATGTTTTGCAAAAAATTAATAAAAATATTTTAAATAACTTTAATTTTTGTTAATACACGATCTTCTACAGGTTGCCAAAATAAAATTTTTGGTATTTGCAGAACTATGCGAAAAATTTGACAATCGTTAGAAGACAGAAATTGTCATAGAAACAAACGTGGATTCACAGCAAATACGTGATTTAAATTAAATTCAGGATAACATTCCGCAGTTACTTGGGAACAAATTAAGTAACATAATTGGAAGAGGTAAACAAATAGGTTAACTGTAAATAAATAGTTCTAAATAAAGCGATAGATCCACAAACACAAGGAATTCAACACAATACGGTTTGTTTGTTTATTAACGCATTACTCGCATGTTGATTTTCATTAATGCAACATTAGCACAGCTATTCTCATGGAAACATAAATATCTCTCATTCGCTTGAAAATTAATTAATACAAATATTACACTGTTTAACATTTAGTAGGCCCGGATATTTCAAATTCAAACACATAAAGGATAGAAGTGAGCAGAACAACCGAAACATAGGATACGGCAGTAGCCAAAGTCAGTGACCACAAGGCAGCAATATCAAAATTTCAGCAACATGTTGCGAAATAGTGGTGGTCCTGACAGTCGTAATAGGTCAGTCGATAATACAATGTGCACTGTCGGTTTGTTATGGTGAAAAGCCCCTTGCAGGAAGCACATTATTCTGCATACTGACAGCACCCTTTGACCTAACTCCCATTGTTCCTTTTCTTTGTATAAGTAATCAAAGTATTGTCGGATTCTATTATGTGAACTCTGTATGTGGAATAATTGTGAACCCTGGGGTGTATTCACTTATCGAAATATTGAATTGCCCCATACCGAGCATGATTATCAGTGTATGACAGGGTAGCTTCTGAAAATTGGTAGGCTGAATACACTAGAATTTATTGAAAATTCTGCTGCCGACACTGAGAAAAAAGCAGGCCTATATTTCGACAATAGTTTTCTAAAATGAGAAAACGTAATCGAAAATACCAACAACAAAAATTAAAGCCAAGTCCTTAATATCTTTACAATTACCTAATTCAAACTTTTGGTATGTTTACTCGCCTATATAAATTAGTTTAATTTTATTAATTATCTTCTTATGTATCAGAACTGTGTACGTATGTACTCTTACTCCAGCTCATTAAGTTTGTTGAAAAGCTACAACACTATTTTTTAATAGTAATGAATACATCATATACGACTTTATTGAACAAGCACATAAAAGGGCAAGTTCAAATAAAGTCTTATTGTGTAAAATTTACATACCCAGTTTTATAAGTCCACTGCTTTTTTACTTACATAATAAATAAATATCTAGTAAAATGAAAATAGTATGTACTTGTAAAGAGTTTCCTTAGCGTAGTTGTTGCTTCACCATCAGGCCTTCTTGAGTTCAATTCCAGGCGAATACATTTCAAATTTTTTTGTGATTTTATTTTTTAAATTTATTTTCAATGTTAATGGATAACACAAGTCACCTGGAATAACACTGAACTAATACGTCATATCAAGGAACGAATAAACAATATAAAAATGGAAAAGGAGAAAAACAAACTGAGAAGACTTATTGAAGCCAACTTTGCAGTTCCAGAAAAGATAAGCCCAATTGGATAAGAGAGCTAGCTCGAAAAGCAATAGAAAACTGTATAAAATGACAAAGCAAATAGCTAGCAAAAATTACATACATGATTGCCCAATTATCAAACACAAGGAAGGTAAACAGCTTAATAAAAAAAGAAGAACAGTTAAGAAGATGGAATGAATATTTTACTACAATGTTAGATACATAAGAAATGAAGAAATGAATGTACAAGAAGCTGAACTGGAAGAAGAACGAGTACTTCATGTAGTCCATGTAACCCTGAATATAAGTACAGATCCGCCTAGCAAACGTGGGATTATACAAGCAATAATGAAACTGAATTCTAAGAAATCACTCGGGTCAGATAACATACCAGCTGAAGTTTTTAAAGCCTGCCCATTAATAATAACAGATATTCTACGCCCAATATGAGACGCCTAGCATAATGAGAAGATTTCAGGCAGCCGTAAAGAAAGGCTTATAATTAAACTCCCAAAGAAAGGGGACCAAAAAGACTGTCAAAACTGGAGGGGGATTACACTACTCAGTACCATTAATAAAGTAATGACACCAATCATACTAACGAGAACAAGAGCATATATACAGCCTAAACTAGCAAAGAAAAAAGCTGGCTCCAAACCTCCCCGATCCTGCGTTGGACAACTAGACACAAATACGTTTAATATTAGAACAATCCCAGGAATGGAGAGCATCACTCTATCTGCTCTTCATCGATTATGAAAGAGATTTTGATAGCTTAACCCACGCGTCAATTTGTGAAGTCCTTTCAGAAATAGGAGTACCAATAAAAACAATTAATCTAATTAAAGAACTGTATAGCGATGTCAGCTGTCGAGTAACCCACAAAGGAAGAATAAGTGAGTCAATACCCGTCAAGAGTAGAGTGTATTCTTTCTCCTATCTTATTCAATCTAGTCCTAGACTCAGTTATGAGTTATGAGTACAACAAACAACATACAGCAAGGTATTGCATGGGGATTGCAACGAAGACTACAAGACCTGGATTATGCTAATAACATAGTTATGCCGACTGTCATACACTTTCAATGACATGAGCAATACATTTAAAACAGCTAGAAGAATTAGCCAAAGTGGGACTAAAAATAAACGTTAAAAAAACCAAGGAATTATGCAGCAACATCCAATGCAACAACAGACTTCGCTGTCAAAATCAACCAGCTGAAAAAATCGAAAACTTCACCTATCTCGGCAGGGTTATAACCACAGATGGAGGATCTTCTGCAGATGTACAAAACAGAATTAAGAAAACAAGAAGAACGTTCGGTAACAAAAAATGTCAAATCTGTATTATTACATGCCGTGAGACTTAGAAAGTCTCAAAAGAAATAACACACCGAATACAAGTCTTCAAACAGATATCTGCGGAGAGTATTACATATATACTGGCCAAACGCTATCAGCAACACAGACCTATGGGCAACGACAAAAGAAGAAACAATGGAAAAATTCAAATCAAACAAAAAAAAATTAGGTTAATTGTTGACCTCATTTATACATTTTAGTTGCTATGTAATTCCTAAAATTCTAAATTCTTTGGAATCCGGTAGACACCTGAGGCTCACATCTTCACAGCGCTGCTGGTGACTCTCGATTTCCAACTGCCGCCTGCGGCTCATACTCTCAAGGTAGGTATCACTAAAATACCTACTTACTAGTTCGAGGTTTAACTCAAATTCGGATGACTCCTGAGGTTAATTTTATCTTTAAGGGGTCCCAAGTCCAATCCTTGCTTAGGCTTAAAGGGTTAGATCTTCAGAATGTGACTAGTTTATAAACTATGATTAGACCATTTCCGAGCATAGACGGCTTTTTCAATTGTGTTAGATTAGTGTCTCTGCTGTTATTAACTACTACTAAGTTAGAAAGAGGCCTGTAGTAAGCGCACAACACGCGATGAAAAGGGATATGTTAGGCATCACATTGAAAGAAGAACAACAAATGGGTGGATCAGGAATATCACGAAAGTTACGAATATAATAGAAAGGCATTAACCCTAAATGGAGATATGTGGTATACGTAGCGGGATTAGACAAAGCAATCCTACAATTGTAACCATACACACATAAACGGCCACCGGGGAGACCACCCATGGCCTGATGATTTGAAGATATAAGCAGGCCTTAAGGGAAGCAGAGGTGGTCGGATGATCAAAAAGACGGCTGAACTATGCTGATACAGAGAAACACAAAATAGTGGAAAATGGAGAATTATGGGGGAGGCCTATTTCCGAAACAGGATAGAGAAAGATTGATGATGATAATGAAGGAGGTACAAGTAGCAGAAAATAGAAATCAATGGAAATTGAGTGATGAGGTGTATATTCAGAAAGAAGAAGAAGAAGAAGAAGAAGAATGCATTGAATACAAATATTATGTCATCAAGGGTGGCTATCGCGACGCGGAAATAATTGCATACGGGGAGCTACAAGGATCAACGAGTTGTGTAACTTGACTCCCAAATATTCATAGCAGAACCAGACAATGCAATGCGACACTTAGAGCACATTCATGCAAAAGTTGACTTCTTAAGTAAAAGAAATCAGCGAAAAGGGGATCATCATCATCATTGTTAATACTACCTTCGAACATCTCTGCAAGAAGTAAGGTCCTTCGTAATATTGATTTTCTCAAACATTGTAATGTAAAATAATTAGAACTCTCTCGCGACATGCTGATTATTTCGATTAATTATTACATTTTATTAACTGGCCTTTAGCGTTTAAAACTGGTTGATGATCAATCTAGTTCTACTTAAAATTATTTTTTAACCTTGTGCGAAACCTTAATAACACCGTAACTTACATTGGATTATCAACGGTTACCGAAAATTCATTTATTTGTTTTACTTATGAGTTCCAAAAGCAATATTATATTAACATATTTAAAATGCAACAGGCCCTAAAAGAAAATTTTCAAAATGATTACCTTGTTTCTGTATACACATTTCACAACGGCCAATTGTTGAACTTCTAACGGTAAGATTAATAATATGATCTTCAGTTCAGGTGCATACCCTTTCCCGGTCATAGGATCGTAGAAGCAGTAAAACATTGAAATATTATTATCTGGAGAACGAGGTAGCCACGTAATAGGTTCACGAGAAGACGTTATTTCAAAAAATATTTGAATTGATTGAAAAGTCGGCAATCGTTGGCAATTGAACATACGTTTATGTTTGACTCACAAAATGTATTCAGTTGTTAAGACCTATAGGCTGATTTAGATATAAAATATGTTTCAAGGTCAAATTGAAATTTTTCTCTTTGTAGGTTTTTGTTCTTAAATAATAGTGTAATATATTTTCAAATAGGTCGTCAAAACTAGAAGTACGTACTAATATTCTCTAAATATTTGTTATGGCGAATTTCTTGACATTTTCAGGTAGTTTATTAGTTTTACTTCAATTCGAAGACTTCCATAGTCAGTGTCAGTGTTAACAAAACGTCCTCTGGGTTGAAACCGTGTCATTGCTGAGGCAGAAGAACTCAACGTTTCGCCCACCTTTTTAAGGGGCCCCTTCAGAAGGAAAAGGGGAGTACTAAAAGAGCATAGTAACTCAACCTGTCAACCAAGCCAGAGGCGAAACCCTTCTAGTTTTACTTGTTTCACTTTTATTTTTGGCAAGTGGTAGTAGAACATATTTGAAACAATAAATAACATAACAGTTACAAGTACACTTTACAGTAATTAAAAATCCTAGGATAACCTAATTCTACAAAATAAAACTGTTTTTAGTTTTTTTGTGACTAGATTTTCTTAAACTTGTGCTTTGAACTCGGAACTCCGTCGTATTTGTGCAAGATGCACAATAATACCAACATCTGTAATGCTGTAACATCTAATTCCAACTCCAACTCTGATTGCATGGTGACAATACCAGCAATTTGCTACCCCATTAGCTAATTGACTGCTGACTTCGCCCTGTCCCCTTATGAAATTTGCTTTCTCGTTACAGCTACCTCCAACATCCACATCGCAATGTAACAAAAAGGATGGAAAGTGATGACGTGCAAATTTTCATTTAAGACATTTCAATGCCTTGCAGGTTGGCTGCATCGAAATATGTGCTGTATATGTTATATAGAATTCCTGCTTTGTACTTGCACTTGTAAAATACATTCTTCCTTTGTATTGGAAATTTTCACTATTTCACTTACATTAAAACTTTTGGTATTTTGGAAATCCCTTTTGAAACTGTCACAAACTAAAGAAATTAAATGGGCGATATATTTTACAAAATGAAATTTTATGATTAATTAGCCTGCTCCTGGCTGTAAAAACAGTTTGAAAATGAAGCTATCTTGCGCATGCTATTTATAATATTTTTTTTTATGCAGCTATAGGTTGCCTATCTATTCTTATGTCTTCTTATGTGCTAATTTCTAGACTTTCAAAGTCATTATATTTGTTTACAAGAAGTTTTGGTAAATTTTCAATTTTAGGCCAACGCTTTGAAATCGGTTTTTATAAATCGTTTTTGGCTTACGTATTTATTGCCCTATAAAGAGCATTTATAAAGCATAAAGTAAACCACGCGAGATTTCTTTGAGCTTATTCTATTCGAGTATTTAGAAAATAGTTACCTTACTCCAACTGGGGTGCGATACAGTAGCGCCTTCCTTCATTTACAGAATAAATTTGTATATGAATTGGTATTCAGAGTAGGTAAAGATTGGCGTCGTATTTACACAATAGCATGCAGATTAACTTAGATATTTACGCATTTACATAGGCTGATTAATTTCGTTAAGGAATTTATCAAGCGAAGCCAAAATCCGGGCAAAGTAAGACAAAGTTACCTCATCTTGAGCTATTTAGCACATCTCATGAAAGCCGTTCTGCGGCTTTTAACGCGAATATATTTAAATAAAAGCTGCGCCTCCTTTCGCAACCCTTCATTCGCTTAATTCCGCGGCCGCGAGTATTCGACAGAGAAAAGGGTACAATCTAGAAGGAGAAACTAAAATAGTAAATTGTTTGAAGAGCCCTGTCAGCAATATAAGACGCATAATCAAGGGAATTCTGAATATAGCCACAAAACCGCACTTCCTTTTCCGCTCTTGCTAGTTTGCTGGCAATTTCGGCAAGAATTGTGCCACTATGCGACATGACTTTGAACAATTGACACAATTACGCTAGGACGTTTCTGAAATGCTTTAAAGCGACAACTTCGTCATAAAACCACACCTCCAGAGAGCTAAATCAGCAACGCCTGAAGCTATAAACCGCGAAATAATGGAAAACTTAAAACTTAAACATCAAAACCCAGATATTCTGCCTGAATGGAAGGATAACAAAGTCTACATTTACTGACTATAGTTTAAAAATATATTCTAGCCTAATTCATATACGTTATTTGGCAGGGTTTATTTTATTTTATTCGTAAATCTGTAGCCCCTATAAAAAATATAAACAAACTAGGGAGGATGTCTTTTTGAGTCATTTTTCAGGTATAAGTTCGTTTATTAGTTAGGTATGTTACTCGGTTGTTTAAACTTACCGCTAAACTTTCGTCTTTACGTAAGGGGCTGGACAGAAAGCGAGGGACGCAAACAGTGCAGTGCGTGCGACACCCTCTAATTCTACAGTTAGGTGTACCACCACCCCTGATACTGCAGTAAATGTCAACCTCTTTCTGTTATCGGAGCACACGCCTCGCTCCCTTCGTATGTGACTTAAGTCTACATGTGCTTTTTTATGCTTAGGCCAACCCTTGGGATAATTTATGGCTTTCGTCTGGGGAATAGTAAAATAGGGTATCGGTAAACTTCTAAATCTCAGTCATTAAGTAATTCAGTCTCTAACACAATTGATAACGTTAATCAAATATGACAGTTGTTAAAACGTACGATTTACTGAAATTTAAATTTTGCTAATTTCATTCCTACAATTTTACTGTAAAAACGTCATCCTGCTCGAATTCACTGAAAGGAAAGGTATTGCTAGTAAACATTTTAAAATAAGAATTACCATATAACTATTATCCTTAAATTTATCATAAAGATTTCCAACATAAAATACAGATGGTCATCGTAAAAAGACTGTAATTTTAAACTCCATTACGAATTAAAATATTTCACTTGAAACTTCGTATCACAAAAGGGGTTTGGAAAGAATGTCATATAAACAAACTTAGTCTAATATTTAAAATATTTGTCCTTCTTTACTTCTAATGTATCATTTGTTTCTCACTAAAATTAATAAAAGCCTGTTATGATCAGTCCACAAACAATCTTAAATAAATCTTGTACAAAGTGGAAACGTCCTGTAACACAATGTGCAGTCCACTAACTGAATAATTAATTAACTAAATCGGCTTGTTAGGTACAGGGGTTTAATTATTTTGAGTCTGGAAATTGCGGGCTTATTGTCCAGTAATCTCGAATTTAGTGTCCTTAGGCTTTCCTAGCTTAAAGTGATGTTTTAGATTTAACATAAGTTTTTCTTTCGTGGGATTTGGGTCATTTGCTGTTACTACTAAAAGATATTTTTATTTTTAATCATAGTTAACCGAGACGGGAAGCATCGAAGTTTACTATATCTCGAGACAGTAACGAAACTTTTCACCAAAGTTTGTATACTATTTTATTTTCAATCATACATATAAATTAATATGAATCATTTATAATAATAATTTTGAACAAGGACTTACAGGTCTTAATACAACAAATGAGCAGGACTGGGGACCAAACATAGATTGGTATTAACGACAATGAAATGTACGGGTTCATTACAGAAGACTAAAAGTGAAACTAAAAAATAGTACTTTACAAGCTAAACGATCTGGAAGTAAGAAAAAGTATCACAGACCTACAGACACAGAATTTGTAAAACAAGGAAAATATATCTCCGCAAAAGGTTTGGTAGAATTACAAGAAGCTTTGAATAAAATAAATTATGACTTAATAGGCGCATCAGAGGTAAAAATACAAGGAGAGAATAATATAATGGAGCGAAAGTCCAAAGAGATTTGATATTATTATGGAGAAAAGGAAGGAAGTTTGAAGTAGAATTTTATAGATAAGAAGAGGAAGCAGCTTCGGAAGAAGAACTAGGAAAATTTTACAATACATTAGTGCAACAGTGCTGGTGATTGTTGTCCACTTTGCGGGAAGAAACTGGAACTTGTAAAAGAGTCATATACAGGGGTGAATAGGCTACCAGTATCAAGCAAAATATTCTACATAGAAATCATCCAATGACTTTTGTTAGAAATAAAAAATACGAATAGTGAACCATAGTGGAATTACTGTGTAGAACAGAATGGAATTCCATGAAATTTCCAAGTCGATATATGTAATAAGATAGCAATATGGAATTCCGTGAAATTCCTCGTATTTTCATCAATTTTCGGTGGAATTCGTGTGAAATTCCATGGAATTCCTGTACGAAATTTTTCCAACGATTTAGCCCTCAAAAAATATTACTGTCGAGATTTTTAAAGTGTTTGATAATTTAGTTTATGATTAAAAAGTTGTTTATAATTGAGTTAGAATAAAATGATCAAGTATTTTTTAGGTTTTTTAAGTTGTTTATAATTGAGTTAGAATAAAATGATCAAGTATTTTTTAGGATACGAAAGTAAGATAATTTCTTAAGGAAACAAGGCGATTTTCAAAATATTCTTTAAATATTATTATATACAAAAAAAATTAAAAGAATAAATCCTCCGAAAGGTTGCCAAAAAATAGAAATCTATTTAAGAATCCCCAAACGAGTTTAGCGTTAATTAATTCCTGGTGCGGTATTCAAAACTTACACAATTACTCCGCAATTCCATCTCACTTTTAAATCCGGCGCATAAAAAACGCGCGAATAACAAAATCCATTACCTTAATTTAAAAAGGTATTGGAGTGTGGCGTTCTTAAAGCCACAAAGCAAAATGAAGCGTACGGTGTTCCGAAAAGCGAAGGAAAAAATATCGGAAATAGGAAAGTATTCCACAATTGTTGCCAGATTTTCTAAAGCACACTTGATGAGAAGTGCTCTTTCAGTTGAAAATTTTACAACAATTCGACATTCACGCATCAAACCCTCAAAAATTGTTTCCCAAGCGCCCATCGAATGGGCGCAATATGTAATCAAGAACTTACTGATGTTTGTGCTAAACTCGACGTTTTATACGAAACCGCCTAGAAATCGATTCCTTTATTTATCTTTACCCGTAGTTCATTTGGGAAAATATCGAATAAAACCGGGAAATTTCAAAAAGAGCAAAAGAAATCCAGCATTGGGACAAATCCTACGCTTTTTATGATAATCAATAATCACTAAAGAATAAGGCATTACAGAGCTTTAGAAACTCTGACAGTTGCATTTTTAAAAAAAAGTTCCTACCTCTTAAGTTTCTTATTTACAAAAAATAAAAAACGATCTTGTTACATAAAATTACGTTAACCTCAAATTACAAATTCCCAGAAAACGAATCAATCACAAATTTGACAAGCAACAATAGAGATGTGGATGTATTTGTCCTCATTTCAAGCTCAGAAGCTTTTTATATTAAGTTTAATACCCATAATGGCTGCCTTTTAAGAACATGAAAACGTAAGCGCTCATAATTTGATACAAATAGCCTTATCGATTGCAGTGTTAATCGTCACAACGTTTAAGAATCTGTTGCGAGGTGATTTATGGCAGCTGTTTGCGAGAAAATCACGGTAATCATCTATATTTTACTTTAATTGGATGTAAGCAAGTTAGGTATATGTAAAGGGGTTTTGTGTAGATTTTGTTGCCGCTATATATCAAACTACTCGTAAATTGACAATTACATACGGCAAAACTTTTGAAAAATGGCAGATTCTGTAAATCTCGCGCATTTGATTTTAAATACCAACCCAATTAGCGTTCACAATGGTGGCAAATCTGGATTTATTATTATTACGACTTTTAGTTTGCTATTAAGGAAAGGTAATAATTGTCGCCATTTGTCAACAAGTGGTTTAAAGATTTGACACTTACGAATGCTTCCCTTTAAGTTTTAGAGGCATCGTTTAGAAGTGTTGATGATTTCTGAAATGGGTTAATAATAATATCCTGATATTTCAATTATTTTATTTTTTTATGGCTGCTGCGGCTGTAAATAAGTTTATAGTCAAATTTATTTTTAATGTTTTGCAAGTCTTAGGTAACTCAAGGGGTGTAAGGAGTCCAAATGTCAACCTCGCCTTTAAGAGGAGCACCCTATTTAAAATAATAAAATAATAAGGCGTTTTGCAGATAAAGACCAATGTTATCGAATATTTTAAGTTTTATTTAATGAGAGGAATATGTAGTCAACGTTTGTCGGTCGAATTCGTATGCACCCTGTATACCTCAGGATATTAATTCGTTTGATCAGCATTTAAGGTGAGACATACCAATTAACAATTCGGGATATTTTACGCAAAAATAAAATAAAAGTATTAAATGCAAGTTCCACCTGTATTCCGTAGACTGCATCTAAGCGATTAACTCTGAAGCATAAGCTAGCTGTTTTGTACGTAACTCGAAACTATTTATCAGTGTTAAAATATAACGTGGTATTTTGTGCTTGA
This sequence comes from Melanotus villosus, assembly GCA_963082815.1. Taxonomy (NCBI): domain Eukaryota; kingdom Metazoa; phylum Arthropoda; class Insecta; order Coleoptera; family Elateridae; genus Melanotus; species Melanotus villosus. The sequence goes on from OY720425.1 coordinate 58,083,153, forward strand.
TCAGAACAAAACAGGATATTATCAACTTGGTAAATATTAATTAACTAATCGAAGAGTACGTCCCCCTTAAGTTGTAGGCCAAAACTTACTTCTTTGACTGGTATACCTCAAGGGTCTATACTTCGCCCTCTATTGTTGCCTGCCTACATGCTTAACATTAACAACTATATTAGCCTTTGTAATTATCATACTTATGTACGCCGATAGCACTGAATTGTAATGTTCTTTCTTCGTAGTCTATTAAAATTAATTTTGACGTAGATAACATACAATGAGTACGTCATATTTATCTAAAATACAATTTATTTAAAACTTTGTAATGGCCCTGTTGTATTATAGGTAACTTAAAAACAGATTTAATTTAATTAAATATTATTCTTTTGTCAACAAATTCCTATTAAAATATAATTTAAGAAAAGGTTTGAAGAAACTTAGGGTTTCTTATTTTCTATTATAAAATAATTTAATTGCCAGAGTTATGTTATGTAATAATAAAATAGAAATTCGTGTTTTAGGCAAGTAAATACAAGCAAGTCTATTGTTATTCGTATTCGATATTAAACTTTAATAATAACTTGATTTAACTGTATACACAATAAACTATTACATCGTTGTAAAAAGCTACAAGTAAACTAGAAACACATCAAAGAACAAATAATCCCTCGGGCGTGACAAAACACAATGTTATAAGAAAAACAGAACCGAGTTTAGTTTAGCTGTGGTAAATATTGTTCTATAAATTTACTAAACGGATTCAACAATCCTCACCAATTTAGCTGTGGGAACGTTATAGTTTCGAACAATATCGGACAGAACAGCCACGTTTACTAGTTTTTGCAAATGTCACCAACACATCCTGCTATCCGACGCTTTTCAGCTCTTTCCTATTACTTTTTTAGAAAATTTATTTATCCTCATTCCTGAACGTTTTCGAATCAATGAAATAGAATTTTGCGCTGTAACTTTCTTATAAGTTACAAGGGAGTGATGCTGATCCGTACGAATGTGCGTGAGCAGCAAAATATTCATTTCCATAGGCAATCTGGAACAACATTTCCTTTCGCTTGTACTTGATGATCAGTGAAGCAAAAGCTTTATTGAATAAGCCAGAATCTCATTACTGCCTTTCAGGTTTCCAGCGTGCATGAAAATAATGCATTAGCTGAGTGAGCGTATGTAACTACGAATCTGCAATGTTATAATTTATCTGTTTAGGTGACAAAATTGCTAACGTTGTGCATAGCAGACAAGATAATGCCTCGTTACTCTGACAATTTTGTAATGAAAGCAATTTAGCTGGTTTTAATATCAACTCTGCACCATGTGTTCAATGTACGCATGTAATATTAAAATTAAGGTAATAAGACAAGCATTATTATTTTGTAATGGATGTTTTCATAATGTGACTGTCAACGAACGAACTAGAACAAAAAACAAAATTAATGCGATATTCTTGTTTTATAAATAAAATGCTCATAATATGGAAGATGTAATTATAGCTATTAATATAACAAGAATATTATGCGATTTATAATAGACGAGGACGTTGCTACGTCCGAGTCGGTTTAAATCGCATAATATTCGAGTTATATTTCAAGCTTTATCGTATCATTGGCAACAGTACACAAATAGTATGTAACTAACGAATTATGAAGTTGGAGTTGCTATGCTATTATGTTATGTATAATTATTAATAAAAGTGTAATATAAAGTTGTCTTTATAATCAATGATACGATAAAATTTATAATAACTAGTAACCAGCTTTCAAATGAAAAATGATTTGCAGTAGAGCCGGTGTCCTTTAGAATTCTTCAAGTTTTATTATACATAAAACCATATGGCCGAAGATTTAAATTAATATCTACTATTTCTATTTAGACACTTGCTTCAAATTCTACACAAATTATTGGTAATGCAAGGTTATGCTTCTTATTTAGTACTAGTTCATTTGAGCTAAGATATAATTTTCATATTAGAATGGTTTTGTTCCACTAACATGTACGTCTCGCCTGAAACCACCTCAGCTAATCCACCTATTTTAAAAGCTCTACTTCTTCGAGTTTGAGAAACAAGTGGTCTTTGTTTCAAGAAATGTAATGCTTATGTCATCGCCGCCAAGACGTACATACAAGGTACCTCAATCGGTAATTGTCTGCTATTGATGTTTTATTGATAAGGAAACCTGCACCAAGACTAAGATGTTGGAATTTTCACTGTGATAAAGCAAGCGTTTAGAGTAAGACATTGTTCTCCACACCGTTTTATTTCACAATTACATTCTAAATTGATAGCTTTTTTTATTTTAAAAAGGTCTTCTTTCGAAGCTAATGCTATTTTATTATATATTCTTCTTCTTCTTCTTAGTGCCTATTCATTTTAGGACGCTGGCGAGGGGGATCAAAGCCACATTTTTAAACGACAGTAGGATTTTAATTATTAGAAGAGTGCTTATATTTCCTTGATATCTGTAAAAGTATCTATGGCCAATGAGGATTTATTCAAAATTTCGTTATTTTTAAAAATGTTAAATGTTTTCAAAATTTTTCAAAATACTGTCAAAACAATTTAGTTGCAGTGTTGTGACCTTAATACAATGCCTTGTTTCTCAAATATGTTGCGCTACGCTTGATCTTTTGGTAATATTCATCCTGAAAGCCATGGACTTTATGAACCTGATACCAAATTATGTTTTGATTGGCCGATATATTTTAAATTACAATGGAAATATCTAATTTCTGAATTCTTCATAGCTTTAAGTTTGTTTTTGGGATTCTCTAAATGATTCCTAATACTATTACGGACCTTAACAATTTTAAAGCCAACAATTTTGTAATTTTTTTATTTTTTCAAGCCTTTTGTGACTCTATAACGAATAATTTGAAAATTTGGATTTCCTTGGTTTTTAACACTTTGAAGAATTAGGCAACTCTGATCTCGAGTTTTATCTCCTACCTTCTGACTAAGTTGTAAAGTTGTTTGAGACCATTTTTGGCCGATTCAAAAGGAACCTTACGGTAACTGTATTGTGGCCGTTGGCCTTGAAAGCTCTGAAGAATTGAGAAATGTCGAGCGTCCTGCTTTGACCTCCACTTCTAATTACGAAAGTATCAAAAACTGATAACTTCCTTATCGATTTCTATCTCCTAAATGAACATAGTAATAGGGAATTTGGAATTTATTTAATTCGTTTACAAAATCGCCAATACCTTTCTACAGTAAATTCTTAATAATTCTGTTCTTAATATACAAGACCCAATCGTTTCCGATTTGTTTGTGTATACCCGTGGAGTTATATGCAATGATCTAGTTTATTTTAAGTAAAGCGATTGACATTTCTACTTTACGTAAAACGGCTTTACTATCACTTTGTTGCATTTATATTTTCAATGTATAAAATCTGCGTAAAAATGCAGAAAAATTATTTTTGGAAGAAACGGACCCGATTACACACATAGGTTCAGAAAATGTAAATTAACGATAAAAATAAATCAAATATAATAAACTGAAACGTCGGGTTGTTTACCTTAGAGTGATTTCAAAGAAAAAAATGTTAAAAAACGTTTCTGAATAAAAATTCTTTGTTGGAATATCAATGAAGTAAAACAGTGAAACGGTGTTGTATGTTCTCGCCACGCAAAGCTCAGCAGGATGCGCCGGTATTACACACCTGCGGCGCTAACGTCGATCTGCAGGAAAAATTCCATTGTAGCCGTAATGTTTCCTCTTTGTTTTCTTAATCGCGTCTCGGATCGCGGACTCGAATCGTGCATCTTATTTTTCTGTTGGGATAGCACCGTAGAGCCCGCGAAAGCACTTCCACGTCACTAATAGTCATTATTAAGCAAATTAATACCCCTTATCTTTAATGATTTCTTTTAAGGCCCCCAGTTTTTAACGCGGTGCACGAATTAAAGAAGAGATCTGGGAATAAAAAAATTCACCTACTGGAAGGTATTAAAATCGATAGACTTCGACGGTGTTTGTAATTGGTAGATGTTTAACCAGTTAATTAGAGAAGAGACCAGAAAAAAGCTCCCGTAAGTTGGGTTACAGGACAACTAAATTACGAGTACGGTACATGAGCCGGACGTGTAAGCTTTAACCAACATAGTTTTAATACGTTAAATGAATACATCAATGTAAACACGAAGTTACCACCCAGGGTGTTTCGGGATTAAATAAAATGAAAAATTCAAAAGCCTTCCGATGTTTAGGAACAAAGTAGTTTGACGTGATTTACATACGAGGGCACGGGATTCAATATTCAATCACGGTACATGAATATTCAAAGAACAATCCGCTTCGTAATCTAAATTATAATATCCTAACATCAAACCGATCCGCTGTAAATGAAATGCTTAGCAGCAAAGAAATCACGTAAACTGTTCGCCTAACGTGTCGTTACTTAAAGATAATACTTTATGTCTTGACTGGAGAAACTTTCAAACTGTCATTAACTGTTTATGCAAATTTTTGATTAAATATTTTAGCAAAAATGATTCTTTAAACACTTTAAATACAGTCTAAAATTTGAAATTCCATTTATAAGATGCGAGTTGATGGTACGTAATAAATATTACAAAACGTGAAACTTTAAATTAATTTAGAAACATGCTCAAGGAATATTCAAGGATCGATACTGCAAAAACGAACTTTCGCTGTATAATTTACGTTTACATCGATACCGTACGATCAACAGCAACTTCCACATGTAATAAACTGTTGTTTCTTTAGTTTGATTTCCACGCCTTAGGTCAACGTTTACCTTTCAAAATGATTCTTTGTCTTTCAGTGTCCACTTAAATGTTAATCACTAAATCATTAATCTGCATTTTGAAGACCTTTTAGGGGTACAACTTGATAACCTTCCGGTTCTTGGGTTTCCTTTTGCTATTGGTTGCTTTTTTCTCTCTAAGTCTTCTGACTCTGTTTCCTTCCTCCCATAAAAGGTTTTGACCTGCCTCTCTTTCAGTGGCCATTTGGCTTCCTCCGACATATATTTTTCAGAATTTCGTTTCTTTCTAACTGGCCCAAACATTGTCTTTCGTAACCTAACAATTTTTGTGATTCTTCTTTGAAAAATTCTTGAAGTTTAACATAGTTTAGAGTGGCGTTTTGTATTCATAGAAAATGGAGCGAAATGTGAAGAAAAGACGAGGAAGACCTAAGTTCAAGTGAATGGAAGCTGTCCGTACAGATCTGGAAATATGTGCGGTAACAAACTGAGAAGTGACTACAAGAAACAGGATTTAAGGTAAGAAAACACTAAAAGCCTTGGATCTATAAAATCTGTTGTGCTAAAATATATACAACAAAACTTTAAATTTCTTTAATCTTCTATCTCTGTTCCAGCTCTATAACTTCGTTGTTTGTGCTGACATTACATCATCTTATAATCATTAAAAAAACACCCCAAATAAAGGGCGATAAAATGTAGTTCATGTGGTTGCAACGTATTTCCCAAATTTCAGTATTTTTGCTGTCACTACCACCTACGTAGGCGAGTTGTTTAAATAATGTAATAATTAACACGGAACAACAACTTAAACACTAAAAATACAGTACTAATATTAACCCGAAACATTAACTAATTTATTTATGCAGTTTATTTATATTCACGCACGCACTTGTACTACACGTACTTGGTCGCGACGGTAAACCTTGGTAGACTGCCCGTTCTCAACAAAACGCGCCTTATATATGCCAGCTGCGGCATCTGTAATATTCGAAGTCTCGAACCAATGACGTAATAATCGAACAGCCTGGAACACTCTCGCCTTGTCGGTAGATGACGCATGCAAGTGAAATGATTCGCGCTTCTCCCGACAGATGACGCGGATCTTTGCAATATTATGTGCTTGACTTAGTATCTGGCCAATTGCAGGTTTTATTAAGCCCAGTCCTAATTCTGCCAACCTTTGTCCTCTTATTAACTATTGAGCAAGTAAGATTAACTTTCCCATTCAGAAAAAAATGTGTAGCAACAGTGTCATATAACAATGGAAATCTCAAAACACCAAGGAACGAAGTAGTTTTCGTAAAATTTCATGGGGATTTTGTCGATCTTCGAATTTGAATCCATGATGATTGTACAAGGGATAGCAACCTTGTTCATGCGGTCATCCTTCCATTTGAGTAGTTCTTTGTGCATTTAAGCGTTTCTGCTGACAATGATGGTCTCTGATATGTTGCAATTCGTAGCTCACGATCAATATTATTATATCAAAATATTTACTTAGCAGTAGTTCGAAACATACACAACAGTCAGCTTCATTATAAGTTACCTTTTGTTTACTGGGGATTATCAAATCCAGGTATATCTTTTAATAGCTAATTTAGACGACGCGACGGGTAACGGCAATTCGTTCGTCGTATTGTCGTCCGTTAGCCTGTTTCTATTATTCTATTTGACAACTTTCAATTATGAGGAAAAGGATTCGCAGAGGTCGTTCCAATTGCACCCATGTTACACATAGCCAATTGTTTCGGGTTGGAAAATGTAAGTAAAATTCAGGTTTATCGTTGGCTTCACACATTTATAACGTGTATGTACTTGACTGGAAGTCTAGCAATTCTATTTTTAATTTTTTTAAGCTAATCCTGCGTTAAGGTTAAAATGACACATATCGTACAAGTGGTATTGCATATTTGAAAAAATCGTTCATTTCTTGATAACAATCAGTAAACTTTGAAATTTGTGATTTAGGTCATTTAATTTCAGTATGATATTTGTTGAAAAGCGTAAATCCAAAAGCCACAGTCTATCGTAGAATTTCCGAATTTCCTCCTTCCATTTCCAAAGTCTTTTTTTCCAACCGTTTAAAGCGACCCCCATCTGTCACGATTCCAGTTAGATGTTTGAAAATTCCTTCCTTGTTAAGAGAGCGTCTTCCAGCTTGGGGCCGTGCAGGAGGCGAAACCTTTCAGAAGGCCTCTGGCTTTTGAATTTTTGCAATTTTAAAAAACCACGTGGGACAGAATTGTAGGTTTGTTTTATAAAACAGGCAATCTTTTCCGAAAGGAGGCAATAGCTATTTTTTTCTATCGCTCATCGTTGTAAGAAAAGCTTCAAATACTGTTAATAATGTAAAAATTGACTTAATCAATTGAATGCCCGTTATAAATTTGGTTCTTGATTTTCCCTATCTTCTAAAACAGGGAACCACGTCCCATCCACACCTAAAATATATCTCCCATATCCTAAACCCATCTTCAAACAAGCATGACGAACAAGGATGATTATAGCTATTAAACCCCCAAAATAAATGGCGAATTTCAAAACATACGAAATGGCATCCCAGGTGGGTGAGGCAATACATCCTACACCTCTCAGCAAGTCAGGCTCATGGATTTTGGAGGAGGCCAGGCCAAAAGTGTACTACCCTCAGCTCGTGCTGCAAAAGATGAAGAAATAGACAAGTTATACGAAGGTACCGCACTTATCCTGACTAAAGACAACGCACAATATAGAGATTTTAATACGAAAGTAGATAATAACAACACAAATAGATATTCCGAACAGAGGAAGTCATGGACTGGGTGTCATCAACGTACGAGCAGAGACACTTGAACTATATCCATATGGAGAATTTATCAAAAGCCAAAACAAAGAGAATGGACTTGGAAGAGCCCGGACGAGAAGACTTAAAAAGGAATAAATTATATAATAACAGAACTCAAAATGAACAAATAGACGACGACGTGATATCTCCGAAATTATTCATTCTTGCTATGAAAGATATACTTAGAAATTTGGGGAATACAAAAGGCATGAACATTGACGAAAGATTCTTCAATAAAGAGCATCAAAGAAAATTGGTTTAGAAATTAACCTAGGAAAAAGCAAGATCATGACGACGGAGAACACAAGCATTGAACTCGAATGACAAAACACGGAAATAGAAGACTACATAATTATGTACATCTAGGACACACTATAGAATCTGATGACGAATTCGACTGACCTGAAAAGAAAAGTCTTCAACACGTTTATTCTGCCAGTACTAACTAACTGAATGCAAACATGATTTTTACCATCAAATTAACTAGAGAGACTAAGAGTAACCCAACGAGCAATAGAGCGCATCGTGCTTGGAATTAGTCTAAAATGCCATATACGAAATAAGATCAAGAACAAAGGTAGATGACGTAATGGCAAGCATTAGTAATATGAAATGAAGATGGGCAGGTCACGTTGCGAGACAGGACAATACAAGGTGGACAAAACTATTTATACAATGGCGGCCAAGGTTAGGTGAAATCAAGGAAAAGATTAGTAAAGAGCGGCACCATATCGTACAGAATAAACCGGAATGGAAGATACAACGGGAGGCTTAAGTCCAAGAGTGTATTTACAAAGACTGAGAAAGAAGACGCTAATGCATGATATCAATTTTAAAAAAATCGCCTCTGTACTCTAATGTGGGAATTATAGTAGACGACCGATGTTGAGGTGGGGGTCCGACGTGCATCGGGTGAGTGAGGGTAGTAAGTCGGGTACGATAGAAGTACGATAACGACGGTAGATCTGCGAGAGAATTAGAAAAATACTAAAGTATAGAATGTAATTTAATTAAAATGAAAAAGTTATGCAAAGGCTCTGTTTAGCTTTCCTAGAATCCCATACTAATTTACTAAATTTTAAATGCATAAGCTTACAATGCAAAGGAAAGTAATGTTAGTTATTTAGGATTTCAGCCTAAACTGTACAATTCATACAATCTACTAAAAATATTTTTTAAAAGTATTCGAAACGTAAGCTTTAAAAATGTTTAACACAGGAGGTATGAACTTTTTGTATTCGATGGCTTAAATTAATATTAATATTTATGAAATTTGTCGGAAAAGCTTATTACTTAAGAAGGAAATCCAAAAACACACAGAATTAAATATTTTTCAATGCCCAATTAATTTTGTGTACACACATTATGTGCCTATTCCGCTTCTTTTATTTCCACTTACGTTTTAATTTATTTTCCTGAATTGATTCTAATTTATTCTTCGATGCTTACAAACACGTTGTATAAGTTTTCTCTCAGTAATTTCTGTCAGCTCAATTATTTGATTATTCCTGTTCACAACTGTTTAAGAATTATAAAATAGCCTAAGCAACATATTTCATAAATTTTTCATCGTATAACCGGATACGCTCGATCGCTATCATTAATTAAAGTTATCTTATTACAGTTACTATTATAAACACGAAATTATTAAAGAAGTGAAAACTAAATTAACCTACATTCTTACACGTATATTTGATTGTAGTTTAAATCTGGCGTGAAAAGAATTCCCGGCCGTAATCTAAATCCGCATTTAGTCCCAACAGTCTGAAAAATTCGTAAGATACAATTTATTTTAATATAGCTATTTACAAACGGACCGAAAAAGGCGGTCTGCTTTTCAATTCGCATTAAGCTTAATTACCGAAAGCGCGCCTGTCAATCAACGCATATTGATACAGACAAGCTAACTAATGTTATTTTTTGCCGGCGATATTCCCGGTGTTACATTTTCATTGAACATAAAAGAAGAAAATAAATAATAACAGAATAACGGTTTTCATAACTGCGTTAATCGAGGAAGTCGAAAGATCGCTACAAATTTAGGTTAATTTAAATCGTAATTAAATTACGGACGCATCCCGTTAACCTGGTTTCCTGATTACGTCTGAAATTTTGACGAAAAGAATGCGTATCTGGAGCACGAAAATGCTTCCAGTTATTAAAATGTACAATTATACAATTAACGTTTTATATTTTGACACAAAAGCCCTACCTTAATTTAAAACAAGTTGTTTCGGGCGTGATTATTAATTACAGTCCGTTATTTATCTCCAAAAATTCACGTAAATCTGGCAAAATTTCCCTTCGTTCCTTACTAAATGAAATTAAGAGACGAATATACAATCTCGAAAGGGATCAGTGTATCATAAAATGATCGTCTCATTTTTTTACTTAACAATTTCATTACCCAAATTACACAAACCACACGCCTCGACGATAACGTTATAACCAAAAATAATAACCTTAGGTCCAGCGTGTAAGCGAGAGTTTCGAATTTAATCACCAAATTATAAAGCACAGGCATAATAAACCTCTAAATATCGAGCTAATTTATTCAAAAAATATAACCTTAGCTCGGTTCAAAGCGCCGAACAACGTATAAATACCTTCCGAGTTTGTTATTCGACATAATATTGAGCTCTATAAATTTCATTAAAATTGGGTTTACGTTCGCCCCGTGGCTTTTCGTGTTTAAAACAAGGAAAGAACACCTCGGATGTTTCAATACTCAGGTGATTCATCTCGTATAGTCGATTAAAAATGTCGGTGATTTACCTTTACTGCATCTTAATTTAAAAAGAATGTTGTACGGAATTGTTCCAGAATTTCTGAACGTTTTGAAGATGTAATAAGAGAAACGTGGAAAATTAGTTCTGAAAAAAGCTTTATAAGCATTCTTTAAACTTAGAAAAAGCGCTCAAAAAACTAATGATATACTTTGCGAAGTGGAGTTTCTAAACGAAAACTACCTTATTTAGTTTTTTTTTCTTTGCGAACTTCGACATTTATTAAAGCTTTTCTTGTAAAATTAGATTTGTTTTTTATTTAAGTATATTCCGAAACAAAAAAATATATATTTTTCTGAAATTGAAAAAAAACAATATAAAAATTCAGAAAGATTAAAAAGCCTAAGATATTATTAGAACCTTGATTAAAAGCAGTGTTACTAACATTTCCGGAACTGCCTTTGGTGTTTATTTCTCTCAGCTTTATATAAAATAATCCTGAAATTATTAGCAGTAATTTATTTATGCAGATACCCATTTATTTTTAAAACAAGCTTTTGTTTGAAAATTGCCTAGTATAGTGGCATAAATTTCCAGTAATTTTGTCGATGCATTTCAGCGCGGTTTGTTAATAACCAGGAGAAAAAATAAATCCTGTTGTTTGAAAGTAACAAATTTTAATATTAAACAAAAAACCTACTAATAATGCGAGTTGATTGATGAATTATTTGCTACTATGTTAGCATTAAATCCTTTCCATTCTGAATATTTATAATATAAAATTTAAAATGAAAAACTAATAAATTTTTATTAAAAATTTAAATTTACAAATTTTTTCTGTGTATTTTGCCACAACAACTTTCAAGAAATGTTCAAAGCAATTTAAACTAATGTTCAAATTTTCACAACGAACTTAAATTAATTAGCACAGAACGGAAGAAAAACATATACCGATTCGTATTTAAATAATAATAATGTGGCCTTGACCAATGTTCTAAGAAGAAGAAGAAGCATAATCTAGAAAGATAAACTACAGGTAAACTGAAGAAAATGCAGTTATCTTAGAAAACTCACATAAATCTATCTTAAATCTAATTAACCGTATAAATGAATAAAATATTTTAGTTTCGTGTCATTCAGGTTGAAATAACAATTTAACGCTTTATTGTGCTAGTGCGTGTCGGTATGATCGCTGGTAACATTTTTAATTAAAACCAATTATACCCATTTATTAGTTGCTTCTGTTATTTATCTCCCATCTACATAACTTGCAATGAATCATGCATGCATCTTAGAAAGAAGTTGCGAACAAACTTAATTGTTATGCGGAACATGCAGCAATAAAGCGAGTTAATTTTCTTAATTTTTGTTATTCTTACAGTATAACAACTAAACTCATTCTCTTGCTTATTAAACATGTGCGTAAATCTTCTTCAAGCAGTGCGGTTAATCTTGTCATGAATTTTTAAGAAAACGTTGTTTCAATAGTGCAAGGGTGTTTCATATTTCTTAGCAGCAATTTTACAATATTAACTCACGCAGGCGAGACGTTGTAAATATGGAGAAGACCTTATTTTTAACCGTGGCTAATGCTACTGGATATCAGAAAACCCGCTTGTCTACAAAACCACTTCGTATTTTGCTTTATAAGGTATTAAATAACGTTATTAACGAAGGAATCCTTTTTGCAACCGTACAGGAATAAACAATCTTGGAAGGTGTAATTGGCAATTTAATTAGAAATTCGCTCTAAATAATGGTACCTTGAACTTGGTTTACAAAAAGATTTAGTAATACCAATATCATAGAGTCCCAAACATACATATTTTTAATACATACATTTATGCAAAAATGTCTAAAGCTTAACTATAAAAATGGGCTAGTTTTCCACTGCCATTTACCAAATTACATTTGGTCATATTTGACGGAGACAGATTATTTTTGCTAGTTATTTATTGGTTGTCATGACAAGAAGCAAATAAGAGAAAACTTACCACCCCAAGGAAGTAACAACTGCTTTGAAAGCTATTGCTTATGTTTTACATAAAGTATTTTAGTGAAAATTAATGTGAGAATTATAGCAGACGACTGATGTCCAGTTGGGATGCGGCGTGCATCGGGTGAGTCAGAGAAGTAAGTCAAGGTGCGCGACAACGACAACTGCGCAAATGCTCTGTTTAGCTTTCCTAGAATCCCGCATTAATGTCTAATTATTATGTCAAAACTTATTTAAATTAAAAATATATAGTAAACAGGAAAAAATACGATAGAAAGAGATTTAAAAATATACAAACAAGTATGTATCAATCTCATTAGCTTGTTAATAGTCAGAAAGTTACTTTAGTTACCGCAAAACAGAAAAAAATGTTTGTATAAAAATAAAATGTTTAATCTTTGCCTCAGATCTTTACAAAACTTCGCATACATTAGAAAATTTACGCTTGATTTGTATAATACTGTCCTGCTCTGTAAGTTCTAACGAATTTTGTTACTTTCGTTAAAATTTTCAAATATTCAATTTCCTGAAAAACCTAAAATTTTCCTCGTCAGATTGAACCTAACTTAACCTTTCGTATAATCAAATTTAATTCGAAAATTTGAGAATTCCTGCTAAATTTTTATAAGGGAAAAGTCAGATGTTTGTCTGTTTTTTCGTAGTGACTTTTTTCTTTTAATTTTTCGAATAAGATATTCGAGTTTTAAAATTACCGAGTCGCTTAATTTATGATTTTTATCCAATAAAAAACCAAATGCGATGCAGTTGGCAATTAAAATGTCCGTTACGAAGTGTAGAAGTTCCCCAAAAAACAATATTCCCTTCGTCTTTTTAAATATAAAAGGAAAGCAAAAACAGCTTATAACAATTGAAAGAAACTAAAATAGAAGTTTATAAATAGCAACCGTCAAGGAACGCAAAACATTATGGAAAATGAGATTTAAAGCAATTGTAGAGGGTAAAACAATGTTAAAATTTAAATTAAAATGGGAAGCTTTGACAGTTTGCTCTTTTAAGTTTTCATATTCTGCTCCTTTTAAGTAATTTTCCTGTCTTTCACTTGTAACCTTCTCCTTTGTATTTTAGTGATGCTCCTACTCTATTATCTAAATCAACTTTAGGTTCTTAAAAACCCAAATTTTTATTAAAATAAGTTTATGTTTTATTTTATTTTCAGAAATTACAAAACATAAATTAAATTTAAGAAAGGAGTTTAGGTTTTTTAGTATATCTTTAAAAAATAAAACTAATTTTGAAATAGGTCTAAAACATCAGGAACTATTTTTATAATTTATTTATAACGGTTGACTAATCTGTTAAAAATAACAGGTAAAGAGGTAAATGTAATGGCACTTACACTCAGTGAGGGAGTATAGCCGGCAATATGGAGAGTTAAGTCGCTTTCATACTCAATTATCTCGCACGCTTGTGCGTACAGGATGGTGTGGTAAGCACCACACCTTCGACAACCGCTTACCTGTGCTACTCCACCACTGTGTTTCGATTCCCAATTATTTTCAGTGACTTGATCGGCCACCTGCCGAGCATCGGACTCGGGTCTGGCCCCTAAACCGTCTGCGTTGTAGTCGAACGCACTCGGCCACTCCGTCGATAAAAATAACAAGATTTAGAAAGAAAATCCCAAACGTTAGGAGGATTTTTAAGTTTCAGAAATAAATGTATTGAACTTTCGATCAAAACTCGATGTTTTTTAATATTTTGGGGTTTTGGTGCTGATTTGGTTTTATATAAAATAGAATCGAAATACCAAGCACTTCAATTTTTTTTCGACATTTAGAAAGAGGCTTTTTGAGTTTTAAAGTTATCTTTTCCTTCCGCCTTTTGGCGTCGGATTTGAGGTGTGTATGTGCCTTATATAATTTTTGCTGCCGTTCCAATCCTCGCATCATCTCCCTTCTTTTCCACTTCTACCAGTGGTGCAAACCTGGACTGAACTAGTGTAGTTTGTGTAGTTTGCTTTTGCGTTGGAGTTGATGTCATAAAATTATTTTTCGGCGTTTCTATTAAGTCTTGTTTGTTGTCTCCCGATTCGTCGAATCCCAACATATTTAAGATCCTGAAGCTTAATTTTTTTGAGATGTACAAAGAAAATCGCACAAGTTACGGGCTGTTTGGCGCTGACTTGGCTTTTTAAAAACTAAAATATTATCCGGAAAGTTAGGAAAGAAAATCCCCAAAAGTTGCGAGGCTTTAAGATTTTCGATTGTTCAATTATTGTTCCTTCGAAACTCGATATTTTTTAATATTTCGGGGTTTTGGTGCTGATTCTATTTAAAAAAAAATCGAATTAAAATCTCAAAAGCTTCAATTTTTTTCGACATTTAGAAGGAAAATCCAGTAAGTTAGGAAATTTTCTGAGCTTCAGAAATAAAGGTTTTTCAAATTTGATATTTTTTAAAATCTTGGGACTTTTGTGTTGACTTTGTATCAAATATAATGAAAATTCCAAAGGTATCCATTTGTTTTCGAGATTCAGACACAAAGTTTTTTGAGCTTTAAAAATAAAATCCGAATTGTACAATTTGTTCTTTCAAAATTTGGTACTCTCTTTATATTTTGGGATTTCAGTGTTGATTTGGTTTGTTAAAAAATAAAATTAAAATCTCAAAACTTACAATTTGTTTCAAAATTCCGAAAGAGGTTCTCAACAGCTAGGAGGCTTTCTGAGCTACAGAAATAATTTTGTTCAAATTGTTCATTCGAAACTCGATATGTTTTAATATTTTGGGTTTTGATGCTGAAACGGTTTTTTAAGAATTAAAATTAAAATCCTAAAATCATCAATTTTTTGACACATTTCGAAAGAAGATTCCAAAAGTTGCGAGGCTTTTCAAGCTTTACAAATAATATCTTTTATTATTTGGAACTTTGGTGTTGATTTGGTTTTTTTTTAAATAAAATTAAAATCCTGAAGGTTTCCATTCAGAACGAAAATCCCAAAATTTTTTGAGCTTCAGACATAAAGCTTAAGCATAAATATCAAATTGTTTTCATATTTTTTAATCCAAGAGCTTAAGCTACTGCAAATATTCATTTTGGAACGATTTAAAATTTGATATACTTTTTAACCTGGGAGGACGAGTTGGGTTTTCTCTAAATTCAAATAACATTACAAGAGCCTCAAACACCTTTGAGACAGAGAAAAGAGAAACTTTCTTTTAAGCCTCACGAATAGAAATGTTTTTTATAATTATTATTTATATTTTAGATACAGTAAAACTGACAAAGAAGTTTTGGTTAAGGTTTTCTGGTAGGTATATCAAAAACTTCAGTTTAATTAGATGTTAAAAACTGCAAAGGCTGTAGGACCCCCGCTTTATATAGGTATTATATAATATATATACACTGTAAAATGAATTTAACTACTTTGTCGCTTAAAATGTATGTCAGAAACACAAAAATTCAAACTGAAAAACTGTATGATTTTCATAAGTATCTTGGTATTTTTATTTAGAATTTTGAGGATCCAAAACAGAAACTTGATTTTTATGAATGTACAAAAAAAGAACATTAAATTACGAAAGGTTAAATAAAGTAAGGTTAGTTTCCATATTTTCAATAACAAAGTATAAACAATTTTAACCGTTTTGTTTCTAAATCTTTAATAAATTAAACTCAGAAATGAATTCTTATATTTTTGGATTTTATTGGCAAGAAATCAATGATAAAAGGTAAAGTCTATAATTACATTTTGAGATTAACAAACGAATTTATAATCATAGTTATGTAGTAGATGTAAACAAGAATAGAATATTAAACAACAAAGGGCTCCACCAACCTAAATTACATATTCTAAAATTAATATTGAAACTTTTCCCAGGAGTACTAGATTTATGCCCTGTAGTAAACCCTTAGATTAATATACAATTAATCCCTAAGGCCTACTTCACACGTAATTTTTTTCAACTGCATACATTTAACCCATAACATCTGTTGTAATCATTTTTAAAACACTTTTATTTACAAAAGCACATATTACAAATTGTAATTAAGAAGACAAATCTTTAAATTTAGATTAAAAAGAAATAAAAACAATAAGTTTTTGCTTCTTTCTTTAAATACATCGTCGGAAAGTTCCATGTATTTGAGATATAAAATCTTTAATCTGAGTAAGAGTTCGACTTATCAGGGCAACTACAAGTCCTCAAGACAGGTCTACCTTGTCCAGTTGCACCTGCCAACTTGATCTGCGGGATACACAACACAGCTTCCCGCCCCGACCCGTCTCTCCCACGATTTATATTAGTTACTATCTCCTATATGAATGGTAGGTACACTGTAAAATCGTTCGAAACTTTATGTGTTAATCTCTTTGGTAATGTTTATTTTTATCTGCGGGTTTTTGTTTATTAATTTATTAAATGACTAATGACTATTTTCGCTGAATCTTTAAAGCTGATTTTTACAGATCTGAGTTTTGTAAACGCATTAATTTGATTTGCTTGCTAAAAATATCCGTAACTTAAGCTTCACAGACGTAATAAATAAATAAGTAAATAGGTTAATTAATTGTATAAATAAATAAGCACAGTAAAGTTCTTAAGTCGGTTAACTTCGTAACAAAAAGCCTGGAGATTTCAATGCTGCGTTCGAATGCCAACCTGCAAATTTAAAACATTTTGGAGACTTGCAAAGAAATAACGATTGTTTTCACTGAGGTTTTTAAACTGATATTTGCATATATGAGTTTTATAAACGCACTAAATTGAACTAGTTGCTAAAATTATTTGTAGCTTAAGCTTCAGACACGTAATAAATAAATAAGTAAATAGCTTAATAAATTGTATAAATAAATAAGCACAGAAAACAAACAAAAAGCGTGGAGATTTAAATGCTACGTTCGAATGTCAACCTACAAATTTAGGAGACTTTCAAAGAAATGCACGGTGTTGGATCGAAGAACTCAATAAATAAATAAATAAGCTGTTTATTTTACCAACACTAAGCATTTACTAGTAATAATTTTTTAAATTAGGAAATCCAGAATTTACATAAAAAGATTATTTTTAAAATTTCATAAAAGGCTTCGACATCTTAACAATTATTTACTGAAAATCTAGGCATTTAAGTTATGGTAACTTTCATGTTTTATATTTCTTCATGGACAAACTTTCGAAAAATTTACAAATCAAACATAATGGATTTTATTTATGTTGATAATGAATTTTATTTTTGTGTTGAATATTCTAAAATCGACATACCCAAAGGTTTTCGGCTACATAAAATTAACCTATCTGAAATAATTATTATCATATGAGTAGATATATTAACCAAAAAAGTGAAAAACCTGTACAAGATAGACTTTTTTATTCTTTTAAATGTTATGGGTTCAACTCGAACAGATAAATCAATAGTTTAAGTTCTAAGGTTATTTAATTACGGTTAACCAATTTCAATAATGTTGATTTACAAGCTGAAGAGTGTTATTAATTTATCTAACTAAAACCAACGAAAAATCTCATTAAATGACTGAATACTACTCTTGAAAAATCAACATGAGAGCTTCATAATCAGCCCTCCACAAGCATAACTACTCAGTGTTAATACAAGGAAACTTCCAAAAGAAAATCATCAAGAAAAGTTAAACTCCGACAATGTTTTTATAAAAAACTACAAAGCAAATTAAATGGAACGTGTTGACTATCATGTTACTAGCAGACTTTGAAGTTTTTAAAAATAGGCAACGCCAAAAAAACTTTAATTGTTACATTGGAAATAATATAATGAAATTCCTGTTACGAATCATTACAGCAAAGCCCTTTTACCATATAAAAGAAAGCACAAAGATAGAAGATCATTTATCTCATCCATGTTTCTTGTTTTTTGGAAGAAAACAATTCAATCTTTTTTTTTTAAGTTAAATTAAATACCAATTTAGCATAGAACTTAATACCTTCTTGTCGCTCTATTACAACATAGTTCATAGTTATTTAACTGATTAATTAATCAGACTGTATTTTAACCCATTTTTGTCCCAGATGATGCATGTTTGTTTACATTTAAAATATTTGGTTAGTTTCAGAGTACATTGTTGTAATCGAATCAGACTTCCAATTTAGGCGCAGCAAAAATAATACAGCTGTATCTACAACAGGTTAATATATAAGTAATTGCACACTTTTGAATTGAAACCGAATTAAGTATTTTCTGTTATTTAGTTGTAAAACTGTCAACACTTAAACCTGAAATAAAACCATTAATGTTGGATTATTTAACAATCAAGACCACAATTCCAGGTTTAGTTCAGGAATTTTGAAATTAGAACTCGTTTGTAAAAGGCAACTTACATTTTTCTAAATTCTAGGAAGAATGTAACCTTTTAGATTAAATAAATCTTATGAGGAATGTGAAGAGTAATGACTGTGATTTAATAAACTTCATCCCTCTAAAATTAGAAAGTATTATTTTGTACATGATATCCAGCATATTTTTGAAATCTTTTAGTTTTTAAATAATTGAGCATGAAGATAATGCTTTTTGTTTCGACATAATTTAATAAGATAGAATAAAAAAAGACATTCAATTAAATTTAAAGAATATTACACGAATTATTATTACGATTACAGGGCAGCATGTTCAAAATTGAAACAAAAACGGCAATTTCTTTTTATTAATTTAAAGATATAGAAACACTATAATTTAAAATGTAATTACAGGGCCATTACTTATTAATTTCTGTTATTTAATTGACGTCTTTCGTATTTACTTTGCGTTTATTGCAGCACTTAACTTTCAACCTGTAATTAACGTTTATCACTCTGTTTAAAAAAATATCGATGGAACGCACTGAACAGTGAAATATTATTTTAATAAAATAATTGCACCGTTTTACATTGAACTTATACGTATGTAGTAATTATGGCAGAACACCAGACACGTTCTTTGAATGTTTCATGTGTCATATTTCCACTTTTTTGAGACACTATTTTTATATGTAGTTAAGACATAAAAATTATTAAACATTTTTTTGTATAAGTAATTTAATAAGGATTCAGTTCGCCTGGAAATTCACTTGATTTGCAGTCACGTTCTCCAAGCTTAGTTGATTTATCTTTCTTTTAACTGGAAGCTAATTTCCTAGACTTAGCTAATTAACGTTTTTCATCCATCTGTACATTCACTATTTACACCCTTACACTGTAAATGATAGATAGGAGCGTCGACATGTGCCTTAGGGCTTAATCAAGCCCCAACCGTCAATAACATACGTGTAGTAAAAGCTTTGTCTCCCAACTTTCATAGTCTCATGAGTGCACTAATAACATACTCCCATTTCTATGATTAAGAATTTAAGAATTTAGACAAACTGTGGCCCAGATCATTATTTAAATATTACACCATGTCTTACGTGTTGCGGTATTTCGGTAATTAATTTTAAATGGAGGTGGAAATGAATTAAGTTTGAATTGTTAATAATAAATAACCAATCTGATTTACTAGAATAAATATAATTTTAAAGGCCTGATTAATTTAATTCACAGAGTAGGATGATGCCTTAATTAAAAATTCCAAACTATTGGTGGCAACTATTGGGTTTGTTTTTAATCAGGATGTGTTTATAGAAAGTGTTTTAGGACCAGTAAGTCAGTGAAGGTTTAAACTAAAATTTGACTTAAGTGTTAATTTATGCCTACTTAAAGTCAAGTTCATATTAAACCTTTACTAATCTTTAACTGCTGCTCATTGCATAACAAGAGTGATCAAAATGTATATTCAGTGAGTCTGAAACTAGCCTAAAAATGATTAAGGATCTCTGAAGTAAGGATTCAGAAAGTCTGAAAAACAATTTTCAGAAGCTCAAAGCTGTCTTTCTTAATAATAAGGACAACAAATTTTGCTGACCTTTATCCTATGCATCCATTGCATCATCACATGACCAAAGGTAAATTCAGGGATTAAGGTGATTAAGAATTTCATAAAAACTCTTGGTTAAGGCTGC
Source organism: Melanotus villosus (assembly GCA_963082815.1). Lineage (NCBI taxonomy): Eukaryota > Metazoa > Arthropoda > Insecta > Coleoptera > Elateridae > Melanotus > Melanotus villosus. The sequence goes on from OY720425.1 coordinate 58,103,398, forward strand.
AGAAAACCTGAAAAAAATTTTTAGAAACTCAAAGCTCTCTTCTTTTTCATAATGGGATCAAGAACTTTTACTTCTTTTTAACTGATGTATTAATTACATAACGACAATGACCAAAAAGTAAATTTGGGAAGGCTGAAAATAGTCTACAGAAATTGTTCTTCCTTACTGAATTTAAAAATCATATTTTGGTTGTCGTTTTTGATATGAAGTTAAAAGATTAAATTGGTAGCTCCTCGAACTAGGTTTATTGGTTTATTGGTTTATATTTATATTTCATTCACAATAAGTTTCTAATTTACCAAAAAAATATATAAAAGCGTGATTGATTTACAACATTGTTTTATTTCACGATTCACAGCAGCCTTTGCTTTTGTATTATTTTTAGAAAATCAATTTTTTATTGTTTTTTGTTACCAACTGTCCAAATGTCAGCAAAAATTAGCTGTTAATCTTTATTTTAAAATAGTTTAACGATCCGCAAATAAGATTCTTATAACCCTATGTTCAGAAATGGACTGTAAGATAAGGGTTTGAGAGATTGAGAGATAACCCTATAAGGATAATAATTCTACAAGTCTTTGCTTTTTATATTTTAACCTTGTACTACTCGTCTTTATCAGACACCTTTTCTTTGCAGTTTCTAAATACTGACTTTAAGTCTTTCTTCACTTATAAATTCCACCTAACCATTAATCTTCTTTTGCTTCTTTGTTCACAGTTTGCCATTCTTCGATTTTTTTTGAAGTATTCTCGATTTCTTGTTTACCTTTCTCTGTCCTTAAAAAGACTTCCTAAATACTCACTTACTTACATTTCCAGTATTCTTTCTTCCTCCCTTCCGCATATGTATTCTGCTCTTTGTTACGTTTCATTCTTTACCAAGATGGATTCATTTGTTTCCTACTTAATTTTTAAATCGAATATTTCCTTCAACTCTAAAATATAATCTAAGAGGTCCCTCAAGTAAACTAAAAATCTAAGAAACTGCTTTTATCTTATTAAACAAATATTATTGCAGTTCGGCCAATTTTGTTTGAAATCAGAAATAAGAGTTTTCTCCGAAACGTTATGTATGCTTTTAGTAGTTTGGTTTTACCTGTTTAACCTTTTAGTTTTACTCGTGACGAATGTTCATGAAAAATATAAATGCCTAATTATTATCAAAACAATTCTGAAAATACAACCACTACCGCTAAGATAAATGAAAATGTATCAGAAAACAACTGACATTTTATTAAGAAATCTATAGACTTTCTCTTTGCGAAGTTGTAAAAATGAAAACCTTCAAATATTATCTGTTAATTATTTAACTTTCTACGGGGGCCAGTGTTAGTTGCTAATAAAGTCAATTGGAATGATCAGACGACTTCAGAATATACTGTAACAAAGATATATGTTCAGTCGAAAAGCTCATAAAGTTACTTTCAACAGTATTGGTATGTCTTACATCGACGATTAACGAAAGAATATCAATTTTTTCCAACTTCGAGACTTGAGATTAAGTTAACTAAATCACATCTTGTTTTTGCTCCATCTTCTACCTACTAACAAAATTTCATTTACTTACTCACTTGGCCGTTACTTACTTTTGTATTTAATTGATGATTTCAATTAATAACAAGAAACCAAAACCTAAGTTAAGTGACACTAAAGCAAATAATCAACCGCCTCTAATCTTTCTTTTTGTTACGGTTTACATAACAGGTGACAAGACAAACAGGATATTTCCCGACCAATTTAATTTCAAATCACGTTTTTAACTCTTGTCTTTATAATTACACGACATACAACATATTTGTATAAGTAATACCGTAGAACTTCACCTTAAAATTAAAATTCATTTCAAGCAGGTTTCTTTCAAAAAAAGAAGCTAAACGTTTATCATTCACCGATCATCACATACATATTAAGTAATTACGGCGACACGATCCGTAGTAATCCCAATGGCACCCAAAACACGTTATCGCGATGCCAGGTAAGGAACACAGGAAGATAGGAACATCGGTGCCATCAAAACACCATCTGACCTTTCACCTCTACAAGTTGATCTTGTAATATATTAACCTTATCTCGATTTATCACCTGGTAGCTACACCAGACTATTACAACCAACAACGTGCCTACTTGTTCTCGTTCAGTAGAGAATTTGTCTCGGCTAACACGTGTTTATAGCTCGCCGATGCTGCTTGAACTCTTGTATACCTGTCATGACCTTTATTATTAAAAAGCACAGCTGAAATAAGCTTTAAAATTAGTTTGCGTTTCAAGTGATCAATACAATAGCGGTTAATTAATAGTTAGTTGTTAGATGAGATAAAAGGCTGCCCACTGGGACAGTCTCATCTAGGTCTTTCCCAAAATATTACTCATTGTTCTAATAAGAGCATATTCTATATAATTCTTGGATCTTCTAAGGGTATCGACAAGCTTTAGAAAAGATTTTCCATTTCATGTATTTTAACTAAAATTCTGTATGTAGAAAAGTGTCATCACCTCCGCGGGATTTGAACCACTGACCTTCGGCTTGAAGCGACAGTACTTTACCAATTGAATGAACCCCTACAAATTTAATTTAGAAAACTGTTTTATGGTTTTACTCAGCCTTTTTTTTCAATGATTGCAACAAATTAATGAATAATACGTTTTAGTAAAGTTTAGTTCTGTTACTTAACTTAGTCATGTAAAATGTACAAAAATATCAAATATGTATTCACGAAAATAATAATTTAGAAATATAGTGGTTCAGCCGACTCGTGCAGATCAAATGTGGAACAATTTTCACGAGCTATCAAGGTTTGAACGCTCTCATTTAAATTAATTGGCCGAGTATTAAATCAAATTGTTAAAATAAAAAAAATTAAAAAAGGCGGTAATTATAATCAAATTTTTATAAACTTACCTGGGTCCCAAAACGAAATGATGAAAATTAGCTAAAGCGTTAGTAATACAAAAGTATGAGAGATATCAATGACGGAATAGCAGACGAACGCGTGATCGATAATTTAAATTTTATTAATAGCTCTTCTTTTCAACACTTTGCCATTTATTTCCTCTTATTTCTAGAATTTTTCTTAATATTTTTCGTTTCCGTATTCTTGGAACTTTCTTCACTGGTTTTCCTAGAGTTCTCACGTTTATCTCAAGCTTGCCATCATTCCAGCCTTTATTTCTTCCATTCTTTCTATTTCGTAATATTTTACTCTAAATGAAACCCTAAATTTCTTCTATTAGTTAGGATTTGACTCTATTAATAAGTATTGTTTTTTATAAAGGTGTTTTGTAACTGTTGATTCTTATTGAATGAATTAGTTGGCCTATTTCCAACGTTTCGAAGGTGAATCTACTTCAAAACTATTTAGTATGTACCCTGGACAGCACTTTTAGGCCTGAATACCTATGGCTTTTTGTTGGTGCGTTAGCGTATGTGATTTTAACAGGTGCAATGCACAATCCGGTCCGTCTCTGCGGGTTACAAATTGGTGCGCCGTTTATACCTACATACTGCACCATGCATGTGTAAGACCTTGTTACTCTACCTCTTAGGCCTGTATTCGGAAGAGAGCGTCATTAATCTGGTGCCCAACGACGAATGGTCCCCAGGGCTTGATACCAACCTGCAGACTGCAGAAATATCCTGCCTATCGGTAGATTTGAACCAAGGACTAACTAACGCTAACCTGACGCTCTTAACACTGCGCCACCCGGGCTTCAAACTGTTTACTTAGTAATACTTAAAATTATTTAAAAACATTATAATAAAGCTCCCCATTACCTTCAAAGGCCCTTTTAAGAAGAATTTCTTAAAAATTCGAAAATACTTTGAACAATTTTATATTTGAATTTAAGTTGGAATTACTTATTTTTGTAATAAATTGTTATGTTAACAAACAAAAATATGGTTGATCAGTTAGGTAAATTTATGTTAAGTAATACTTATCTTAACTATAAAGGCCCAGAATATTAATAACAATCTTGATATTATTTACCTAGTACATTTTAGAATATTAATAACAATCTTGATATTAATCACCTAGTACATTTTTCCATAATGTGCCTGTATGTTCCGTTTACACCCTGTATATTATTCTACAATATTATATTTCTTTGTATTTTTATCCAATTTCTTGTGAAAGTTATTAAATTCATCTATTTTTAAATAAACAGCAATTACAAAAACAACAGCACTCTCTTGATAGTCAGAAATCTAAAAATATTAATATCGGAGAAATCAGGGAAAAGTCAAGAAAGTGGCAACCGTGTTTTAATTTTAAGCAACTTATGATAATCCTAAGTTATGTATATTAAAAGGGAAATTATCCTAACCATAAATTTTTAACAAAATATTAAATTTATAAAGAAATCAAAAGTCAATGTTAGTATGAATCGATACGATTTAAAATTCAAATCAAGTAATCCAGTGCTACTAATATTTGTCTTGTTCGAGAAGCAGTAATCGTCTGAGAAATCCTCGATAAACATAATTATCCAGATACGGGAGCCTTTTAAACCTCCTTCTCACTCGAAGTTCTTCGTAATCTCTCGGACACGCGAATCGCTGCACCGGATATGGTTTTTTATGAACGAAGAGTGAAATCCCTTGACCTCGAACTCGAAGAACTCGAGGAAGCGCCTCGACTACTGTCGGTCGGTGGCTCGAGGAGTTTTTTTAATTCCCTTTAATTGCGACTAGTGATGAGGGAGTTTTTCTACATAAATCTACCACACTGCAGGTAGTCCTTAGTGGCAAGTTTAGACTTAACATACTAGTGGTGAGGACATTAAATTCCTTTTATAATTGTTTGCAGGTAAAATTTTAACATGAATAGCGGAATTAAAACGTAAAAAGAGAGTTGTGGGAACTGAGTGTTAAAAATTGCCATTTGGTGGATGTGCCAAGTGTTACGTGCGTATCGACTTCCCTACAACAAATTGAAAAGAGGTTTTACAAGAACTTTAATTTAAATTTCGCAAACGATTAACATTTTTAAATATTTATGGGTTGTTTAGATATTTAAATATACCTTTTTGTTATTATTGTAATGTAATTTGCATTTAAAAGAAATTTAAAAGCACTACCACTTTGCGTCCAGCAATATAATGTCTTTAATTGCTTAAGTTTGTATAATGACGGCCACTTATGCATCAACATAAAACAATTAATTCTATTCCAGTGATAATAACTGGGTAGCTTAACAGCTAAATTATTTAATAGCCTCAATAACACGAAAAAACAGAGCTCCGCGTTACCAAAAATAAATATCTACTTGCACAAACATGACTTTTCCTTTGAATAAATAACAATTTACCAACACATATAAAAATTGATAAGCTTTTACTTACTGTTATAATGACGTATGAATTTTTAATTCTTCGCGGACGTAAAGTTTTTGTTCTTCGGGGGCAGATTGCGCCCCCGAGGACGACCTTGCAAGAAATTTCGTTTGGATGTTCGGAAAGCAGGTAGTTTTCTCGATTTTTCTGCGTCGGTCCGAAGGTGGAGCACCTTGGGCTTGCCGAGGTATAGAATTTTTAATTCTTCGCGGACGTTGTGCATTTAGAATTTTTGTTCTCCGGGGGCAGATTGCACCCCCGAGGATGGCTTTGCAAGAAATTTCGTTGGGATATTCCGAAAGCAGTTAGTTTTCTGGATTTTTCTTACGTAGCTGTACACATTATATTTTAAGGGTGGATATTTTGTATCAGTTAAAAAGCATTTTGTTTATTGTGTGAAGGTTTATTCTAACCCTTTAAGTGAAAAATGGTCCGCATACTATGTATTCAAGAGATTGATTTTATTAGACTATGTGGTTATGTCAAGTAATAGGTACTCTACTATTTTTAGTTCTGTGGTATTCGGAAATCTTCGTAAAATCGGTTGCCAGTTCCGGTTGCTAAGTTCACAAAGGTATATTCAACACTATCTGAAGAATTTAAGAAAAACTAGTATTAGCACTATACAAAGGGTTTTATCTAAGAATACTTGAAAAACTACCGAAAGGATACCTGCTGTTCTACTCGTAAAATAGAAAACTATATAAATAGGAAATCCTAAATCAAAATATTTCTTGAACCTAAACAGAAAGTCAATATTTATTACGTTGTAAAATTTTTAAAGCATACGGTTTCTTCTGTGATCGGAATTTGTCCACAATTCTGTTTCTAATAAAGAATAATGTGTTACCAGTCTCAAACTGTAGAAGAACTTGAAATATGTTTCAAAAAAGTTTTCTATCTAGAGCTTGTAGTGGGTTGTATTATGACATACTCTAAAAGTACAGAAGTGAGGCTCTCATTCCTTGAAAACATTTCAACAAGTTAAATCCTAAGGTAACTTGAAGGTTTCAGGAGCCACCATAATTAAATTATATTAATATCATTAAATATTCACAATATGAGTATTGCAGCCTCACTGTTGGTTAAACCATTGAAATTTCAAACGTCACAGCGGCAAAAAGCCTCCTTTCACATCCTTTGAGATTTTTGTTTCACATAACTTCTCACTTACATGGCTTTTAATAGATAATACAAGCAGCAGCGGCAATAGTAATTATAGCCTCAAAACCTGAAACGTATTTAAATATTATACAATCCACAAACACACCGAATCGCCGGAACGAATCGCAATCGTTAAAGGAGCATGTCGATAATCGGCATCTACACTGTTATTATCCCAACTGTTGCGTCAGAGCGTCATTCAGTTTTATAATAATTTCGAATTGTCTTCCGTGGACGGGATGCGGCGCTATTTATTCTGTAATCCGCCTATTTGATCCTAATTATTCCCCTTCGCGGCCCATTAATCATTCCGGGAATTGTTACCAACGTCGCCGCGATAACGACAAAAACATCCAATGTAATCACTAAAGCTATTTGATTATGTTCTTAGGATACAGAGATGAGCGGGTTTTACCGATTTTCCCTAATAATGGGTAACCGATACTGGGGAAATGCTTGATTACAAGATATTTCAAAGCTGACAGGATCTGAATAAAATCCATAACCAAAAAGCGTCTTTTTACGTAAATGACAAGATTCTTCTGCTTTTTCTCATTATATTTCCGTTTTCTTGTCAGGCAAAAATAAATCTTGGGTTTTACTAAGAAGTGATGTAATATCGAATAACGTTTGTCGAACTTTCCTTATTTTCGACTGCTTGATTTCGAGAAGTTACTGAGGCACTTGGCCGTATAATATCCTTTCAGAAAGTCCGGCAACAACTCGGATTTGAACCTATAGTATTTTCGTTGCAAGCCAGAGATGTCTAATCCACGACCTAAACACGTAATTACAATCCTCACTAACGGATTGTTACTTACCGAAAAATAGACCTCCAAAGAAAGTTAAAAGGTGCGTTAAAAAGGAAATAAAAGGTGTTAAAGTTCGTGTAATCAAATATAACAGCGGAAAAACATTGTGGCAAAGAAGAACCTCAAAGAGACAGTTAATACACCTATATTATAAGGGTTTTTTCTTTGTACTTATTAAATCTCTGGTACAAACAATAAAACCTTTTAACTGAGTTTGGAAACAACAAAGTAACAATTAAAACTTAATTAAAGAAAAAAACCAAGCGTGATCCTCTTAATTTTAGGCCTTCAAATTAAAACTTTTGATTGATTCTTTACCCTCGTTCCTCCCGGCATTTTTCGCTTACGGTACGGAAAGTTTTTCTTGTTGTATTTTATGCTTTCGACCGCAGGCTTAATATTAACTTTATACTTAATAAATTATTGTAATTTAGAAGTAAACTCGAATTTCGTGTCTTAGTCGGCACCGGTTACAAAAACGCGATCGTTAACGCAACTAACATTGTTTTCGACTCAATTACAAACTAAAACAAACTTGTTTGAAAGATAAAATAATCGCTTTTATCTGGCATAAAATACAACTGCAAATGAAAATTTAATTCCAATATTCATGTGGGAAAAAACTTCAAAACAATTTTTGTAACCTTCGTTATTCGTCGCTACAGGTTTGCTAGTAATTAATTTATTGTTGTATCTACACCATAATCAGTTTAATAATTTAAAAACATAAGATGACTCGTTTAAATAAGTCTAATTAAATGCAGTATGTAAATTGTTGGTTATTACTGCGATTATCATATAACTTTATTTATCATTAATGTCAAAATAACACCGTTAGTTATTAATCACCACGAAACGTGACTGTCAGTTTGTACAGGTGTCTTTAGTTGGATATCTTATTTATTAATGTACTGTGATTTAATAAATAAATTTAATAAATAACTGAGGATTACATATCGATTTTATTTAGGGAAATTATTGGTTGATAACCAAATTAATTTTTAATAATTTGTAAGTGAACTATTTAGGGTTGGTTTTTGCAATATTTTGCTAAAGTTAAATCAAGAAATAGAAAATTGTTAAACAATTTAGGGGTTAAATTGTTCAACAACTTAAATTTAAGACTATTTTTAGCAGACGTTTGCAAATAAATGAAGATTTTAAAAATGCCCTAAACTATCAATAAGGAATAATTTGCAAACAGCACTTGATGAAAAACGACAATAACATTTATAAAATATTATAGAGAAAAATGTAAAAATGAAAAATGTGAAGTTCAGATAGAATAAACTAAATAAACTGGAAAGAAATGTAATCATCAGTTGCAGCTAACACGTCTTGGTCCTTGGTACCCGCAAGCCTAGATCTCTCCCTACGAATAAAAAAAACTTTCAAAAGGCATCGCTTTACGAACAATAATAATTTGACTGATTTCGATGTGTAAACGTTAATCAAATAATTATTAAAAATCTACCATTGTTTGAAGCTTGATACCTTTTTTTGAAGCTCATTTCTAAAAATAATACAAAAAGAAAATAAAACTAGACACGAACGTGAACAAGTGCCACATATGTTTTAACTAAGCAGCTGTATCGACCAACTGATTGATAAAACCAGATTGAAGGTAATGTAAAATCAAACACATGCATTGATAATTGCTTGTAGTGCTTGTAACCACTTATAATATCTTTTACGTAACAAAAAATTTTATCAAGGTGATGAATAATAGGAGAAAAGGTTAGCCTGCTGGCCTTGTTAAGTTAAGGGGTATTTCAAATATCTTTCAGATAAAACAAAGAGACCCCTTGTCCCGCACTTTGTGTGTTTTTTTCTTTGTTTAATTTGAATTGTTCATTATACAGAAATCAATTAGCCTTATTCCATTATTATTTCTAATTTCTTCTCCATGTCTTCCTACTTACTGTAACTTCATTAAAATTTAAAAAGTTTCCTTCAGAACCCCCATCAAAATCGCAGTATTCGCCACTGTTTTTTTTTAAGCCAAGGCATGCTTACAAAAACTCATGCAATTACAAAACTTGGTCAATCCTACCTTTGCTGCTTCTTCTGCACGTAAATCGAAGCCTTCTCCACAGGAAATACACAAAAAATTCACAAAATCCCACTGAAAGTCCAAAAACACCAACACAAGAAATCGTCACTAAGCACACGCAAAACTGAATTTAACGCATAAATATTAAGACCCTATCAGAATTTTACCTGCAACCAAACGAAAACGGGCCCTGGGCAATGGATTTTATCACAAATCCTCAAATTTTATGCAACAAGAAACAAAGCTAGAAACATACAAGCGTTTAGGTTACAAGAACTTGGTCGAATTTCGCGCGGAAAACGTAACATTTTCACGAACTACAAATTACTTTGCACAGTAATTCTGTTACTTAATGTTTACGGAACATTTTGTGTAAAAAAACGCACTAAAATACATAAAATTCATTAAAAACATGGTAAATTAAATAGGCTTGTGTCAAAGAATAACTGCCATTACTGCACTAGCATTTGTTTTGCGCAGGCTTTTATCATAGGCGACTTAAGTTAAACAATTTGGCGGGGTTTGAAAAATTAAAACTGTTTGATTGCGTTTCGATACATTTTTAGAGTTTTTTTGGGTGGCTACCATGGGTTTTAATTACGGATTGCCTTCTGGTTATTTTTATTATATAATTAATTACAGGAAAATGGAAGAAACAGGGATAGATTTTGTATATGCTTTGAAATATAATCGGGATTAAGTCAAAGGCAGTGATTTCCTTTGTTTTAAGCGATTATGTTAGGATTTTTGCCTTGTAGGAAGCTACAAAGAATTAAATTTTGCTAAAATTCCATTCCGAAATTTCCGAAAACAAGGCGTTTCTAACGCCCTTTTGCTGCTTTTGCAAAACCTCCTATTTTATTTTTTTATTCGCATATTTTACTGGAAATACGTTGTTGCTATCTTCCAAATTTCTGTCTGTTCTTTTTTTGCTCACTTTTTTCTTATTATTTTTACATCGTCGTATCCTTTATCTTTGTCTGGTCGTCGTCACTCCATCCTTAGTTGTTTCTCTAGTTTTTGCCTTTTCTAATTTCCTTGTTCCCTTGCTGCACTTCCATACCTCATGATGCATAACTTAGTAATAACGAATATATTTTTTAAACATAAAGAAATACATAAATACACAAGAGAAGTGAAAGCGGAGGAAAAACATCAATTAACTATGTAACAATTACGATTATAGAAAAAAAAAGTAAAAGATAAAAGGGCAAAACGAGGCCTATAAATTACCTACTTAATGTCGAAAATAGACATAAAAAGTGAAAAATATATACAAAACAGCAACAAGGAAAAAAGATAGATAATAATAAGAACATATAAACTACAGTAGGACGGGATAGCCAAATTACACAAAGATAAAATAGATGTGAATAACACAACCCTGGAAGCCTCTGAAAAGAGATCAAACTAGTAAATGTAGCAAAAGAGACATGCGGAAGTAGAAGACAATCAAAACAGGAAACGGATTAAGTGGTCAAATGAAGAAATCAAAATCGAAATAAAATTGAAAATTGAAAATAATATCTAGAAAATCGAAATGAAGAAAGTTACAATAGATATAAAGAACAAACGATAAAAGTTAAAGAAATGGTGAAAAAAGCAAAATCAAAACCATGGTAAAGTTTGCTAAAAATATGGAACATATAACAGTAAAGAATACCAGAAATTATTTTATGTATTCGTATGTTATTATATGACGCAATTCACTAAGAATTATTTTATAAAGTTCAAAAACGTCCAGATAGGGAAACAGTGTAGAAGCTAGAATATAAAAGATAAAAGTGGAAAGACTGTAGCGAATAATAGTGAAATGGGACTATATAATGACAATGACACTGGAGAGAGTACTTTGAGAACACGCAACAAGAGATAACAGTAAACGAACAAATAGGAAATTAAGAAGAAACTCCAGAAGATAACTTAAATCCTACAGAACAAGACAATTTAAAAATAGAAGAAGTAGCCGAAGCAGAGAGAATTCTGAAAAGACGAAAAGCAGCGGGACACGATGGTATAACTTCTGAAATAGTGAAGAATTTCGGAACATGCGCCATCGAAAGATTAACAAGTCTGTATAATAAAGCGTGGAAAGATATTAAAATACTTAAGGACTGGGAACTGGAAATATTGCTACCCATACACAGAAAAGGCGACAACAAATAATATAAGGTGCAAAAAAAGCAGATAAATCGCCATACTTAGCGTAATATTAAAAGTTTATGAAATAATAATCAAGAAAAGATTATAAGATGTCGTTGAGAGGCAATCAGAAGAGAATTCAGGTCTTCCTTTTCAACACACCTTGTTAAGGGTGATCAGGGTCTCTTGCATAGGGTCCTTGACTGTGCTATTAAATCGCACTTCTACAACGATTGACAGGAGAAAAAATCTGCACTGCTAAGACTCTTAAGCAGCCTGTCCATGACAAAGCTTCGCAACAAACGTGGCGGGACCAGGCACGTAATTAAACCTATATAGTTAGGTGGGGATAAAGTAGGACCAAAAATTATATAGTAGGGCCGTTTAGAAAGTTGATTTAGCAAGCCCATAAAACAAGTTAAACTTCACTGTTTTTTCAAACAAAAGCAAAGTATGGTTTCAGTTTATTAAGTCTATCACCCAAGGTCAATCTGAAACCATTGTTAACATCACTCTAAAACCCAGATGATCCAATTTTATTCCTGGGTTTCTATTTGCATATTACAGCAAAACCTTATCATTTATCAAACAATACAGTAAAAATAATTCATCTTGCTGCAGAAACCTATAAAAGATTAATTAGACGCGTTTATGATGAAAAAATTGTGCATCATACATACCAACTGAAACATGAAAGAGCCTACAGAGTAGTCGTTCGAAGTCTCCACCATTTTATACCATTGTAAATATGCGTTAAATTAAATTTAAAAACAATGTATTCAGAATAACAGACATTATTTTCAACATCTTTTATAGCGTTGGGTTTATGTCGGCATGTTTTTGATAATAGACACTGTTATAGATATAATCGTAGCCGCTGCTGTTATTGTTGACAAGCATCCTGGATTGTCGGGCACCTTATCTTATATGAATAAAAAAATAATTGTTGTTTTTGATAGGATACAGCTCTTTGGAACCTACTTAGCTAGCCATTTACCTGGGAATTTGGTAATTCAATGAAGTTACCTAACGTCCTTGACCTAACTAGTGTAGGTGGTTAATTATTCTTTTGTCAATGAAACAACTGATGAGAGATTCTTTCAATACATTCGTTAGCAAAATAACAAAGATTATTATGAGGTATTGGTTTACAACTGCGCGTCCCTAGGTAGTAGACACGAAAACAGTCACAATTACTTTATTAAAAGTTTCAAATGCATTTATAAAGTAGTTGAGGCACAGAAGCGTACTCAACAACAGAAAGACATCAGTGGTTTTGTGGAAACCCTTCAGTTGTTACGTGCTTATTCTGCACTACGACATTTAAAGGGGTCGTTGGAAGTCCTGTGGCACTCGGCTAGCAAAACAATGTGGAAGGGGGTTCGAAACGCTAAAACCCTTTAATAAGGGGTGGTCATAATCGAGATGAAAGTTGGGCGCCACTACGGAAATAATCACCCAAAGATGGTTACGAAGAAGGTACCGCAGATAGTTCCTCTAAGGCTCGAAGGAGTTGGGTTCGGCTGCACCCTGCTGCAAGATGTGACTTACCTTACTAAAATAATTCTTAAGACTTGTAGGCAGGCTCACACTGTATTCATGCGTAAATCTTAAGCAAAACACTAACACACAAATATGATCGGGAAGCACTGAACACAATAATAAGACCAAACTAAATTGACAATGAGATATTTAATGAATCAAAAGGCAAAAATGAATACATAATAATAATACACAAAAGGGGTGACAATTAATACGTCACGTCAAAACAAATAATAGAAGCTACACTTACTTTAAGGGACGATAGAATTGAGGGTATTATATTTACGTTACGATCGGCAAATCATTCACAAACTAAGCACCTCAGTTCTAGGCATAATATAGGATCAACAATTATTAAACTAACAATTCCACCATAATCGAGCTGTTTCGGTTGCAAAGTGATGGAGGGCTACCATGTTTCTCTCCTCCAAGAACACTCAGTGCCCAGTACGTTTACTTTTTATTGGGTTTTGGAGAAGTCATCCTTCAGGAATTTACTCTTTGGAGACCAGGCATTTAAGTCTAAGGACCTAGGTCAACCAACACTCATTGATAAATAAACCCGCACACCCAGAATAACATAATAAACTGAAACCATGCCAGCTTTAGTCTGAAAACATCATTAAATTTGGCGTGTTTGTGCTTGCTGAACTAAGATCGAAAACAGCTCCACCATATAATTTTTGGCCCTACTTTATGGCCACGTAAATCTGTAGGTCTAGTTACGTGCCTGGTTCCCTTACGTCTGTTATGAAGCCTTATCAAGTTGTTTAAAAGGCTTAGCAGTACAGGTTTTTCCCCCAGGATGACTGTACTATAGCCCTTTTTATTCTGGATGGTTCTATTTTAATTTTTGTATTTAGTAAAAACTCTTATTATCGTGCGGTTCCAGATCCACAAAGAATAACGGTAGTGGATTTCTGCTTATTCTATGATGTACATATGTTTAAAATATTTGCTACCTTGTATCTATATTTTGCTAATTCGTTTATTATTGGTATAGAATGGTGGAGATTTCGACTGACTCTAGGCTCTCTCTTGTTTTAGTTGGTATGTAGGTTTCTGTACTAAGAGGATTTATTTTTACTGTATTGTTTGATAAGGTTTCATTATCAGCGACTAGAGTCAAATTGTCATTTGTTGCACCCCATAAATATAGACTGGGGTTGGTTTAGGATCTTTTGTGTGAGTGTTACTATTTTCATGATTTGGGATGCTTGTTTTATTTATTTTTGTTTCCGGTGGCAACTGGAATCTGATATTTACTTTAATTTGTGAGTTGTTGGCATTTATCTTGGCATGTGTTACTCATTTCTTTTTTGTGATAGTTTGCCATTCATATGTCTCTTCATTTTTGCTTGTTTCTCTACTAGCACAGTTCCAGATTCCATTTTCGCCGTGTGTTGTTTCAAAAGTATGATTTAAAATTAATGCTTTTTGAATAAATATTTTCACTGCAAGTGATCGACGCCTTAATAAAAGGCAATATTTTATTTTCAGAACCACACCTATTTTCAATTTTTTGTAATCATACGATATATGCTTCGAAAATGCATCTACATTAAATACAGTACTTATTTCGAATATAATAATAATTTTAGTTAAATTAAAATTAACAATTTGCAAGACAAAAGAAATGATGTAATTAATTTTGAAACACTGTATAATTATGTTTTTCACTTAAGTAAAGCCATTGTTTTTTGGGTAGTTTATATAACATTCCAGACCTATTATTCCTCTGTTATTACACACTGAACCGCTGAAATTAAATTATGAGGACTAATTAGTACAAGGCATACGTGCCACCGCAGCATACAAAGCGAACCTAACTAGGTTCTTGAAGGGAATTAGATACGAACTCATAAAAACTATTTTCTAACACCGAACAAACATAGCTTACATAGGCTTAGGAAATTATAAAACGGAAGTAATTCGTCAAAATTAAAAAAGTACGTCGATATGAGACAGGTTAAAATGTGAATAACAAATCGAATCAATTTTTTATGCAAATTAGATTTGTATAAATGAATGAAGTACTTTAATCATTCATCATGCAATTTACAGTAAAACTGGCAAGCTATAAAATGATTTGACACAACAACGTTAAAATCACTCGACATTTATCACGTGTTCGTGGGTTCAGTCAGGACTTCGTTTACTTCCTTGAAATTACTTCTCTTTGTAAGCTTCTGGACTCGGCTGCCCGCAGCATTCTCTTTTGTCATTTATTCTCTTTACTGTCATTGTTTCCTGTATGAGGTCCGCTTTTTCACTTTGTTTAGTGGACAGTCACATCGAGGTATTCAACTTATGAGTATGTCACTCAAATGAATATTACAGAAGTGGCAGTGAATTAACTGAAATTGCAATGGAAATTCCATCAACAGACGGGGGCGAATATAAATAACAAATTGAAAATATAATCGACCACTTAACGCTGATCACTATCGTCGGTTAACGCTTTATAATCGATCTACGCAAATTACTTCCATTTAAACTGTTGTATCCTTTAAATCTTAGAACACTGTTGATTTTAGATTCTCGGCTGGATTACTTCCGTTCTATTAAGGCTTTGGTTTTGGTAGTGCTTTGTCTAAAAGCGGGAATTTCCATTTCTTGAAATTGCCTTTGCTCGCTCTGCACGAGTTTAGTTCTTGAACACTGCGGTTAAGCGGAATTAATTAACTTATACTGTCAAAAGATAATCGTTTTACTAATCTTCGTCTATGGTGCGGTACAAAACAGGTATATGGGGGCTTTTAAGCAATTCACAGAGTACGTGCTATAATAGTTCGAGACGCGCTAATAAATTAATGTCTTAGATGCTGTTCACATTCCTGTTTTGAAATTATAAATGTTGGGTGTGAACACTTATTTATACGTGTTATTTATAGAGCGTTCACTCCTGGCTGCTACTTTTACACGAATCTAATTTTTCAGATTTAGAAATCCTAATAATATTTTGATATTTCTGTCATTTATTTTAGTACAGACATTTTTCAGAAATCCGTCAGCCTTTTTATGTAGTTTTCTGTAATCCTATTTATAATTTTTAATTGGAACTGGAAACTATTTATACAAAGTCTTTAGGTCATCGAAGGCCGTGCCGTGTTTTGGTTTTCTTAAGTTACAGATTCAACATTTATATTTTTCGAAAGTTATAACACCTGACTAAGCCTAAAGAAATTGGTTGTTATATAATGGCTAATTCTCCGTACCTAATTAACAGAAATCATAACCTTAAAGTATACGAAATGACAATCGCATTAAAGAAACAATTTATTAAATACCCCCCACCCCCTTCCTTTACAATACTTAAACTGTCATCTTTCAAAGGCTAAGCCTTGTTCTGTGTATTGTAAAGGGTTATTTCCTGCTGCCATGATTTAGCAAATAAATATGAGGCATAAAAATACCAACTTCAGAGTTTCTTGCATAGTAGGACTTTTAAGTTTTGAGCAGTGTATTTAAACACGAGAAAATTCTAGATGTTTTATTAAATTAAATTAATTAAAGTTTTTCAGAAAAAAGTTCATTAGACCGGCCCCTCCCTTTGCTTGTAATAAATTGTCGGACAAGTAAGTGATGACAGGTACAATAAAGAGTAGCTCGTATAGTAGGGTTTATTAATTTTATGTGGCTGAATTATTAATATATTTTACACGAAATGGTTAGGAAATTTAATCAGCCGAAAATATGAGCATTACAAAAAGAATGAAATATTTATATTTATTATGGTAATTTATAGATGAAAGCCATAAATTTAACGTTTTAATGCAATTTTATCATTCTAAAAATAGTTCTGTTTATAAAGCATTTGGTTTATTATTAATATTTAGATAGATTGATAACAAAGCTTACAATTTTTATATGCCAGTTAAACATGAGCATTAAGACTTTTATGAAATTCGGGTTATTAAACAAAATCATAACTGTTTCAATTTAAAGGAAAGTTGAAACAATGTCTTTAAAAATAATTCATTGCGATTGTCATAGAATCTTTTAACTCAAATTTATAACTTGAAGTAAATGAGGAGGTTTTTGGAAAACTTTCCAAAAAACAAGTGAGCTTTCCAACTTTGTATGTCGAAATCTTTTGATTTTTAAGAATCCTAGAAATTCAAGTTTGTTTTGCCATCAAGCAGGACATGATTTTTTAGAGATAAAAATACTTCAATTGTCAATTAATGTTTTTCGTGTTTCATTTAACAAATATTCTCCCAAACCTCTCTTTGACTTTAACATTATCTGTCAGAGATTTGGCCATAGACCGAATTGAAACTAAAACAGTAATTTTGCTGAAATGGTGTTCAGAAAACTCATTCATCCGAAAATTATTTGAAGTCAACGGTGATACAAATCATAAAAAAGCCTGAGCAACACACTGAAGTCCCTTGGTTTCAAAAAAATTCTAATCAGATAATCCTAATGCTGATGACTATGTCAGTTGACGCATATTGAGATCCTTGGCAAGCCTACATCTCATTACAAACATAATGGTAACAAAGCACAGAGAGTGAGGACTTAAGAAATGAATGCTTAATTACTGAGAAAACTTTACGAACGAATTTTTACTCAATAGTAAATATGTTCTTTTTGACAACCCTGATTCTTAACTATTTCCCCGCGTCGGAGCTTCCAGCTCGGAAAAGCGTGTACGGTCACATCAACAGAAATACTGCTAAACTCTTCCTACAAAAATCCATAGGACTGGCATCAGGATACTTGACGAGGATATCACTATCACTTATAAGCTCTGCACCGACACTTTCTTTTGCATACCTCTGCAGCGTATTCCTGGCTCAATCTCGCAGTATGGCCTTTAGCTGTATCACGATGTATGAGCACCTTTTCCTCCTCCCCAGGATTCTGAATTCTGGATTGTAAGGGGAGGATTAACTTGGACCCGGTATACTACCTCTATTGCAGCATAACCCTCTGGAGTCTCACTTAAGCCATCCCACCCTTTCGGCCAACTTGAGGATATCTGCCAGAGGAGTGCTGCGAATTCTAGCCATGTTAGGCCAAAAGTCCCCCAACATGTATCTTCTAATTTGAACGAGTGCAGGACATTCACACAGAACATGCTCTGCTGTCTCATCCTCAAGGTTGTAACCTCGACAGGTGGGGATATCATTCAATTTGCAGTGGCCCGATAGTATTCCTACGACAAGTCACAGTTTACTCCGGAGAAACTGAGCACAAAATGTTGCCATCCTAGCTTTTATTGGTGTCTACCCACCTATCACAGTGGCGATTGTGGATTCCTTTGCTACTCATGACATGAAGCAAGGTTAATTAAGGTGCAAAAGCTAGTTCGGGGCCCGAAAAGGCTGTTCCAAACCCTGTTTTGCTAAACCGTCAGCCTGTTTGTTACCATGTAGACGAGCACGCTTTAGCACAGACGAGTTTTAGGTTATTATTCTCGGCAACTAGCTCTAGAGTGCAATAGCACTGGAGTAATATCCCCAAAGCCTCAATTATATTGAGTGACTTTACTCACTACTCGCTAGCGAATTTACTCTTTGCTACTAAACTCGCTCAATGTAATAACGTTGGCTAGTTAATTCGCCGCTCGCTCTATTACCGTAAGTAAAGTTGAAGACCGAGCTACTTTTCTCGTTACTCGCTAGCTATTTTAGTAAAATCTTTGTAAACTCTAGATTAGCCCCCAAAATGTCGACAGAAGTAGTCCTTTTATTACTTCAGGAGTTGGAAAAAAGGAAAAAAGTAGCAACACGAGACAAATATGGTGCATCCAATATTTTATTGAAAGAGTTGAAGGGCGAAGACTACATAACCTACTGGAATATTTTGAGAATGGATGGGGCCCAGTTCGATGTTTCCCGAAAAAGTTGCTCCTCCGCAGGATAAAGTTCTGGAATTCTTTCTCCCACCAAAGGCTTCAACATTTCTTTAATATAGTGCTTTGCATTAATTTTCACTTTTGACGGCACTCGGATGAGTCCTAAGGGTCCTCTCCCCAAAATGATTCCGATCACCATAAGTTGGAAACTGAATCTTTCCTTTGTTTCACAAATCCAAGTTTCGGGCACAACAAATCTTGCGTTTCCCATTGCAATAGTCTACTATAAACCAAGCTTCATTCAATGACACCACATACTCTGAACTTTGACCCGCAAAACGTTCCTCTTACAGCTTTCTTGCATTTGTCTTGCGGTTCGTGATGTGGGATGCTTTTAGCACTTTACTTTTTTTGACCTTCCTTTGGGTTTTCCCAAATCTCTGTAGAAGACCTTCTGGGTGGCCCGATTCTGACTGTTTTGGCCGTTTGACGTTGACTCGGCGGGTTTTCCTTGCTGTACATTCTGGATATCATCTTTTTTACTTACTTGCGAGTTATCTTTGTGGGTTTTCGATTCTAAGGCGGGGGAGATTTTGGGCCTGAAATTGGCGCCGTACACCTTCACAGTTGGATCACATTTTGTATTTTAATTGAGCTTGGGGGCTGTTCTGAAATAACGTTGTTTGAAAAGAATTTTTACAGTAATATCTGTTTCCGGTGATAACAACTTTGACATTTTTTTGGCTGATAACTTAGAGAATTGACACAAAGTCGAAAGTATAAACAACGATTAATTATGCGCATTAACCGTCAGCTTTCAATTAGCTGGCTACTGCGACATTGTAAAAGTGTTCAGCTCTTAAACACCCACCCTCTGTAAAATAAAACGCGAATTGAATAAGTTAAAGAAGAGAGATAAATACATACACAGCTGGCAAAAGCAATTCTTATAATAAATGCTAACTAAACCAAAAATATTTATTCTTGAAGACCTAGAAGAATTAAGAAATTTGAATAACAGCGAATGCAAAACACCATTTTCGTGACCACCTAAATCAACTGCGGCAAATGTATCGAACATAAAAAAGCAATATCACAGATAAGATCGAAATATAAATTTATGTTGCTCGTCAACTTCAACACGTTGCAGAAGCATCAATTATTAAACTACAATGTTTTCCATTTTTCTTTTATAACGGATACGTATATTATCTCAAGATTTTAATCACTACATTAAAGGTATAAGCAAACTGCTCCGATTTCAGTGGCCATTTTCCTTGTGAACACCATCGTGATTATTTATTTGTAGAAAAATAAGTAGATCAACACTTGATTGCGTAAATCATATACATATAACATTATGAGATCGTCACGGTTTAGTTCTTATTGTAATTACACTTATGCATAGACGTTCTAGTTTACAGAAAAAAGAAGAAAATGAAAGATAACATATCCTTAATTCACGATTAGATTATTCAGGCTATCGCGCTTGTACTTCACAGGGAGCAAACACCTAATAACTTAATAACACTTGATGTAAATCAGTTGCTAGCACAGGTTTGCCAACATAAAAGTGTCCTCAGTTATGCTGTTGAACTAGCTTAACTACCTTTAACATATTATTCACTCTATTTATAAAAGCCTTTGAGGCATGGTACAAGCTCGAGTTTATGTTTTGTCATTTGTTGTTGCTAAATTAACGACGATTTTTCTTTAGTTGACTGTCAACTCCCGACTGGTAACAAATGTTGATTCCGTTTACCACAACATGGTTCTGTTCTTCTTTAATCCTTTTATTATACGTAGGCCGGTAATAACATTATAATGGTATTATTAAATCGGCCACGGATGTTATTCTAATTGCTCGCATTAATTTTGTTTTATTTCGCCATCAGTTCTATGCAGATATGAACAAATTTTATTTTGACTTGTGCATTTTAATAAATGTTCGCTTCCGATTACATTCGTTCTACAAAAATACTTATGCTCGATGAGAGCAGGAAAAGCAGGCAAAAGCAAATAAATAAGATTTAATCGCGTTTAACATTTATTCTCTGCCTGTTGGAGGATAAATTCGAGATGAAGGCGAACTCGGCATTTACTATCGAACACCTGCATTGTAGAAAAGCAATAAGGCTACGTATTAATTATAATTACAGGAAAGCAAGGAGTGATAAAAAAATATATAAAATCGTGAGCTTTCGGCGTTCGCGTTTTCATTCGGTTTGCATGGGCGGTAATTTGTAAATGTTAAGCACCGACATTAATATTAATTACTTAGGTTCTTTAAGTGGGTTTGGTGTAAATGGGTTAAAAAGTCGTTAATACCTTTTAATTTCCCGTTCAGATATACACAATGACACCTCACCATGTGAAAGCGATGCATGGTCGACAAAGTTCGTTACTGACGTTATTAGTAAAGGAAAGGGACTTAAATGAGTTTTCCTGTGTGAATATTTAAATTTACATATTTCTGACATCAACGCCGAATGAACAGCCATTAACACGGAATTACATACTATTAACTGTAATGTAATGCATATTACTTTCACTATCATCCTTCCTTTTTTAATTTCGAAAACTAGATATGAATTTAATGTGGTGTCGGTATATAAGATATCTGAAAAAAAAACAAGCATACTTATAGGAATCTTAATTATATCGTAAATCTCAGTTGTATAAAATATTTCCCGAAAAGATTAATTTATTGTTTTAATTTTGAAGTCTTTAGATGAGAATAAAAATAAAAATTTTGTACAACCGATAAAAAGAAAATACAAAGTCACAAACCATGTTGCCTCCGAATGAATTTGAGTGCTATAGCATTTTTTTAGAAAACAATAGCAGATTCGCGTATATTCCCGTTCTTTTCAATAGTAAGGTAGGTCAGTCATCTTTAAGGTGAAAAGGTCCTAATTTCAATTAGTGGTTTCATAAAATATCTTTAAATAATGATGCATGCTCTATTATTAATTTACCTATATGCAATATTTTCTGTAACAAGTAAATCACACAGAGGGTTTTGGGCGGTAACGCCAAAATGTATCTATGTACAATCAATTTACAAGAAACTTTTAATACAGTATCAAGAGAACGTACATATGTGGGATAATTTGCATAATAGAGGAGTCTCAACTTCACTAGAGCTAGCAATAATATAGCAATAAAATAAGAAAAGGAGTGGGCTACGCAAGATTTTTTAATGCATCCAAAGGGGCAAGGCGCGGGTAGATTAAGTCCGTTTCTATTCATTGCAGTTATGGATGAAAAGCAAGTAGTAAAATCAAAGGATTTAGAATGAGTGTCAAATACCTAAAACCGATTGTACGACCTAATGAGTATAGCAAGTAACAAAGAGGAACTTCTAAAGGCAGTAGGAATCTGGAATAAAAAAGTTGATGACGACAAATTTCAACAAAACGGAGATAATGGTATAAACAAGGAAATATGAAGGTACACAAACAAACATAGATGATTTTAATATTAAAGCATGAAGCATCTTGGCTCTTTACTTGAAAGTATGGGAAATATGGAAAGCAATGTAAATGGTAGAAATATATAGAACAGCCTTCGTACCTACCTTGACTTATGGAAGCGAATCCTTGGTGATAAATGGCAAATTGAAGTCGAAAATAACTGCGATGGAGAATAAAATCCTAAGAAGACTAGGAGTATCCAGACCAGATAGACTAAGAAAGGATGAAATTAGAACCAGATTAGGAGAGGAAGCTATTTTAGGTAATACAGAAGAAAGGTAACTGAGCTGTTTTGGACACCTCGCTAGAATGGAACATAGGAACCTGGTAAAAGAATTTGATGAGCAGGGTGGGGAAGGAAGAAAAAGCGAGAAAGAGCCGTGAAAACATGGAATTATCAGATTGACGACATACGACAAAAGAGACCACGTGGACGGAGGCAAGAAATGAGACTTTAACATATGTATAAACTTTTACAATATCAGTATTAGAAACAAATTTTTATTTAAGATTCACTCCTTTGGGGAAATTGTCATAATTTGTTAAAATATGACTATAAAACATAATTACTTGAAAATATCCATCGTTATTAACAGCAAAGGGGTCAAAAAATATCCGTACGTGTGAGTTTATCTAACATTGGTGATCGAGGTTGTTTTATAGTTAGTATTTAAATCACATTCCTACATCCGTAAATAGACACATCTTTGTGACAAGTCTTTTTAGTACACCTAATCCTAAGTTTTTATTGCAAGTACTGGAATCTATACAGTCGATTCATTGGTTTATCTATAAGGTCCTGTTCTGGTACCGAGGTCAAACGACGTCCAAACAAAAAATGAGAAGCAGTTAAGGCTTCATAATCACTTAGGGATGATGATAAAGGGATCAAAGGGTGGGAATTAAGAACTTCTTCAATTTGCGTGATGACTGTTAACAATTTAAGTTTTAAGTAATATTTAGTTGACTTTACACCTGCCTCTAAAATGAGGACTACCAGTAATAACGTTACCTAATTCTTTGTTATTAATTAAAAATTTCCCTAAATCCCTTAACCGTGAAGCCGCTCCTACAAAATTCTTTCCGTTGTCGGAGTATATGTGTGATCGTTTACCACGTTGTGAGATAAATCGACGTAAGGTAGCTAAAAATCCGGCTCTGCGAATTATTGTGTACCCTCACTGACCGCAGCTAGTGCACTGTGGGGTATGTTTTTAGGTATCAGTCATAGTGGTAATTTTACTTACGCACAGAAACAGAATATAATCAGAATCACTTCACAACTTGCTCAGTACTTCATAATTTTCTGTACTCCCCCAATTTAAACCTGCACCTAATTTAAGCTTTCTTAAAGATTGTGTTTATAGTGTTTTATTCCAATCTCAATAATATAACTAACTTGTGGTATTTATTTTCACTTTTTACTACCAAGTTTAAACCTGTCGAACAAATTAAAAGTGCTAGGATCATCAAGATTAGCAGTGTATGTTTGTTAAAAAAATATAAGCACAACTTATTTTAATAACAACCTTTCAGCATATTCTGTCAATAAATGGATATTCTAATGAAAACCAATTTTTAATTGAAACTGTGTCATAACTAATAATATGCAATCACGTTAGTATCTAGCGTAGTAAGGATTCAAAATTAATTCTACTTAATCTCAATTAATTCCAGTGCGTGCGTATATATTATATAGTAACAGCTGAATAATAAGTGAGAAATGTCATTTGAATTGCAAGTTTAACACAGTTTCAACCTCAGGGAGGTATTTAAATAATTATTACACCCAGAAAATTAATACCTATAAAAAACAAAACTTGAAGTTGAATTTCGGACTTCGACAATAATTATTTGAGAACCTTCTGAAATATAATTAGAATAAAATTAAGGTAGGCCTAACATTTTAAAATGAAACTACTTTAATCTGAGATGCAAATTAAAAATTAAAAGGTGAAAAATAATAAAACAACCGAAATTTTTACAGATTGCGCTCCTATTCGAATGGAAATTAAGGAGGTATAAAATAATTAACGACAACTCTTTCAAGCTAAGGAAGAATAAATACAGGAAATTAATAAAATGTTTGCAAATATCAAAGGTTAAAGTAACGTTGAAAGGTTAAAAACCTTTTAATTACACAAGCGATAAAAAGTAAAAGTGTGTTTATTTAAAATTTCAGTGAACTGTGATTTACTTCAAAAGTTTCAGTATGAACTTTAGAATATTGTTCAACTAGCTCTTAGATATACGAGCTCTGATCAAAAACTATCCAGAATGGCTTTATTTATAAAGAAATGCCAGATTTATGAAATTGACATAGTCTTCAGAGTAGTCTCCTTCCGAAGCCACACACTTAATCAAACTTTGATGCCAGTGCTCGAAACCATTTTTTAATTCGTCTTCTGAAATAGCCAGTAGCTGCTTCGTCGTGTTCTGCTGCATCTCTTCAATGTCTTGAAATCATTTTTCTTTTAACTGAAATTTGATTTTGGGGAATACAAAATAGTCGCTGGGGGCAAGGTCTGCGAATATTGTGGAATGCCATGTTTATCGTGATGAAATTACCACTCGCCATTCTCATGCAGTTCCGACCTTTTGCGACGAACTGCGTCCCTCAATCGTCTTAGAACTTGATAGTAATACTCCTTGTTAATGTTCTGGCCAGGTGGAGCGTATTTATGATTCACAATTCCCTTGTGATCGAAAACGGCAGTCAGCATTGTCTTAACGTTGTTGCCGCTTTGTCGTGCTTTTTTGGGCCACTGTGAAGATTGGGCCCTAGTTTCGGGATCATACCCATTAACCCATGTTTCATCGAAAGTTCTGATCGTTTTTAGAAAGTTTTCGTCATTTCTGACGCATTGCAGCAAGTCACTAGCAGCTAAAACACGTGCATGCTTTTGTTCAGCTGTAAGAAATTTTGGTACGTCTCATACCCAAATCCTCTGTAAGAATGGATTGAATCGAACCATAACTAACGTTTAGATCTGCGGCTAACTCATGAATAGTAATTCGGCGATTTTTCCGCACAGCTGTGCGCACAACCTCGAAATTCTGTGCAATTTTGCTGCTTGTAGATCTTTCAAAACGCGGATGACTCTCAACACCTTCACGACCGTTTTCAAAGCGTTTATGCCACTCATAAGCTTGCGGACAACCCATACAATACTCGTCGTAGACTTTCTGTAACTTCAAATACGTATCTTTACAAGTTTTTTTGACAAAATCTGATGCAAATTCGTTGATCCTTTTCTTCCGATAAAGAACTAGGCAAGTGTCAACAAAAAACATTACTGTGAAACAACCGATTGAGCAAAGCAGATGTAATTTACAGTTCGTATATGTATAACAAATTAATATTAAACACACTTTGTGCAAAACCACAGCCCTTTGTGTCCAGTCATTCCAAATTTGTAAAACCATTCCGGATAGTTTTTGATCAGACCTCGTAGATGTTGTTAAAAGTACGAAGCTGGGAATATCTTTAGGATTAAAGTTATTATGATGTACGCAAGTAAATTTTTTAAACAATTTCGTTAGATTTTAATTAAAAGTATTAAACTGTGCTAAATTATTGTATTAAAATAAAATTTCAGCGTCACTAAAGGGGGGCAATAAATTAAGTAATTTAAGGTTTCTATTATCGAAAACAATTCCAGTGCTTTTGGTTTTAACCAACGAGTGTTCAAGGGCCTTTAAAGCCCAGTTCGTAGCTCCGGCAAATTATGTGAAAAATAATTAATGATCGCCAATGGTTAATAGAAAACAAGGCCCTGTTGTTTGCTAAAAGCAAACTGCGTTGTTCAATGTAAAACAGCAGATACTATCTAAATTCCAATATTGTCTAAAATATTACAAAGTGTAATTTCACCGATAAATAAATACCAAAGGTAGCGAATGTTAATTAAATCTATTGTCACAAACTCAAACGCCATTATTCGAACCGACTCGTTATTCAAAACTTTTTGAATTAAACACTCGCATTTACAATTTCTAAATTATTACAAAAGCTGGCGACTGAAATATTTAATACGTTATCTGTTTTAATTTGCCCTTTTTCCCAAATATATCCCATTGTGAAAATCGAAACCGTTGATATTGAAATAGTTCATTAATTTTTCAACTAAAAGCCCCAAAGGTAAGTACATGAAAATCTCATTAATTGGCATGTACGGGGTTTCGTATCACAAAATATTGGCAGCGACCAATAAAACTCCAATTTAATTAGCATTTCAGCCAACAAACGCGTATGTGGCCTCTCACAATACATCACAAAACAAAGTATGCATGGAAACACCGGCTACATGCGTGTTCGGAGTGAATTCATCATCAGTGTTGATTTCCACGGCTCTCTTTGATCACGTTAATGTTGCTAGTAACGTGAAATATTGATATTAATATACATAAAGTGGCCCGGAGTTCTGCCGGCATTCCTTCAACACCTACTAATACGTTCACAAAAAGTTAAAAGAAAACGTTAATCTTTCCCCCAACAAAAGGGAAAATATCCCTTGGTGAAAAGGTCGACGCGATTACCTTCGCTTTATACAGGACACAAGGGCAAGGAGAGGGTAAATTAGCAAGTGCAGGTACCGGATGAGAATGGGAAATAGAAACGGATGCGGCTGTGACTATGAAGGGATGTAAGACCGTAGATGCGAAAAGGGAGCACTACGTACCGGAAAATGTAGGATGGGGTTTGTCTAGCGGGATATGGTAATGCAACACACAGGTGCTAAAGAGGTGGGCGTAGATGGATCGGCTGAATACCTAGATATATAATTATTCAACAAACTGATGTTAACTTGATCCAATTATGGACTTTACAAAATTAATTATAACTTGTTTTGTTTATATTGTTAGTGTTTATAATTGCGTTATTGCGATACTCCTTCCTCGTTTTCTACGTTTACGACTCATTCTTTTTGCAAAGTCTAACCACAAACTGAATAGCTGTTAAATTCATCGTCACATAATAAGACATGTCAATGACTATTGGTAAAATAAAAAGACGATATGGAAATTTAGCAATACAGAAGTAAGGCTAAGCGTTCGTTGTCAGATTTTAGATATATTCCAACGATGGAACTTATGGTGAATAAGATCTGGACAAAATTAAAAAATGATTTCAAAAAAGACTAATTGAAATTTTATTTAGTTATATTTATAGTTCTAATAACAAAAAATTGACTTCCGTATGCCGTTCGGGACACTTTTCATTGCTGCCTACAAATCACTTACATCAATCTTCTTCAATGTGTTTGGAACTTCTTGGTATGTTATAAGGCAACATTGAGTCCGTCTTGTAGTCATTTTTATGCAACTCCTTTTTAAATTAACCCAAACATCCTGCATCGAATGAAGTTGTGGTACATTTAGTAGATTTTCATTTTCAGCCACAGATACTTTCAGTCGCTTAAATTCGTCTTGTGTATTTTTTCAGAGCACAGCTAAATCTCACCAAAATACAAATTTTACGGCATATTTTTTTTCCTTTAATTTTAAAAAACAAGTATTTATATACATAAGACGCTCCCTTAACAATTGGAATAGGCAACCCAACTTCATAACTACGTTGACCTCTCAATTAAGTTTATATAAATAAGGTGGCTTACTTCAAAATTCTTGGAAGCAATTACAGCACTTCTGCCTTGACAATAGGTTTATAAATTCAAGGTAATTAGAAAAAAATTTTTAGAAAAAACTGGAGTATATCTTTCACCAAGACCAACAGTGCGCCGACGACTATACGATACTGATTTGCGAGCTTGTGAACCAAAAAAACGACCACTGTTAACTAAAAATTGAAATCAAACGATTATTATATGCTAAAAATTACGTTAACTGGGCTGTCGAAGACTATAAAGGGGTAATTTGGATTGATGAATCGAAAGTTATATTATTCGGGAATAATGGAACATAAACAGTTCGACGAGAGGATTTCATAAAAACTGTATGCTTCAAAAACTGAAACACCCTGTAAGTATAAAGGCCCACTTTCACGTTCACGTATATTGCCCAAAATACATGTGTGACGTCAACATTGCGCAATGTATCGTGCGTTTTTAAACGTTTGCACAATCAAAATTCGTGACTGAAGATTGACTAAATTTTTTTGTAAATAGTTGTGGATATGTCACTGCAATGTTATTACACAATATTTTATTATACCCTCAACTTTCCGGCGATATACTTTAATTAACATCCAAAAAACCGTTAAAGTTCTCACCGAAACCCATGAAATTTCTAAAAACCCACAGTCATAAATCCTCATTTAATCGAAGAGCCAAAGACATTTTTGAATCTTCATCACTAGTTCTAAAATATTCTAATTAAAAAAAAATAGTCAATTCCCATATTAACCCCATAACAAAGGGTCCCAGAGTCCGTTACTCACACGGCCCGCTTTGCAAAATTACCCCGTCACGCATCAATGGCCAAGGACCGCAAGCTGGACAACATACCGCCTGAACCTCCCCACACACATATGCAGGGATCAAATTTCATCCCGTAATCCAACGGAAATAATTTCCCAAATAATATCAATTACTCGCAAAATGCATTCTAATTATTGGAAGAAGCAATAATTGCAATAATCGAAATCTAACGGAACAATGTTACATTTTGATATAAAACTCCATTTAAAGTTCCACGCAAAATCAGCATAAAAACCGTTATTTATTTTAAGTTCAAGTTGTTAATAAACAACCATATAATTAGGTTAAATAACACATCTCTGCATAGTCGAATCAACTCAGAAACATGTGAAAGAAGAACCTACACAAACGAAACGAATTAATTCATAATTCAAACACCCAAAAAAATAAAAATAAATAAAAAACTGGAGGTCGACAGAAAGAAAACAGAAAAATGAGCCCACATTCGGCTACCTGCGTAACCTCACAACACATACCTGCGCTATAAGACACCGCTGCAGTGAATCTTGCGGTTTTATTCACGGGTTGCGTTAATACAAACCTTTTCTCACTCAACATAACGACGTCGAGTGTGGTATCAAACGACGCGTCATAATACCAGAAATACGATTATGACACTAGAAAAATCAACTACTTCTGGGGCAATTATTTCCGATTAATAAAATCACATCGACTGTGCCACTTCTACTATCGCTCGCCAATCAACAGCAGAGCATCAGCATCGGATTTTCGGGCTATAAATACGCTAGTAAAATTCACTTCATTATTAACATCTCTGCATGCTTGATCAAGATCTACATCTTTGTATATTTGATTAAAGTCGTCACTTCGAAACTCTGCTGAATTCGCCGTCGGCAGGCATCGCTGACGCCAGTGTCTTCGCCGCCAAGCGTAGCACATCTCTGGCCGGACTACGTACATCGCTCCTCGACAACAACGTTCCTAGACGCGGCTTATATCGCCGGACACCTTCTCCTCGCTATCTTCAACGCACTTCTCACCAGGTCCAGGTCCAGGTTCTCCACCGCCGCCATGAGGGTCTAGGTCCACCACTGTCGCCGCTAGTAACGCCTGTTTTTTGTTACTCTTTTACACTTGCACACATTTACTGATATGTACTTAGAGACTTAGGAGACCTTAACCCTCCACGTTGCACAGAAATGCGAAGGCTGCAACATACGATAAATTACTATATAGAAATACGAGATACTAAGACTGCGATTCCACGGCTACAAAGGATACACTTGTTAAAAAACTATGTTCCTAGGGCACTAATTTTCGTGATTAAAGCCTCTACAGACGATATTTATTAACCACATTATTTATGGAACTTTAACGAAATGTTATTTTTATCGAATCATGAAACGCTTACCAACGTAGATCTACACAAAAACAAACAAAAAAAACTGTGAATTTCAGGAAATGGAGAGAACGATGCAAGTTATTTTTATGCACATTTTAATAAATCTATTTGTTTGCATGTATATCTTGCCGAGGCACTTTTCCTTTATTATTGAAATACCGAAAATATTTGACGCACTGTTTCCGCGTTACGATTTCTGCTTCTTTGTAGTCTATATATTCTTTGGTCTAACCAAAATACATTCTGCTGATGAAGTTATTGCTTCACTATTTTTATGAATACTTGTTCCACAGATGTATGATCTCTGTGTTTTCAACAAAAAATTATGCAAATAAACACAAGTTAGAACAACAAATTGGACTTTTGTGGATTTAAATTTATTGATTTTTTGAAATATTCCAAATCTATTTGATAAAATACCGAAAGCATTTTCAAAAAAGCGTCTGGCACGTGATAATAAATACTTTTTTCATAAAATTGTGCTCTGATTTCACAAAAGTTTCTTGCGACTGAAATGCATCATCTATTATGAAAACATATGATGTTGTAGGGCTATTAGTAAATTTGTCTGATTGGGAAATATTTAATTAATTTTCCTTGTATAAAATTCAGTATTATTAATTACACCTCCATCGGAAATTCTTCCATTGGTACCAACATCAGCAGAAATGAATTCACGATTAGCATTTACAATTCCAAGCAACACAATGCTATGTGTTCCTTTATAGTTATATCTTAAGTCTTAAGCATTTTCATGCTTGCTATATTCTTAACATCACACGTCGATACACAACTTTAACATAGACATCCTAAAATGTGTTTCTTTGTTATAATATTGTAATTTTCACTGGTTTACTGCTTTTAAATTTAAAGGCTAATTCGACGCATTTTAGTGTTTGATACTAACGAAATAGCAAAAATAAGTAAATTCTCATCCATATAACCATTCATACAAAGCAGAAGATGCAAAAAATTAAATAATGAAGTATTAACGCTCTTAATAAGAATTTCAAGAAAACGAACATCCATTACCTTGAAAATGTGGCCTTATTCCTATTATTATTTCAAATCCACTTTTAATGGCCGTATATACATCAAATATTTGACAATGTATCACTAATGAACTCACTCCATAATAAAAAAGATTTACATCACGATTGTAAATCAAGATTAAAACTCGTTACGTTTTAACACATAACTTAGCTTTTTGTACGGTTTCAGAAACTGTTATAAAAATTATTATCAAATTCTCGCGTAACATCTGTCATATTATTTATTGAGATATATATTAGCGGATTAAAACGATGGGAACTATACA
Organism: Melanotus villosus; assembly: GCA_963082815.1. NCBI lineage: Eukaryota > Metazoa > Arthropoda > Insecta > Coleoptera > Elateridae > Melanotus > Melanotus villosus. The sequence continues at coordinate 58,134,845 of OY720425.1, forward strand.
GTCCATCGAATTTAATTTTATATTCATGCTGGTACACAATTTAACTTTAAGTGCTTACAGTAGAAAAAGAAGAAGAAGACGGAGAAGGCATTAGTTGAGATATTATCCTGTGTCTATTGCAATAAAATAATCTTAATATTGTAAATTGTAAGCATAAATAAATGAGTTATCCTACTTGTACGTTGACTAATAAAATATATTGCGTGTCTCTGAAATGTTTGAAAATATCAGCACAACGTGGTTCTATGGAAGAAATCGGCCAAATATCTCAGCTATCTGAAAATAGTGACACAAATTCTGTTGCAGACCATACCAATACATATTTTGTAAAAATATTGGATTTTAACTTCACGGCAAACGTGGTTTAGAAAATGTTAGAAACACAAAATCTAACACCGAGTACGTTAACGAGACTTTAAATCACAAAGATATTGGTGGAAAGATCATTGGGATGACCGCCACTAAAGATAATCTTTTAAACGATGGCGACCCACAATCAACCACCAGTGCTTGTCAGTCCAACTGAATAGAGAGGAAATCATTCTGAGTGAAACCAGGAGCAATGAGACACAGCCGTCCAACAAGACTTTTTTAGCGATGTCTAAAAATCATGGAAGCTTGTTGGTGCAGCTCTCTCACGCAGTGGTAAGGATTTTTACAAAGAATTTCCCACTGTTCGAGGTCGGCACTTGATCGAGTGAAGCCATTTAATCATCTGATTAAAATTAACAATTCTGTCTGCGGTCACACCCTGCAGAAGGCAACGAGAAACCAATTTTTCTAGTATAAGGGGGATATAACAAAGTGCATAATGCCAAGTCATTTAAAAATGTGGCTTTGATCCCCGTTGCCAACGTCCTGAAAAGGGTATGGCACTAAGAAGAGAAGAGAGAAGAAATCATACATCATTTCTTGTCTATTACATTGGCCAGTATCGCCAAAGAGAAAAAATAACAGGCAAACAAAAAGACACCCATAAGTACTAGTGACGCGTCTGTCAAAAGTAAGTTGGAAAATGACATTTATGGTAGAAAATGTTTGTTATTCAATTTTTGGCCGCTGAAGGGCGTCAGCCAATGGAAATTTATACAATAATGAAAACTGAATATGGTGACTATAGTTACTCTCATACGGCAGTGGTTCAATGGTGCAATAAATTTCGGCATACAAGATAAATCCACTAAAGATTTGGCCCGTTCGTGGTGCAGCATCAGATGAATATGTGAGACAGTTGGAAATTGCTTTACACTCAAATAGGCGCGTTAAAGTTAGAAAACTTCCTGAAATGTTGAGTATCAGTGTGGGAATTGCTCATTCCATCATTTAGAGTCTTGTATGCGTTTAGAAGTCTTACAACATCCACCTTACAGTCCCGACTATTTGCATGTGCTTGGCCCATTAAAACAATAGCTAAAAGGGCGGCGCGGCGCGGCGGTTCAATTCGGACGCTGAGGTAGAGTTTGCTATTAGAGAATGGTTCCGCAAACAACCGCAGGAGTTTTACCAGCAGGGAATCTATAGATTAGTGCACCAGTCGGACTCGTGCCTTAATGTTAATGAAGATTTCTTTTAAATTTAAATTCCTTGAATAAAAATGTAAAATCTAAACGTGTTTCTTAATTATAAAGCGTTTCTTGCTCCTTCTGTAAAATTTTGTTTTTGAAACGTAGGAGGTTTTGTCCATCACGCGACAAAATATAAAATTATGTTAGATTTAAGATTCACTTTGAAAGTATTGCGATATTGCCAACGGTGGTGTTCTAGTCAATCAAGACCTTTTGTATTTTCTTTTTTCTGGATTTCACGGTTTAAGGTAATTTAGGGCGTAGGATTAATATATTGTTTAGCTGTTCCTTTTGGTTAAAATCCCTAAAAATGATTTAAACTTATCGGCCCATGACATCTGAAACAAGGTACTTTCCACCCGAATTAAGAGCATCTCAACGTAATAAGTTCTGTAATGCTAGGACAATGTGTACATACATATTTTAATTGTAACTCGTAATCGTAAGTGGTGTATGTTTTAGCTGGCCGAAACTATACAATAGTAAATGAAACGAATTTAGTGGTTTATTTTGTGCTACATTTCGAATTTGCTCCGTAAACTGTTTTGTTGATTTTGGTGCCAGCCGGTTAAGAATATTTTAAAGGGACTGGAGTAACGTTACAGCTAAATGTACGAATTCTGTAATTATTCAAGCGTTAAGTCGGGGTACACATTATTCTGCACCTTGTAATTCTCTAGTTTCAGACAAACATCGCTTTATTTTGTTATGTTGGGTGTCTGGTTTGTTTTCCCTTGGTGTAGTATGCGTGCTATATGGTGTTTTGTGTTATTACGTACCCCCATACGTCAGCCTTCGGCTGTTTATGCTAATAACTAAACTATTTGCGTGGGCGATTGTATAATAAACAAATTAGGAGCACCGCGAACCTTTCTTTAAATGCTCTGCGTTATATGTTGAATTGATAATTTACGGTTATACCTATTGGTGATGATGAATATTGCACGATTTCCTTATTAGAACTAGGATATGAAGGATAGAGTTACAGGGCATTTATAAGACTGTTTTATAGATCGCTATTCGAAAAAAACTTGATTAATAATATCGCTGTAATCGGCGAGGTCATCTCTACCACTATAAATTTATACGCTTTGTTGCTTTGTTTTGCTTTGGCGTGAAAGACACCTAAACAATAATTCCTAATTTTTCAAACTGATTTGTATTAGATCCTTATATGGTTTGCACCGTTTTTGTATGACATTTTCTTTACATGGAGAAAGGAATGCAATGCCGCTAGAAAATTAAGTGATTCATGTTGCATTTCATTAGGCTTTTTATGTGCATTGTTCATTTCATTTTTTGTTTTCATAAATAAATTTCCAGTTATCGGATGTTGGAAACACATTACTTACTATAAAAGTAAAGTATATTTCTGTTATATACCGCATCTGTTGTTAAGATTTATTTCCAAGGTTTTTGTATACATATACAGGGTGTTATAAAATTCAGGAAAATAAATACAAAACGGTATTGCCATTAAAATTCTAACCAAAAAATGTTAATGATATTTTATGTTGAGTTTGGTAGTTTAGAAGTTATTTAGAGTCAAAGATTTTTATTCACTTTCCTACATCCAACCCAATTTTATTTCTTTATTTAATTTTTGAGAGCTATTCTCTGTCCCGATTATGTATATTCTTCTGCTCGTTGCAGTTCCACTTCTGCTATTATTTTCACAGCTCTTTATGGCTCTTTCCTGGTTAATACGTTAATAATGTTAATATTCAACCCAATTTCCAAGGATTCTTCATGTAAATCCTTAATTATTTCCCTTTGGTCTTTTATCAAAAGTGCGATGTTATCAGCATACCTTAAGTTTGTTCGTTTCCGTTGATATTAGTTCCCTTATTTCTGTAGTTTATCTTTTTGAAGATACCTTCGACTGGCATTGTAAGGACCTTTGGTGTAAGTAAATAAACATGTCGCGGTCTTTTTTCAAGTGGAACGGGTTGCTGGTGAAGATTACGGATGCCTAGTGATTAATATCATTTATTAGATCGCTTTATCATGGTGAATAGAGACCTAGAACGCCGGGGAAGACCGACAAGCCACAAGCAGAACAGATATTAACAGGCAAATGACAGAGACTCATGGACGAAAACAGGGGCGGCCTTCGTCCAGCAGTAGATAAATCAAAGCTGACGAAGAAGATATCATGGCCAATTTTACCTTTAGACAATGTTTCATAGACAACTCACAGTTCTATGCTATCAAAGGGCTTCACGAAGTTGATGAATGACAAATGTAATAGTAAGCGATTTTTCGATGTTTTCGTTTAGTAAGAAATAATCGCTTGTTCCGAAGCCTTTTTAAATCCTGCTTGTTGAGGAGGTTGATTCGCATGCAGTTTCCTTTTTTGTATGTGTGTTAAACTAACACGTTGATAAATTTCTAATTTGTTGTTATTTTTTATATATCAACACGACTTTCGCTTTCTTCCGTTGATTAGATCTTTTTCTAGCTACAAGGAAATTGTTTAGAACAGTTTGTTATAATTCGTTTGGAGTCTTTCGCCCTATTATTATTTCTGCTGATATGTTATCTCCTCCGGAGGCTTTATTGGTCTTCATTTAATTTAGATTCACGTTTAGTTCTGCTATAGCTATGTTAGGTAGGTCTTCCAAGCCAACGTTTAACACCCCTTTGTCTTTGCAAATTGCTTTCTTTACTTCTTGATAGTGTTTTCGATTCGTTTAGGTCTTAATAAAGCTTTTCCATGATATACTATATTTCCTCTCTAACATGGATAATTTTTCCATCTTTGTTACGTAATGCATAGATCTGCTTCTGACCTATGTTACGTTTAAGATTTTCGTATCCCCTTGTTTTTATCGTTCAGTGCATTTACTTGTTCTTCTTCTGTTCTATTCCAGTGCCCCTTAACACTCTTTCCAATTTTTGTATTAATCCATGAGTAAATGAGTATTCATATGTGAATCCTTGCTGTTGAGTTTTCTTCTTTTTCCGCCAAACCATTTATCTTCATTCTATTCTATTGTCTCTATTATATTGTCTCTATTCTATTGTCTCTATTCTATTGTCTCTATTCTATTGTCTCTATTCTATTGTCTCTATTCTATTGTCTCTATTCTATTATCTGAGGGTCGTTTGGCTTTAAGAGCCTTTCGTCACATCGACGTAGGAAGATCTTTTGTGAATAACCCTACAATCTATTCGGTTCCTAAAATTTTTAGGCTTTTAATGAAGTTTATTATTGTCCTGGAAGTCATGATCCCCTAAGTCCTCGCAGTTGCAGAGTACATGTTCTGCAGCTTCATCTGTAGGTTCACAAAGTCTGTAAGTTTCGGTGTCGATTTTGCCCATCTCAAAGGGCAATGGTCGGTTAAGAGATTGGTTATCAATCTAATATCTGTTTTTTCAAGCTCGAGAAGCTGTTTAGCATTTTGTGGCGAATGCTTGATAAACCTTTTTGCGTGGTTGGGCCTGGAGTATTCCTCCAGTAGTGCTCTTTCTGATGTTTTCCCAGTTTCGTACCTCTTCCACAATGCGGCTTTTAGTTATTCCACAAAGCGGTTCTGGTCCGATAAACCCGATATCCCCATGCCCTGGTACCCACATTAAAATTAATGTGTTACTTCTGGACCGTTGCTGGAGGGATTTTTTACAGTCCCAGGCTATTTTGGTCTCAAAAGTTTTGGACAGTCTGCCTGTCTGTTAAAAGGTAAATCCTGGTTCCACGTAATCCGTTTTTAGTGCATTGCCTGGATTTCTGCTTGAAATATGGATGGGTTACTTCCCAAGGATTTTGAGATCCTACGGCTAGGTCCCAGTCCTATTATACCTATACTAACTCCTTCTTCCATTTTGGGGCCACCTGTATACCAGATGCTCCAACCGTAGCTCTTCAACTGACAAACCAGGTCTCCTGGCTTTAGTTGAGTTGCCTCTTGCAGCCTGAGGGTACTCAGCCTTGCCTCCCTTCTTATACATAAGTGTAAAGGTAGGAGAACTAGCAGAGTCTGCATTGCTGCTGTAGGACATCAGCACATAGCTCCTGTGATTTCTAAACAAGCTAGTCGTTTAAGCTTGCATAGCTTTTTTTTGCTACATTTGTTCCCACACTATATTCTTTCGGGTTCTATGCGGCTTTTTTGTAATTAATTGCTCTACTGATTTGTTCATTACTTTAATCGACTTCGTATACATTTCTTATATTATACAGACCTCTTGGTGTTAATGTGCACATACTGGCATTTGTAAGTTTTTCGAACAGACCTTTGCTCTTTTTGATATCTTCATGTGTCATGCCTTAAGAACCTATGTTCAAAATATGTTTGTCCTGGCTCCTGGGTCTTATCAATAGTTACCTTTCTCTCTATTATTAAGCCCCTAACCGACCCTTGAATAATATTAATTAATTAAACTTACAAGTAGCTTACATGAGTCGGTAGACTTTTTGTTGAATACGCTTTGTTATTAATTAGAAATCCTCTCAGCTAGGACTGCTCTTGACAGTATTACCAATTATATTTAATATAATTACAGCGGTTAATATTCTAATATGCTAGAACTAATAATAGTGCAAACCCAGGCAGTAGAACGCCAAGAAGATACATTCGTATGTATAACAAAAATTTTCGCCTTCAAGAAAATATTGGAAAATATTCTTTATTTTTGTTTCTTTGCGATTAATGCACAAATAATGTAGCTTTTTATTTTAAATAACTAACTTGTCCCAAATTATATTTTTATTGACTACATTAAGAATAGCTGCCGTATCTTTATATCCTTGTTTACTGTTCTAAAATTACCTTTGAGTTCTCTTACGGTAAGAAAGCACCATATTATAACACAGTACTTTCAGTCGGTAAGTTTAAATTGCACTTCCGAAAAGGATAAAATATCTCAGTATAATACCACAAAAATAATCAAAACAAAGGATGTATTTGTAAAAACATATAAATAAAGCGTGCTAGTCGTCCAAAGTAATAGTGGTCAACCTCTTGAATCACTGAATTAAATGTACCACACAGTTGAAACCAAATGGTGGTATCTGGTACATGTGTATTGTAAAATTAAAACAGAACATGGAAGCTGAAACAAGCTATAATATTGTCGCGAATAGATTAACGACCGCACGAGAAATATTTGACTGTGGTGACTCCCCTTCTAGAAACACCTCGCGCAAACGCATTGCAAATCTATTAACTGGGATATGTATTAAAAGGAAATTCTGGTAACCTGCTATCACAGACAGTAGAATTGAACCTAAGTTTTTACAGTGGCCTCCCGACGTAAATACATGAAAAATGTATGTAAACATTTGACAATCATTTTAATTACATACTATAGTGAATGTTAATTTAATTAATTTAATGTGTACTGTGGTAAGTCAGTTTGCAACCGTATCGCAAGTTGACATTTTAGTCAAATTAATTGGTTCACAGAGGACCTATATCAACAGAAGGTTCAATTTTTCGACCGACTTTACTAAAATAAACCTTAGAGGAATTGCTTCAATCTTAGAAGTAAACTCAAACGTGTATTAGCCGCAAATCAAAATTGCTTGGTCATAACGGAAGAGCTACACTGTCATAACACATAAGACAAACCGAGATCGTTTCTACACAGAACAAACATATAAATATACCTGAAGCGTAACGGCATTAAGGTATATTGTTATGTGTGCTTGTTTAGTTATATAATCCAATGTCTCACCGCAATGCAATGTAATTGTGCAGCAATCCCGAGAGCCTTGCATATTCAGGCGTAGATATGCACGTCTTTGTACTCCAAGAGCTCTCTTAAGCCACTACCAGGTGCAGCAGTGTCGTAAAACTTAATAACCCCACCATCGCACTATTTGAATGCTTTGCATCTATTTGAGGAAAGTTGGCTCAAAACAACTGCAAAACGTAATTTCGCACGATTTTACATCGTGTTGGAAAAGTTTCAACTTATTTTCTGCAATTCTTAATTTGTTTAATTTAAATTAAACTTCCATTTAAGGAAATATTCTGTTTTTGGGTAAGGCTTAGCCATGGAAAAAGGGCAGGTTGAGTATTGTATTGAATATTTTATAAGTTAGTTGTTTTTTACTTTAAGGTCACGATTTCTGTTAATTACAGAGCATTACCCGCAACAACACATTTTCTTTGAAAGTTAGTCAGGTGTGACAACTATCAAAAAATGTAAATGTTGGACCTACAGTTTAACGAAACGAAAGCATGTCCTACCCTTATCCAAAAACATTTGGAATGGTTTATAAACATATTTATTGGGCACTCAAATCAAAGTTTATAGATCATAATAGCAATTTAATTTCTAATTTAACCGATTGATATTTTCCTTACTTATATAAAATCTAAAAGAAACACTCTAAGTGCAATGATTTCGCTCCTACAATTATCGAAGCCTTATTCAATAGTCAATAACAAGATATATAATATACACAAACTCTTGAAAATCGAGAGGTTCTTGAATATGCGTTCATTATATAAATTTCTCATAGATTCATGACTTAGTTAGATCGTTACTCTTCAAAAGAATTCTTTATTATCGAGAAATATCAGCAATATTCAAACTCTTCTCGTAAGCAAATAGGATCGTCATAAATTGCAGGATGCACCGCTTCAAAAGACTATAAACAAAGCTCGTGCAGTTCGATAAATATTAGCTTATGTGAGTGCTCTTTGATCATGTTTTATTTTGTTTGGGTTTTGATGTTGAAATATAAGAATTTACATTCAATCGCTGGAACTTTTATAAAAAAAGATGTGATAGTATGAGTGCAAGCAAACCTTTATGTTGGCTGATTAATTTGCCGTTGAGGGTTTTATGTTGGTTTTTATGGTTTGAATATATTTTTTTTTAGTATTTATACGACGCGACGCACCGATAAGTTTTCGATCTGATTTGGAATGAGAAATAATCTGATTCAACACATTAACCTTTCAACTTGTTACGTGGTTTTGCAATTTCGTGGTATTTTGGGAAGTTTACGTTATTTTGAATTTTTGGTAAGATTCTTTAGTAGGTACGGCCCTGTTTTTTTAATTTTAATCCCCTGTTAATTATGTTATTTTTGCTACAGTTTAAATTAATTTCAGCCTATAGGGCATCCAAGGTTACACCTTATCAGCGCGTTTTCCTTGCAGTTCTACGAAATCTTCAAAGTCACCCCAATCTTTAGTCGTTGTAGAAAATTTCCTTTGTTAAAAATCCCAAGGTGACCCAATTCACGTGTGTTTTGCCAACGCATGCGCATGATCTAATCTTGTTCCGTTAAATGCAGCTCCTCGTGATACGGTTCGGGGAATCCCCTGCACGCCAGGCTATGTCAGCTGACCTGTTTCAACACCCTTTCGAGTCTTCTACACCCCTCTTCGTTAGTGCGTGACAGCTTCTCAACCTTATCGGACGTCTTTTAAGACAATGGTGCAAGTTTATGGTTTCCAGCTTGGGTACTTACATCACCGGAAGGCCTCTATACCGGTAACTCTCGTGGAGAATTACATTTACGACTTGGGCGGATTCTACAAAAAAGTGCCATTAATGTTCCAGAAAGACATAGTTTTGTGCAGAAAGTTTCAGCGATAGTTGGACTACCGTTTCTCACGCACAGCCCAGGAATATTCTTCGTTTTTTTGCACCCGTTTTGGAAGAAGGAACATCATAGCTCTTCCAGTCTCACGTCCGTCACTGACTACCTTCTCGCCAGGTAACATCTACTTCCCTTTATGCTGTACCTGCTTTTGCCGTTTATGTTTCAACAGTAGTTTCAATTTCTACGATTGCCGCTTGCTGACAAGCCTTTATTTATGTATGTTGTTCAGTTTGTTTTAAAGTTTAATAAGTACCGCCTTCTGTTTATCTTTGTATTTTGTTTGCAATGCATTCTTTGAGTAAAGATCTTTGTGTTCGAGTAAAGATTATTTGTGTTCAGATTATAGTTCAAGTTTTAAATCAAGTAAAGTTAATATTTGTATTACGTTGCATGCGTAAAGATTTAGTTGTGTTGTTGAATTGTTAGTTTAATATTTGTGAATCCTATATTGTGCCTGGAATTGAGGGCTTAGTTTGCAAATGTTTTGCAGTACGTAACGTAAATTCTATCGTCCCCTAAAGTAAGTGTAATCTTTATGATTTGTTTTTAACGTAACATATTTTGATTGTGAAACTAATCAAAAATATTTTTCAATGCTCCATGTTTCACTAAATTTTAAATTTGTTTAAACGCTGAGTAGCACGGCAATTGTTGGAAAGTGTAACTTCACAGAAAACAATTTAAATTGTTCTGACTTAAACTACTCGTACATTTATTAATTTACGTCTCCTCGCAACATAAAAGGACCAAAATCAAAGGGTCCCTGAAATGCATTTGATATACTGAATAAAACCCATTAACATACGACCAGGAACACCTCTGTATTTATGCAAATGCTTGAAATTCTTGCTAATAATGTTGTAATGAACCTGCATCGATTGTTCTCTTTGCTTGAAAGTGCAAATGGACTTTTATGCAAAATCCTACAATACGAATACTTAAGCAACTTCTCAATATTTCTATACTAAAATATGAAAATCAATAAAAGTGTCTGTAACAGGCTAATCGCTTTGATTTAATTTTTAAAGTTCTGAATACCTACGCAGGGATTCGAACCACTGGTTTCTGATTATGTGATTATATTATACTAAAAACTATAGGAATCCGCCGGCAGTCTTCGATTATGCAATAGTTGCATTGTGGTACAAAGAATCGGTGATAAAAAACATTATTTATTATAGATTTCGATAACATTATGCATATTACGTCACTCAACCTGACATCAGGCATAGTTTAACCATTTCTTGTTTAAAGTGTCAGTATTAGAGACGTCCTGCTGGGCGATTTATGAAGCAGGGGAGCATAGGAATTAATTTAGATGTCTCGTACATATACGTATTCAATATTAATGAGATTGAAAAGGGAAACAAGACTTATGGGCATCTCTGGTCTTAAACGAAGATCTTAAATAATTAGGCGCATATTCAACAGCAGCATTTATTATATTTATGAATTATGAATATCAGACAAAAATAAAAAATAATAACGGAAAGAAATTATATTAATACATATACACGTTGTCTCCCGAAATTTTGAATACGGGCATTTGAATGCATTACCTGGCGCTTAGTTATCATGCTCGTTTTTTGCATAGCTGAGTCAAATATTTTAATTCACTAAGCAGCGGAAAATTGCCTACAAACACATTACATTACTCATATTCAAAATTTCAGGGGACAACGTATATAGCATGTGTTTCAAAAGTCTTGAAATCAATCCTTGAAGTATTTGTTGGTGAAAAGGCGTTTTATTTATTTATAATGAAAATATTTAACACTTTTAGAGTACTTGCTTTAACTTAAACTGCCTTTGACTTATGTTCAAAACTTACTTAGATGCGATTCAAGTTATGACAACGAGCCGCCCAATATTTTTGGAACACTCGTTATATATAGTGATTTTTTAAATGCCTGGATGGAAGTTAAACACCCATCTCACCCTCATTCAATGCAGCCGCATTCAACTTCATTATTCGTAGGTATTTGCATTCCTCTCCTCTCTTTCTCTGATCCCATTTATGCCTTACGGTGTAGGGTCCTCGAACTAGAGAAATGGCCAATTCTTGAGATCGCATTAAAAACTAGTTCCCTTGTCCTTTCCGACATTTCTTATAGCATCTTGCCGGTTATTAGGTCAAAACCTGGAGCCTATTTGCCTTTTGTATTTTTCATAATTGATGTTTTGACTTTCACAAAACTAAATCGTTGTATTATATAGAGTCTCGAACTCTCTAATGCTTTGGTCTTCTTGTCTATTGTATATGATGTTGGGTTTGAAGACTTCCTGAAGGTATTCCGCAAAATACGCTCTTCTCCTTACTGTTTCTAACCATTTGCCCGTGGCATCTTAGATGGCCGGGAGGTGTTGTTGTGGCCTTTTTAGTTTTGTTGTTGCCTTCCATAGAGTATTCGGTGGCTTCTGATGGTGAAAGTGTAGCCAGATAATTTTGGATAGATTGGGTTTTGAGTTTGATCAAAAAGTCTTTTAATTCTTTTGGTATTCTGTTAAATTTCTCTTTTCCGTTATTTTGTATTTGGTTGTATAAAATTGGATTGGGTATTGCTTCCCAGGCTGCTTTTTGTATGCTGTTGCCATATCTAACTCTTCCGCATTTTTTAACAAAATGTTCTGTTGTATAGGCTTGTTGGAATATATTTTTTGGCCAATTGATGATTGATTGTCCTCCATTTTTGAGCAACTCAAGTGTAATTCTGTTTTCCCCTGACACCTTTCTATTTCTATTTCTGAGGGCTTTCTTTACTTCTTCTTCCTTGATGTTTGTTGTGTTTTCATCTTCTCTGTGTCTTTGTGATTTCTCCATTCATTCTTTACGTTTGCTTCCATATTCTCTCCTTCTTCCTCTTCCTGAAACTTTGCTCTGCAGGGGCCCAGGCAGTTGGGATGCTCCCATCGTGGTCTCTAGTTCCCCTCTTTTGTTTTTGATATTCCGTATTTTCTTCATTTAGTTCCCTTTTAATCTTTTAACAACATTCCCGAACTCTTTTTAACAGCCAGTGGTGGAGCGTCCGGTTAGAGTTGCGTTAGTCCTTGGTTCGAATCCCACTGGGCACCTAATTAACGACGACCTCCTCCGAATACAGGCCTAGAAGGTAGAGTAACAAGGTCTTACACATACATACATATTACACTGTACACATAGCGCAGTATGTAAGGTAAAACAGCGCACCAACTTCGTAACCCGCAGAGACGGACAGGGGTTGTGCATTATACGCGTAAAGCCGCACGCGTTAACGCACCCTCCTCGACACATTACTACTACTAATACTATCAGAAGTCTTTTTTTGTTTTCGATGTATATCTCTTCTATTTTCCTGCCAAATTCCTCCCAAGTTGTTCTCTTAGCTTCACTGCTTCTCTGTCTTCGATTCCTTTCTGGAAGTAGTTTCTTTTATCTTCTTCTGTAGTTGTTCTCTTAAATATTATCCTTGCTTCTTTCGTTTTATTTTTCTGTTAACTTCTTCCTTCCACCACCTTGTTATTTTCGTTTGTGCCCCTTTTCTAACTTATTTTGTTCCGCACGGTTTTTCGGCCACTAGTATGGTATCTTTCCATTAAGTATTTGAACTGTACTTGGATTAGCAAACCAACGCAGTGATCACGTACTCTGTAGGATTGGTCACAATCTAAGCGGGAGAATGTAGAAGGTCTCACGCTCTAATCGGGCAATATTTTTGCTGTAAACCGGAAACATTTTGTAGTATAAATAAGAATTTTTGGAAACAATGTGAGTAAACAGCAACAGCATGTGATCACTCCATTGGTTCAGTAATCCAGGAATAATCTAAGCCACTAGCTGTCCTTTTCATGCGGAAATTTGATAACATATAAATAAATAACAACATTGATATGTTTCTGTTTATTAATTATAAAATTACTACACCGTTATGTTGAAGCACTTTCATATTAGTTTAGGTGGTTTAGTCACGTACCATAAAAGTAACTGCTCGTGGTCCTAAGTTATAGTTCACTAGTTAAGTATGTAAATTACTTTTCAGTATGCCATTTGACTAAATCGGCAAAACCATGCAATTCGGTTTAGTTTTAATAAATTATTCATTTGGTTTCAAATAATAAGTAAAAAATGTTTGCAACTCAAGGATATAAACAAAAAAAGTTAGAATTTCTGCATTCTGTTAGAAAGTAATGTAGGAAGAGTAACAGGTTTAAATTACTATCTGCAAAAAAACTGTTGAATCTACTCGAAGTCGTAAAATCACTAAACAACGTTTCTAGAAAATTTAATTTGTCCAAGTCGGGGATAGACACAACACTGCAGTAGAACTGAGATAAATGATGAAAGGTAACCAGTTCATAGAACGCGTCTCGAGCTGTAGCGTCTCGAGATTAATATTTATCACCGTAATTTGTCGACCATTCACTTGAATGTAGTGCCTGCAGAATGCCTGACGCTACTTTTATGTTTATAACTACTAACATGCGTGAAGTTAAATGAGTTCCTACATTGGTGGCTTTTACATCTAACATTTCTACGCTGTCGAACAAAATTCGAAAAAATTAGAACACCCATGGGATTCTTACCTTTTTGATATTGCAATTGAAGATTATTATAGGATATATAAAGTAGTGCGGAAATCAGACCCGTTATTATTGCTCTCAGGTTATTATCTATTGGCAAAACGTCCATTTAGGTTGTATTTAATTGCTGAAACATTGCAGAACTTAACAGTCCTAACCTTTAATTAAATAAACCAGTTCAAACACTGATAAAATTTAAAATGCGTGCTTTATATATGTTCGCATTAAATAAACGGTACTTCGATAACATGCACCTAGACCATTCCATTATTCAATGCAAATTGATCTTATTACTGTTAATAACCGACGTTATTTTAACCGACTAAGGTAGCTGGTTGTTCTAAAAATGGCTTTCTAAGTGATAATGGCAACCTGTACGTAGGCGCAGTTTTCAAGTACTGTACTCAAGTGATGCCTATCTAAATTGTTATGGGTTTATTGGAGCTGCAATATATGGAGCTAACGTACAAATTGAATTTAAATGATGTTAGTTTTATATAATAATCACCGATGATATAAGATATTCGCTGCGGTGTTGTCGTTATAGCTGTAATTATACCTGGACTGCAAGGACAAATTTTATTTAAATATCTAGAACGGCGTCGTTTTAACTGCCTAAGAATTATGCTATAATTTAATCGAATAATGTATGTTTATTTAATTAAGCTTGACTTAATTGCACATTTATTCAGTAACATTGACATTCTCTATTACTTACGCCATTAATTTGGCAAGAAACCTTATTGCTTATTATTAACTAATCAATTCAAACAAATGGGAATAAAATAAATGCGAACATAATAAAATGCAATAATTTTACGGAGCGACCCAGAGAAGCTAAAATAACAACAGAGGAATTTTCGAAAGAAATCGAACAGAAATCTTAAAAAACATAAATACAAACAATTTACAATAAATATGAGTGGCAAACCCTTGTGTGGCAAAAATTTTGAACCAGGAAAAATTAGATTTCAGCAAGATAAGCCTATGATATGAAAATAATTTGCCAAATGTAGAAGAAATAAAAATAAGAGGCAAGAGCTAAACAAGGCATTTAAAAGGTAACGTCATACACGAAGTGTAATGAAAGATGCGAAAAATCATTTCGGTTATGTGCTTTGGCATTCTTCAAATCATGTCGTGCGTTAAATCATGTGGTCGAAGACTTAATCTGACATTAATATTTTCAATTTAACATTTGCTTCAAATGATACACAAATTAGTGATAGATAATACAAGGTTATTATTCTTATTTGGTACTAAAATAAATTAATAGAATAATATCTGATACTAACTACTTATAAAAATAATAAGAATGTCCAATAATTTGGAGCAAATGTCAAATTAAATACATGTATAAGTCTTCGGCCATATGATTTAATGCACGACATGACTTGAAGAACTCCAAAGCATACAAAGCCTACCATGCTACCATCTTTTTTTTTTTTTTTCATTTGAACGCCCTTTATTTAATGTTATCTAAAAGCCTGGGGGCTGTTGGTTCTTGATCCAATCTTCATCGATTGCAGATTCACCAAGGGGTGTAATACTTTTACTGTAACAAAATGAAAACCACGTCATATGGATGCTAAGATACACAAATCTGGAAAGAAGGCAATAGTAAAACAAGCATCACCCAAACTGTCCCGTTTATAGGATTTGAATGTGTTTTCGGCATACGAGGTGTGTCCAATAAATACGCGAACTCGGGTCATAAAAACTTTATTTTACAACATAATTTAGGGTACAATTTTATCCCCGTCAAAATACTCCCCATTTGTAGCACTACACTTGTCCCATCTCCGTTTCCACTGTTCAAGGCATCCCTGAAAGTTCTCAAAAGTCAGGTTCTTCGGCTGTCTCGTTGTTTCACGTTTTATCGTCTCCACATCATCCCAATGCCGCCCCTGCATGACCATTTTGTGTCAATATCTTCAACACGCAGGTTCCAAGTGTCTTAACGTGTGTCGACTGCTTGGTAAGTAGCATTACCAAACTGGAAGTTGCGAAAATGCAATAAACCTCCATACCTGCAAGAAGTTCTTTATCTCCATCATGGATCAGGATCGAACCCGAGACCTTTGATTTACAAAGCTAATCCCCTACACCATCGAAGTCAGTTAAAAGATAATTAATCGTTTAACTATTTTCTCTCTACTTTCCTGATTACATTTAAATTACATTTTACCATAGTTTTATTTTTCTTCATTATTAAGACGTAATTACTGTAAACATAAAATTGTTATCTTAACAAACAAGAGCAAATTTCCCTTCACTTTTAAGACTTCCTTGAGTTAACCAAGCAGGTGCGATATGTGTGCGTTTTTAAGTATAACATAATATTAAAGCAACGTTATACGAAGTAATTGCGGTTTATATAGTTGAAAGCAAAGCAATCAGTAGTAATTGCGTAAACTTTACCAGACATCACGCATTTTAATAACTTCGCAAATACATTAATAACAATTACCGGGAACAGTGTGCAATCAGTGATATGAGATAGGATGCAGACTGTTAAACAACACAAACAAGAAGACCTCTGATGTAACTAATGTAGATAATTGGATATTACGTTGCTCATCTCCATTTTGCAAGCGACCGGAGGGAAACTTTACTTAAATTCGTTTTATTGTTCATGCAATAATTGAATTTGAGGCCGAGAACTAAAATAGTAAGGTTTTTGTTAAAGTTTTATAAACACAAGGATTCAAATATGGGAGTTCAGTTCATTCTGTAAACTTGCAAATATTAACGTCCATATGAATGCACACAGAAATTAAACGGCATAATAGCTAAAAGGCAAACCTGAAACTGAAAGCTTAGCCGGAACAAAGGGCTAAACGAAAGGAGAACGTACCAACGTTAATGGATATTGCATTATGTACGTTTCTAGTCTGCACGACCTCGTTTATAAACAATAAGCCCAACGAGTTGCAAGAACAAATTGTTACAAAAACGTTTCAAAGCTCTGAAAGGAAGATCTTTATATTACAAATGAAAATCGCTGGCTTCAGATTATTCCTTTGCATTTAAGCTCCAAGTACTTTACAAAAGTTAAATAAACCTAGGTACGTACTTTACAAAGTACGAACTTCGCTGTAGCTTTTAAAAAGGGTAAAATTAAAAACCTACTGATTATCAATAAAAATAAATGTAAAAAAGTTATTGGAATATTTAATTTGTTGGGTGAAAATTATGTTGGTGGCTGCTGAATATTGGCACAGATCCGAAAGAGCGCGTAAGAGAGAGAAAGAAAGATTTAAAAATAGCAGTTTAAAAAGCACAAAATTAACAAAAACCATTAACCTTCAAAGAGAAAACGATTTTTCGTAAGAAACAACTTGGAACACTCCAAAGCTCTGAAATTTTTAAAATCGAACTAGTCGCCTGAACAATTCCATAACTAAAAACATTTTTCGAAACACCCCTAATGATCCATAAAAGTAAAGAAAACAAAATAATAATTTTTTTTAAACTTAGTCCTCCCTCACTAATAGTGCAAAAACCGTGCCTGAAAATTCTGAACAAAATTCTGAGCAACAAGAAGCAATTGTGGTAAACAATTAAGAACAATAAAGATAAAAGTTGTAGAATTACTGAAAGTTCGAAATGAAAATGTTAAATATGAAGCTACTGACCAATTAAGCTTACAGAAAATCCAGTTTATAAAGTGTTTGCCTGAAACTCTTCTCTGAATTTATTAATTTTTTTTTTAATTTCAAAAAAGGGTGTTTTACGTATAATTGCTTCTAAACTCCTGTATTATCTGAGGATTTTCCATGTGATAATACTTTCATAATTTTCAAAATTCTAAAGATGTTTTTAAACTGCTTTTTCAACGTCGCGTCGCGTCGTCTTCGAAGTTCTTAAATTGATTTTGAAAAACTGGCAATTTTCTTTTAAAACTTTCTAATTAGTGAATTTGTAAATTAATTGAAAACTTATGAAATTGCGTTTTAATGTTTTTGGAAATTGCACTTGTTTTCCTGAAACTATTCGTATTTCGTCTTGTTTTCAAAACTTGAAATTTTTTTGAAAACTCTCGATGCGCACCAATATTTAGAAATTTGGTAACATTTTTAAATTCTATGTAGAATTACTGAATAATTTTTATACTCACTTCTGTAGTTTGGGAAATTTGGAAATGAAAATGATAAAGCTATTATTTTGGTGTTTATAAGAAACTTTACAATAAAAAACAGGTTTTATTCTAAAGGTTTTTAAAATCAAGAACAAAATTGGCATTTCAAAAATTCAATTGCTAAAACTAATATAAATTTTTAAGTTTTTGATTTTTACTTGAAGAATTAGAATTATAAAATTTCGAAACGTAGAAAATTTTTAAATTTTTTAAAACTACAAATTTCAAAAAATTATTTTATATTTGGCTTGATGGTATATACAAGTCTCATTTGAAAATTTGGTAAAATTTTAATAAGTATGAAGCTACTACTGACTTTTTAAGATCAGACAGGATTCATTTTCTGAGATTTTGCAATTTTCAAAATTTCTGAAAATTTCTAAGAAAAGATTTTTTATAGCTGCTTCTAAGCTCGTGTCTTGTCTGAGAATTATCAATATGTAACAATATTTTCATAATTTTCGAAATTTTAAAGTTTCTTTTAGAAAAACTTTGCAATCAATGAATTTGTAAATTAATTGGAAACTTAATCCTTAAAGTTGCGTTTTAATATTTTGGGAAATTTACAATAGCTTTCGGACTTATTTATATTTGGACTAATTTTCAAAATTTTGGTAAATGTCTTTGAAAGCTGCTAATGTTTTTCAATATGTACAAATTCGGTAGCATTTCTAAATTCTCTTTGAAATTATTGAATAACTTAAGCACACTCTACTCTGGTTTAGGAAATGTAGAAATGCAGATGTTGAAGCTAGTATTTTGGGGTTTATGGTTATAAAATGCTTTCTCAATTTTTTTCCAATAAAAAAACAGGCTTAATCTAACAAATTTTTCTATAAAGTAAAAAAAAATAAAAATGTATTAATTAACGCATTTACATAACTGAAAATTTGACATCTGAAAAGTGACTAAAAGGGTGAAACTATTATAATTAACGTACATTAACTCTGAAGTCAGAAAAATTCCTGAAACACGGACGTCTAAAAAGTGGCTGAAAGGAAAAGCTGTTATAATTAATGAACATGGTCCAAACCCTGCATTCTGAGAGTAACAGAAACGCGGACGTCTGAAAAGCTACTCCAAAATGAGACAATTATTATTAGTAATATAGACGGCTGAAGTTCTGAAATCTGAAAATAACTGATGGGCGGACTTCCAAAAAAAGGTTGAAAGGAAAACATGTTATAATTAATGAATATGGCTGAAACTCTGCGTTCTGAGAATAACTCTAACATGGACGTCTGAAAAATAACTGAAAGGAAAAAACCATAATGCTTTTTTCTATCAGTTATTTTTCAGTTAACATACTTGGCTGAAACTCTGAGGTCTAAAATAGCTGAAAGGCGGATGTTTAAAAAATGGATGTAAGGATAAGCTGTTATAATTAATGAACTTGACCGAAAGCCTGCATTCAGAGAATAACAGAAACGCAAACGTCTAAAAAATTACTGAAAGGGAACATCGTTATAATTAACGAACTTAGCAGGAACTCTGCATTTTAAAAATAACTGAAACGCAAACGTCTAAAAAATTACTGAAATATGATAATTATTATAAGTAGGTAATGTAGAACGCTGAAATTCTGAAATCTGAAAACAATAACTGAAAGGTAAACTTCTAAAGAATGGTTGAAAGGAAAAACTGTTATACTTAACGTACATGGGCGAAACTTTGCCTTCTGAAATTAACTGAAGAATGACTAAAATGTGGAAACTGTTATGATTACCGTAAATTGCCGAAACCCTAAACTCTAAAAATAACTCTCAAACCCGAACAAATGAAAAATACCTGAAAGGCAAAACTGTTGTAATTAACGTACATAACCGAAACTCTGAAGTATGAAAATAATCGAAACGCGGGCGTCTAAAAAATGACTGAAAGGGAAACCTGTTAGGTATAATTAGCTTACATGCCTGAAACTCTGCATTCTGAAAACAACTAAAACCTGGAGGTCTAAAAAATGATTGCAAAGTGAAAACTGTTATGATTAACGTAAATGAGTGAAACTCTGAACTCTGAAAATAACTCATATCCGGACATCTAACAAATAGATATAAGGGGAAATATTTATAATCAACAAATATGGCCGAAACTCTGCAACGCGGACATCTGAAAAATTGAATTGTGGCGAGTATTATAAGTAATGTAAAAGACTGCAATTCTGAAATTTGAAAATATGTAATTGAAGGGAAGACTTCTAAAAAATTGTTGAAAGGAAAAACTTATAATTCGTTTACATGGCCGAAACTTTTCATTCTGAAAATATCTGAAAAATGACTAAAATGCGCAAACCATTATGATTACTGTAAATGGCTGAAACTCCAAATTTAATTGACAATTACTTAAACATGGATGGCTAAAAAATAGCTGAAAAGGAAAATTATTATAATTAATAAAGATTACCGAAACTCTGCATTCTGAGAATAATTGAAACGTGGACGTCTGACAAATCACTGAAATGTGGAAACTGTTATGATTAACGTAAATGGCTGAAACTCTGAAATCCAAAATTAACTGAAAGGTGAACGTCTAAAAAACAATTGAAATGAAAAAATTATAATTAAATAAAACCGTTAATCTGTTATAATTAATGAACATGGCCGAAACTCTGCATTCTGAGAATAACTGCAACGCGAATGTCTAAAAAATGACTGTTATGATTAACGCACATGTTCAAAACTCTGCGTTTTGAGAATATTGTAATAAAGACGAATGTACAAAATATTAAGTAAAGTATAAAATTAATTTAAATTATCAAATTCGTCCACGCGTAGCTTACATGATTTCATCCGAAAAGGACATTGACTAGATGGCACACGCAAGGTTGTCAAGGTGAAACCCGATACCTCATATAAATTCCGCGAGTGTGGGATTTGCTGATTTAGCATTCCTAAGTAAGATGACGAGTCAATGTTCTCACGATTATTTTAATAGAGGGGATCAATTTACTGAATAAATAGGCTCGAATTTAACCTAAAGACATGGTTAAATTCGATCCGTCAAAGACGCATCATTAAGTCGTATCCTCAGAAAATTGATGTCCAAATCGATGTTGACCTAGACGGTATTGTAAGATTATTTTATTTATTAAAATTAGACTAAGTGATTTTTGTGTGAACCGTCTAAGTCCTGTTGGGGACTTAGCTGCTTCGAATATTATTGGAAAATTGTAACATATTTAATTAAATCCGTTTTACGGACTTAATCGTTTGAATGTAACCGGAATTTAGCTCTTAATTCTAAAACGGAACTTAGAATAAATCGAGTGAATCTACGCATAGAGTAAATTTGGTGTAACATTGAATTGGAACTTAACAAATAAATGTAATAATTATTGGTAACGCTAAAGCACATAGCTCAAATATACGAATGTTAGTTGAATGAGACTCCTTATTTAAACACCTCTCGCAAATAAAGCCAAGCAAACGCAAAATGGTGTATACGGTCAAGACTCTACTTAAATTAAGTATTATAGTTAATTATTTGTATTATTTATTAACAGAACCCCCCAAAAACCCTACGCCACAATATCTGAAACATGGACATCTGAAAACTAACTGTAAGGAAAAAGTATTGTAGTTAACGTACATGGTCCAAACTCTGAATTCTAAAAATAACTGAAAAGCGAAATAACTTAAACAAGGACGTCTAAAGAATTATTGAAACGTGACAATTATTATAAGTAATGTAGAAGGTGAAATTCTCAAATCTGGAAGTAACTGAGAATAATTGAAACGCGGGTGTCTGAAGAATGACTGAAACGGTAAACTAAGTAGAAAGCCGACATTCTTAAATCTGAAAATTACTGAAAGGCAGACGTCTAAAGAATATTGAAAGAAAAACTGTTATAAATAACATACATAGCCGAAACTCTGAAGTCTAAAAATAACTGAAACGCGGACGTCTGATTTCTAATTCTGGATTTTATTTGAAGATGCGTTTTGCTAAACAACTGAAGATACTCCAACAGTTTTCAGGGTAATTGAAGGGTTGTCAGGATACTCCAAGGACTTTCGGGAAATATTTAGCTTTGTTTCAGATAATAATTTAACTTAAAAAAACTCTAATTAGCCTTAGATTAGAGGAATTTTTAGTTTAGGAATAAGGTTTAGGGGCACTTTTAGATGTATTTTAACGAATTATGAAAATCTGAATTCGAGAAGATTATCACCTCCGTAGGGATTTGAACCTATTTTTCCATATATAAAATTTTCATAATTCTTTAAAATACATTAAAACGAATTTTTACGTTGCGAAATTCGAAATGCTGAGCATTCCCACCTGTTCATACCTGAAACGCTCTCATTTAAGACTATGACTCCGGCCGTGGAAATCTTTATTAATTCAAAAAACTTAAAGAAAATTTATATTTTCGGATGTAGATACGACACTCTCAAACAAAGCGTCGTCTATTTTTTCGCCTAGCTCAAACTTCTTATACATTTGAAGCAAGATTATTCTTAATAATACAGCGTAGTTTGAAACATTTATTTTAATTAGTATACAGAAAAACAATTTTAATCCTTTTAAAACAACAGCGTATGCAGAGCATTAACTTGTTGAAAAGGCTAATTAGTTAATTTATTATTTATTTATTTAATCAAAGGAATACCTACGTTTGTTCTAATTTAAAAATTCAATTAAACGAGATTTATACGTACGTTTGAAATACAGTAATTACCTTCTTTTATTATAGCGAAATGAGTTTAAATTCCACAATGATCCGATTTACAGTTGGTAGCAATTTTCTTTGATTTATATTCAAATCAATCAATATCTCCGCCCCCTCTTCTCATTTAAAAGTATACCAACTCCGATTTCCTGTATTTTTTGTCTACTTCATCCCGTCCTTTATCTCTTCAACATCTGTGTAGCTTCACCTGTAATTATAAAGGTAGCAATACCTGCTTTAAAACAGACTGCAGGTAGCCTGGACTGGCTTTTAATAAGCGTAGTTCGGCTTACTCGCTATGAATTATTATTGCTCAGATCGATACTCATTATATAGGTAGAAATACGTGAGGTTAATTCCCGGAATTTAACCGGCAGAAAAAAAGTTAAGTAAGCCTAAGTCGAATTTTCTCACATAGCATTAGTAGGTGAAAGTTATTTTGCGTTTAGATTTAATGTGTTCATCTGCCTTTATGAATCCTGATATTGAAAATTAGTTAGTTATTTTTAACTTAACAAAAGTAAATATTTGTTTTCAATTAAGTTAGTAAAGTTTCGTTGATTATCTACTGGCGATCTCATTAAAATTAAAACCGTAAAAGCAGAGTTCTCTTCAGATTAGGAACTTTAAAATGAGGCACCCAAACAACTTGGTTCGTTTTTTATTTTTTATAAAAACCAATTTCAGAAGTGCACCTGTTCTGAGCGGTTGGTTATTTTGTTATATGAAAGCTGTGCATCCCGCCCCTGCTTTACTTTTTTTTTAACTCGTAACTATGGCTGGTCCACTTTACACGTTACACAGATGTCTTTGATGTTTTCTCAATGCCAGTCAGGAAGCGAGGTATTCGGGCCCGTAGAAGAACTTTTCAAAGCTCCCTATTTTGCGATTATGATGTGGTATGTTTTGTTGTGTTTTGAAATTTCCTCCTTAGCGAAGCTGTTACGGCACGTGTTATTTTATATGAAGCAGCAATGCAGTTTTATACCTTATTTTTGTTATTAAGCCGTTAGTACATCGTTTAAACGAGGTTACAAGGGATCTTCAGTAGCTTTGAAATTGATGTTTAAAATAGAAGCGTGAACAGGAAGGAAAAGGGTTTAACTTTTTTATGGCATTTTTCAATAATGCAGTAAAGAGTCTTTGTTTCACATTTATAAATCAAACATCATCAGATCATCACCATATATCTCTAGAGTGGAACAAAGGAACGCCATAGTGGCATTTCAATAGTGTGAAGACATGTTTGTGTTTTGAGTCCATCCCATTTTGTTTACTAGTGTCCTCCATTCTTCCCTATTTTTGGCAATCCTTTTTGCTTCATTTCAGGTTAGTCTAACCTGTTGCAGTTCTTTCAATACTGTTCTTTTCCATGTGATGTTTGGTCTGCCCTTTCGCCCTTTGCCTGCTATATTTATAAATGTCCTTAAACTCTAGATGTGGAGCGTAGGGCCTCTATATAAGACTGCTATCTGGTGGGATTTAGGGCTAGGTATTTAACTTCCTGTCATGTTTTTCCCATTTTCACACATGCTATCTTTGTCCTTACTAATACATATCGGATGCACAGTCCGTTCCGCTCATGCCTTTTACATCTTATCGCCATTTTCCCTCTATGAGTACATGATCAATTTGGTTTTGGGTTGTTCCATCAGCTGCTGTCCAGGTTATTTTGTATATGTCTTTATATTGAAAAGGAGTTCTTCGTATCATAAGATTATTTATGGAGCAAAAGTCTATTAATCTTGTCCCATTATCATTTCTATTACCAATTCCGTGCTTCCCCATAATACTCTCTTTCCTATTACTGTCACTTTCTACTTTAGCGTTTCAGTCGCCCATCATGCTTTATATGTTTCGTTTGTATTTTATTTGCAATTTTTCCATGAGTGCGTATATCTGATCGTAGAACTTCTTTTTAATCTCGTCCACTTGCTAATCAGTTGGTGCATATATGTGCAATAATGATGAACATGTTTCTAAACTTTGCTTTGAATCTCGCCTATATGATTCTTTTTGATACACTCTATCATTCTATTAAGACCTTCATCGATCATTCCTTTGGCATTAGTGCTACGCTCCTTTCCTTCTTTGCCTGTTCATCTTCTTGTCTAGAATATATTATGGTAGTACCACATTGAACATGACTTCGTTCCATCCCAATTCATCTTATTTCACTTGTTCCTAGCACACTAATATTAGTGTATTAGTATAATGTATTTTTCATTGTATCTAGCAGTCCTTCTGCGTTTCTTTTACTCTTATCCTTCTTTCTCCTTCCTTTTTTCCACGAACATAACTTGATATTTCCTAGATTGTTTATGTCAATATCAGACGTTGTCCTTCCATAGTTTCCTTTATCTTTTGATAACCTTTTTTCATTTTCTTATCCATATCCCGTTCCGTCATCATTAAGTCTGTTCATATCTAGGTTCTCGTAGGATTTAATTAGTTTTTTGGGATCATAACTTCGTTTATTTTCACCAGATTCCTCCTCTCATTATCCCATTTCCACTCTTCTGTTTCTATGTATCACTTCCTCTAATCTATCTTGATCTTGTTTCCATTCTTCCGTTATTCGTTAGCTCTAATTCTATGATCTTTGAATATCCCTTTCTTTTCTGCATAAATCATCTTTTTGGCCCAGATTTCATATAAACTGAATTATATTTTATATTGAGTTGAATTAAATCAAATCCGACCCTGTCTTTTTTAATAACACAACGAACAAGCACAGACAATATGATTATATAATGCCAGTTTATTTATATCTTATGTCACCGTACAAAAGCCACAGGCTTTACAATGTGATTTTTTAAAGACTCAATTGCAGCAGGCCGCATTCTGACGTAAAAAAATACATAAATATCTAACTTAAATTAAAGTTAAATGAAATTGGAGTCTTATAAGTAGTTATAGCCATACTGTGCGTAATAAACGAGAAAATTTCAAATTAAAGAAAAATGATACCACCGCGGGGAATCGAACCCCGTCTTCGGTTAAGCGCACCTTGCTCTGCCATGAGCTACGGAGGTAGCAAGGTGCAGAGCAAGGTGCGCTTAACCGAAGACGGGGTTCGATTCCCCGCGGTGGTATCATTTTTCTTTAATTTGAAATTTTCTCGTTCTGACGTAATACATACAGTTCTAAGGTTATTAAGACAGAATACGGTCTGCTGCAATTGAGTTTTTAAAAAATCACATTATATTTAAGTTATAAAATATAGTAAAATAAATAGGAATATTTGCAAGTAATGTTCTAAAGGTAGTCACCCCCAATTATCGAAAATTGTATGCAAAAAAGAGATCAACAAAGAGGTTAAACCCGTCAGAAGAACGACAACATTTAGGAAACTTGTTCATTGGCATGATCCCCTTTGATGTTCCGGCATATAATCTGAAGCCGCAGATATTGGCTTTGACAACAGCAGTCAAAGAGCGTTTGTGTATTGATGTCCCCTGTCCTGATTGCCTTAAACCGGCGTAAAGTATGGCAAAAGCGAGCCTTTTATGAATTTTATACTGGTCACTCAAAATAACCATCTTTACACTTCAAATTTCAGTTAATTACCTTTTATTTGTTCAGCCTATTTTCAAACGAATTTTATAAATCCCTTGCTAAAACATGAAATGCAAAACAAACCAGCAGACTTTAAATTTAAATAAATTTATATTAATAGAAACAAAAAATCGAGAAAGAAAAGGAAGTTTTTGATTTTTTCACGTCTTGGTCTGATACAAATGCAAAAGGCTTTGTTAAAACATGACAGTGAATATAAGACTGCCGTTTGAATGGATGGATGACTTCTTTACAAATCCGGTCTTTATCATAACAAACTTGCACTGACATACAGTACGTACCCATTTGTTAGGCTTTATTTTAATTGGAATTCTTTTGTAAAGAAACAAGAAGTCCAATTCTTTACAGACGAACCCGTAGGATGATAAAGAGTTTGTTAAGCGGTTCTGTAATTGAAGCCAATGGGTTGTTATTGAATTTAGGTTTTATTTTATGAAATGTGTACATACTAGGCGGATTTGAACCAAATAAAGGATTATAGATAGGAAATGAATCTGCAACAAACTGATGTTAATGACTGTTTTCCGGTTAGAAAAGTACCTGCAAACATTAGCACAGGAAATTATTATTTAAAGAATGAAGAAGCAGGATTTATGTTTAAATAATATTACCAGATATTAATTATCATTTCTAGGAAGTTCTCAAAGAAATTGCGTCTACAACTTTTCGAGGCACCGAAACGTCTTGAATTTATCAATTAATAAAATTACCAGCCTTAACTTCAAGCATTAAATTAATTTTGATAATATTTTAGATTCACTCGACAAACAGATAGTTGATTAGCCTGGTTTCATAAACATCGCCTTTAATTAAAGGCTCTCAAAAACTTATCCCCAACTAAGGTGTACTGCATTTTTTTAGTCCCTAAACAAGAAACCTATTCTAAATGGCTGTGCCTACTGCAAATTGTAATTTATTAAAGTTTACTAAATAATAATAATAAGGTTTAACAACCGTGTGTCCGTAAAATAACGCATAAATTTAATAAAATTGTAAGAATTCGGTTTTTTGATAATCTATTAACGTAAACCTCGTTGAACTTGGACAGCATTTAAATAAAGTATTTCCGAATCGATTAAATGGTAGACGAGGACCTTAAGAATAGCCACAAATATTCTCGGATCTTCTCCGATTGATTTTTCTATAGTTTTTTAATATTCATTATAATAATAATAATCCATTAATCGAATTTTTAGAAATAATGGAGGGAATTGTTTAGTTCCTAGTCCAATTTTATGTTTTTATTTAATCTAAGGCACCGGGGATTGCTAAAATGCTAGATTTTTAAAGACAATTTTAAAATTTTGCCTTTGAGGTATATTAACAATATTTCCTATGGTTACATACACGAAATTACTTTTTCGCGAATCTATATTGAATTAATTACAAATTGTAATCTTGTAATTCATCTATTCTTGACTATATGAGTATATTATCATATTATCAACATTCGCTAATAATCTCATCCACAAAAGCTTTACCAAATTAACAACTATGTAAAGAGCTCTTATAACACAACTGTTAACATAGCATCCAATTATTACACACTGATTTCTAGTACCTGATTAGAACCTTTGGCATCAATCTACCTGCGGTAAATACACACGAGTACACTTTACACGACCTAAATGTTACGTACATAATCTAACTTTATTTTCGAACGTTTTTATGTTACGTTAAACAAATAAATTTTCTCAGAGCGTAAAATCAACCAGGTGTAATATAAAACTTCCTCCTATTAATTAAACATTCTAATTCCAACGTTCCTTATCATATCGATGAACTAATCATTATTAAATGACTTAATCTCGAATCCTTTAATAATTGGCTAATTTTGCCGCCTTTTACCAGTGGCGTACCTAGCTTTGGGAGGCGGAGGGGGCAATATGTCTTGAAGGCGCCTTAGGACCCTTAGATATTATAGGAAAAAAATGACAGGCGAAAATTTTAGTTTGGGCTAATTTTAGGAGAGCGTTCTTTTGTCTATTTTTTGCACTTGAACAACGATTTTTTTTTGTTTTTTTAAATATACCAGTTCTAGTTCAGTTAAAACAATTTGAAATACGTTTTAAGCACGGAACATAATATAAGCAAATCTTTACTCTACAAAATCAAACTGCAAATTGTCGAAATGAAAAACAGAACACTGCTCTATTCTTTTTAATTTTTATACATTTCGTTTGCATTTTGACGGATCGGCGGCTCTTTTAAAAATAAAGTTGCACATAAAAGGGGTTCTTTGCCGCCGCGACGTAAATCGTAAATAATGTACTTTTTTATAAATATTTCCAGGAAAGACGATACGGCATCGGCAGGATTCTAGGTAATTATTTCTTTGTATAGAAAATTAAAGCGGCCACACCGCCACTTTTAAGAATATTTAAAATGAATGCAGACATTATTTATCAGGGCGGCAAAAAATAAAATAAATACAACGTGGGGGCTCGGTTCTTATAAGGAATATAAAGATCTTGCTCCTTGTGCTATTTTGATTTTAGCACGTCTATAGAATTATGTAATAAGAATAATTATATTTTTCATTTTGTTTGAATTAAAAAATAAAATATCAAAAAAATGCACGGCGCCGTAGCCTCCAAAAGATCGAAGGCGGGGGGGGGCAGACTGCCCCCCCTAGCCCCCCCGTAGGTACGCCACTGCCTTTTACGTGATGTTCCTTGATGACCAAGTCGTGTTCACCTTGCAGGGAACAATTATTTCACGTAACTCGAGCAGCAATGAAAAGTGAGATGTTTATTTGTAATTATGCCTTAACATATTATATTACTTCGAGAAGCAATCCAAGAAAATGCATTCTGACTAAAATTCTTAGAAATTACCCAGCAGGCAACGCCATTTTTTTACACAAATTAAAAGTAGCTTTAAGAAGTTGAAATAAATAAAACCGGATGAGAGGATTCAGTCTGCAATTATGCGAATAATAAAATTAATTAAGAAATCATATTACTTTATTAAATCGACAATTAAAGTCTTACTCGAAGTGCCCCAAGGTTGAACACTGGAAATATCAGTGGACTCGTTGAAATTCAACTTTTATTATTATAAATTACACCAAATTCAATCATAATATGACGTAAATAATTGCAGTATTAATTATTACATTTATGGTTTTAAATTAAATGCAAAGTTCCATTATGGTACGCTTTAATTTTAATTAAATGAAAATATTAGTTTGTTACAATTTTGCACAGAGGCAATTGTTGTTTAAAACTTATTGTAGTAGAAAACCATATAATGCACGCTTAATAATTAATTAATCTTCATGTGTAGTGAATTGAATTATTTTACTTATATAAAATCCACACCACAACTACAAAATTAAATTAGCAGACTGCAGCAATTTTCTGTTTTACTGGAATGTATGTATAATTCTCATGGCCAGTAGCTGTTGTGTTATAGTTTTAAACAAGTGCTGTACGTGCATAAAGGTAAATGCATCGCCATTTACATTCCACGAGATAACATCCCCGGCAACATGAAGGGTTAAGGCCCCCCTAAGTCGCTTTTGTATACACCACTGTGTTTCTGTTCATAGCTATTTTCAGTGACTGGGTAGACCACCCGCCGAGCATCCGACTCAGGTTTGACCCCGAGACCGTCCACGATGAAGTCAATGCCTTAATCACTCGGCCACTCCCGCGATGCACATACTAGTAATATATTTAGTTTCTAATACTAAAAAGTTAGAAATTCAATTTTGTGTTAAATCGTAGTGTGAAATGTAGAATCTCCTACCAGATTGTAGCGCACCCTATATGAAAAAGATGAGGAGAAAAGCAGCACGTCCAGTCCACTTTCTTACTTTTTCTTATCGCTTCGTGGCCGCCATTCAAGACGTCTCTTCGTCCACCTGCCATCGTTTTAGTCTTGCTGTATATCCGGTCCATTCACATTATTCTGTATTCTGTGGCCTGTTCTCTTGAGTATTTCTTCATTTGTAACCCTATCTGAGAGGCTTAGACCCAGCACTAAGCTTTACATTTTTCATCGTGTTTTCAGTAATTTAGTTGCCCATGTTCTGGTGAAGTTTGGGATTTCTGCACTTTCTTTAGGCATTCCAGTTTCTTCCATCCTAAGCAGTTGCTATCCATTATTTGTGCAACAAATTCTTTGGACGTCGTCAGTCCACCAGGTGGGAGGTCTTTCGTGTTTTCTCCAATCGGTCCTTGGTCGTCATTCAAGAAGTCTCTTTGTCCGCCTGCCACCTTTCAGTCCTGCGTCATGTCCTGTCCATCTCCATTTTGCTGTGACAAAATGTCTTCTACGCCTTCTTTTGTGTATTTCTTTATTTAAATAACCCCTTCTATCAGGCTTAGACCCATCATTAATTGGTTATTTTCCAGTCAGGCTGTTTTACGTTTGTTTTCAGTTCGTAACCACTTCGTAAGGTGGTAGCAGGTAAGTACGCTTTTACGATCCCGGTAACGGATAAACCTACTTGTGATTTCCACTGCATTCTGCAGAAGGAGACTGATGGACCTGTAATTCTCTTCTTCAGCTTCTTTTAGCATTTTTTCGGTTTCTCTGCTTTCTACCTCTCTTGTGATTCTGACGCTAGCTCTCCGTTCATCTTTTAGGGAGTTGGCCTGAGGTCTTCTTCTTTGTGGTTTGTGATCTTTTGCTTACTTAGCAATGTGTTCTTTCATCCTAGTTTAACCACATTCTAGTTTAACCCATCCTCATATATCCCGTTCTCCGTGGCTGAAGAGGTCTTAAACAGCAGCTAATTTATATTAGGAAGGTTTATTAGTTGCTATTATTCTACTTTGCAACCGATATTTTACAAAATTGAAATTTTACTAATGATTGTATCTGTTTTGCTAGATTTATTGATAACAGATTTAATCATTTATAATTTTTTTGTTATTAATATTATTATCAAAATCCGAAGTTTTAAACGGACCTGTATATTGTAAATCTAATAACAAAAAAATGTAGGCTTATTTAATATCAGCACTTACTTGTACTAAATCTGAAGACTGCAAAACGTCTCTTTTTTTAATAAAACAAATATTCTAAATCACTTCGTAAACGGTAATTACCACTTATGCATGCAACATTTTATCACCAAATTTCAGAAAACCGGTGCTAAATCAATTTAAAGAAGGATAATCAAATTATAAAAAAGGTCGACAAGCCCCGACTAATGACTTCCTATATGAAGTCCTGCAGTCGAAATGCTACACTCGTATAATTCAATGATAACTCACTAAAAACTAGGGGAAGAAAGCTTTAATTAAAAATTATCCAACCCTCCAACTTAGGGGTGAAAAGTTTATACAACATTTTAAGATTATTTTTTTAATGAGGAAACAAAGAGCTTTAAGTATGTATAATTCATTTTACTCGAATAACAAGTCATTAAAAAATTAGTAGATCTAATTTCCGCATTTCCGGCTTTATAGTACCGATTTCCCCTAGGTTTTTAATTCTTTAAGACAAAGCACATGCTTTGCATTTCCACAACTGTTGAATCAATATGTAATATGAACAAATGATTAATTCGTTAATGTTAATAAAAATGCAGTAGGGTTCGAAGCAATTTCAAATTTCACAAATATTTCGGACCCCAGCAACAATTTCGTCTTAAGACGAAATAACCGAAAGTTCAATGAAGTTTTAATAATATACTGCTTTTATCTTTTAGGAGGGAATGCAATCTCAAAGACAAAAACATAAAATGTAGTCGTTTGATCCCTCCAAGGGAACTTCAAGGGACGTAATTAAAAATACCAAGAGAAGAAAATTTTAGTAAAAAGACATAAATCGTCATAAAGAAGTATTTGTTTATACGTATGAAATGGGTAATATTTTTTACTTTAAAGTTTTTTCAATCAGTTTCGATATCAACAGCAAATTCGGGAATTCATTCTTTCAACCTGCCCATTTGCGCGGGGTAAACATGCAGTAATTTTAAAATTGCGAATGTTTTCCTTTTTACAATAATCTTCGATCTCTTGGGCTGTAAATGCAGTGAGTCAATCAGAAATAATTATTGCGGGATTTCCAAATGTTGTTTTCCGATTTTCCAGTCGGTCTATAACTTCTCTAGCTTCAACCATGTCTTTGTTTCCGTTTTTATCTTTCTTGTCGTGAATTCCTGCAACATCATCATTTTCTTCCTCTGTATCGCCTTAATCATCTTCAGAAGTATCTTCGTCGTTGTCATCGTCTTGTTCTTGTCATCTTGTCATCGTCGTCGACCTTTACTGCGCTTTCGTCTTAACTTATTTTTTCTTCATCATCTTCTTCATCAACAACACGCTTGCCAGTCTTTAGTTAATTCCATCTTGATTAATAATCACTTCAACTTGATCTAATTCTTCGACTTGCAATTAGGTCCTAGACCTGTTCCTTTGTTATCACGGTCATCTATTTTCTTGAAATATCGACTGTCAGCTATCTCGCCAATGTTTTGGTAGTCTGCCGGGTGGTCTTTTTGTGTTTGGTTTTCCATTTCGTACTATTTTTGCCAATCTATCATCCACCATGCGTTCGTTTAATGGATCGTTGCCTATAATAGCTTCGCATAACATTGCTTCTTTTGGAACAACATGGATAGTAACTGTAAACACGTTTTGATCAACTTTGACTTGGCCTTCAAAATTACTTAAGGTTAAGGATTGAATGTGGGACCTTCCAAATACAATTAAAAAAGTATTAGTAGCTTTAAGTGTTGGAGAATTTGACTACCTCAAATTTATGTGGCATTCTAGGAAAACTAGATAGAGCCTTTGCACAACTTCTTTATTTTAATTAAATTACATTTCATAGTTTAGTATTTTTCAAAACTGTCTCGCACGTTCTCATGTCTTGGCCTGGTCCTTATTCGTTTTTCTGTTCCATTTTTGTTGTCCTAGTTTTTTGGATCTAGTCTTCTTTGTTTTTATTCCATCTCCACTCTGTTCCGTTTACAATGACCGTATTGTATCCAATTTTTACTGTTTTCCTTCTCTTCGAGCTACTTCTCTTATTTGTTTTTTTTTCTCTCTCCTTTTTTGTTAAGTCGTTATTAATTTATAATATTTTTTCTGTTTTCCATTTCTTTGATTTTAATTTATTGAAGAATTAATTTTTAAAAACATTTTACATGACTTAATTCGACTTCTTTCTTTATTCCCAACAATTTTAGTAAAATTATTTCTCCAAATAGCTGTCGGAATGCTTTTGTTGGAATTTCAAAAAAAATCCAAAATGAAGCTTTAGAAAAGGGGTTTTTAATGAGTTTAAGGTTAAAATAAAACTTTAGGGAGGAATTTACTAATTTTATACAGCTTCTGGCATTTTTTAAAGAAAGACGCTCGAGTACTAACAGTATGAAAACTCTTTTTCGAAAATCTTAAATACTTAAAAAAAAAAATGAACCGCATTTGGAATTGAATATTTAATAAATTGGTTTTGTTTTAATTTTTTTTATTCTGATTCTTAAGTAAATCCAAAAACTCAAACAAATTTCCTAATAGGTAACTGTAGTATGAGCAAAAAGAAAATTTATTATAGTTGGCCATGAAATTTTGATGTCATTACAATACAAAATAATTGCAACAGTCACTGTCAAAGAAGTGTGATTGTTTTGTTTGACTTTGACTTCAAAATTCCATGGCCAATCCTTCTTGTTGCACATACCAGTTTTAAAAACCGCCTCGCGTACTTTTTATTTTCGAAATATCGATCACCGTTTTATTAATTAAATACGTTTTTTTTTTTTATTTCGGAATATTTTACAAAAAATTCTAAAAGGTACTTTCTCGATGCGTTTCACTTCGAGACGTACTAATTTAATTTTAAATTAGTACCATTACGAAATCTAATATCCAAGAACTTTTTTATAACAGGCACAAGCAGCGCACCCGAACATTAGTCGAAATTAATTTTTCTTTTGGTAGATGACTTTTGTATTCTAAAAGTAGCCCCGTACGCCACGAATAACATATTATTTCACGTGATTGCTTCGCTCGGTAATCAGATCACATTCCTAAATCCTAATTAGGATCTGCCAATCGCAGGACCACCCACAACAGATCCATGCACTATCGTCCATTGCTTCGTTCCACTTTCATTCGCCTCACGTCAATCATAATTTGTTCTTTCTTTAACCTATCTTGACTTCCACTGATGTTGTTGGCAGAAAAAATTAGTTAGAAAGACACTTTCATTGAGGGAAGTTTTTTTTTGTGTTTATGATACTGTAGTAATACAAGTAGGTCTAATCGAATTTCTGACAAATGCAGACAATGTTTCACGAAGGGTTATAGAACTAAAAAAAACAGGGGTGTATTAAGATAAGTTGGCCCGAAGGGAAATACAACTAGTTTTTAATTAGGTTTTCTAAACTAATATTAATACCCTTTAGGGGATACAGAGTGTAAAATAAAAATAAGGACGCCCCAGAGGTGTTGCTGGTCTTTATAGGAATTTAAAAAATAAGAAACCAATAGGGACTTTCTCTTCTTTAATGATAATAAGATAATAATGATAATGGAGGTCTCCTTTATTTAAAGATATAGAGGGTAGACTTACATTAGCTATTATATTTTCTATTTAGCCAGCCGTTATTTGAAATTATAGCAAAATACCATGAACATTTTTATTTGATCGCCCTTGTTAAGTTACACGCCGCGCCGTCTGAAATAGACATGTAAATATTTGGGGGGGCATAGTTTATTAACACAGTTGAAAGTCTAGTAACACACTTCTATAACAGTTGATATAAATATATACAGGGTGTCTCCAAAATGACAGAAAAATAAGCGCAGTTGGAATTCTAAATCGAAAATGTTACCAGCATTTTGCTTTGTGTTGGATAGTTTCCGAGTTATTTTAAGCCAAAAGCTTTTATACACTTTCACATATTTCTGCGAAAACTTGGTAAATATTATCAGTTTTGCATTGCTAAGGGTAAAGGGCCTTAACCTTAATACACTTAGGTATGCCTCGCTACTACTTGAATTAAGGAAATTCTGCCCTTAACGTTCCTTTTATTATCTTGCATTAGTTTGGCCATCGTGTTATTACACCACTCGGTCTGCCACCTCGTGCATTGCTCACACTCGTTTTATATTATCAGTATTATCGTATTATAAGTATTACGTAAATCCCGAATGGATCTCTGTTTATTTACAGTTTTTGTGGTGTTCCTGTTATAAATTCGCTTTTTATCATATCTAACACTAATCTAATGCTTACTTAATAATTTAAAAGCCGATATTTCCATCTTCTGATAATTTTAACTTTGTAATTATTATTAATACAGCTGTTTCCAGAGTAATATCTGAAACTAAACTTTATCAGTAGGTCTTAAATATAATAAATAATAACTAATTGTATAAAACGTAAAAAGTGATATTTCCGACACACTGGTTGGCAAAGTAAAAAAATGGATTTATCAGAACAAGGCTGTCTATTATCATCTATTAGAGGTAGAAACGTGATCGGAATCGCTTCCAAATGGCAGACAGAATGCGCCAATTTAATTAGAAAATTACAGTGATCAGTCGACCGTTTAATTGGAAAACAATTGTAGCTTGCCAATGAAATAAAATTAAATCGTTATATATTGATATTTTCATTTCAATTCTCTACTGAAAAAATAAAACCGTTAATTAATTGTGTGTGTTCAGTTCGTAATCGGCTTTTAATGTCTAGATTGAATGAATTATTACTATTTAGATAATTCGCCGAAAAAAAATCGGCCGTTATTGTTGGTGCATTTGGAAATTATTATTGTTTGTTTAATTGATAAATTTGGAATGCCGTTTGAGGTAAAACGTTTCAGGTTTCAGGTTTAATTAGATAAATGATAAAAGCAAAACTCTGTTTAATAATTTATAAACAATATTTAGAACACTTGAAAACGAAACAATAATGTTTGCTTAAAGAATACATTCAAAGGTCAATTGAAACAAATATTTAGATAGCGCTCCAATAATGTTTTTCATGAAATGTTTTAGATTTTTAAAATTCTAAACATTTGTTTTGTTTATTTTAACTAGTAGGGCTAAAGGTTTGGTGAAATTATGATACTTTTGAGTTTAAAATATCATTTAAACTTACTATAAACTATAAGCGTTATTAATACTGCAAGAAGAAATTCAAAATTATTTTTTTGCGGCCTCGGCGACAATTTTTCTCTCGGTACGCTAAAATGGAATTTCGCGGCCTTAGCATACAAATAACTATTATTTGTACGAAGCAGAGTCAAATGAAAACCTTAAAAACGTTATTAAATAAAATTTACGACGCCTGAAAGGGCAAAAGGAAAGGAAAAAGAAGAAGAAGAAGAAGAAGAAATAAAATTTATTAAAGCAATGTAAAAAACAAGTAGGTATGTAATTTTTCGACGTAGTCCTCATCACGTTCTATGCACGTTCTCCATCGTTTTGAAAGTGCTTGAATACCCGAAGAAAAAAATCTTTTGGTCGCGTGCGCAACCACTCATGCACCGCCTGAATTACTTCATCATTCGTATGAAATTTCTTCCCACCCCAATACCTCTTTAATCGAACCAAACATATAATAATCGCTTGGAGCAAGATCAAAGAAATAAGGAGGATGTGGTAGATAGGTACTCAAACTTCAAATCTTTGATGGTTATCACCGTTGATTGTGAAGTATGTGGCCGTGCGTTGTCGTACTGTAGAAGAACGAAAGTACCTACTCAGAAATACGCGCCTTTTGGTTCTGATAGCAGGCTTAAGACAATTTTTAAAAGTTATGAATATGTGGCACTAGTAACAGTAGCCCCATTGGGCATGTACTCCTCCAAAATTACCCCTCTAGCATCCCAAAAAAGGGTCCTGCCGATAATTGTGTGCGAAATTTTTTGGGTTTTGGCGAAGAGGTGTGACGCTATTCATTAATTGCTTTCTTGATTTCGGGTTGATGATAATCCTTGCCAGAAAGGCATGTCCTTCTGCTTCATACCGTTCAAACGTTCTTGGCAAGCATGTTCAATCATTGCTAGGATACGTCATTAACAAGGCCTTCTACATCTCAAAAATAATAACAACAGATCAATAAAAATACCAATTAGGGTAGGTTGTGAAATTGAATTATTTTTAATTGGTACTTTAGCCACATCCACAGAATGACATTTTATAACGTTTGTAATTTGACATTTTTATTGTAAACAAAGTTTATAACCCTAAATTGAAACTGAAACAAAAAAAATGAAAAAATTATTAATTTACGATATTGAAATTTACATAAAACTATAGGATTTGTTGAAAATGTTGTCCATTTACGTCTAAACATAAACGAATTCTTCTTTGCAATCCAGTAGAAACATTATGTAACATTTGAGGTGATGAGTTGTTAATTTCTTCACACTTTTCTGTTATGCGATTTCTCAGTTCTTCCAGATTATGAATTGGCGTTGAATAAATTGAATTTTTAATGTAAGGCCATACAAAAAAATCACATGTTCAAATCGCAAGACCTAGTTGGATATGGGATTTCAGCGTTCCTGCTTGTTATTCTGTTATCGAAAAATTCTGCAAGATATCGGAGTGTTTCTCTGGTGGTATGTGCTGTAGCACCATCTTGTTGTAAATACCCATTTTGTAATTCTTCTCCATCTAGCTGATTGATGAGTTGGTCGAGTATCTCATCCCGATATCGTGCAGCAGTGAGTGTGCCTTCAAAAAAAATGGGACCCACCAATCTTCTTCGACAAATTCCAACCCAAACACCAACTTTTTGAGGATGCAAAGGTTGTTCAACAAAAAAATGAGGGTTTTCACTTGACCACCACCTCATATTCTGTGAATTGACATATCCAGAAAGATAAAACCAGGCCTCATCAGAAAAAATTACAGTGCTCAGAGCTGCTTCATTGTTGAGATTATTTTGAAACCAATTGCAGAATTCTATTCGTCTTGGAGGGTCTATTGGTAAAAGTTCATGAAAACATTGCAGTTTATATGCATGACGGTTTAAATCTTTTTTTAGGATTCTTTGAGTTGTGCCATAAGATAAATTTATTTGTTCAGCCAATACTCTAATGGAAGTTTTTGGCTGTTCATCCATAATCTGCCGGGCAGCTTCAATCGTTGCTTCTGTTCGTCTAAGCGGCGGTCCACTTCCACTTTTACGAGTGACACTACCACTTTCTCTAAATAACTGCACAGATTTAGTTACAACGTTGCGAAAATAATTGTAATTGAACACTAAATCGGGGTATCCTTCACGAAAATCAGTCATGCAGTCATGAAGTGAATATTGCCACTCTCCATTTATTCTTACGCCGGTTCGAAAGAAACATTCAATAGCTTTCGTTTTTTGTTGTGTAGGGAATACCATTCTTTTTTTTTTAAACTGACAAGAGCGTCCAGTATAAATTTTCATGTCAGAAATATCATTCTGTGGATGTGGCTAAAGTACCAATTCAAAATAATTCAATTTCACAGCCTACCCTAATTGGTTTTTTTATTGATCTTCTGTTATATCTGCCAACTTATAAGACAGGATTCTGTTCAGTTCATTCTTTATGGAAGTTTTAAGGTTTTCATTTCACTCTGCCTCGTATTTAATTTATTGTATACATTTGAACAAAGCCACAAATAAATGAATAAAAGAAATTCTTTGTTTTATTTTGCAATAAATCAGCCGTATAAAGTAAGTAAATAATTTAATTTGATCTCGGAGCATAATAAAACTTTGTCATAAAAATTAGTTTGCAAACATCACCTTAGTATAGGCCACCCTTCTCACTTCAGTGACGTGGGTACAAAGTCAAAAATAAAATCTTTCTTGGGCAGTTTATTTTGCATCAACCTATATAAATTCTCCGCCTCTTCGCATCTTCTGTGACCCAGCTACAAAGTCTGATTTTGTAGTTTGCTTTATCTGCATGCATTATCTGTAACCTCTTATACCGTTCAGTGTCGAAGCTGGTACGTTAGCGTATGAGGCTCTACGCATGCAATGCACAACTCGGCCCGTCTCTGCGGGTTATGAAGTTAGTGCGCCGTTTTATACCTACATACTGCACCATATGTAGAGTATAATCTGTATGTATCTATGTATGTGTGCGACCTTGTTACTCTACCTCTGCCCCACCCTGGCTTATCAATTTAATTTAATTTTAGTCCTCGACCAAACTATAAAATCGGACTTTGTAACCGGGTCACAGGAGTGCGAAGAGGTGGCGAAAATGCAAACTTTGTATGGACTAAATGTACGTTTCTGTTACTACAGATTACGTATGGAGCGCAATTTTGAGTCATTTTTCCTAACGGACAAAATCCATACAGGATGTTTGTCAAATAACAAAATGCCCAGTATTCGAGATTAAAAACATTGATTCGTAAATAACGTATCAATTACATCATATTCTGTACATCTACAAAAAGGAATACATGTGAGTAGTAAAACACGAAAAAATCACAATTTTTGATTACGGCTTTGCCAACACATGGACCGCAAGGCTCAGTATTTAACGAAGAATTATGCAATACGCTTATTTCTGCTAACATATCACATATCGTTGGCAAAGTTGCAAAATAAGAAGTTGTCAGGTGCTAAAACTGCACTACGACATTAAAATGGGGATGTCGAATCCGGGATGCACTCGGCTAGACTGCAGTGGGGAAGGGGAGTTCGTAACATTTAAAATACTACATAATACCACTTATTAACTTTTCAAGGGGATGATCGTAAACGGTAATTAGGGCGCCACCATGATTGAAACCACCCTAAGATCTAAAAGAAGGAAACCCATCGATAATAAATTTATTCCAAGTTACAAAAGGGGTAAAAAGGGACTTTAAAAGACAATTTAAAATAGAAAAATACATATCTATTTTTTTACATATTTTATATCATTTTGAAAGACTCGCAATTTTGTAGATAAACTTATATTTTTATTGCGATTTTAACTAATTTTGGGCGTGGCTCCAAAAATTTTTAGTGTCAACTCTATTGTGAACCCTCCACTGATCAACTCATTCGTCAAAGGGCGGCAAATTATGGAGTAGCACGCGAGCGGCTTTTGACCTCGCGGGGGCCTTGGATGTTGCAACATGTTAAGCCGATAATTTTGAAATTATAAAGATAGTTGTGAATAAATTTGATCCTGAAGATGCACAAAGTATCGAAGAAGCTCAGAGAATCTTAAAAAAGACGGGCATTTGTGAGGATTTACTTTTTATTTGAACCAATCTGACATGTATTTCAACTGCAGTGAAGAAAATTGAGGGAATTTTCACAGTTTGGTCAAAATAAATGACTGATATGAATTTTCCAAGTATTACGTAATAAGTTTTTGTATTGAATCGGTTTATCCACTCTTGTACTTAGTAGATATTTTATACCAAATAAAAGGTTCTGAGTTCTTACCTTAAAGTTATTAAGGCGTTCTGCTGATACAGCCGTCCTAAAATTAGTATCCTGTTTTAAAATCACAGGCTCTATCTTCTTTAATAATAGGTAGGTATATCAAATGTTTCTTTGT
This sequence comes from Melanotus villosus, assembly GCA_963082815.1. Taxonomy (NCBI): domain Eukaryota; kingdom Metazoa; phylum Arthropoda; class Insecta; order Coleoptera; family Elateridae; genus Melanotus; species Melanotus villosus. The sequence goes on from OY720425.1 coordinate 58,175,396, forward strand.
GCATTCTGTAGAGTAGTACCTAACATTTTTCTGGGTACATAATATTTAAATCCTTAAACACATTAAATGCACCGTGCGTTTCAACATTTTCTCGCTGATAAGGATGCATCCAATATCATTACTCTTATCAATATTAATTAACCAAAGTAATGCGAAAGTATCTTCATCGTTAGATATAGACATTGTGATGACTACCGATTAGTAAGTAACTGTTTGGTGTATAAAATCTTTCCAACTGGCATTAAGTTATAACATGAGTTGTGTTACTGTTAGATCATACGTCATACTATATCAGTGGGCGCCTTTACTAAGGATTATTTTTAATGTTAAATATTTAACACTGCAATCTGTGATATATACTTTGAATTAAACAATTAAGAGAGGGGAGAAAGCGCAATGATGACCCAACAGTATCAGAATTTTTATTCTGACTAATTTTCACTTCAACTAAAAGGCCAAGTTTTATTAAAACTTGTACGTTTTTCTTTGAATAAAATTTGATATTAGATTTAAAAGGACCAAAGCTTTGATACTCTCTATCTGGAATTTAAAATCATTTACCTACCTTAAGCTGCAATAGCCACTGAATTAGCGCTAAATCTTGCTGGATAGGTACAATATGTTGATTTAGTTGATGTAAGATATTGAAATCTTTTATATTTTTTATTTATATTTACAGATAATATAAACAAACGCAACGTTACTTATATTTAAAAAAAAAACATTTGCACTTTACGAATAATAAGGAATACTTTTCTTATATTATTCTTAAACTTCTAATAAACATAAATAACGAATTCTTTAAATTTTTGTATCCCTAAAACCATACATCACCATCACCGAGGTCATCATCGTCTTGGATTTGATGAGTTGCTATCGACGTAGACGCATGAGCTCCCTCATCTTCACTCTCGCTTACAGCTAGATCATCATGAATTTTCATTTCATTAACATCATGTTCTTCGATTGTTACTTCTTCGTTTCTATGTTCTTCTGTTTTATGCATCGGTAATCCCGACATCAAGAAATCAGAAGGATCATAGTTCGGATCAACGTCCAAGCTTTCTTCTGCAACTAATCATTTAAAAAACAACACACATGAATATTTTTAAATACCTTTAAACATAACCGATTCGTTATTTTCACCTTCCGTTTGATGATAATATCCCATCGTACCAAGTTGCACCATTGCTTCGGCAACTTGCTGACTGTCATCATCTGCGCCAGGTACGGGCATTTCAGCGGAAATCAAAATACCACCTTTGCTTTCTTCGAATTCGTTTAAAGGAACTTCGTCTAATTCTTCCTCACTTGAAAACTGCAAATCTATACAAAATGAATTAGCAGAGTTAGATAGACTTCGGAAGACGCAAACACACCTTCTTCGAGAGTTGCGGCTTTCTTTTTAGGTCGGCCACGACCTCTTCGCATTTTAGAGGGAGGACTAGAACTATCACCGAAACTAATTCCACCACCTTCTACGTCGACGTAATCGTAATCTTCCATGTTACTCTTAAGGTATGGATTGTCCGGAGAACTTGCTAAACTCTGAATATGGAAAAATGTGATTTGATTGAGGCCTCAAAAATTAAGAAGAAACTCACCGATCGATCTGGTTCAGCGATGGTATAATTTTCTTCATCGACTCCGAGCCACGTGTTGTCGTCTTCTTGCAAAGCTCGTTCGTGAGCCAAAGCTATTTTATTCTCCAGCTGAGTAAGATGTTCATCGTACTAAATAAACCAACCCGATTAATATTTTTCATACAATAAACAGTACAGTAATATACCTCGTCCAACGTTATCTTACAAATACGAACGAGCGATTCGGCTTTTTGAGTGAACGGCGAGTCTTTTCCATTATACAAAATACAATTTTCCAAAATTTGTTGGACGTCCACTAAAAATTCGTGCCTGCTGTGATATTTATGGGACGAAACTTTTTTGGCGATGCTTTCCAAATCCATAGGTCTTTTGATTATGTTATAATAGTCCTTCACCATTTTTTTATTAACGGGTTTCAAGAACGGCCACGACTCGGACATGGTTTTCAGTTTGGTGTTAATAACGTTGTCTAGAATAAACGTAAGAGCCACCTGATCGTTGTCCAACAATGGATTTATGGCTTTCTCTAATCTCATCAGTCTGTCTTCTTTCTCTTCGAGTCGTTCGATGCACTTATTTAACATTCTTTGTGCGGCTATTGTTAAACTACTTTTTTCGCCTATACACAATCATAATTAACAACTCTTCCAACGTAATTTAACCCGCAACTTACCATTATAACGTGCAGAATTCTTAACAATTTGATCAATATCGGCTAAAAATTCTTCACGACTTTGATATTTCTTTTGCCGTAGATTTTCCCGGATCGTTTGTAAATCCATGGGGCGTTCTATTATGTTATAATAATCTATTACTAACTACAATAAAAAGAAACAAATGAGAATCCGGAAAACAACCGTATACTTTTGTATACCTTTGAGTTTACAGGGAACAAAAACGGTTGCACATCGGGCATATCCCTAAGTTCGTTCAAAATAGCTTCTAAAATAGTAGAAAGCACAACAACCGGATCTGTTCGTCGCCTGTTAGCCGGCCTATTTTGCCTCTTCAAATAATCACAGTGTAAATCGGACGTAGCTCGACGACGCTTCCGTGCGTTCATCGCTTCACGTGGAACTTTTAATAGTAACGTTCTTCGTTTCATCTCTTCCGCGTGCTAATTCAAAACGATATAAAATACTTCTATTTTAAAACGTGAATTTTGACCAAGTTTTACCTTAAGAAGTTTACCAGACAATTTGACTTTAGTACCATCAACGTTAACTAGATCTTCATCGTCGGTATTCAATTGTTTCTCAATTTCTTCTTCTTGTTCTTCGGTCATTGCAACATTAACAGGTGGAGCCGGGCCTGAGTTTTGGTATAACGGACAAGCCTTATTGGTTCTACGAATATAACAAGTGGAGTTTTCTGTGATTGATTAAAAGGAAACAAATTGGTGTACCTCATGTGCCCAACGTTTCCACAGGCACCACACTTGAGTTTCAGATCGGGCTTTAGTTTTGTTTTACGTCTAGATTTCGATGGGGTAGTATTAATCGGTTTGCTTGTTGTAGGTGGCGTAGATAAAATACTTGAGGGACCTATAAATGTAATTATTTGAAGGACAATGAATATTAATCGGTAATATATCAACACTAAGGAAGTGGAATTCGGAGTATTTCAACAACTGATGCCAAACTTGCCGCAACAATTTTCAGAAATACTAAAAAAATTTATGAAATGAATTCAAAGGCTTCCACGGTCAGTGTCAGTGTTAAAAGAACGTCTTCCGGGTTGGGATCGTGTCATTGTTGAAACGGAAGAACTCAATATTTCGCTCACTTTTTTAAGGGGCTTCATCAGGAGGAAAAAGGAAGCACTAAAAGACTCTTTTGGCAAGAAGAAGAAGAAGGGTATAGTAACTCAACCTGTAAACCAATCCAGAGGCGAGACCTAGTCACTGGAAATAATTAGAAAGCAAAACACAGTGGTGGGGTAGGAAAGTGCTTACCACATCAGAAGGCAACGAAATAACAGATCAACTAACAAGGAAATGATCTGAGACTACCTTTACCGGTCTTGAACCAGGGTTAGGAATCACATGGAACAATAACTGAGTGGATTAAGCAACAACACCAGCAATATTGGAACCACGTGCAAGGACAAAGTAAACTGATGATGGCAAAACCATCTCAATTTTTAGTGATTGAAATACTGGAAATTTAACAGAAGAAAAACACGAACTTGAAAGTTGATTACTGGAGAACCGTATATTCTGTGAGAAAAGTTAAGATATTAAAAACACTTACCTCCTTCCAAAGTTGTGCTTTTGGCAATATCAAAATTAATAGTAGTACCAGAAGTGGAAGCTCCAGTACTTGAACCTGTTAGACCAGCTAATCGTTCCCTTTCTTGATTTCGTTTAATCCGTCGCAACTGTTCCTGTATCCTACGTTTCTCACGTTTCATCTCCTCTTTTTGGGCTTCATCAAGAGTAGCAAATTGTCGAATAAATTGCTCGTCTTTAGTCGTACGTATTTTCACATACGCATCTATAACTTGTGCTTTCCGTACAATTTCCACACGCGTATACTCTTTGCCTTCGGGATTTCGATAAGCACGGATAATTCTCAACACACGACCTGCATAATCTACAATTTAGTGTTACACCATATCTTAAGGTTACACATACCTTGTTGTGCGTAACCATAATCTTGATTGTCTTCTTCCTCCTTCATTTTTTTATCTTTCATTTTCCTATCGCTTCCTTCGTTACCTTCCATAATCATTTTTCTAAGTTCCTGCCTTTCTTGTTCTTCACGTTCCAACGAAAGTTGCGTGCTTGTTTTCTTGTTAGCCAACATGTTCTCGATATTCTTGCCCATTTCCTCTATGTCTTCATCGCTGTCTTCGTCTGAACTTTCACCTTCGTCTGTACTTAAGACTTCGGCACTTGCAAGGACACGATTTTGCAAATCGAAGATACGCTGACACTCTTCTTTATATCTGCGTTAAAATTGAATGAACTGAGTATAATTTTTGTGATTAATCACTTACCTTTCTTGGTGTTCGGCGATAGAAAACCGATTTCCTCTTGAAAATTTATCCATGCCTTCCTCACCGGCTTTGGCTTTTTCTGTTGAAAGTGTTCGAACAACATCGATAACCTCCCAACGCGACAATTTTTTGATCTATGTATTACAGAATTAGTTAAAACGGTTTTAACATAAATATGTAACGTACCTCTTCTTCCGGTACCCCAAATTTCCGCAACAAAGCTTTAGCATTATTCAGTGAAAGTCGACGTAAATCTGCGTCTGTTCCCGTGACAGTTCGTTTGGGTTGAGATTCCTGTTCCTCTTTACTTTGCTGCAATAATAAATGATTAAACAACAAGCTATTTAGCGACAGTACAATCTCACAGTTGGTTTGTTCGGAACACGGACGTAACTGAATCCTTCACCGCATCCGGTAGGATCAGCCGGACCTGTTAATTGTAACAAGCATTTTCCTTTCATCGCTTGTATGTACGCACGTGTGGTATTCCAAGGTGCAACTTTGACTTCGTCGTCCATTTTTAGCTGCATTTCCTCGTCATCGTCTTCTTGAGGCGTAAATAAAAATTTCTCGCCGTAGCCTGCATCCTAAACCAAGCGAGATGTAACAAACCAACTCTTTAACAATAGAAAATCAAACCTTAAGCCTTTGTTCGGCAGCTACCATACTAAAATACGAACAGCACTGCTCGGGGGACACCATAGCCCTGATTTCTTCTTCCGTTGGTAATCGAAACTCAGGCTTTATAACCCACCAGTTCGAATCCATACCTGGCGTAAATAATAACAATGCAAGAACTGTCAGAGAATTCAATTCAAACTTACCTGTTCTTTTAAAGTCGGCACATAGTTTAAGACGTTTTCTTATGCTGCTTTCAGAATGTGACGGAAATGCTTTTTTGATGTCATCCATTTTAATTCTCCTTGGATTATCTCGGCTTTTCCAAAATAATCGGTAAATAAATACCTGTTAATTAAATAAAGCTTAGAAAAAATATTTGCTTGAATCGTTGTTTGTATGAATGAACCCAAAGAAAATTATTCTAAAAATTACTTACTTTATTTAGTTAAAAATATGATCAAGTTGATTGCAATTTAAAGCGATTTATTGGAGTAATTGCAGTTCTATAAAATTACCTGCAGAAAGTCCCTAACAAAATTATTAGCCCGTTTGGAATTCGGACCTGGAACTTCGTAAAGGGGGCACTGTTGTCCACCAACAAAGATTGCATCAATCTCCCTTATATAATACTGTTGTCTTGTGCGTATGATTACAAAATCTGTTGTCAGGATTTTATGTTCGTATATCGGTGTCCTAAAATACAATTATTAATACAGCTTTACAGATTAAATCTAAAACAGAACTTGTGTTCTGATCCAGTAGAACATTGAATAACGTAGTAACTTTGAAAGCAGCATAAAATATTTTAATAAATGTCTTTCATACCTGTACATATTGTTTTCCATAGCTTGAATTGATTGTCCAGGATGCAAAATACCTAAAAACGGTGAAGTATGTGCGTAAGCAACTTCACCATACCTATAAGTCGGTGGTCCTTGATCTTTACCGGCTTTTCTTTTGTAATAATTTTTAAGTTTAGAACACATTCCAACCTAAAATATTAAGTTATTGCAGATATTTTTCTATTATATAGATGTTTCAAAATTCATTCATATAATTAAAGGGGTAAAAATGGTTGCACTCTCTGTTCTATTATGACACGGTCAACTCACGGTCATAAACAATCAATGATATGGTGTTATTTAACAAAAATACTACTGTGTTAAACATGTTACTGAAGTAAATTCTACATACTTGATTCATAAGCGGTGGATGTTCTTCACAAAATTCTACGAGCACTAAATCACCATCTCTTCCTGTCAAATCTTCTGGAGTTCGCATAAAGAACACGTCTCCTCCACCAGATGCCATTCGTTCAGCTTCTCGTGTCTATAAAAAAAATCTGTATTAATTTACAAATAAAATAGCTTAAATTAATTTTCAGAAACTCTTTGACTTTCAAAGAGCATTGACGTGTGTTGTCAGTTATTGCAACAAACAAGTGTGATCAACTCACAGCCAAATATGTTTTTCTGCTTCTTCGCAGAGCAAGGAAACAACAACAACAACGTCTTCTTCGTCTGACGTATCTACATATATTTATAAATACATGATATGAGGTACAAACTTCATCACAATTCTTTTCATCATTCTAAGTTACTTTTCATCTGGCGTGGCGTGACGCATTGCCGTCAATTGAGCGTTGACCATATAAATTGCCGTTCGGCATGGCGCGCCGTGGCGTGGTTAAATGCACGTTGGCCTTTAAGCTTCGTTGTCTCCAGTCAGTACTGGAATGAGTGACCCGACTGCTCCGTTAATGTGGCACCTATATCCCACGAGGACTGGTCACTATGGGAAAGTAGACCAAAAACCCTCAGTGGGGGAGACCTATGTCCAGCAGTGAATGCAGAACATTGATTGAAGATGATGAAAACAAAACCCAAACAACAAAAACATTTATAACGTATCAACTCTAATGAACACTATCTTTACATTTGAGCCTCCCGATACAAAGCGAACCATTCCTCAATGCACTAAGTGCCAAAGGTGTGGCCATACTCAGAGACAGACAATCCCGTTCCGTAAAATGTGCAGGAAGCCACACTACAGCTGCCTGTCAACATAAAGAACACAGCAAAGATGTGAAGCACGTGCTTTGTGACGGTAACCATCCGGTGAATTATAGAGGATGCAACGTTCATAAGGAACTACAAACGAAAATGTATCCTCCCCTAAGGCCGGCGACATATCTGCGGCGCTAAAACTTTTGTCCGGTGACATACTTGCGGCACAGCCGCGCGACCTCACCGCTGTAATATATGCTACATTCAAGCTTTTACTTCGTTGACACAACGTTTGAGTATTTGATGTTGGTGTACCAGTATGTCTCCAAAACTGAGTACTCCTGAAATCGTATGCGTTGCATACGCAGTACTTAAAAAAATGAAACAAAGAAGATACTGGGTTCATCCATTAAATACAATGAGATTGACTTCAGGAGAATTTCATTGTCTCTATGGAGAATTAAGAAGATCTAGGGATTTATCTAGATCTAGACAGACGTCTGACATGGGCAAAACATATTTGGTTTAAAAGATTAGCATGTACAATTAGGTTTAACCCTCAGGAAATACTACTGGTTAATTGGACCTTAATTATAAATAAAAACAAACATAAATACATACCCTTGCTTTCTTTTTAATATGCTTCGTGAGTGGTAATACAGAATGAGGGCCCGGTTCGGCAAGAGGCCCATGCGAGAACCGCTTCAAAGGAGGTCGATGGAAATTCCTTAAACGCATAGGGCCCATGTGCGTTTGTACAAACGGAACACGTAATTCGACTATTGGCGTTGAATGCTGAATTAAATTTCCTCCGCCAACTTTTAATCGTAAATACGTTTCCGAAGAACGAGGCATGTAATAACTGAAACATTAGTTTATTAGCATTAAAGCAGAAATGTTTAATGTACTAAATTATTCGAATGTAACTTTTGGGTAAATTTTCGAATTATAACTTACATATCGTTAGATATATTGAATGGATCACGATCAGGAGATTTCGGTGGAGGAGGCGGAGTGTCTTCTTGCAACACATTAATAACTCCGGCTTTTCCAAGTAGAATTTTTGATTTCTTTACGTGAGGATGTGGGATTTTAACCTTCACAGGCGTTGCTTGACCTAAAATTTGTAGCCGTTGTAATAACTTAAATTAAAACTATCAACATCTTTGATCGTTTGTTTGGTTGATATGTAGGCTATATTTCAATAAATTCTATTAGTGTGAATTTTCTTGAGATTATTTTATGCTTTATTTTAGATTTTTAGCTCAAAGTTCACCGAGTAAAATGGTTTTTTATCACTAATAGGTTACTTTTAACTGTTTTAATCACTAAACTTCGATGCGAAATATAAAAAACGGTCTGTAAAAATATAAATGTAATGTCAAAGCGTTAATTTGAGATTGTAATGGGCTATGGGACGATGAATGCAGCTCTGTTAATTTGCTCTAATTTTGGTTTCGTTTGCTAGTCTCAATGGAGTTTAATGACAATCTTTACAAAATGAAGACTGCAAAAATGATATTCTTTCGTATTAATGTACGAATGAATTAAAGATTGTAAGCATGCTAGAAACTAATAAGAAATTAATTGTACCTGCAATCTGTTTAGATGGATCGATATCATCAGGAATACCCAAAATAATATTTTCATCGTTAGGATCAAGAGTTAAAATTGACGGTTTAGGAATTTGATTCATATTTTCAGCATCCCAAATCACATCATCCTCCCACCTTCCATACACTAAATCCTCATTCTCGACAGGAAAAATCGAATACCACGTATCATCGTGTTCTTGTTCACGTGGTTTCTGTGATAAAACACTACAAAAACACCATAAATTAAACCCTCTCATCAAGATACTTCCGCAACTGTTTTTTAATTGGTTTAACTTACACTTGACCTTTGGAAGACTTCGAACCCGGAAGCGGTGGTGCTGGTAGTGGCATACGCATCGTATTTCCAGGTAACGCACCACCTTTCCCCGGTTGACTAAAGGCTTGTGCTGTTCTGTTACCACTGCTAGGAACCCATCCAGCTGCGTTTGTCTTAGAATTCAATTTCTGTAACACCTAGGGGGTTATTACGGAAATTAAACCAAAGAAGCTATTTACAAACAAAAGCGTGAAAACTGCGGACACTATAAAACACTTCTACTACACTTTTTTCACAAACCTTATGTTTTATATCATTGCCATCCCATACCACATCGTCTTCCCAATGTAACTGGGTTACCATTAAGAAAGCATCGTCAGGAAATGGCTCGCCTTCTATTGGTTCCTCGGGCGGTTCTTCAGTCTACAATATTTATTTTGGAGCGATTTATTATAATCAAAACACAACCAATATTTTACCTTAGTTTTGAGTTTAAATCCATAATCAAAATTATCTCCCGTCTCAGGGACTTCAAGCATGTCATACCAGATTTGAGCAGGACCAAAACGCCAATCAGCTACTTTAGGTCCTGTATCATCTTTAGCCATCATTTCTTTTTTAGAATCCTTCGCTCCAACTTCAATGGGTTTCAAAAATTTTTCCTGCAATTTACAACAAATCAATTACCAATTCTACTCGCTAAATCGTACAATTAATACCTCATCATCGCTATGCCATTGATCAGTAGGTGGTGTAGGAGCATAATTAAAATGCCAACCCGTAAATTTTGGTTTTTCATCCTCAGATCCTGAATCGGAATCATGCTGATTTCCCGATGAGGTTCTTTCTCGATGTTTATGTTTCCTACGCTTTTTCCTTACGTTTCGCCATATTTGTGGTAAACTATTTGGTTTTCCGGGACCAAACAAACGTGAGAATCGTAATACCTTTAATGGAACAATAAATTAGACAAGTTTTTCTGCGATAAAATGAACGAGTAACTTACTTTACCATGTCGAAAATCAGGAAATAAATTAGTGACATCGATATTTTGATACTTAGAAGGTAGCATGGCTGCTAATGGTGTTTCAAGTTTACGTTGTGGTTCTCCTTCGTCTTTATTCGCTGTAGAACTTAAAGCACTTTCAATAGCAAGACGTGAGGGTGGAGGAGGCATTAACTTGGCATCGCTCTTAGTCAATACTACTGGTTTTGTTTCTGTATCATAATCATCGTCGATGTCTATTTCCTTTTTCTAAAAATATTTGTTAAATGTCACAAATATAAAATGTACATTGATTTATTACTAAGTTAAAAAAAGAAAAATGTTCGATTTTAGAAAATCTTTTTTACTTACAACAGCAAAATGATTAGGTTCTTCATCTGCCAACTCATTTATGTCAGAATAATCAATAGCAGAAGGCGACTTTTCTTCTACAACTTAAAAAAAAAGAATTTACAATCAATCTTTGATCATAACTTTACTTGGAAATAGAAAATTTAATAAAAGCACAGCCTGCTAATAATCACAATTCAGAAAATAACGCCAACTTCAAATAATTTAGATTAGTTAGATACAAATATTATACAGTAAGAGGCGACCGTAAAAAGTCTTAAGTCATAAAACACAGGCAAAAATTTGTAAAAAAATATATAAAAAATGAATGTTGAGAAACACAGCACCCTTAGACCCAGAATTTTAGATTTTTTTTTACAATCATCTTACTTTAACAAACACACAATATACCTATAAGTATTTTGGTTTGGCATCCACTGTAAATATTAAAAAAATTACTTTGAAGGTACTTACAATCATCATTAAATTTATGTTGCGAATTAATATCAATATCGCTATCGATATGGTTTCTTTGTACGTCTTGAGATTCTACATCACTTGAATCATGTTCTTCTTTACATGGATCATCACCGCCTATCATTTCCTTTAAAAAACTTCCCAAACCCAGCCTGAAAAACCAATTTATTAAGGAGGTTTTAATGCCACAACTAATTAAAATTAAACAGTTGAAAAATGAAAAACTCTTGGTCATTTCACTAGAATTTATTTTAAGAATTCAGCAAACACTTTATATTGAAACTGTCAACAAAAGCAATAGTTTGGTGAAACGACAAGAGTTTTTAATTTACAATCACGTTTTACCTTCCAAGTGAAGCAAGCTGCTTCTGAGCCTCAGAATCAAAAACATCGCTTTCAAGTTGTCCCGATTCATCAATATTACCAAAAAGAAATCCTGTTAAATTCACAGCTTCGTTTTCTTCTAGTTCATCCTTTAATTCGTGATCTTCTTCACTATCACCCATTTTACCGAGTAATATTGAAGAATCCTCCGATGTTTAAACCACAAAATTATTAGATTACATCAATTTGGATATTTTAAGCTTAGTAATAATCTGTAATGAAAACATGGTCTGATTTACTACTTAAAATAAGCAAAAGTACATTGAATTTGTTCTACTTTATAGCAAGCCGGGGTCTAATTCATTTGTTTAATTTACTTAACAAAGTTAGGTTAAGAAATGCAAATGTGAAATTAATTGTAGAAAAATTAATGCATGATGGTGCTAATTACTGCAGCTTTAATTATAACAACTTACATCTTAAGCTTTTTAAAGTACAATTATTATATTCAGTTATTTTTACAACTTTATAAGCAACAACAGCAGCTCCTGGAACTTGATACCATTTGTTTTTTATTGCAATATTGAAAACAATGCTGTAACCAACATAAAAATAAAAACACCAAGTTAGTTGCAGTTATTTTGAAGGTGTTGGAAGAAGAAATTTGTTTACGTTTTATAGAGTTATAAAATTATGTAGAACTCCCTAAGTAGTTTATATTTTTAAGTGTAAATCGTTAATCACGCAATAAATTTAATACAAACGATTACAAATCGGATAACTTGAACAACACAATAGTATTAAAATGTTCCGAAGAAATAGTGTAGTTTACTACACGACTATCTATAAATTTTTCAATTTAATGGAATGATGTCAATGTTCGTGTGAGCCAACTGCCAACGTAATGACAGAAAAGTAACTGCAAGTATTAGAAGAAGTAATAAAAAATTGTATTCCATTCAAATTTCTTTAGGAATGTAAATTAAATAAAAAGTGATCGAACAAACAACATTCCAACATTAAACCATCGAAGATTTTAGATTTACCTATTTTAAATGTACAGTAAAATACATAACCTCAAACTTATCTGCTCCACTTTTGTTGAACACTGTTTATGCAATTAAAACCTTTAGTAAAAGTTACATACTTAACGTATTCAATTAGATCTTCAAGAATCATGTCCTCAAAAAGAACAAGTACGGACAGTGGCAATGCCGATGAAACAAAAAAGCAAAAAACCGGCGGACATTGGTCGTTAGGTTTGTTAGATTCCATGAAAGATCCAGAAAATATAGTACAAGAAGATGATCTGGTGGTAACGATTAAGGACAAATACCCCAAGGCAAAGTTTCACTATTTAATAATGCCTAAGGAGAACATTAGCAGTCTAAAAAATGTTACGGATAAACATCGGAAACTATTAAAACATATGGAAGAAGTAGCTGAAAAGATAATTGCAGAAGATAAGCATAAGGAAAGTCAATTTAATATAGGATATCACGCGCAAGCTAGTATGTTTAGTTTACACTTACATGTTATAAGCGAAGATATGAATTCTGAATGTGTTAAAACTAAGAAGCACTGGAATAGCTTTACTACGAATTTTTTTATGAATTATAAAGGTGTGTTTCTTTTGTTAATGAGCATGTTATGTATTTATTTATAATTATGTTTTTTTGTTGTAGAAGTACATAAGGAATTAGAAACCCAAGGAAAAGTTACTTTGCCTTCTAGTGAAGATTGTAAAAAATTGATTAATACACCGTTGAAATGCCATAAATGTGAATACATACCGAAACATATGCCGGATTTAAAAAAGCATATTGTCGGGCATTTTAAATAAAACTCAATTGTATAAACATTTAGAAAAATTGTGAATCGGGTATTATAAATAAATTATTTGATTTTAATTGGTTTTCAATTTTTTTTCCATAAATCGTTGTAAACTTATGTTAACAACGTTTGGGACACTGTTTTCTGCATGAAGGAAGTACAAGGTTTGGCAATTTAATTCCTGGATTGACGTTGCAGCTCTAAAGAAAGATACGTGATATTAAGGCTGGAATTTACACCATGAAATATACCTATGAACTTATGAATTTTATATTAATTTAAATGATCAAACAATTTTGGCACCCTCGGACAAATTTAGAATTCAAGTGTTTTATCCAATTTATTATAGACAGATTATAATAATCGAGCTGAATAAAAGGCTATAATTTTTTTTGTGATAGATTTAACTTTTTCCTTAATAAATCTATATCTGAAAATGAAATTATCTCCAAAGCAAAAAATCTAGTTTAATTTACAAACAAGATTGGGAAGACTCTTTTGAGAATAAATTTTTATTATTTTCAAAGTTATTCCCAGAGTGCAAAACAGTCTCAGAATTATTGATTCACCAAAAAGAATCGAACTTCCATCTCTGTATGCCTTACAGCTCCGTCTCTGCAAACTGCAAGTTATGTCATTGGTGTGCCGTTTTATACTTACATACTTCACTGAAAGGTATACGAGTAATAACAAATAAACTACTTTTATCATTTTGTAAAACTTTTATTGATATACACATTACTGCAGATATAAAAAAAAGAGTCACTAACTCCAAATACGCCCATAAAACCCTGATGCGTATTTAAAGTAAACAAAGCACGACCTAACAAATTCTGAAATAAATGTATACAATTTAGTTTAAAATAAATATAATTCTTTTACAAATTTGTTTTTGCGACATACTAAACAACAATTTTCATTCCGTACTTATGTCAAATATTTAAGTTAAAGCTAAAATTCCTTCATGAAACTTGTTAATACGTTTAGTTAATGGACGAATCCTTGTACGATATATTTTAAACAGTCTTTATTCCAGAAATTTAAAAAAATACTAATATTCAGTCGAATATTTAACCGGTTACATTTAAATAAATAAATAAAATAAATATTAGACAATACAAATGAGTATTATAAAACAAAACTATTGATTCTTTGAGTACCATACACCACATGAACTAGCATGGGTAGCTCTATGTTTAATTAAATTTCCGATACACGAAAAGCGCGATCCACAAGCTTGACAAAGGTGTGGTTTAATTCCTGTATGTAAACTACTGTGGGTTACTAAACTTTCACGATAACCGAACGCTTTCGGACAATAAAGACACTTAAATGGTTTTTCACCAGTGTGACTACGTTCGTGTACCTTGAGCTGACCTTTCCAACGAAAACTTTTACCACAAAATTTACAGAGGAACCTTTTCTTTGGATCGTGAATTCGTAAATGCGATCGACGCGTATGCACACTGTTGAAACCTTTCCCACATACGTGACAATCATAAATAGGGCCGGTTCCGCAATTATTCGTTTCATGATGACTAAGAAATGCTTTCTGACGGAACTGTAATCCACACTTTTCACAAACATAGACGTAGATTTTCCTTGGAAGACCTTTATGGAATATATTTTGATGAGAACGCAACGAATCCACATTTGAGAATAGTTTATCGCAGTCTTGGCAGGCTAAATACGAATCATTTTATTAACGAATTACGAACGATCTGTATACTTACTTAAAATATCCGCATGGACGTTTTGTTGATGTACCTTGCACGCTTCACGGGATTCAAAGCTAAGTTTACAACAGCTACATTTGTGAGTGCCTTTTGATTTGCTGTATTTGATTTTGTTTTCATGCTCCTTTTCATGCCGCATCAACCAACGCATGTTATTATAAGATTTTTTACAGTACTGACAATTGCCTTCCGCATTTTTCCCAGCCCCTTTAGACATGTTAATTGATGTAATTAATTTGAATAAACTGCGCCTGAGCACTTACCGAAACCTCTTCGTATTATAAACCTTGTTAATTCGATTTCAGAAATCTTATCGTGTTGTTTTGACTGTTTCTTTGAATATTCGGTTTTGTTGCATTTTGGAATTTCTTGTAACGATCCCTCTTCATTGCAATCTTCTGAATCATAATTATCGTTAAATTGATGGTCTTCGTTGTCGTCATTACTTTCACAACTTTCATTTTTAACATCACATTCGGTATGGCACTGCGAATTGTCTAAAACCTTTTGGTTTTCACAGTCTGTGGTGGAATTCAAACCCTCAAACGCCGTTGCACTGTTTACATCGGGTGGAAAATGCTTTATAGAATAAGCGCCGTCAATTTTGGAGGAATCTTCCGATAAATAACCCCAATTATTTAGTAGTTCAGATTCTTGTTCGTTTGCGTAGTTATCACAGTGATTTTGTACGTTGTTATTCAATTGTGTGGTGGGTTCTTTATGATTATTTAATTCCTTACGTGTACATTCCCCTGAATACGGAGTAACGGTTACATTAGTCTGGTGTTTTACGTGGTAATCTTCTTTCAACTAAAAATTATTTACGTTTATAAGCGACCTTAAACTAACAATAATATTACCTCTGTGTCTTTTATTTCAAACATTTTCGTTTGCATAAAAGCATCCGGAGTAAAAGGTGGTACTAAATTGCTTTCCGATTTTACTTCTAATTTAAACTTCGTGGAATCGTCTTGTTTAGGAAGAACATTAGATAAAATATAGTTTACGTTATCTTCATTAGGTGTGGAAGATTCAGATTGGTTTGGTTCATTTTGTTTCGTATTTAATTTCTCTTTATAAGCGGACAATTTCTCTTGCAATTCTTTTTCCTTTTTTAATGCCTTAAGCTTGGAGCTTTCGGGTGTGTTAATTTTTACCTTCATTTTCGTCGATGGATTATTAACACGATGAGATGTTAGTGGCATTTTGCCGCAAGTATCCGCGTGAGTACGTCTGTGTTTTATCAAATTACCTACGCAACTAAATGAATGGCCACAACTTTCACACTGGTAGGGTTTTACACCTGTATGCAAAGTACTGTGAGTTATTAAGCTCTGCCGATGACAAAAACCTTTTCCACATACCTGTAAGTTTTTGATTTAGGATTCGAAATATGGTTTGTATAAATTACTTACATCACAAATGAAAGCTTTTTCCTGTGTATGAGTACGTTCGTGTACTTTCAATTGGCCTACTGTTAAAAATGTTTTTCCGCAGTACCAACACATGCAACCTTGTTCTCCTGTGTGACGAAGCATGTGGTTATGTAAGGAACCTGCGGTCATTAAGTATTGCCCACAAACCTACGGGACAAATATATGTAGAACGATTTGTTGCATCAACCATTGGTTATTTGAACAAAATCACATTAATTTTATGGCAATTAATGTACTTGCAATGTAGGGTTGCCACCTATTCAGAACGTTTCAGTCGTCAAAAACAAGAACTGGAAATAATATTGCTCCAACTCCTTCTTCAGCAGCCTCTCCATGCGAAAAGAAAACTCCTGAAGCTGTCTCGATCCTACCGACTGCGCCATGTTTTATTATCGTTTTTATTCAATATAAATACAACTCATGTCTTTTACGTGCATAGCAATTGATTGCTGAATTGGTTAAATTAAAAAAAAAGAAGTACCTATTATACCACTGTATCAGCATTAGTAGTTTAAGTTTTGCATCTAGCGAGCTATTTATTGTTTGGATCAGCAATATAAACGGAAAACTAAACCTGAACTTGATTTACTTTATTCGCACTTCTAACAAACAGCTGCAAAACTTTAAAATTCCAGCCATGTGGCACCACGTGTGGTACATTTAACTAGCATATTACTTTTAAGTCAACGTTTTTTTGTTGAAGTTATGTAAAGATTATTTTAATTATTTAGTAAAGACTTATTTAATATGCTAAATTATTTGCTTATTTTTATATACATATTATACAAAATACCAACGTCTCGATTTTTGATTTCAAAAAGGTGGTAACCCTATTGCTATGACTACATAACTTCCGACTATGTCGGAATTTTCTTTTATCGTGAGAGCACGAATAATAAAAAATCTTTTACCTTACATTGATACTGCTTTATAGTACCACATTTTGAATTATTATGGTGTGTGAGTTCACTTTTTGTCTTGAATTGCTTTCCACAGTCACTGCACATGTAGTAATCATCAAGTTTGCCTTTATGCACTTCATTTATGTGAAATAAATATTCTTCTTCTGTATCGAAATTCTTGTTCTGGCATATTTTACATTTGTGTTTTCTACCCTGGATACAAAGTAAACATGTTAGGCAATTTAAATTGTTAACGATTACCTAGTAGGTATGTAATACCTATTAAGGCAAAGAGTTGTTTCACTTGAAATTGCTACTATCTAAGCAGCTTAAGTATATTTAAATAATTTTTGTAAACCTTGTACCAATATATTGCTGAAAGGACCGAGCGTTTAAGCTCCTCGAGTCTTATTGTTTAAAAAAAAATTCCAAAACATCTGTAAAATTTTAAGGTTATGTAATAAAAATAAAAGGTTGCTATGGTTACCAATTAACAGTCCCGGTTTGTAAATTACTTAAAATACGATTTGAATCAGTAACTTTTATGAATGAAACTGTAAGTAGACTTACTTTACTAGGATGTTCATGTAATTTATGTAAAACCTTATCTTCGTGAGTAGCAAAATTTATCATACATAATTTACACCAAAACGGATATTTGCCTTTATGCATTACTTCGTGTTTTTGTAATATTTTCGCGTATTTAAATGTTTGCCCGCAGTCTTTGCAAGCATTTTGTTTTTCCTCTTGCGTTTCCAAAGAATCTTTATCATCTTCTGAATCCTAAAATTTAATTTGTAAATGTCTTAAGTAAGTTTGCTTATTTTTTATTTACCGCTGTACTTTTCAGAGAACAACATTCTTCATGTTTCTTTAGTGCTCCTAGCATTTTGTATTTCTTCGTACAATACTTACATTGTTGTGTTCTTGGTTTAGCACACTGTTGGAAATTAATTAATTAAATAAATACATAACCGTATTACAGGGAAACCTACATGGGCATTAGGGTTATTTTCTGTTCTTACAGAGAGTATTTGAGTATTATCAGTTGCATGAGAATTTAAGTCTTGCATTTTATTTTTGTTATATATTTAAAGCATTTATTCAGCTAAGAATCAGTCGCTGTTAAATTTAATTAAAAATATTTAGAGCTAAAAATCAATAATACAATTTTCCTTAAGCATCCTGTAATTGTTGTAACCCTTGTTGCAATTATTGTTTGTTTACTACATTTGTATGAAATTTAAAAAGCACGTGGTGGAACGTCACAATAACTACACTTTTAAATTAATATGTGAAATGTTTACCTTTCACTACACTGGTAAATAAGCACGGCCATTTTCGCGTTACCAACGTTATGGAATAACATTCACTACACTTTTAAAATGTGGCGCCAATTTAAATTTATTAAGTCTTGTGGCAAAAAACTGTATTAAAAGTAAACTATACAAAAATTAAAAAACAATTTCACTACATAACTTAACAAATATTCTACCGTTGACTTATCTACATAAATAAAAATATAAAATTATATTCTAAATGTTACAGCAATTTTTATGCAATTCTTAAATTCTTACATAATAATATAAATACATCGATATGGATACCTGTTTTTTTAAATAAAGATATTCTTTACATCATATTGGAATGTTTGACTAGTACCTAGTCAGTTTTACTTTTATTTATGTACAAATTGTCACATGTACATATTTGGTAACTTCAAGTATTGAACTTGTATATGACATACACTTCAATTAACAATCTAAAAATCACAACACTAGTTAAGTAAAAATGGCAATGTTACGTTATACAGACATTTAAATAACATATAAAAAAAACAAATGTAACACAAATCATTCTGGCAACATATAAATATATACCCAACGAATCATACGAAATTATAAAATGTAAGTTATATTATTTAAAAATACAAACATTTAACAATTTGGTTTTCCATAATAAAAACATTTAAAGATGTAAATTAAGTGTTTAGTAAATTGTAGGTACATTGTAAAACAAGTAAAGTGGTAAACTAATAAATTTAAATCACAAGTATGTTACCACTTTGCACTCTGAAAATTACTTTATAAAATAGTTTTATTTTTATGTATGTAAGTTAAGTACACTGGAAAAAGGCCACAATTGTATAGCTTAAAAATTCTAACTCTATTTTTTAATTTAAAATCATTGGGATAAGGCTATCTGTTATAAATAAGCTAATAGGTACGTATTAAGTGATGTAAAAATAATCGAGAAAATATCAACATTTTTTAAATGTTACGTTGAGATCTTAATAATAATCGAGAATGATTTTCAAGCAATTTGTTATAACTCTAAGTAAGATTCTATTGAAGCTGCTAACATCATAATTTCAAAGTGATTCAGTTTTGTATTCTTGTTTGTGATGAATTGTTATTTAGTTGTTTTATTTCGTAGTTTTAGGTAGATGTCTTTTCATATGTAAGGCAAGGTGATCGGATCTGGCAAATGATCTTTCGCATACGGCACATTTAAATGGTTTAGCTCCTGTGTGTTTTCGATAATGACGTGTCAGTTCGTCTGATCTTGCAAATCTCCATTCGCATTCTGGCCATTGACACTGGTATGGTTTCTCTCCTTTAATTAAATCATTTTTTAATAATTTTATATTTTAATAAAATAAATAATATTTACCTGTATGTATCCTTTGATGAGCCTTTAAATGTGAGCTCTTGGTGTAAACTTTGGTACACCCTGAAACAAAGAATAATTTAATTAGATTGTTATGTTCTGTTAATTGCACAAAACTTTATATGTACAGTTACGTGCAAAAGTAGTGACACACCTAAATATCAAGCAGGCAACACACTATATGCTGCTTCGATGCCAAGATTTTTAAAGCCACTAACCATAAGACCTTGTAGGTGGGATTAACAAGTTAGAAAAAGAAAGGTACTCATCGACTGCTGCAAGGCTGTTTACCAAACACAATAACAAATCCTAAATGTCATTACTTTTACACGCGACAGTATACATATGTACCTACAGATTTTGCAATTAGCAGTGGCGTAAATCACACCCCTGCAAACCCTGCACAGGCCCAGGCCTTTGAGGGCCCTTTTTCGCAAAAAAAAAGCTTTAAAAAAGGAAATATTGAAAGTATTTTTTTATTGAAATATAGGTAAGCCGACAAATCTTTAAGAGAAAAAATTATGATTTTCAGGTATTACTATTCAACTTGAGTTTATGTTCCAATTATACCTAATTGATTGGTTTCGAAATATTTACTGTTGAAACACGATCAATTCCGCCTGGGACAGCTGATGGGTGTACTGAGTAGTTCATCGGCTGTTACTGCCGGTCCCAAGCCAGTGAGGGTTCCTAGGTTCCACCCAGCTCTCTACGTAAGGTAAAGCTAACAAACAGGCTCACAGAACCGAAGATAACGGCTCGGTAACCGGACGGAATCGTTTGATGACGACCAGAACGAGAAAAAGGACATATTATGGAAAAAACAAAGGACTAGTTACTGCTGGAACATCAAGACATGGATTGGATATGATCAAGAAATCCTACTAGAGATGAACAAGCACAAGGTAGCATACTCTCGATGATACCAATAAGACCCATAAAGTCATCCTGATGGAAGGTCTAAACACTAGAATAGGAAACGTAGAGATACCGGGAGTGAAGCAAAGATTCATAATGAGCCAACAAAAACATCTGTGCCTGAAACGAACTAAGGATAAACAATACATTCTTTCAACATAAAGAATAACATAAATACACATTTAAAAATCGATTATTGGTTACGTAATAATGAACAGAACTATAACTACAATAGATATATTAGATGTACAAGTACTAACCTCGGCCTATATAGCAAAATGAGCATAGGAGACCCCCAAAAATAGGACATAATGTACATCAGTATATCTCGAAAACAACAACTATGAATATCCTTACAAACTTAATAAAAATCAAATTAGCAGAGCGCGTTGAAAATAGAGATGAACAGTAAAACTTTAGAGGAAAAAGAAAGCGATGGAATACGATAAATCCTTTTATATCTGCTTCATTGATATAACAAAGGCATTCGACAAAGTCCAGGTTGGAGAAGTAACCGATATATTAAAAGAAAAGCATACATCATCAGAAATTGTCAGAATAATATACAGACTCAACACGACGGCAGTAAGAGTGAATAGTCAAACAACTGGAGACATACCAACCCCAAGCGGGATTAGGCAAGGGGACAGTCTTAGCCCATTTCTGTTCAACTTGATAATGGACAAAATTATGGAAGAAGTCACCTCTCTCAATTTGGGCTATAGACTATAAAACAGATGCATCACCATGGCCTGTTACGCTGATGATGAGGGAATTGTCGCAGAAACGGAAGATGATTTACAGAGCTAAGTATATCGTTTTTACCAAACAGCTCAGAAGTAGGTACAGCATGAAAACATCGGCGAAGAAAACAAAGAAGCAAACTCGAAGTCAATGGTAATCGCATTGAACAAGTATAGGTACGTATAATCCAACGCAGGAATTTAAAACACAGATAAATAAAGCCGCAGTTACATATATCCGGATGTCTCAGGGACACTGTACGGAACAACAAATACATGCGAACGGACAGTAAAGTGGGGATATATATATATATACGAGTACATGTGTACGACCGATATTGACGTATGGAATCGAAACAAGAGCAGACATAAACAGAACTAAAAGCATGATAAGAACATCAGAAATGAAAACACTCAGAAATCGAGTTAGGAACGATGAAATAAGAAAAATATGCGGTGTGGACGATGTGGTCAGATGGGGAAGACAGAGAATACGCTACTATACGACCATGTAAAGCTCATGAATGATGACAGATTAGTTCGAAGGGAAACCAACAAATTGCCGACCACTCGGGAGGCCTACGAAGAGATGGAAGCATAGCTCTAAGTTTATATCTCAGGAGAACTGAAAGCTTGCATCTAAGGAAAGAGAAACAGGCCATGAGGTCTAATTAAAGAAGAAGAACAAGAAGAAACACGATTGAACCTACGTTCCGTCTACAATGCATATAGATTTTTTAATTTTAACGACCTTTTCAGTAGACGTTCTGGGTAACTATAGGGGGTGTTAAGTGACCAAAGAGCTGCAAACATTGTGCAACAAAGCTACTAGTAAGTTAACAAAATTCCAGAAGGCACAACAGAAACCAGAAGAATCAGCGACCAGACAACAACGTGCCAGTTCCGCCACTCGTATTGAACAGAGTTATATAGAAAAGGTACAAAACAAGTCAGCTGCTAAGCGTGATGACCTCAGCAGCATCGAGTCAAAATTCCAGACGATACTCGAAAAACTAAATCGCCACGAAGAGGAAAACAAAGCCTCGGGGCGCTATTTCAAAAACTCGAAATAGCAAATCTTCGTATAATGACGTGTAATGGCAATGGGTTGAAACACCACCTGGACGAGCTCCTAGCAGCTTTATTCACAGAAAAAATTGATATATGTCTTATATCTGAGACACACTATACAAAAGAAGAATTTCTGAAAGTAAGAGGCTTTTGCTGCTATCATACTATGTATCCCTTCAATACAGCGAAGGGTGGAAGTGCTGTCGTCATTAAGCAGCACATCCAACAGTATGAGGAATTGAAATTAAAATTCAAGCAGCTGAATATCAAGTAACCTCAGTCAAAAATTAACACAAGGAAAGGATAGATCTCTGTGGCTCCGACTTACATGCCGCCAAGACACAACCTCAAAAGAGAAAATTACCGAAATCTCCTTCAAAATTTTCATCGGAAATTTATTCTTGAAGGAGATTTCAATGCTAAAAACACCGAATGCGGTGCCAGTATCACCACCACTAAAGGGAGTGAGCCAAGTCAAGCAATATATGACTGTGAATGTTTAGTGCATTCTACAGGTAAACCAACGTAGTCCCCTACTGGTATCAACAAGAAGCCAGATTTATTAGATTTGTTTTATCTCTAAGAATATCATTCATTTTGAGTTTAGACCACTGCCCCACCGGTTTTGACACTCAGGCGAAAATATCATTAGAAAAGGAGGAAATCCAACTCTGAGGAAAAATTCCAGTTGTATTTAGAACGGAATAGCCAGTTGAATGTCTCGCTCAAAACCCCCGAAGAATTGGAGATAGAAGTCGAAAATTTTGTCGACGTATTGCAAGAAGCAGCATGGGCAGCTACACCATACCTGCCAAAGACATTTAAAGGCAACAACCATCCCAGAGATAAAGACCATCTTCAATAGAGGGAGTAATCTGTTGTCAAGTCATCAGTGACTTGATAACATATTACTCCCTCTGAAAGACCACCAAGAAGATAAAAAGGCCGATCACCCAGATGCCACCAATTCGTAAAGGAATAACTTGGGCAAGAAGAAACCAGGAAAAAGCCAATGTTTTCGCCGAATATTTAGAAAACACGTTTTAACCATACGAAAATCGACAAGTGGATTGAAAACAACAACCAGCGATAGGACATGGAGAACCTATCCAGCCTGTGATCCCAAAGGAAGTAATGAAAGAGACCAAAACCAACATCAGTTCCAATAAAGCTCCTGATTTTGACCTAGTTAATGACGAAATGTTAAAGAAACTACCTCGGAGAGCGATAGTGAAAACAACAACCTTAATTAATAGTGCGCTCAGACTAAGATACGGGCCCAGAAGTTACTGATAAAATTATAGAGATTAAAAAAAGAAAACTAAATAAAATATCAGAGATAGGAGTCAACAAAAAAATGTAGGGGTAAGAGCCACGATAAATGTATGAATCGCAGGCTAGTTACAACCATTTATTTACTTTTATGAAGGACCCGTAGTATATTCTTGCGGGGCGGGGGGGGGGGGCTTGGAGTTTTCTGCTACGCCACTGGCAATTAAACAACCTGTTCTGAATAGGCAATCACCCCTACTACTTCCATAAGGTTTACCAGTGATATGTATGTAATTTGGATTGCCTATTCAGGGCCAGTAAGAGTTAGTAAATAAGAAAACAGGCCCACTACATTTTTGTATAACTTACCAATGAAATCACAATGGTGTATCCTCCGTTTTTCTAATTCAGGATTATTTCTTCTATTATATTTAAGTAATGAATTGGTAAGTCGATGGGTATTTCCATGGGTGGTAGCAGGTGCCTGCTGACAACCAGGATTAGGATAAGGTGGTGGAGGAGTGCGTCTAGGTAAGGTGCCACCAGGAGAACCTGGTTCAGAACTAGGGGGTGTAAGTGGAGATGTGTACATTAAACGCGACATAGGTGGATACAGTGCATTAGCTGGCGCCGGTCCTGCCGTATTTCCACTGGTGTATTTGTACTGCTGTGGATGGGTATTGTTATTGGGATGATGCAAAGGCTGTTGTTGATAGTGTTGTGGTTGTTGTTGCTGTTGCTGCTGTTGTTGTTGCGGTTGTTGTTGTGGTTGTGGTGGGCTTGTAGATTGCTGTTGGCTAAATGGAGAATTTGGTGTAACCATAAGATGAAGAGTTGGAGCCGGTTGCTGTAATACCTGCTAAAAATTATTTTAAAATATTAACAAAATAATAATAATAATCAATCTTTTTTAGGAGTAATACCTTTTCTGTTTTTATTTCTAATGGCGAAAGTAGAGGCGTAGGAGCACAACTAACGGCAAGATCATCGACAGCTTCTAATTTAACAGCTGTTCCCACCAGCATGTTAGCATTTTCTGGATCTATATTTTGTATACTGCTAGCTATATCTTCCCAGAGAGGCGGCCTAAGAAAAACGTCATCATCTGTTCCTGGTAGTGTCCTCATGGACACATAACTCATGTTTGGTTGATGACGATTATGAGACGCTTCAAAGAACTCATCTAGCTGGGAAGCTGCATCTCTACGGGGCTTGTCAAGTTCTTCTTCGAGCCTTCGCTCCCATTCCTGTTTGCAGAGGAAGGTATCCAGATCGCTTGTCTGAAAAAAACGAAAAATATTAATAACATTTTAAGTTCTTCATTGTGTGTGCTTGCAAAAGTAAATCATGAGTAATTCCCAATGAACAAAAAGTAAACAATAAATGGAAACTATCAATTATGCCAGAAAGACCTATTCAAGTGTCTTCGGAAAGTGATGAGTTACAACTTAACACTGAATGTTGTTTTTGTGTTAACAATTATTTCTAAAATAACCCATGGAGCTAAAGCCAAGTAAAATAATGACGAGGTATAAAATCTGTAGCGAAAGAACTACAGTTTTTTATTAATTTTGGCAGTGAAATGACTGGTAGAACATTCGGCAATTATAAAATAATTTTATTACAGCTAGAACTTTTATTGCAACTTTAAAATGAATATTTTTACGCACTTCATTACAGTAATCGAGCTTTAATTAATTCAACATATTGAAGGGAAAATGGAGTAATAATGACTTGTATTGTTGGGCATTGTTTTGTCATCCATCATTGCAGGTGAGAACAACTGGCGAATACGACATGACGGAGGTAATGTTGTTGAATACATTGGAACCCAGCGGGGTCCTGCGACGACTTTCGCCTTGTTCTAATTATCATACAATAAACCAGGAGGTGCTACTCCCTGCTGGCTAGTCTCGTGCTGGAATCGCGTTTTGTATCACTCAAGGATTCGTCAGCGAAACCCAAAACAAAAGAATCAATTTTACTCTGAATTACTTTTCTAATATTTGTGTAACAGCGTTACCTAGCAGGTTACATAATTTATTTTCTGAAACGAAATTAATAACAATAGATATTTTTCCTCTGTGTTTTGGTACTACTTATATAAATTGATGCAACATAAGTTTGCCTGATATTAAAAGAAATAAAAATTTACGAATATTACTACCTAAAATTTGAGAGTCTGGTCATCATTAGAGTTGAGGGAATTTGAAACATTTGAAATTACCCGTCAGCTTAGTACGTACCACAGGTGAACAAATAAACAACAACAGCTTTTTTCAAAATGTACATTTAGGTTCTAGCAAAGAGTATATTCTTTGGTTCTAGCGCGTTTCTTCAAAACGTGGATGCATCGGCCGGGAATCGAACCCGGGCCGCCCGCGTGGCAGGCGAGCATTCTACCACTGAACCACCGATGCTTCTTGCTTTGGCCTCAAGAAGCATCCAAAACCATCAGAAGTGCGATCCTTCACAAGTTTAAAACGAGTACTTAGCGGTTTTTGTTCAAAAATGAATGCATCGGCCGGGAATCGAACCCGGGCCGCCCGCGTGGCAGGCGAGCATTCTACCACTGAACCACCGATGCTTTTATGTTAATCCTTTCACTTAGGTATAAGTAAGTATAAAACTAGTTATTGATGTTACGTTCTCCTAGAGTTAAGTGTGTTAGTTGTAGCTTTGCATGCTGCATCAGTGCTGTTTGCGGTGCTAAATAGCTAAATGTAGTTTGGAGGTTTAATTTTGGATATCTCGTTATTAAGATTGTTAGTATGGCAGTGGATTATTTATCCCTTATTTGCTTAAGAATATTTATCACAGTCGCAAGTACTTTTAGTACGTTGGGGTACACCTGGAATAGGTTATTTTGGTTATGCGTTCTATCCCAGCATTAAAATCTCTCGAGGTTTCCAGGGATTTTTGTTAATAAGACGGCGGTTTTAGAACAGTTTGGCGAAATTTCTTAAGTTTAAGTTAGCTAACGTTCATTACGGCTTAAGCTTGTTGAGTACGAGCAAGTTGATGGAAAACTGTAATAGTCTAAGATTAGTGGTTGTTAATGAATTATAACTCAAATAATTATGATTTAATTTTAAATTATTAATGCTTTACATAGCGTAATACTATTTGCAATTTAATGAGACAGATTTCATTTTTTCAGTAGGCGTTTAGATATGGAACAATTGACATAAGCAAGAATCTGTCAAATTGAAAAGTTAATATTCAGCAAATTATATTTTACATGGAAGTTTTCAATTATAGACTCTATGCGTTGTTTACAGAGTTTTTTGCAGTAGTTTTGATTATAATTTGCGCGGAAGAAACAGTCATAAAATCACATTCCACATCAAAAACAGCTTCTACCGCAGTTTTAACAAGTTCTGTTACAAGGGAAGATGGTAAAAGAAAATCTAAAACTCTGGGCCGTAAAGAAGCAGTTGATGATGATGCTGATGATGGAGGTGGTTTGAATTTCGTTGATTCGCATAATGATACTAATGAAGAACTGAATCTAATCAAGAATGGGAGTTCGGAGAACACTCTAGGTTATGATAAAGCAATTACTTTTAAAAAGTGTTGTGCGAAACACGAAAGTTTTAACCCACGGCTAAAATGTATTGAAACAAAAATAGGTAACGATCTGTTTGGAAGCATTTCGTTGGATCCAGTTGGAAATAAATATCCTTGGTTTCCTTCTCATATACTTGTAAACGAGAAAATTGAAGTTACATCGCCCTTCTATATGAAAATTGGACGTGTTAAACCACAATACAAGTCTCGACCCTTGTGTGATGAATCTGAATGTATAAGTAAGTGAAGAGGCGGTGTTCTTTACATAATAATAATTAATTCGTATGTATATCGTTTAGTTTTACAGTGGAATCGTGATGATCAACCTTTATTTTTCATCTCTCTTGCGGATGGATCGATGGTAGAGTTAGATAACAGAAATATGAACAAGGTGTCTGCTTGGCCTGTGGATTCGTACTGTTTAGATTTGGTAGTTTCCTCTTACAGGTAAAATACGGGAATTGAAGAAAATCTGATTTAAACTGTTGATGTTTCAGTTATTACGTGGCACTACTATGTCCCTGCATGTATCAAACGTGTATAAGGAAATGTTGCCCAAGAGGATTTTATTATAACGTCTCCTCCAACATTTGCTCTCAATTTGAAGGGCTTCATAAAGCAAAAAATGTGTACGCTCCACGTTTTTATGAAGGAAAAACCTATACGAAAACTATTATTCCACATTACTTATTACGAAGAATGCCACCTTGCCCAGGAAGAAAGATTGAAATGCTAAATCCTGATGATTATGCCACGGAGGAACACAATCTATACATTCAAAAAAATGGTTCGCTACATTTACTTGATGCACATAAATGGAAAACCATTAACAATTCTAGGTTATTAAGTGCAGAAAACAATACACGGATTTAATTGTATGTTCTTTTTAGGTACTGTGCAGATATTTTTATAGATTATCTTGGAAATAGGACACCCAATGCCTTGTACTGTATGCATAATGCTGAATCGCATGAACGATTATTTCTTAATAAATCTTCAGAAGCACGAAAATTTAGAGGAGATGGTGGTTTCTTTACTGTTAACACTTTATTGTTCTTGGTTGCAATAACTGTTACGATTGCATACGAATAAAGCTGTCACAATTGTAAAAGTCAACGCATATTTAATTGTTACTTGATGTCGAATTCAAATGAAGTTGGAACTTTAAATTCGAGCCCCAATTCATAGCATTTAAGTCTGATTTTGAACAAAGTAAGTTTGAATTTGGAGAAATTTAAGTCGGAACTCAAAAAGGTGCGAATCTTCAGTATTCCAATTTTTAATTAAAAAACTCGATCAACAAAATTTGGATCCTGATAATGCTAGAATCTTAACTATTCCGGCTTAGTCTCTAAACAAAAATCAATTACTTTTCGGAAAATTTGAAAAATGAGGCTACGAACGGTTAATATTAACATTACTGTCGCAAAACGATTCGAATTCTACGTTTCCAAAAACCAAATACTACAAAAAAAAAGTTAAAACGGCCGATTTTCCTGCAATGAAAAAATTAAAATGAAAATTGGATTGTTTATACAAAGCCAGTTATATTCGCATAAATATATCGGGATTTGAGTTTAATTGATGGAATCTTTTTAAATTAAGAAACTGGGATCCTAAAAATTCGAAGTTTGAATTGAAAATGCCAAAAATGCGATTCGGATCGCAGAATGCAAATTTTCGCTTTGTTTAAGAAATCAAGCCTGAAGTTTAAAGTTGGAGAATCAGGTTTGATATTCCATGGTTGATTTTAAATCAAACTTGTAAATTCGAATTTAGAGTGTAGATTTTAAGATTGTAGTCTTTAATTCGAATTTGAAAATTCAACTCTTTAGTAAATCAATTTTTAATATTTTATACGTTTTGTTAAAAGAACAGATTGATTCATGACTGAATAAACTGCAAAGCGCAAATTTGTAGATAATATGCGAAACTAAAAATGCAGTGCAAACTTAAATTGCACAAATTTTAGTTTTGCCTGTTTAATCCCTCCTTGGGTTTTATTTCATTATTTTTTATCAGACAAAAACTTCAGAAAATCTAAAAAAGCTTGAAAATCCATATGGCTGAAACTAAAATAATCTGAATTTTTTTAAATTTTAGTGTCTTAATTCAGGCTTTCGTACTGATATTCTTGCCCGTTAGGATCCACGAATATTTTTTAAAAACATTTTGGACCTTAAGCGAAGGAAACATAAAACTTGATGATTACTTTTCTTTAAAAAATGTTACTTTTGCTCCATTAATTGGTTAGATTTGTTGCTAAGTTTTCCATTTCTGTGAGTACCGAACTTCATTACATCGTTGAAGTCGGGAGTTTGTAGTTTGTAGTTTTTCTTATAGTTCCGAATACCCTGAAAATTCAACAAAGACGTCTACATAATCTACAATTTCTATCGTTTGGTGTATGGAATATAAACGAAATCTTTTAAAGCATAGTTAAAAATAGTAGTTCCGTATGGGTATTATGTAAATTTGAAATTTAAAAATATCTCTTAGAATGACAAAAAGTCGAAACAATCACTTAATTGTAATGCAGCTCAAGTAGAAAACTGACAGCGTGTTATAATAATAAAACACATGCATTACCGCGGCGGTTATAAGTAATAAGGTAAGATAAGACATTCAGTCACGTATGAATAACCACTGTTAACAACAAACGTGTCCGCGAATTTATAATTGTGAATTATTCTTAGCTGACCGCTAAAATTGATGACAATAACCGTGTAGTAACGGTTCTCCAGCTACTAAACTACAATTAAATAAACTTTTATTATACCTCAAGTTCTTGGCCTAAATACGTTTGTGATTAGTTTAGGAGATAATCGCAATAATAATTCAATCTACAAAGGGAAATAATGTCCGTTCTAAAAAGGGGGGGGGGGGAGCCATTTGCAAAATTTAATTAACAGGCGTAAAAAGTGGTGTCTTTATATCCATCGGGTACTTTTCCCTGGTGTGCAACCACCGGTGAATAATTACAGTAAAGTTAATAACAAATTGTGTTGGGACACGAAAAATATGAGGAAGGATGGATAGCTGCGAGCCACCGACGTTAAGTTCGCGAGTTATCATGCAGTAAATAACGGGTGACGTTAATGGCTAATAAATAATTTGAATTAGTTCCATTTCCATTTTCCATGTGAGGCTTTATAACGCAGATGTCTTACATAGATTAACTGGCTATCGATATTAAACGAAGGCTAAGGATTTCCCTGCTGTATACAGCGATCGTAAATTTCTATGATTGTAGAAAGTGTAAATAATAAATAACAACCTTACATAGAAATATGACAATATTGAAATAGGTTGCTGGAAGAAATTATCTATCCTGGTTTATTTACCGAGTAATGAGGATAACTACATTAAACTTTAGTAATTTAATAGTTGCGAAACATATGATTATACATCGTGACCAGTCAATGCGATAAAAATACTGTGTAAGTATACAAAATAACTTCAATTTATTCGAAATGTATTCATTCGAGTGTGTTGAAATTCAATAAATTCATACAAAGGGTAGGCTACTTTTGAAACACATCATTTTGGTTTAGACGAATTCGAAAGTCTCTACTACACTCCAAAAGCAAAGTCTACAAAAAAATCGAAAATCGAGTTTAAAGAGGCCAATTTGCCTACACCTTGGAGGTGTGAGTAACTGCAAAAATAAAAGGTTACAAAGCTAGTTTCAGTTGTCTGTTACATTGAAGATATTCAGCATTTGGGTTTGAAAATATTTGGTTTTCTTAAGATATGAATCTTTAAATTTGAATTATCAAACCTGATGCTCAAACAACTGGCTTAATCCCTGAATATCTTCCCAAAAACAAATTCTGCTAAAAATCAAATTTTTTTGTATCTTGAAAGTTAAGTTTACTACAAATGCAGTTTCAGTTACAACTATTATAATTTAAGCCATTTAAGGTATTCAGGATTCGAATCTGAATGTATTTGGATCTGCTAAAGATTTACATATTCAAATTCGAATTAAAGATCAAAATCAGAAAATTCGGCAATTATTAGAAAATCAATTCGATTCTCAAACTTTGAATTTTGAGCTTTTTTTCCTAAATAAAGCGAAAATTTTCATTTTTCGGTCCGATTTGCTGTTTTGGAATTTTCAATTCAAATTCCGAATTTTTAGGATTCCAATTTTTAATTTAAAAAGATTAGAAGTTAAGTTTAAAAAGGCTGATTTCCTGTACCATAAAAATGAAAGTTAGTTTGTTTACAAAGCTAGTTCAGTTAGAACTGTTACACTGAAGATAATCGGGATTCGATTCTGAAAATATTGAGTTGCATTTTCAAATTCAAATTAAAGACTAAAACCTCAAAATCCACACTGATTTTCCTGTACCTTGGAGATGTAATGGCAAAAATAGAAATGAAAGTTAGTTTGTTTACAAAGCTAGTTTAAGTTAGAGCTGTTAGAGTGAAGATATGAGTCTGAAAATATTTGGATCCGCTAGAGATTTATATCTTTAAATTCGAATTAAAGACTAAAATACCAAAATCGGCGCTCTAAATTCAAATTTATAAGTTTGATTACAAGATGATTCATGAAATACCCAATCTGATGCTCAAACTTTGAAGTTCAATCCTATTTCATAAACAAAGCGCAGATTTGCATTTTTCAATTCGAATCGCATTTTTAGGATTTTCAATTCAAGGTTTCGGGATTCGACCTTTAAATTTTTTGATTTCGAATGTTGGTTTTAAACTAATAACGAATTTATTTCAAATAATTACTGATGAATTAAAGATTTTGGGGTCAAATTTGACCCAAATGGTAGTTCGAACTCGAAATTTTTGGTGGATCTGCCAATGGTTTGAATCTTCAAATACCAATTAAAGACAAAAATCTGAAAATCGACGCTTTAAATTTGACTTCACGAACAAGCTGTCTTTAAGAAACCTGAAAGGACTTTGTAAATTTGTAAATCCTTTTACCAAGAATTTTCATTTGGTTCTTCCAAAAATCGTCGAGAGTTTGAAACACAGTAATTTGCCAATTTTTTGGAGCGAAATTAGCGTGTTGTCAAACCCAAATTTGGGATTCTTCACGTTTAAAATCTCAATTCAAGGTGAATACCCAAAATAAGAATTCTTTCAACTCAAGTTATTTGGGGGCGGGGGGGGGGATAAGAATAGTCAATCCAAAGTTGAGATTACTCAAAGTTAAAAATGTATTTCAAGGTTTCAATCCAAAATAAGGATTTTTCGAGCACCAATTTGTTTGGGAACGAAAGCTTCTTGAAACCAAATTTGAAGATTGTTCAAACTTAAAACTGTAATTCAAGATTCAAATCCAAAATTAAGATTCTTTGAATCCAAAATAAATTTTTTTATACAGATTTAAAATAGCACTACAAGGACTAAATCCAAAATAAGGATTCTTCGAACGCTAACCAATTTTCTTTTTGACAAAACGAAAGATTTTTTGAACTCAAATTTGCAAATTATACAGATTTAGAATTACGCTTCAAGGTTTAAATACAAAATAAAGATTCTTCGAATTTCGGGGTCAAATTAAAGATTTGTTGAATCAAAGTTTGGAGATTATTTAAATTGAAAACTGCACTTCAAGGTTCAAATCCAAGTGAAGTTTCTTCGAATCTAAATTAATTTTTTTAGTGAGAAAATGTCTTTTCAACTCAAACATTATACAGATTTAAAATTGCATTTAAAGGTTCAAATCTAAAATAGGGATTCCTCGAAATAACTCAAATTAAATATATTTTGAGAATGAAATTAAAGTTTTTTTTAACCTAAATTTGGAGATCATTCAAACCTAAAACTGCACTTCAAGGTTTAAATAGAATCTAAATTAATTTTCTTTGGGGCAAAATTAAAGATATTTTGAAGTAAAATTTGGAGATTATTCAAATTCAAAAATGCAGGATCAAATTCGAAATTAAATTTGTGGCGAAACTTAGAACTGCATTCAAGGTTCAAACCTAAACTAGGATTTTTCGAATCCAAATCAAATTTTTTTGGGACGAAATAAAGATAAGTTGAACCCAAATTTGGAGTTCATTCAAACCTAAAACTGCACTTCAAGGTTCAAATCTACAGTTAAGCTGCTTTGAATCCAAATTAGAAAATCAGTCAAGGAATACCAAACCTGATTTCCAAACTTCAGGTTTGAAATTCAATCCTATTTCATAAATAAAGCGAAAATTTAAAAACTTCGATGGATTAACAATTGTCCTTCCATTTCTTCACTTATTTTTCTGAAGACCAAGGTGTAAGATTGTCGTGGTACTTCTAAATGCTCAACTAAAATATTTCAAAGCATGAAACTTAATTTTTGTTTTTCTTTCGCGGTTAAAGATGATGCATTAAGTACTTAGCATGATAAAGCTAGCAACTTCTCGTTGTAAAATATACTAACAAGTTTTATCCCGGTAACATACAAACAAAAGGCAGATATAATTTCTCGATTTCCTTTTTATGATTCTCGATATAGTACCGATTCATGTCATAGATCTTGGCCGGTAGAAAAGTTAGTGAGCGATAGATGACCATGAATGGCGGTTATGAATGAACCGTGTTTACTCAAGATGAGATAACCGGAGACGGACAGGAAATAAACTTGCTGGAATTCTCGCCCGGCAGGTCCACTTCTAGCCTTACTAAGCGTAAAACTTGGAGTTGGTGGTTTTGTTTGTGGGCGCAACATCGACTAATATTGTAACAACGTCGACAAAGGAATTTAGAATGTTTATATTAAATCCTGTTTTTGAAACTCGCGTATACGAGTTTGGTTTTTGTTTCGTTTTTATTTACGAAAAAATGCAGGAGAGTTACAACTGACGAGTTTAGATATATTCATAAATCACGTTGTTTTGGACGTAAAAAAAAGTCAAAAGCATTTGAAGGCACAAGCACCACCAACCTATTTGTTATTTCCATTTCTAACTTAAACGTGTAAGAATGCAAAAAATTACGGGAGATAAAGTGCGCTGTCTTGGAATAACAAATTCGCCATCGTTCAATGACATCACCTGGAAAATAATATACGAGGTTCAAAGCTTCAAACCTTATGAAGCAAGAAGTTCATGTGCAATACGCGCCATGTATTATTCAACTTGTAACGATGGATGGCTCCAATGGATTGAAATTCCTGTCAGTTCAGATATTACCATTTCTGGAAAGCTCGCGTTAGTTAGTACGGTATATAGTTTGTTTCCGTTGATGTTTCTTAGATCTTTCATGTGCTACACGTAAACGCCTGCGCCAAAGAAGATGCGCTTATCTTATCATCTACTTCAACAAATTTGCATCATTAAATTTTTCCTTACTTACTTTTCCTTACAACTATTTGGAATATGAGCTCGTAACAAACTAAGAATTAATTTTAAGAGGAAAAGTTATCATTCAGTTGCAAAGAACATTTACTTTAGCATCAGTTTCCAGCAAAGCATGAACTTAAACAGCCTCATAGGTAAGAGAAACTATCTAGCTGGTTAAGATCAGGTGAACAAGCAGGCCATGCTATGGGTTCTGTACAACCTATAGATCTACCAGAGGAGCAGAGGACGCATTTCTAATGGCTTGAAATTTAAATAAGTTGAAACAGACGAATACTTTTGCAGACGTTTATTACTGAACCCCGAAAGAAATGAAAATGTTATGTAACTCAAAATAAGTGCGAAGAAGTAGAAGAACTGGACGTACGTTTATGCGAACTTTTGCTATTGTGTTGAAGAGCATAATCGATTCTAAAGGGTTAACAATCTATAGACACGTTGTATAATACCGTATATTAAAAAACAAGAGAATAAATTATTTCATCTGTGATGATCTCACTCTCTCTCTCTCTTTCTCTTCGTGGGGCAACAATCCTATTGGGCCTGTCTTATTTTTCTCCTCCATTCCTCTCTATTTCTGGTTACTTTTTTCCAGTTTCGCAGCTGCATCTTTCGTGATGTTTTCTGCCTATCGCCCCTATCGGCGGCGAAGTTTTCCTCTGAATCTTGCGCCTTCCAATTGGCTCTTATACATCTTCTTTGGAATTTTTTCATTTGACATTTTGATCATATGTCTAGCTCACTTTAATCTAAGAATTTGTATGTATGTTACACGTCAGGCACTTCGTATGATTCTTTTAATTCGTGGTTATATCTTATTCTCCATCAATCCTGTTCTTGTATTGGGCCGAATATTCTTCATAATATTCTGCTTTCGAAGCTTAGGACTATCGGTCCAGTAACTTTCTCCATATTTGATCAATTCTACTGGGATACTGTCTATCCCTGGCGTTTTATTATTTCTCATATCTGTGATGCTGTTTTGGACTGCCTGCAGGGTTGGTCTTATCACATATGGTTGTGCGGTGTGGTATGCTCCAGATGCTTACCAGGAAATGATCAGATTCGGATATTGCCCCATTACCTACTAGAAAAATGTCTTATCGGTATTAGCACGTGATCCACGTGCCCTTATGTATTTGTTTATGAGAGAATGTTGTACTTCTTACTACCATATTCATGAATTTTGCAAATTCTATTACTCTTTCTCTGTTATCGTTAGATATCTCATGTAAACTATGTTTTCCAACTATGGATAGGTAAGCATATTTTCGTACTGAGGTCCCCATAATTATTTTAAGATCGTTTCCTGGTATAGGATATTCATTCGGACCCGCAAAATAGCTGAAAGAATTTTACAACTTAGTGGTGGATTATGAGGGTTAAATACAACTATCGTAAAACCTCCCTACTAGACCGGACTCGAAACATTTTACAGCTGCCTCAAAATAGAAGAATTCATTTAAATGTTATTTAAAATATTTTTTTAAGCCGTCCCTATTACCCGTTGTAATAACTTAAAACGTCAAGTGGAAATTACGCACGCGACAGTACAGACTATATCTTGTCCAATTTGAATTGATCTTCTTTTTCTTTAGTCGGGGCATGAACTGCGAGGATTGCTATGCTGCTGAATTTTGCTGTTATCCTTATGCTGTATATCCTCCCATTGATAGGTTCAAAGCTAATTACTTTGTCTTTCATTCTGTTACCAACTATAAATCGGATACCAAGTTGGTGGATATTGTCGGTTGTTCCGCTATAGTAAATATTCCATTTTTGTTTTTGCAATCTTGGCCCTGGCCATCTCATCTCCTGGAAACTGTAATTTATGGATGGTATTTATTAATTTCTCTCAGTATCGCGTCTAGGGCAACTGCTTGATATACAGGGAATTTTTCTTTTTAGTATACATATCCCCTATGTATACTTTTATAATAAACGCAAATAGGCAACCCACTATACACTATAAACGTCACGTCACGTGGTGCGTAAAGGTTATGTTTCATGTTTGTAAATAAAAAATAAATCAAAATTAGTGGAATATCAACATAATTTTAATTCAACGATTATTCTAAAACATAAAATATCAACAATACAAAACAGAAAGGAAAATAAAAACAGCAACAGTTAAAGACTAATTTTTTGACATTAACTTAATTTGATGATTTTTGCCACAGCATGCTAATTTTTTAACGTTTATAGTGTATAGTGGGTTGCCTATTTGCGTTTATTATAAAAGTATACATAGGGTATATGTATACTAAAAAGAAAATTTCCCTGTAGAGTTCTAATATTCCACGGTTCCTTAAGATCATATCCAATAATTTGCAAAGTCCGTGTCAATACTAAGAGGTACTGACCCCTGAGGGGCCTCTGTCCTCTGTGATGATACTTAATATAATAAAATAATAAAAAACTACGTGACTTGCTGTTGGATAAAGTTTACTTAATCAAGTGCTTATCCCAAACCACAGATGATAACTATTTTAAAAATCACGTGTTAACAGACGATAAAACTTTATCTTCTGCTTAGTCTATTATATCCTCAAAACTCGACTAATCAGAACTAAGCAAAAATGAATTTTCTAACAGATGTTTGAATTATAAGTGTAAGAAAAGGGCTCTCAGTTTTGTTATTTTTAAATTTTCGTACTGAAAAAAAATATGTTTTTCTGAAATTATTTAATTTAATAAATGATAGAAACTCAAAATATTTTATTGGATTTTTTTCTTGAAAATCTTTAACTTACATAATAATGGATAGAAACGCAAAATATTTTACAAGAGTTCTACAAAAAATGAAAAATAATGATACCAAAGAGGTTCGAGTGGAGTTGGGCTCGGTAGAATTCCAGTCGGGTAATGCTAACAATCATAACAGTTGATGTACGATGAGATTCCTGATACTCATAAGCCTAGATTTCGCCGAATAAAACAAACAAACAAAACATTGAGGTTCTACTTACTTAATCCATGAGTATGTCTACCTTTCAAGATGTAATTAAAGAGGCGCTGTAACTGTATCGTCGACCTCTTGATTCTAATTAATAAAAAATTACAGAACAGCTAATATCAAGTTATGCCAACGACTCGATCCTTCAATAATTAAAGGTACAACTTCCTCGTTTAACAAAAACAAACTTGTTAAATAATATGAGCTTAGCTCCCTAGCTGACGAGTCTTACTCTTTTGTTAAGCCAGAACATATCCGCGAGTCGTCGCTTCTAGATGTTTCTCAAGCGTTCTAGTCACGCAAAGTGGAAAATTTGCATGCCATCCTGTAGAATCTGAAAACCCTATGCTCTGAATCAAACAAGCAAAATTAATGAAAGCATATCAGAAGAACATTAATAACAAAAAGTCGTGACTCGTTTATACATTTTCTCAGAGCTTCTATTAAGTTATGAAAATGTTATCTCTTAATTATACAATTTTCTTAGAACATTTTATCGTTTGTGCACAACGAAGCAGAGAACCTTTTAGGCTTTTACGTAAGTTTGAATCAATTAGAAAACTAAAACAATATTATTAACTCACGAATTGAAAACAGTTAGTTTCTACAAATCAATTAGCAGGTAAAATAAGTATTAGATTTCATAATAAATCCACTTGGATATTTTTGTTTAACCGAGCGTAAACAGGGCCGGTAACAGCAGGAAATTAAAAATATAACAATATAACACAACTCACAACGCAATTCTTTGTGCCGACTACAAAATTAATTAATCGAAAAGTCACAATACAAAATTAATTATAGTGTCCGGAGGACAAATTAATCATGGTAGATTTAGAAGAGTTCGAATGTGTATATGTGTGTGTGAATACGTCGAGTGTGTGTAACACAACGCAGTTGGAAAATAAAACCAGAATAATACTTAGTAATACTACCTGATCAAAATTAATTATTACGATAGCGATTTCATCTCCGGCATTAAGTAGGTATTTTTATCAAATTCATTTTTAAATTGTTGTATTTTCTCTGTTAGTTGGTATTATTAATTATTTTATAAAACCAAGTAAGAAGAACACACACGGAGTTGCATCATTCTAGACTGAAATTAATTTATCAGCATTCAATTTACAACCTTATCGTTTCTATTGCCAGTGGTTGTAAAACAAACTTACGTCTTCCTATCTAGTTTAATACTCAATTCCCGGTGTAAGAAACAAGAAATGTTAACTGTTATAAAATTCAATGTATTTACGATACACCTGGCAGGAAATTAATTTTTTTCTGGGTGGTGTTGCCTAGGATTAAATTCAGAGTTTGTTGCACTGAACACGATCGTGCATGTGATAAAATCTAGTCTTGAATACAATTTTTAAGTATACATATTTAATAATCGCGAAACATTGAAAAAAACCCCTGCTTAAAGGCACTTTAAGGCATTAACATATATAAGAGCCAGGTGAGATTACATCATAAGCAGTTTAGAAAATCGAAAATTATTTCCTTGAGCATTATAATTATTTTCATAAACAAAAAGTTCTTTATAATGCAAATGCCAAAATTCCTGTACTATCTTAAGTTCCTAATTATTTTTGTAATTTAGGTTGCTCCTTATTAGTTTTTTCTAAATCTGTTTTCGATCTGAACTTCCTAGTTCTGCATGCCTCTTTTGATTTTTGTGGTTCAATAATAATTTTTCCGCCCATCTCTCTAACAGATCCTTCTATTTTATTTGTAGTATTCTTTCTTCATTTTTAGGAAATATTAATCCTTGTTTTCCTTATTTCTTAATTCTGTTTATTCTTTGATAGAAATTCCCCTTACGTTTTACAAGTTTTCTAATTCCTTTTCCTTTTACAATTATTCATTTGTTCTCTATACTTTTCGATATACTTTGTTGTTCTATCTCTTAACAACAGTTACTTTATTACAGTTTCCTTCTTAGTTGTTTTTATTCACAATTAACTTGGACTTTAGGTTCCAGGATTGTTTTCCTTTTCTTGAAATCATTCCAGTTTTTGCTGAAGTTCTTCTAAGCATCTTTTCAACTTAGCATAAATCTTCAATGTTCTTCCCCATTTTGTTGATTCTTTCCAGAAACTAATCGAAATTAGTTGCCCCCATAAAGTAAATGGTAAAAATTGCCGATTGAAACTTAAAATTTCTTTGACCAACTGAATAACTTATAGAAAGAATAGAAATATAAAGAAAGTCAAAGAAAAATCAAAGTAACAAAGAAGTATGGCACTCGAATTATTAGGGAAAAAAATTGCATTAGAAGGTCAACGAATGTAACAGTATACAATTAAGGAATTTTGGCATAATCGTAAAGTGTTACTAAGTACTAAAATTTCAACATCCCAGTTAAATTAGTCAGACTAACCCGCTTGACAATGGACAACTCTGAAAGCAGAGTGAATATAAGTGGAAACCTAACAGCATCATTCGAAGTAAAATAAGAGCGTAAACAAGGAGATGGACTGGCCCCTCCTTTTATTCAACCTAACATTGGAACATGCGGCAAGGAATGTTACAGTGGGCGTCAATGCATCGCTGTTTTATAAATTCAGCCAAATAGGAGGATATGTTGATGACATTAACATCCTTGGAAGAAATATACACATCATTGATATCATCAAAGAAATTGAAGAACTTGAAAACGTCAGAACTCAATGAGGACAAAACCAAGGTACTCATACAGACCAGGAGTAACCGAGTAAGAGGCCAGAATCTAACAATAGGGACTGAAATTTCGAAATAGTGAATGACTTCATATACCTAGGTGCCAACATCTCCATCAAACCGAAAGAAATGAAGAAGATCAAGGAAGAATTAATAACGCAAATAACACAAATTACAGCCTATCGCCTATATTTAAGTCAAGCAATGTACACAGAAGCTGAGACTTTACAAAGCAATACTTAGGAAGTAAGACATGGATGCTCTCATAAAGAGCGGAAGCAGCCTCTGGTGGACGTTTACCCATCTTTGAAATCAATACCATATTGACTTCTCTCGAGGCTTTAGGTACATAACTAATGAGTAACTAGCTCTGAAACTTCGTTCCCATATTGGAGTGGGGGTGGAAAAATTCCATCCCCTCCTGGCGATTTAAAGGGCTTAAAAGTGTTGTTGGTATACGAGTATTGTCCATTTAACTCTATTGTCGATGAAGATAGTTTTTGTTAAACTTGTAGGTATTTAATCTAGTGGGGCGGCGAGTGATTACTACTTCATGGTCTTCGTCTCGACTTAGAGCAGATCCAGGAAAATGGGCGTCTAAAAGCGCCTGTATGCTTTCTCTGGGTTCTTCCGAGAATTTTCCATCAGATCCGATTCCGTTTGAGTAATCTTTTGCTGAGACCTTCTGGGGCGCATAGCTGGGCTTATTTCATCAATCCCTTCGCAATAGCTCCTCCAGGTTCGTTAGATCTTTTCAGATTTTGTTATATTCCGTTAATGCACTTCTGTATGCATCCCAAAGGTTAAAAACCTTTCAAGACACTTTATGGAGGAATTAATTGTTTTTCTCTAATACCCTGTAATTCCGAAGTTGTTTAACTTACTCTAAAGTAACACTAAAAGTTTATGTCTTATCATTAATGATGTAACTTGATTAATAATCAAGAATTTCGTAAACCCAGAATTTATTAATGTTCTAAACTCTATTTAATTTTATATTCAAAATAAGGAAGTCATTTTCACATTGGCGTAATGAATTCTTGAAGAATTTTAGTACCTCTGGTATAACAAAATGAGGAAAAAGATGAGCCATTTGTACTCTATTCAAGTGTAGGAGAAGGCATTAATAATAGGCAAAAACTACCTGCATTTTATTAATTATTCTAAACATCGTGTGTGGTTGTCGCTGTAAATCCATCTTTGTCACACACCAACTACTGGATGTATCTTATCGGGCAGAATCTGCATTTTTTATCTGATATTTGACACCTATAATTTAATAGAGGTAATTTTTAAATTCGTACCCAATGCGTAATGTGAAATAAAATACACTTTGTTGTGGTCACTTAAAGGAGGTAGTTGGTTTCAATTTTTAACTGTCTACTTAAAAAGTTATTTGTCAAGACGAAGAGGTGTTTACCGCCTCGGGCTTCCTGAAGTTAAATTCACCTTAAAGCTCGAGCACGAACGGTTTAAAGAATTCATGAGAAATAGTAAAATCCAGATAAGATGTTGAATTTATGTAAGGTTTCACATGTAGGAATTCGATTTTCAAAAGGTTAATACATTCCAGTTACCAAGTACGCAACATCTAACAAGAGGTAAATCAGACCTAAAGGATTCTTTCGTCCTTTTCTTAGAATAAGAAGTTTATAACTGTGCTCATGCGATGCTACAACCGCGATAAATAATTATTAATTATTAATAATAACGGTATAAATGGGATTTGTTAATAGCGATGTGGGGAAACCATTCGAGTTGTTTGCGATAACTGCTGAGCGAAACAACTGTAAATACTTCTATAAATTAATGGGAGCACGTTTTCTTCCTTATTAGCGGCGATAGCACGTGTATCGGTTCTTATATTCTTAGTTTTACTTTTATCTTCATTTTTTTACTGTCTGGTGTTCGATTTTCAACGATAATTGGATAACGCGAGCACAGAAAGCGCTCGAAATAAATTGGAGAAATCTAGCAAACTAGGAACGGTTGTAAATTTTTCCCGTTTACAGGACACCGAGTGGATTATTTTGACGCAATTATGTATGCAAATTTTAACAGTCCTGTATGAGAGTTGTATCAACTGTTTATTGAATATTAATTAACTATAAAATAGATGTTTAAGTTATCTGAGTACAAGTAGTAAGTGCAATTAAGGTAGCACTTAAGTACCCACACTTAAGAGGAAAGCTTTTAACATATAGATTTCTCAAGATACTTTTATTTCTGTTTGTATTAGTATTATTTGTTTATATTTGTGTAACGTATTTCTACAAATTGCGTAATTTAGGTTAAGGCTATTGGGTTCATGTTGATATTGATTTTAAAATTACTTCCTGGGTAATTATATTAACCGGTGGATTTTTGCACAGGTCTGATGGGACTTTTTCGTCACGAAAACTGTAATAAAAATGTTTTTTTAACGAGAATAAAAATATGGATATAGTAAAGTTCGATTGAACTATTTATTTAATTTAGTTAATGGTTTTGTCTCGTTTTGTTTTATTATAAAAAAAAGAACAAATCCCAACTGGAAATTTCTGGTACTCCACCTATACTTAGAATAATCCACATAGAATTGAGTAAGTATATTTAAAACAACACTAAATTAAAAAAAAATATTAAAAAAGAATAATAAATCTTAAGGACTGGAGAAATCTGAAGTTGGACATAACAGCAAACAGAGGTAGGTAATGGAAAATCAAAAGTACTTTTAAGTTTAAATTACAAAACTTTGTTAAAATATATGTGGTTGCTTCCATTTAGTATTTCTACAAATGTATCTTCATATAATATCAGAATCTAAGCTCCGCAAGTTAATTAGTTGAAATGATATTTTAATACGGGGTTCATATTTTAATCTTAAGAAATTTTATATGCAACAGACAGAATAACTGTTTGGAAATTTGTTAATGATAATTTGCTTTATCCACTACTTTGAGTTAGCGCATTCCTTTGACTCGTTGCCAACTTCAGACCTGTGCATTCTTATTCGAAATGAATATCAGGATTAGATCGTTTATTTTCCTTTTTATTTTCACAAATTTTCTATTTCACATTTCAGGGGTTTGAAATGCAATAAGAAATTCGTGAAAAATTTTAGGAAAGCTAAACAGAGCCTTTGCACAACTTTTATATTTTAATTAAATTGCATTTCATACTGTCTCGCACGTCTACCGTTGTTGTCGTAATTCTCGAGCACCCTATGCACGCCGGACCCCCACTTGAACATCGGCCGTCTGCTATAATTCCCACAATATGGAATATGGAATAAATATGGAAATATTATTACCTTAAGAGATTTAACAAACTCAAAAAGTTTGAAAAATATTTTGAACAATGAACCAAAAAAGGCAAGTTAAATGCAACAAACTTTATATATGGTTTTGGTTAATAAAAAGTATGCATAATACATTGAGTAAATTTTCTGCTCTTATTTGTTATTTCTTTCCGGTAACGTTTGTCCTTGTCTGTGAGTACGTTGTCAGCGTTCTGTTCTTGATTTCTAATAGTTGTTAATGGCCACATCAAAGCTAACAAATACTGACTTAATCTAAAGTCTTACAAAGATAGAATGTTGCAGGAACTTCATTGTTACTTGCAATAACTTTAAACTTTTCCTGAAAGCACGTCATGAACTTTATTAAGACTTCACGAGAAGATAACCTAATTTGGCACAGAATACAAATCAAATTTTAGAACAACAAATTCCATTTAACGAGACAATGGTACTCTGTTTCAAATAGGACAAAGTTCACAACAAAGAATAGTTTCCCTTTCATTCCCTTCGCTCGACATTCGAGTAGTTCAGGGTAAGCTTTGTCAAAAATCTTTTGTAAAATCTGACAGAGATTAATATGCACGTGTAATCAGTTAACCTTAATTTAGTGACAGTGATCGTGACCGTTACCCGGTATCAATAAAGAAATCTTAATAAATTGCCAAAACCAGCAATAAGAATAGAGTTAGTTCGATTAAGTGTTCTTTCATGTAACGACCTTCACATAGTCACCGTTGGCATTTTAATTTAGCATGTACTTACTTACAGCTTCTGTCTGAAATAATCTCTATAAAATACCTTCATTAAATTTTCTCACCATAACTAAAACACCTTGAAAAGTGGCGCCTTGGAAAATGGCGAGTCACCTATACGGTTATTGATTTTAAATTGATTTTTTTCGGATATCAAATTATATCGAAATTGATAAAAGCCCAAGGTGTTAATCCATATAAATCGCCCCTTAAATCGTAATCGATATATTAAAATTTCAAAACGGACTTGTAAGCACATTTTTAATAATTTGCTCTGTCAAGGAAACTCATTAGTGCGGCAGG
Source organism: Melanotus villosus (assembly GCA_963082815.1). NCBI lineage: Eukaryota > Metazoa > Arthropoda > Insecta > Coleoptera > Elateridae > Melanotus > Melanotus villosus. The sequence goes on from OY720425.1 coordinate 58,220,070, forward strand.
GGCAAATATAAATCGGAACTCGTTATCACCTGCTGATAATACTCGTTTAATTAAGCAGATGGATTCTTAATAGGTCTACCTTTACCCTTGCAGAGTCGTTTCAGTTCATTTAGACAGGGGCAACTCGTCTGATGCGTTACGTTTACGATACCGATAAAGATATCCCTCGTTGCAGAAAAACAACAGTTTTATTTTAAGATATGAATTTAAATTACTCCCAATGAAGATATTTTAATTTAAACAGAGTGCCTTTAAATTTATGAACGTAATAAATCTTTTGCCGTTATTAATGCCATTAAATATTAGTTTCATTTACTGTTTTATTGTGTTATTATTTTCAGTTGTTCGAAAATAAGTAAGCTTCACTGTAGTACCAAGAACATTATTAACTTCCACTAATTGTTTTTAGTAGTCCTTTGCATTTTGTTTAATTAAATCAGAGAAGGAATGTTTACGATTAGCATACCATTAATAAAATGTACATTCTTGATTCTTATAAATATCATAAAACGGTAGCCCAGAAACGAGAAACTTTTTAATTTATATAAAGCCAATTTTAATTTTAGAGCTTCAGGAGTAGCATAACTCAAGCAGAAAGCAAAGAGATTAAACAGAAAAAGGATATCGATAGTGGTTGTAGAATTACTTACAATAATAAAAATTCAATCGAGACGTCAACAGTACAAACAAAAATAAATAAAACTAAGGGTAATTTACGCTCAGAGTAAGTGAATAAAGAAATCACTTCCGTTTCTTTCAAAAAGCTGTTGAATGCCGGCGGATTCTAGGATGTAATTTTGTTATTGTAGGTTCTTAAGTTTAACTTAAAAACTCTTTTGGAATAACTAAAGTTCTGGAAATGACGAATGTGTTAGTTTTTTCATTAAAGAAGGACACAACAATGAGGTTTCGCCAGCAATCTTTAACATATTAGTAGTGTATTACAAAATATCAGTTGTAGAAATACTAAAATAATTATAGACGGTATTGCAAGCATAAATAACGACTCATCTGTCGTAGAGATCAAGAAGAGTTAAAGAATAATAAGAAGAAAAACTGCGGAAGAAGACGAAAAGAATAAGAACTAAAAATAGGAAGAAGAAGAACTGATGAAGAAGCAGAAAAGAAGAAAAAGCAGAAGTAGAAAAACAACAAGAAGAAGCAACAGAAAACAAACAAAATATAAAAGGAGCAGAAGAAAAAAGAGACAAAATAAGGCCAAACAGACGCAGAAGAAAAATAACCCATCTGAGCGAAGAAACCTCAAGAAGTGAATTAAAAATAAAAACCTAAAATATTTCAGATTGATGAATATGGCAAAACAACAGAATTGACAGTGCTAATAAATGTTTTCGTGAATACAAGAGATTAATAAGAAGTGCCTATCTAAATAAAAATTCTAAACTAGGAGTAAAACTTAATCACAACATCACTAAATCAGTTTTTGTGTCTGGATGTGAAATGAGGACACTCGTAAACGAAAATGACATATATTCACGAGCCTTCGTAGGAAGAATTTTAAGAGTGATATATGCCTAACAAAAAAATGAAGTTATAGGAACAAAATGAGCTATGAACTGAAAGGGACTGATATAATAAGACACATAAAGAAACCGAAAATTTACATTACAGTTTACTTCTTCTTCTTTCCATTATGGCCGAAGCCTAGGACAATAGCCTGTTATTAACAAACTCATAACTATGATTTCTGCGCGCCCTTTTCCCTTACCCGTCGAAAGAAGTGAAGAATATCAACCCACAGTGCTGCGAGGTTGACAATTATCAAAGCACGGAGAAGCGTACGCCCTCTAAAATTCCGGCGGGGAAATCGCTGGTCTGGGGAATCGAACCCGAGATGCCTACGTGAGGGACCGAGGCCTTTTACACGTGACTATACTCCTCACAAAGAGAAAATACATATAGAATCTGAAGTAATAAAAAAAAAAACGACGTGTAATTCTGCAGAGGATAGATCTACAGGGAAAGGGCAGGAGAAGGTGAGCGGTGATGCAAATTTAATAGTAATTGGCGTAAATTGTATGTATAAGAAAAACACTAAATAAGTGGAAATCAATCGTACAAGAAGCCAAGTCTTATCAAAAGCTTCAACAGTAAGAGCAAGAACAAGAAGGAGTAGAAGAAGAAGAAGAAGTAGAACGAAACGGGGGAGTATAAGAAAGAATAGTAGAAGGGGCTGACAAAAAAGAGGCGAAGGAGGAGCAAGAGAAGAAGAACACGAAGGATGCATTAAAAAAAAGAAGCAGATAGATAACGAAAGTAAGAAAAAAATAGAAATTGAAAGGGTCGAACAGGAGTAGCTTGAGGGCGAGCAGGAGGAAAATGTGTAATACGAAAACCAAGTCGTGGTGCAAGTGAGAAACAGGAAGAGAACGAACGGAAGAAGAAATAGAAATTGAAACGGAAGATAAAACAGGAGGAGCTGGAAGGCGAGCAAGAAGAACAGAAGAACGAAAAAAAGCGGGGGGGGGAAGGTGAAGATGCAGGAAGATGGGGTTGAGAAGGAGAAGAAGGAAATGATACTGATAGGAAGAACACGAGAACCAAGGCGAGGTGCAAGGGAGAAGCAGGAAGATAACGAACGAAAGAAAAATAGAAATTGAAAAAAAGGAGTTGAAGGGCGAGCGGGAAGAAAAAAAGAACGAAAAAGAGGAGGGGAAGATAGATCAGTAGAAGGAGAATCTGGAAAATGAGATGGAGAAGGAGGATGAAGTGAAGAAGAACAAGATGAAGGAAGTATGACGTTCAGGAGGAAGAGCAAAAAGAGGAGGACAGGGTGAATAAAGAGAAAATAAAGCTGGGGGGCTAGCTGGGGAAGGACTTTTTTTTTCAAATTGCACACTGTGCTATTTTTCGCTCATTCTGATAGTACTTTTTATTCTCTTTATAACCATGTAAACCAATATTGGTCTTACATAAGAAAATTCTCGAAAAAAATACGATTGAAAGTTGAAGTCTAGGTTTGCCATGGAAACAACTGATTGTTGTAATTTGTACTCGTCGGCGATAAAAACAATAGCGGATACCTATCTGCATACAACCTTGCTGCTCTTCTTGCATTCCTCTCGCATAAACCATAAATAAGGATCATATCAAGCTTTTCAGAATTAATGTAATTCATTTCTAATACTCCTATGATTTTAAACAAGAACATACAAATACAGAAAGAGCACTTGTCATTCTTTACAACGTAAATTGCAATTGTTTTCCAGCTATACGCTATTGTTTTCATCGCCGACGAGTACAAATTACAACAATCAGTTGTTTCCATGGCAAACTTAGACTACAACTTTCACTCGCATATTTTTCGAGAATTTTCTTATGTAGGACCCATATTGGCTTACATGGTTATAAAGAGAATAAAAAGTACTATCAGAATGAGCTAAAAAAAGCATAGTGTGCAATTTGAAAAAAAAAAAGTTGAATATCGCTGCCATAATATGAGTACAGATTTTCTAACATTTTCTTTCTCCATCTTATAGAGAATTTGCTCCCATTTACGAATATATGTAGTTTATTATAGTTATTTTTAAAAATAACAAAGTTATAGGCCTGGGGAGTCATGTCTGAGACACCCTGTATATTTTTTAAATTTCCCTAATTTTATTTTCAATAAATCAAAGGAAGCTCTAGGCTCAATTATAAATATATTCAAAATTTTTGTAAGTTTTTCTCAATTAATTAAAAAGGGGATATTTAAAAAATGGGCAATTTGAAAAGCTAACTTGATAGCCCCACGCAGCATAAATAATTAATGTTAGTTAATTTTCCAGCTATAACTGTAAAGATGAAAATATATAATTTTGAGCAAATATAATGAAAGATGACGAGACGACCCTGAATAGAGGAAATAAGGCGCATCACGGAATACAGGGGCTGTCTACGAGCACCTCGCGTGACCACCGCCGTCACTCAGGGCACTACTGATGCGTGGTGACTCTAATGCCCTCTGACATCCCACGTATCCTGAACTTATAACTGTAGCCACGCTACTTGCGCTTCCTCGAAGCAGATATTGAAAAATTATAATTACTAACCCACCCATACACTTTGAAATTGCAATGGGCTTTTTTCGATCGTTAAAGAGCAAAAACTTGAAAATTAATTTATTGAAAGGTTTTCCTTCAATTATCTTTCTTAAAGAAACGGCGAGATTTATGTGTTTTTGCAGGAATAAATTTAGTACAACACTTATTTAGTACCTAAAAAGCACATTCGTTCATTTTTATGTTTAAATCTCGCACATAAACACATTTGCTCCATTTGGTGATGAAACTCCAAATTTGTCTTCATAAAATTTATCTGTTTAAAAAAACGTTTGCAAACAATGTAAAAAAGGTATATTCTTATTTTTAACAAAAAATTGCAATCATCCTGAAGGTATAAACAAACGATTCGTAGATAAATTTGATTATCGACGATATGTCAATGTTAAAACTCCTAAAGCTGTTACAATAAATTAAATCGATCCCACAGCGATCGTTTTGCTTGTAGCAAAATGTTTACACATCTAATCTGTAATTAAATTTTGTATAAATGATGTATGAACCAACCATCACTGCAAGCAAGTATTTCGCCCAGAAAAAAAATCTACAACCTTGAAACTACAAAGCTTAACTTTCAAAACCAGATTTTTATCGCGAAATTTATGGATTCATCAATCACACTGGTTCGATATTTTTTCCCTGTACACGAAATAAAGTGGCTCTCATCTAATTAAAATTATTAATGATAATCCAGAAGCTGTCGTTTGGGTGCTTCCATCATTACGTAGGTATGTACAGAACGAGCGGTATCGGAATTTGAAATCAGAATGTTGACCTTATGGGTCATTAGCTGGACCCACCGTGATGGTGTCCACTGCGATGAGTTGGATGTAAGACCGTTGATGAAAGATATTAATTATAGGGTGCAAAGCATGCCCTACGATGCCCATTAAATCCATCGTTTATAATTCATATCTAGAACGACTACTTGTAGTTGATGATGGGGATTTAAGTTGGCCTTGGATCGATCGTCACCAGTACGATTATAATGGAATTTCAGTGTAAAGGAAGAGAACGCATTAGGAAATTGTAGATATCGAAAGTTGAAATGTATAAAGAAAGCGGTGAATTATTAACAAGTAACAGCAAATGGATCTTGTTGAACTTGAGCTAACATTTCCATTTCCAGTTGATTTGTGTTGCAGTGGTTGCGCTACAACGGTCTTTGCGTTATCGATACACTGCCGCATGTTTTTATATTGATTGATTAACCCATCTAGTCTTGGTCTGTTCGCTAAGGCATCCAAGCTACCGAACAAGTTTTCCAATGCACAACGAAAAGAACATTAAACAATGGATTCAATTTACAAAGACCTTTCGTCACGTTTCACGTTCGAGATAAAGAATACCCGTGCGCGTTTGCTTGCTTGCCGAGACATAATAATTGTTATTATCCTAATCATCATATGTGGCTTACGTAAATACAGATACAACATAAACTACGAGCTCCAAGTGCTCGTACTTCTGATTAAGGTGGAGCTTTACACGGAAACTAAATGCAGGTGAAACTCTCAGGAATTTTCTTAAATTTAATTACGTTCATATTATTTCCTTGTTTATAAAATACTTGATTTCCTATTAGAAAAAGCTCACTTTGCCTGAAGTAAATACATTTTTCGAAAATTTAGCAATCAAAGAACAAGGAGTTTGGCCAAATTCCGATTGGTAATTCTATTAAACAATATTTCTTTTTAAATTCCCTAAAAAACGAAATTGTTACAGAAGGCCTAAATATAAAATAAGACTATGATTTGTAAATGGGTATTGATACCCCAGATATATCGGGAAAAATTAAAATCCATCGTGGTTTCGGCTAAACATACTACATAACCATTGCTGTTACGTACAAGAGTGAAAACCACATATTACCAAAATATTTGTAACATATTACCCTAGTTCTAGTTTAAAGGGCAATAGTTTCTACTATTATATCTCTACAGAAAAAGGGAGACATAACTGATTGCAGAAATTACAGAGGCATTGTTCTGTTGGATACCTCTTACAAAGTGCTGTCAACTTGCATCGGAGATAAACTGCAGTATCATGCTGAAAATGAGATTGAAGAGTATCAAGAGTTTTAGGAAATTAACATCCACGTGTTTCATAGATTTTAGACAATCACGAGGGAACTAAAAATATCAGATAAGGTAACAAAACTAACGGAAATTACGATAACAGTTCAGCCAGTAAAGTGAGGATAAACGGAATCCTGTCATCGGAAGTTTCAGTAAACAAAGGTTTAAGGCAGGGTGATCCACTTTCAACTGCACTTTTTAACATCGCTTTGGAAGGTATAATAAGGAAAAGCGGCCTAAACAGCATGGGAACGCTCACGACCAAGAGCCACCAATGCCTGGCTTACGAGGACGATGCTACATGGCAAGCACTAGAAAGGAATTGGAGAGGTTGCAAGGAAGTTTGGAGAAGGCAGCAAGAGAAGTAGGATTGAGAATTAATGAAGATAAAATGAAATATACGATAATGAAGCGTAAGGAAAATATGCCAGTGGCAGCAGGAACAAAAGTGACATTTAAATTGGAAAGAAGAAGACTAATGGAAGTAGAAGAAGTACTACAACTTGTGTATTTGAGGGTCTTAATAACAAAAAAAATCACTATTGACATCCCAAAATATAAATCTAACAACCAGGAAAAGACTAATTAAAACATGTATTTGGAGTACCGTATTATATGGGTCAGAAACATGGACGTTAGGAAAAAGGGAAGAAGGCCTATTGGAAGCCTTCGAGATGTGGATATGGAGAAAAGTGATGAAGATAAAATGGACGGATAGAGTTACGAATAACTAAGTACTAGAACTAGTAGAGGAAAAGAGACTGTTGTTAGAAACTCTAAAATAAAGAAGACGTAAATGGATGGGACACATGTATAGGAACAATCCATATATGGTACACAAGATAGAAGGTTTCATGATAGGAGAAAAAGTCAGAGGAAGGCCACGTCTAGAATTCATGAAGCAAGTCATGAAACACGCAGATGCGAGAAATTGCGCAGACTTAAAGGAATTGACTTGCGACCGTCAGAAATGGAAAGCTGCCAATCAATCCAGGGATTGAAGCTAAGAGAATAACGGCGGAAGGAAATAGAATCTAGGTTAGTAAAAGGAGACAGAGCAAAGGGTGCACTCAGCACATTTCAAAAGGCCAAACAAGTGTCGGTTAGGACAAATGTTCGAGTGTACAAGACCAAAGACTTATGGGTGTGAAATGTGGGTGGTGATTAGTGCAAATCAATCCAGATTCCAGTGTGGGAAAGAAGAGTCCTGAGGAAAACAAAGGAAGGTTGGGAACGCAAAGGAAAGAAAGAAGTATTAGAGCTATATTTTTGTCGTAAAAATCTAAATTTCTGGATTAGTTAGAGTGTTATAGTGATGGGGGGGGGGGGGGTAGGGGTACGTAAAATATCTTAGCTCTTCTCCTCTCAACTTGGAAAACGAACAATCAAAATTTCTTAAAAAACTGAATAATTCTGGCCAAACTTATTAGTTGTGTCTGTAAAACGAATACAAATTTTCCAATTTAACAACTCATTTTTTTTTTAAGGGAAGAGATTTATACATCGTTCGTTCTTTATTTGTATAACAGTTGGCCATAATTTCAGATTATTACGTTGGTAATAAAAGTTGTAGAAACGGCTTGTTTTACGCGATTTGATTAATTACAGTTTAATTAATTTCAACAAATAATAATTAGAATATTAACAAATTGTGTATAAATGGGAACGATGGTTTTGTTGTTAATCATAACACTCACGTCAAATTAGTTTAGTTAGTTAGTCTTTGTTTATTAGTTGGATAAGATCTAAGCTTGTGAGTGCCAGAAATCCCAACGCGCATCAACTGCTATGGTTATTAGAACCACCCGGATAGAATTTTTGCCGAACCCAAGGGATTTTCACCCCTGACAGGGATCTATACTGTGCCAAACATAGTATGATATTTATTGGCAAGACAGATTCAGAGGAACGGACAGCCGCGTGTATTAAAGGCCTCGGACTCTGACGCAGGCATCGATTCGTAAGACCGGCCAAGCCAAGCTTCTTATTCGATGGGTAAGGTTAGCCTCTTGTCCAGCATACGTGGAAAGAGGGCTCACAGAATTAGTTATTACGAGTAAGTAACAGGCCATCAGCCTAGGCTTTGGCCATAAGAGGAAGACGAAGAAGAAGAGTGTGAAAATGGTTTTCCTAGCACGTCGACTACGGTTTAAAAAGATCGTGAATGCACCATAGGTATATTTAAAAAAATCAAATAAGCGTATATCAAACCCACAAAATTCACGAAACGTCATTTTATTTATTTGTCACGAAGCTTTAGATATTTAAAATGCTAAATACATCATATTCTTCTAGTATCGAAAATATAACCCAATCTCGTTTTCTTTTGGCCAAATACAGAATTCAAGTGGTAGATCCCGAAAAAGGCGAAGAAGTTATAAAAATTACGGAGGAGGAAGGAGCTGGTGAATGTAATAAAGTTCCACATCATCATGATGATCTGGTTGCTCTTGGTAATTATTCCGTACAAATCGTTTTCTAATTATTTTATTATTATTTTAAACAGAGTGCAAGGACCTGGGAACCGTAAGGGTATGGGATGTGGATAACTGCATGCAAATCTTATGGTGTTGTTTACTGCCCATCATATTTCTAAATCAATGCTTTTTCGGTTGTTTAAATAAGTGTTGTGATTGTGCTTCGGAGGTAACGACTCACCTTGAAGAATCTTACACGTTTGATAACTGTTTCTGTTGCGAATGTTGTAAATTATCGGTATAACGATTAAATAATTCATGAATGTAATACAAAGGAACTTTATAAGAGAAATTCGAACATACATAACAGGCGTCGTGCAAACATGTGTTATACTAAGAAATTACAAGCAGAGAGGCGTGAAAATCTAATGAGAATCTGAGCCAGAATTGCGAAACCAAAGAAGAATTATGCTAATAATATGTTTGCATATTAAACATACACAGTCGTGCACAATCCGGAGCGGTCATAAAAATTCTTCAGCGAGATATTAATTTATGATAATAATTAATAGTAAAATATCTATGTAATTGCGACTTCACCGGGAATTGATTCGACATTCCAATTCTGAATGATGTGCCCTTGGACCTTAACAAGATCTTGTACGTCTAACGGTTTAACTATGCCATGTTAACTGCTAAATAATCAGAATATCCATCTTACTACAACTTATTTATATTGCAAGCGTTTACCGATCTTACGAAATTATTTATTGCAGTTCTGTATGCACACGCGTTTGCTTTTAAATTAATGCGATTCACTTGATTAATCAATCGAATGAGGGAGGTACTAACGCTTAATGACGGAGATTTATTATTACAGTATGAGAACAAGGCTTGGTTATTAACTACAGTATGCACATCAAAATTATTTTATTCGCTTCAAATTAACGTTAACGTATTACATCGACAACTCACACACGAACTTCTCAGATAAGAACCCTAACTTGTAATGAAGTATTGTTTATAGGACACTATTTTTTTGCAAATACAAAATGTACAAAAGTTTGTAGTTACAAAGACTGCATTTAAGTTCATTTTCATGGCCAAACTTTACCCAAAATCTAGGAATGAATATCAAAATATGTGGTTTTCTCCCTTTATACCTATATAATTAATCTGAACATTTTCTGGAGATTTTATTTCATTTGTGTGAGTTACACCGTGAAATTTATATATTAAATATAATTAAATTCTAAAACTTACAAGCAAACTGCTTAGAAAGTAAATGCTTTCAAACAAACAAAAAAAAAACATTCAAGTTCTTTTCAGGCTTCCAAGGAAGTTTCTAGTTTTGCTTTAAGAGATCAAAATTAAGAAATAGAATGCCAACTATTTAAAAAAAGCGTTTCTTTAACCTAAAATGCAAAATGATTTATTCGAATTGTCAGTCTCGAATAGCAAACAATAGCTACCGCCGTGAAAATTTCATTAATCGTACTTGAAGGTTACCCTTTACAATAATGCTGTAATTATTTACACAAAAAATATAATGGTACTAATATTACACCAACCATTTATCATAATCATCATCATAATCGATAAAAACAGAGACATTTTAGACACAACAATAATAATTGTAAATAGAAATATATTAATATCAAATTGGAAATGACAACTGCAAATACTTTAGCAATCATTCCAGCATTCTACATACAATCTGACTTATTTAAATAAACGTGATGTGTTCGGTTGCATGTTTTGAATATTTCTTTGGTTAATTCAGCACAATTGAATTTGATATACATTTGCAGAAGAACTCTCACCCGCTGAAAATATTCTGGGTTTGAATTTGGAACCGGAAATGGCTCGATTTCGTACAGTTCAGGATTCGAGACCCAAATGGGTTGGAGTTTAATTAGTCTCTTACAATACAATATTCTCTAATTAAACTTATTACTGCTAGTTCATTCAGTACAGTTTAACACAGATTTCCCATGGGCCCACAAGATTAAAAAAATATTAAGGAATTGAATGATCGAATCCTCAAATCCAAACAAGCTCCAGGATTCACGACATAAATTTTGTATCCCAAATTTGAAATTCGAGAGCTCAAAGTGGGACCTTCACATTTTAGATATACCTACAAGACGTATATATGCTTTAAATGAAATCTGAATCTCTAGTTTTCAACTCGAAACGTTTGGCATTCTAATTCCCGATTTCAATTTTAAATTTTTCATTATCCATTTTTAGAATTATGTTTGTCAGCATGAGATTTCAATTTGGAATTTAATTCGCAATGCTGGGACAAAATTGAAATTTACAGGTCGAATTTCAATCCATACTAAAGATCTGATTTGAATTTTGATCTGATTATTCGAAGATCAAATTTGGATTGAGATTTGAAACTGCAATCGGGAATCGAGATTCCAAATCTGCCTTAGTTAATATTCAAACCTCAAAGACCACTATTTGAATCTTGGTGAAAAGCTGTAATTTGGGATTATTGCTATCGAAACAAAGAGCATAAACCTTTTGAAGTCACTAAGTACGTGGTACCTACTAACTATAATAATTGGGAAATTAAATGCAATTTATTTGAAGTCTTTAAAACAAAGATTTCCTGCGTTTTGAACCATATTTAAGAGAAATTAATTTTTAACAAATATTTTCATGTGTAACAATATTTTTGATGGGTTTTTCCAAATACAGTCAATCTTTTGACCTCATTTTTCTATAAACGTTTCTCACCAGTAAACATTTTTTGGGACGTTTACGGATCAGCTGAATATGTTTATTTGTACGTATTAAAAAAAACACAGTTTTTAAAAATGTATGCAAATTTCATTTAATGTTTGTCTCTCCTTCTAGATTCAAAAACAATTCTACATTTAATTCAAATAATCTTCGATTGGTGATTTAAATTAAGATCATAGATTGGTTTAGCTTAGGTAATCAACTAATCAATGACAAAACAGGCAAGTTAAGTTGAAATTAAGGCCTCGAATTACGTAAAAGAAAGAAACATTAATTTAATAAATAAGGTTTGGGTTTTACAATTTTTATCCTTCATACCAAACAGTAATGATTCAAAACTTAAACTGAAATAAAAATTCACAAATTGTGAAAAAACACTAAATGTTAATATAGTTTTGATATTTATATAATAACCTTTGGTTTATTACCTTCAAAAAATGATTCAAAGGTGAAAATATTCAAAAATATTTCCTGTTTTACTGAGTAAGTTTGTTTAAACAATTCTGAAATAAATGCATTATTTATTAACAAATTATGTAAGGCGAAGTCAATAAATAAAAAAACTTGATGTGATTTCGGTATAATTACCTGTTAAACCTTAACCAGTATTAATATTTGCTATTTGATTGATTTTTCTGACTGTTTTATTTTGAAAAATCTTTAGTTCTGAGTTAAGAGCAAAATTGATTCTTACAAACAAAAGGCTTACTGTTTTTTCTTGGTGTAACTGTAAATTAGCCCATTCAAGGGATTAAATCTTAACTTAAAATGGATAAATTAATTTTCATTCATAAAAAATAAGCCGACTCCATTATTCTAAGTAAAAGAAAAAAGTAATTCGTTAAACGTAAAATGTTTCTTGTAAGGAACATCAACTATTCACCTAAAAATCACATGAGTTTTAAGTGAAAATTGAGCTAATATTTGAAATTTGCAGAAATTCAAAAAATCCGTAAAATGAAATTACGAGAATTAAAATTGCAATTTTACCTGAATTTGAAGAAATTTTACATAAAAATTAGGTCAGTTTTATGCAGTCTTTTGTATGGCGAAAATTGAGCCAGAATATTTAAAGCAAAAATGTGATTTCGTCAAAATAAAATTCGAATTTTGCCAAGAAAAATTTGTGGTGTGGATTTAGAAATTTCAGGAACTTTGCACTTAAAAATCACTTTGGTTTTATGACACATCTTGCTTTAAGGTGAAATTTTCTGGAAAAAATCGAAATTTCAGTTTGACATGATTCCAAAGGAAGAAAATACGAGCTCTTGTGAATCTAAAATTGCAGAATAGATTTTAACTTTATATTTGAAAAAGAATGGCCTTGCCAGGAGTTAAATAAATTAAGCAGTTATTCTTGAAGTCATAAGATTTAGTGTACCTATTTTAAGAAATTAACTCTACTAATCGAACGATCAATATTGAATACAATTTTAATTAAATAAATATTTGTATTCATTTGTTATAAATACTTAATCCTAATTTGCAATACCAACCAGAAAAATTCGTCCATCCAAAGTATTAATAAATTAAAAAATTATTAAAACATCTACAAGTTTATCGTTTCAAACTGGTAAGGAGACTGTAAATTTTTGTAATTTTGTAACGTTTACAAAATCCCACATCTAACGAAACATTTTGCACACAAAACATTTGCAAATTTCCGCAATTAAACAATAAATTAATTAAATAGCTTTGCATAAAATTACAATTTCAAGAAATATAAATACTTCTGGAAAGTAACTCAGGTATCGAGCTAATTATTAAGTTATAAGTCACTTTTTAACATTTAAAATTCAATAATTCATCCTTAACATTAGTACATACGAAAGTAAACGCCAACAACTTCAAATAAAATGTCAAGTGCTCCAATTATAAATTTATTGTCATCATCGAACGTTAACCAAAGAACAAAGCTTTTATTGTTAAGTATTAAGTAAAGGATGATGTGTGCGCTTTTACGTCAGATTAAAAGTAAAAAGCCTGTAAGAATGAATGTGTTGGTCTTCCTAACTCGACGTGTATAATTAATAAATGTCCACCTGGAAAATTTATAATCTTCCAGAATCCATATGTTAAATTAGATAAATATCTTTTAACAGTAAATGACTAAAATGAGCCAGAAGACCACAAATTTAACACCATCAACCCCCGAAAAAAAGTGTCCCCGGTGTTTCATCTTGCACCCCACATATCGCATGTAGTTGTCAAGTTAGGGGGTGAAAGGGAATTATGTAAGGTGAGGGGTCGGTGTTTAAACAGGGCTAATGTGAGACACGCGTGCGGTAATTTGGTAATGGGGCTGTTATGAAGTCAGACCACGCTTGGGGAAGAGTTACGATCTCATTATTGTAATTGCATTTCGTAGCGCTAACCTAGGAAACAGCGTGTATCACATTTCAGCTGAAATATGAGGCGAATTCCATTTTTGGATCCAGTCACCTTTTAAAATATTCCAACGCCGTTTATTTCCCGAGTTTCCTTTTAAGTAAGCGCATAACGGGATCGCATAAATAAAAGATTAAGATGGTCCTGTCGAGCGACTTAAAGGGACAGACTCCTTGATACCGAGTTAATGTTATATCTGTTTTTAATTAGACGTTTAATTTAATTGCACGAATGTCACGATTTGTCACAAACGTAATCCATAATTATGATTTATTTTCGACGTAAAAATATTTATTTTAATATTAATAACTGTAACTAGTATGCCGTTCGATTTTTATAACATTTTCCAAGCAATCACCTGGGTATTTCTAGGTAATTTGTTATTAATTTATGGCAGTTTTGATTGTTTTCGTTATAAATTATAAGTATAATTTTGTTATTAACCTCTAAACGTTGATTAATCTCTCGAATATTAAAAAGGCGAATCCTTATATGGTTATGTCTTTTAAATATCTGGATTTTCTGTGGCACAGATTTGTTGTGTAACGAAATAACAAGGATTATATACACAATTTATTTTTATCTAAGTAATCGGGAGGACCAATCAAGGAGGGCCTGTATTTAAACAAAAAAATTTATAGCAAAATTTCTTCAAGCTTTAAAGGCTCAATCTTCACCTTGGAGAAAGACGCGATTTTTAAAACAAAAAATTGTAGCACATATTTCTAAATCCATCTTTAATTTTTTTCTTAATAAAATTAGGATTTTAAATACCGAAACGCGGTCTTGGTTCTCGGTAACAACAAGCAACAGAAGTCTCAAATCGGTGTGTAATCGGTGTAATCCTTGAAAGATCACGGTTTGGTATGACTAATGATGTTGAAATCTTTTCGAAATGACAGTTACGAGAGGGCACTAACAATGATGTAGCACAACTTGACACTGACTTATTCTATTCTAATAAGCTTTTTAGGACAGTAAAAGTTTAAAGGTGTCTGTCGGAAGACAAATTTCGTTCTGTGACACAAGGATAAAAGCGCTGCTGCCAATTTGTCGGTGTTTGAAATATTTGTTGTAATAACAGTTGCTTGCTCCATTATTTCATCGACTTTTGTAAATATCTATATATGCTAACTAGTTAATTAAGCAATATCGATTAAACAAACAGTGTAGAATAATTTCCGGCAATTACTAAGGCAAACAACTTTTTTACCCTCTGGCAGTCCAATAACCCTTGCTTACTACTTAATTTATTAAGGCGTAATTACGATGCGTTTTGTCAAATTTAACCTCGTTTTATATAAGTATAGGGTACCAAATCTTGCACCTGCTACAAACCAAATACGTACCCGTAATTAGACATCTAATCTATAATATAAGTTGACTAAATTTCATACTTGAAACGAGTCGGTCGCCTTCAGCACCTTAAATGCATACCTTTTTTTCTAGACTAATTGCATTTCTTTGTAAACAACCACCATATAATTAATTTAATGCCACTGTAAGCTTTAAATAAAAAAAAAATTATCAGTGAAACTGACTGCTCGCACACTATAATAAAAATTCGAAAGTTGCGAAACTTTCATGCTACTTAAGAATTAGTTTTAATTCTACGTTTGCTTAAAAAATAATTTATAGTTTTAAAATTTTATCAAACTGTAACATCGATTTTTTTGCAGCAAGATAAACTCAACGAAAATAGCGGAGATTTTCTAAATTTGCATTAAGTAAGAAACTATAAAAAATAAAAATAGTATGAGCACTCCTTAAAAAAAAGAAGCCTTATACGACCAACTGGCGGCTGTGTTAAATGAAAAAAAAAAAGGAAGTAATAATGGGCAAACATGAACTCTGGATCTCTGTGCAAACTACAACTTAGTTATCGGAGGAACACTTTTTCCGCATAAGCGAATACGCAATGTGACATGGGTGTCTCCAGACCAACGGATAGCAAACCAAATTAATCCCCTGGCAATCAGTACAAAATGGAGAAAGATCTCTACTGGATGTCCGAAGTTGTCGGGGTGCTGATGCAGCTAGTGATCATCACCTAATAGTTGCGGCGATAAGGCTAAAAATAGCAAAGACCAACAAACAGATATACAGACAACACATAGACATCAGCATCAGAAACACTAAAAAAGAATATCATGAAGAAAATAGAGCAGATAAACCTGACCGAGAAATGCAGAAACTAAGAAAAGGGCATTTTGAAAGCAGGTACAGAGACTTTAGGGAAAAAGGAGAGGAAAAGGAACGAAACCTGGAACAAGATTGAACAGCGACGCCTTATTAAAGGACAAGTTACCTAACTCCGTAAGAATAGATGAAGAGAAATCAGAGTACGGAAGAAAGTACAAGGAAGCTATCATCGAAGTTAAAACTATATAGGATTATAAAACCAAAATTTCATCCACGAATGCTCAACCATCAAAAACAAAGAAAGGCAAAAACTATATACCGAAGCAGAACAGTTAAAAAGACGGCATGAGCATTGCAGTGACATACTAGACAAACAGAGGGAAACCCCAGACGTAGAGGAGGAGGAACAAGAGCCAACACAGAAAATGCTTCGAAGTAAAACAGAGCCACCAACTAAATGGGAGGTTAGGCGAGCTATGGTGCAGTTAAGTCCTGACAAGGTAGCCGGGTCAGACAATCTACCAAGTCTTCGCACTACTACTAATATACAGCTTATATACAATCATTCACGAAGCTTGGATCACTGAAAGATTCCCTGATAGGTGGAAAGAATGACTAATTATCAAACTACCAAAGAAGGGAAACCAAACCGTCTGTCGAAACTGAAGAGGAATAAACCTTCTAAATACCATCAATAAATTAATGGGTCAATTACTGCTGTTAAGAACCAAAACTGAGGAAAGAGCAAGCCGGTTTCAGGCCACACCGTTCTTGTATAGAACAAATAAACACACTTCGAATAATAATAGAACAGTTCTACTCTTCGTGGACTTCGAAAGTGCTTTCGACAGCCTTATGTAAGAACCGATCTGGCGGGTGTTTCGAGTCCCAGAAAGCTAATAAAGGAACTATATCATAACTCATAACGTTACTTGTAGAGTATCTCAATAAGGCAAGACAAGTGAGCCCATATCGGTTACAAACGGAGTGAAACAAGGCTGTATCCTTTCCCCCTTCTCCTTTAATATGATGTTAGACTCTGTTATAACCAAAATAACTAGTGTTCAACGGGGCTTGGTATGTGACTTAGGAAGATTTAGATTATGCGGATGACGTACATGACATGGCATGAACAACAAACTGCACTGCCTAAAACAAGAAACAGCTAAAGTAGGACTTAAAATTTACACGAGAAAAACCAAAATAATATAATCAACCGTCGGTATAACGATGGATTCGTTTGTTAGAACCAATAAATCGAAGAAGCTGAAGCTTTCACCTACTTAGGCAGTATAATCACAAAAGACGGAGGAACCAAAGCATATGTCAAAAACAAAATACAGAAGATAAGAATTGCTTTTGGTACCCTCTCACAAAGTATTCCATCATACCAAGCTCCGCCTATTCAACTCTAATACTCTTGTATGGATGTGAGTCTTGGAAAGTCACCAAAGAATTAGTGCGTCGTCTACAAGTTTTTGTAAATAAAATGTTACATATCTATTGGCCCGATCCAATCAGCAACACAGCATTATGGACAAGAACAAAGGAAGAAAAGATAGACATCCAAATAAAGCGTCTTAAGTGGAGTTGAATAGGGCATACACTGAGAACCCCCCTAGATAGCATCGCACGGAATGCACTGGACTGGAACCCCCAAGGTAGCAGGCCCATAAGACGACTCAGATCGTGATTGAGAAACAAACAAACCGTCTCTAATTAGCACAAAATATCAATAAATCGGGGCTAACTAAAGATTTTCTCTTTGAGCAAATATTGGTTAAGAGTTCTGAATAGGGATTCCAATCCTTTTTTACAGTTCCAAAGGATAAAAATGAAGCAGTATAACTAAAACAAATTTCAGATTTTCCGTACTAATACGTGTAAAACAACAAGATAGAATTGTATCCACACATCTGAGTAAACTAACAGTTCTTGGAATACAAACGGAATTAAATGTGTTGAAACACAAGAAATATTCAGTATAGAACATGTCGAATTATCGATTGTCGCACTTTATCAACATATTAAAGGATTCAAGGCAGTTGGGCCTAAATTTACAAGCACCAAAGATGCAGTGTCGTAAGGTAACTTCGTTGCCAACATGAACGTCACAAAACACGGGCCTTAAGGTGCCCTATGAATGAGTATCTAGGAATTTAGATCAGGAGATCGCGGAGACCATGCAACTAACTCGTCCCCAAATTATGTCCTCTCATTTTAGTTGTGTCGTGTAGAGTTTAAAAACAGCTTCGGAAAGTTTTCATTATTTTGTTGTTAATTTAGGTGGTAAAGCAACAGTATACATTCAAATTTAATCATTAACTAACTAATCGCAGCTGAAAGTAATTAACAAATTAGTTAAAATGAAAATTGGGTTGTTTCAAAAGTTTAGCTGTCTTAGCATTTAGGTAATTAGTAATTATTATTGATACAACTTTTTTCGCCCTATAACTCAAATTACAAAAATAGGAAAAACTGAAACAAAAACGACTTAGAAACTACACTCATTGGTTGTTCAAAACTGCATAGTACTTTTAAGACTACTTAAACTAAAATCTTATGGAAAATCCGTTGTTTTAATTTGTAATTCAATTGAGATCCACGATACCTCCAAGCATGCACCTCGTGCAATAAATAAACAAATTGCAATAAGAAAACTTCATTCAAAATTCTTGTTCTGATGATTTAGATTTTTTTTAAATACAATCATAGCCGAGTTTTGAGTGAATAGCGACAGGTATTACAGTTTTCAAAAGTGAAAACCCATGCTAAAATTGTACAATTGTAGGATAAATAAATAAATTTCAGGAAGAACTTTTCATTAAAAAAATAATTATTGTGTATTTTTTAAGCGTGAAAAGTATCCGAAATTTGAAGAAAAAACTGAAATTTGCTCAACAAACGTTCTAGTTTTACCAAGAAAAATGTTAAAGCGCGGGTCTTTCAATTTTAGGAACAACTTTTCGTTAAAAAATAACATCAGTTTTAAGAAGCCATGCCTTTCGTTAAGGTGACAATTAAGCAAAATCTGAAATTTCAAGAATTAATTGGAACTGAAATTTCAGTAATTTTAACTTTATAGGGAAAAAATTAAAATGTATAAAGAAATTTCAGGGACTGTTGAGGTTTTCACTCCCTTTGTAAAGTGAAAATAAGCCTAAAACGTCTGAAATTTGAAGAAATTCTCAAAATCAGCAAAAATGAAGTTTCATAAACTTAAATTCTAAGTTCACCGAGGAAAATTTAAGGCCTGGGTTTAGAAATTATTTAAGGTAAAAATTGTGGCAAATATCTGACAATCGACGAATTTGAAATTTGCAAAATTAAAAAAAATTAAATTTCGGTAATTAAAGTTCTAATTTTACTAAGCAAGGCGTGGGTTTTCAAATTTCAGGAATTTGTTTTAAAACCACCTGTGTTTTAGAAATTACCCCTACTTTGAAGGTGAAAATTGAGAATTATTATAAACTGGATTTTGCAAATTTTTGAGGATTAAAATTTCTATTTGGGATGACTGCAGAAGGACCGAAGGAATTTGCTAATCTGCAACTGCAAAACATATTACATTTAAGCTTTACGTCTGAAAATAGAATGCCCTTATCAAGAGATAAATAAATTAAATAATTTCAACTTGCAATAGAAACAAACTTGGTCTAAAAACTTCTAAAGTCTTTAGTTAGATTAGGATATTCGATCCACAATTTTGATTTTTTTTTAATGAAATCAAATCACTTTACTTTTTTTTAATTTATTTGAAAAAACTAGAAGCAAATGAAAAACTACTGCAAATGTTGTTAAGAAAGTTTAAATGACTTTTTAAACAACAGTTGACAAAGGTTGCTTTAACCATTTGGCTAAGATTAACCATAGAATACCATTTTAAACACTCTTAAAAGTTATTAATAACCTTCTCACATAGAACTCATTCTACGCTTTTAAGCAAACTCGAACTGGTATGCATAAAACGAACCGTAAAAGTCATCTTTTAGAAAAGAACCGCTTTTTCTAAGTTACGGGATTTATGGAACTTGTAAAATATTAAAAAATAAATCGTTTACATCAACTTTTTAATAAAACTGTAATTTGCCAGAATAACGGTTTTTAACATCATTATTTCCATTTCAGCCAATATGAGAAACAGAAAGATGATTTATTTCAACAATGTAATATTCAGTTATGCCTCGTCACATAATTAAGTTATTAAATAAATTGATTTTCCGTCAACGTCGCTTATTAATTCGAAAATTTACATAAATTCCATTAATTTTTTTTGATTAAAACGTTAGGATTTAATTTGAAAACAATTAAGGACTTCAAAGGAATATCCCCTTTCCTTATTAATAATTTACTGTATTTTATTTATTAAAGCTTTCCAATTGATTTATTGCAAAGTATGAGCTTGAAATATTACAATATTAATTTGGGAAAATATCGTATAAAATTGAAAATAAACACCTGATGATGTGATTATATTTCGAAAAGGTTTAGTATTTCGGCACTTAAGGCTGCCTTTTATGGCTATTTGGGCTCGTATGTTTTCGAAAGAATTTTAATAAATTTTACTAATCGATATAAAAATTGAAAAAATCTACGAAAAAGTTAAGGTTTGGTTGTTCTGATCAGCGGGAGTAACTATGAGTCTCAGAAGTCATATTGACCGGCGAAAGTAAATATCATTGTTTTTAATAATAAATCAGTATCAAAAATTGGGTAAATAAATCAACAAATACTGAACTATTTCAGCTGTTTTTGGTTTTGATAAATATTACTACAAGCTAAATTTGGTCAAAAATCGAACAGGTTTCTAATTATAGCAAGAATATAATTTTAAGTGTTATGCGGTGAAATTCTTCAGGAAGTTTATGTTCAAGGTGATCTTTTAAAAATTCCTAACTTAGGTTATTTTTTGTTGATAAAAATGTTACGGTATTTTAGTAAAATATTCAGAATAACCTTGTAATTTCTTTTTTATTTTTTGGTAAGTTTTCGTAGTAGCGAATTATCAAAAAAGTTCTTTGTTTTATTCCCAGATCGAGTAAATTTCGGGCACGCTAAACGCGGTATTTGTAGGTAACATTAAAAATAATTAACGATGATTTTTCACCATTTAAAGATGGTATCAAACATGATCGCGACGAATTTGGCGGAGTTTTATGGTGCCCCGCACGCAAACTTGCAATCTGAGTCCGTCTGAGTTGCAAATGGATGTTACTTTAATGAAATTAAAATTCATTTATTCCGGAACATTATCAGTCTGGACATTCAGAGAGAACGAAATTCTAAGAACCTTGCATTAGCTAATTAATGGGCGACCTCTTTCGTTACCTTTCTTTTCACTGAAGGCGCATAAATTTCTTAGAAAATTCTCGTTTATTCTGATTTACACGCGGACGATTGTGTAATCGCAAAACTGGAAATTTGCAGTAATTACCATAATAACTCGATTCCAATTAATGAAACGGATAAGAACGAAATTCTTTTTGTTTGCGTCAGAAGTTGCATCGTAGAAAGCAGACGTGGACCTTACCAAAAACGTTTATGCGTTCTTTATTTTATTAACACGTTAATGTTTTCTATACTATTGACATCAATTATCGCCTTGACCGTGAGAATCTTTCTCCGATATTATTTACCTAAGTAAGGATCTTCAAATTTCAGAGCAGTTTTAACACTTACGTGTGATTTATTCCTACCGTATAAGGTAGACCGTCCTGAACAACATTTTTTGGTCATTTATTTACAGTAAAAGTGTATTATTACGAGGGCGCCGAGGTTTCTTTTTGTCACACGTGAAACAACCTCGAGGAAGCTTTATTTATGTAATTCTGCGCTACTGAACTTTGAAAGAATTTTCTGAAAAAAAAAACAAAGTTCCATTATAACCACTAACGTGTCAAATAATTAACGGTAATGGTTTAGAATAATTAATTAAATTTTAAGAGCAGGTTTAATGTTGTCCAATGAAATTATAATTAATTAACCTTCGTCTTAGAAATGGATCAAATGTCAACTACAATTGGATTGCTTAACTATTAAAATTCATCAAGTTGACAACCGTAGGATAAACAGATAACGGTTTTAAATATTACACCATTTCTGAATTTAATTAATCTCTAATTTAGTCAATTTTTTTGTTAAGATATTTGTTAGGACAGTCGTGATCTTTGATAACTTAGCCAGAATTACATTCATTAAATCGAAAATGCAGACGTACCTAACTCAACAAAATTCCAACGGTGTTAACAACAAATTTAATTATCTATCTATGGTGTTTCAATGAAAGGCCTAACAAGTAAAACGGTTGCGCAAAATGCGTGCTGAAAATTAATCTTAATTTTAACTAAAGGTGAGATATATGATCTTGTTAAATATTGCATTTGTATTTGACATTTTGCAACACTGAATATTACAAGTCGATTAATCACTTACATGTAACATGTCAATTTGGTGTTCAAGCTTAGCTGCCTTTAGGCCATTTTAAATTTGGGTATAAATTTTCTGACTCGAAAGAATTTAACTTGCTTGAAACTTAAACTCATTTTGGATTATACGACTTACCTAATAAATTCTGCAGATTTATTAGGTTGTATGTTTGGACTTGGAATTTTATTTTAAACTTAATTATTTGGTAAAGTAAGTCTCAACGAAAATTATTATTTATTATAGGTAATTTCAAATCTACATCAACTGAAATGGGTTTTTAAATAACAACGTATCTTCCTTGGGAGTATTTAAAATCTCATATCAAAAAAACAATTAAAACCCTGGTTTTTCAGCAGTTTTCTTCCACTTTAAGGCAAGACTATTAAGGTTCTGCAAATTCCAATAATATCGACCTGCTTCTCTTATTTAATTTTCAAAAGAAGAATAATAAACACAATAGAAACAGAATAATTAATAACTTTATTTATATTACAGCTATTAATCAGTCGTGAAGTTTGAGAGTAAAGTTGATGAAAAATGAAATCGAATTTTATAAAAGCACTGTCAGTGGGTATAGAAAGCGAAGCTTCGAAGCTAAACGAAACTTGAGAAGCAACTAATAAAGGCAATGTGCTCTAGAAACACCAAACACATTGTTATGATTTTAAACTTACAAATTTAGAGTTTTTGTATTAATTACAAATACAAGGGTCCTTTGAAAAGTAAGGTAAAAGACGGAGAGGTGATAGCACCGTGATCAAAATTGATGCACGGCCGATAAGTTTCATCCTTGCCAAGCTTCAGCTCAGTGCATTGTGAGGCAATTGTTTGGTCACGTGAAATAGACGAACGTGCAAGCATTTTCAAAAATGCACCTGTTCACACATCAACGGTTTCTATGGCTAAAATCCATTAATTTAGGTTCGAATTGTTGGATCATCCGACCTACTCACTGTTTTAGCCCCGCCTGACTTCCATTTGTTGCCGAACCTCAATAGATGGCTCAGAGGACAACGATTTACTGACAACAATAAAGTGGTTCATGCTGTGAACGGCTATGTTGCAGACCAGGAGAAATCATTTCATAAAAACGGTATGGCTTTGGAACATCATTGGGCAAAATGTTTCGAGCTCATTGGAGATTATGTTGAAAAATAAATATAAGTTGGTCAAATTTATTCACATTCCTTACTTTTCAAACGACCCCCGTACTGTAGCTTATTGTTTTTTTATTTTTTAAATAAAAAGATTATTTAGTCTCAACGACTTGGAGTTTTACAATTTTTCGATTTAAAGCATTAAGGAAAAATTATCAACAGTAATTACATAAGTGGTGATAATTTTTTGATAATTTTAACTAGATTCACGAATCTTTATTTATGGAATTTCCTAATAGCAATAAAGATGAGTGCTAATCTAGTTAAAATTACCAAAAAAAAATTATTACCACGAATGTAATTCGGCGTGATTATTTTTTAAACTATTACACAATGATGACAGTCTTAACGTTTGTCAAAGTCAAAGCTAACTTTTTATGCATTTATTTAAACAAAGATCCAATCACAGAGCAGGTATTTCTCTGTGATCCAATGAAACAACGTGAAAAAATTATCGCTGTAATCAGCTACTAGCTAATTATCAGTGTAATTATGATGCTATTGGTCGATTTGAATTTTTTTCTCATTATGATTGGCTGACAGGACTGTTTAAAAAATAATCAGTAAAACATTTACTTTACTTATGATTCTGACTTTTTTAAGTTAACCAATTTTCAGCAGCTTGTGGCAAAATATCCACGTAAAACTACAAATCTCGAAATTAATAAAATAACCTTCGGGGAATATTTAAATTAATGATAAGATAATAATAATACTTGAAACCAAAGACAAGTTTTCTTAAAAATTATAATATTTCAGAAAGCTTAATTTTTGAAATATGAAGAGGTTGATGATGAAAGGCTAAATATTTGTCAAAATTCCTAAACAAACATCAACAACTAAAAACCTTTGTAAGTATGTGAAATTATTTAAAAAGTCCTGAAATCTGAAGCCCTTATGTTTATTTTAAAACTATTTTAAGTCGACGAAATAAGCTTCCCTTGTAATTTCAAAGTTTCAAAGAGCACACAACTCGAAATTAGGAAACAGAAGAAATGTAAAGCCTTTGAGTAGGCATCACTTTCATGGTTATTAATTTTATTTTTTTCATCTTATAATTGCTAAAATTTGAAGGGCAAACATTGCACGTTTTAAACATTTTTTAGACTTTTATTTTTTGGAAATCGAAAATCTTGAAACGTATTAAAGTAAATAGGTGTAGGTATCGGCACTTACACTCCGCGAGGGAGTATGGCCGGCAACATGGAGGGTTACGGCCTCCTAAGTCGTTCTCATACCCGGTTGTCTTGTACGCTATGCGCACGGGTTGATATCTGTGACAACCGTTGTGCTTCGGTTCCCAGTTATTTTAACCCACCGAGCATCCGACTCAGGTTTTATCCTGAGATCGTTCACGCTGTAGGCGAATGGCGCAATCACTCGGCCACTCCGGCAATATTAAAGTCGAAATTTAATACATAAAATTTGTTTTGCTTTGTTGATTTCAAATTAAACAAAAATAATAATAATAATTAAATTAAGAAAATTCCAGACCGCCATTTTGTTAAATGGGCAGCTCAATCGGCATTATACGACTATAATTTTGCAATTATTGTCTCTCAACCATCAAACATCTATATCTATAATTCTGCTCTACAAAAAACACTTTTAAAAATGTTTAGACAAGACAATGGCAAGAGAAAACGATGTAAGTAAATGAGTTGTTGACAACCAAGTATTTTTGTTTATTTAGTTAGGAAGTTTTAAAGTTATTTTCGTCTTCTTCTATCAATCCTATTAACCAGGTTCCCTATTTAAAATATATTCTGCTATTTCCGCATTCTCTATCTTTCTATTTACTCCCTTTATTTTTTTTTAAATTTCGGTTACTCTCTAATATTTCGCTTCCGCGTCTCTTTCTTTCTTTTATATTATTTCATGGTCACTGTTTCAGCTGTTCTCGCTCTCTCTCTTTTTCTTTCCTTCGTCTTCATGTTGATATGTATATCACTATCCTACAAAAATGGATCAAGGTTTCAAATTTTTAATCTATGAACGATTGATTTGTTCTTGTTTGATTTGTTTTAAGCATTTGAATTTCTATTTTCTTTAATTGTTTAATTTTCTTTAATAATTGTAGTACACTTTATTTTCCTCGGATCCGTTTAGCGAAAGATAATTTGATGCCAAAATTTTATTTTGCTAAAGTGCCCTAAATTTTTTCTTCAAAACCTGTATACTTTTGGAGGTAATAAATTTTCTTCAAATTTTAGAGCTAACTTTGATGGGTCGTATCTCCGCAGAG
Organism: Melanotus villosus; assembly: GCA_963082815.1. Classification (NCBI taxonomy): domain Eukaryota; kingdom Metazoa; phylum Arthropoda; class Insecta; order Coleoptera; family Elateridae; genus Melanotus; species Melanotus villosus. The sequence continues at coordinate 58,245,741 of OY720425.1, forward strand.
GTGCATTTTTGAATATAGATAAATCAAGTCAAAATGTTTTAATTTTGTCTGTAGAAGTTTATTGGTGTAATTTAGAGACACCTTGTATATTTCTTCGTATTGGCATCATGATTTTATATTCAGATTTTAATACTTGCTCACTGGCTGTCTATATAGCATCGTTTGATATTTTATATGCCGGCGTATCATAATGACAACTTTATGTCATTGTATTTGAGTGACGTAAGGCAGTTCATTATAGTCCAAGGACCATAATGAATCCATTATGGGCCAAGGACCATAATGAATCCATTATGGTACTCAATGTAAAAACTACTAAATTCAAAAAGTACTCTTACACGACATTTTCTGCAATTTTCTTCAAATTCGAAGGTAAACTTTCATTAGAATCACTCATTTTCTTAAATTTTACTACAAATTCAATTTGCAAATTGTGAAATTGCAAATTAATTTTAAGAGCGCTTTCTACTTGACAGCAGTGTTTGACAGTAAATAAAGCGCGGCTTGCTTACTATTTTTTATAATAATAACTGAATGCACCTGTCGTTTCAAAAATACTATTTTAAATCTTTAAAAATATACATACTGATGCCAGCATATAAAATTTTGTATGTAATTCGGATCATAAACGATCATTATGGTACACGCCGTGCTATCGGGCTCGGCTAACGCCTCGCCCGATAATATTCACGGCTAGTACCATAATGATCGTCATTATGATCCTTATTACATAAATAACTATTATGTAATTCAATATAAATCCCACAGCATTAGTTTTATCGTTGTTTTTCTAGAATTGTATTGTTAAATTCCCATAAATTTAAAATCAACTGTAAGTTATGATCGTGGATACAACTTTTCTGAAATTTTCACAAATAAATTATTTTTATGGGTATGTCAACTATTTCAAAATTCTGGAAATTGCAGCACAAAATTCAAATAGCGTTACTTAGTCTTTGTACAATTCTACTTCGATTTGTTTTTCGTCAAACCAGATCAATATAAAAAAATCCCAGTCTGAATGACGTGATAATTTAGCCTATTTTCTGTGGAATTTCCTGGGGGTTTCGTGTAGATTAAAAGCGTAGCTGAGTGTAATTTCACAGAATTTTCATTGATTTTTACATGGAATTTTATAGAATTCCGATGTATAAAATTTACCCCACGTATTTCATTGCCTTGATATTTCGTTATCGCCCTAATTTCTAATTAAAGCTTTGTACACGGTATTGCCCCAAAGGTTTCGCCCTGGCTTAAAGGGTTAACCATTGAGAGATAAAAGCTTTGAGTTAGAGAAAAATTTGAGAGACAGAATATAAATTGAATTAATTGTTAAACCTGTGGATTTGGAAGATTTTGCATATATTTTGTGCCTTTAAGTTTTGGATAACAAACATAAACAAAACGTTTTTAATTTTTTTAATAATGATTCGCAAGAGTAAACAAAAGAAACTTATATATGTTATATATGTACATACATTTTAATGAATAAATCGGGAATAAATAACAACCAATTTATGGATTTAACTTATTCTGAAATCACGAAAAGCTGAAATGTTACAAACAAAACAATCGAGTTGAATTAGTCAAAATGAAAAATGAGAGGATCGTTAAAGTAAAGCACTGCAGAAGAATAAGTTGTAACAATGACTGCTGCATTTATTAATCGTGCCAAATACAACAAACCAGGTTTTGGAGCACTATAATTAATATAGTTAGGTTTAAGTTTCGCAAAATTCAACCTTCGTTTTTCTAAGTTAACTATTAATCTGTAACGGTTGGCTGACAGTTATAGAACTACTGTATTTAGTAATTTATTTTAAATGTTCGCATTTCTTACACCTTAAGAAATATATTTTATGGCTGACATCTAACTTTTTGATATTTGTGAATTCGTGTTAATTTATTTAATTAGGAAAGAAGTTATTGCTAATTTGCTTAAATTAGTGCCTTAAAAAATCAGTATTTTTAATTTTTTACGAGCTTTTTCTGGAAAACTAAATAAATTGTTTGTAGTAAAAAAGCATACTCTGACAAAAACAAAGTGAAATATTGCAAATTTTGATAAATTAGGTCGAAACAATCACGGGCTTTTTACATCTCTCTGTTTTTTGCGATATTCGTGAAAATCAAAATTCTAGTTTTGGAAGCTCCAAAATTGAAGAACATCAAATTATTTATAGAAACCATAAAGATTTTGCATTTTTGTGTTTGTGGGCATTTAAATTGTAGAAGACAAAGCTTTAATTTTGGGATTGTAATTTAGATTTTGCAGTTTTTAACATACAAAATATTTATGCAAATGAAAATTTCAGGCCCAAAATTAAAAAACAAAAACAACAAAATATTTACACAAGCCATAAAGGTTTCGATTTTGAATTATAGTGTTTCTGGGCATACATTTTAGAAGACAAAGATTTAGATTCCGCAGTTAGGTACAATACAAAAATCGAATCTGAGAAAATATTAAATACAATTATTTTGGAAGTTTTGCTATCTACATAAATAAATAAACCAAGAACTACTTTTAATGCTAACAACTGCCTTTCTCCCCTAACTTAACAAATTTTGAAAAATCAAACGGAAACGTTCACAATTCAGGAGTTTATATTGGTTTTTCTTTGAACAAATAATCCAAATCAAATGTATTTCTAAGTTCAGGTTATTAAATTCTTAGCAATTTTTACTGTAAGTTGGATTTTTCTGGTGTAAATCACGTCAAATAGATAAGAAAACAAACAAACAAGTAAAACTAAAACTTAATGAAACATAGGAAATAGTAATCTAAAGACAAGCCATAAAAGCTTTTTTTCCACGTCAAAGTGTGATTTTACACAAAGATAACATCATTTCATCAACTGGCGAATATGTAAAGCGGAAATCAATAAATTAAAATAAACTACATAGAAGTAGTTTGGAATAAACTGAAGCAACTACATTGCGATATATTCAACGAGATTGTAAATGAAGGATAAATAATACCACTTAAATGTTGACTACTTCTACGGGTAATCAAACGAAACTATCACTGTATTTTTAGTATGGAAATACATAAACGCAAATTGAATATTAATTCACTCTACATACATCTTGACTAATTTCACACGTGATTGATCATGCTGTTGCGAATTTAGAAACGTCCGTGTGGTCGTTCAGTTTGCAAGTGCATTAAAGAGTTTTAAAGGATGTCAATGCTTAATCAGAACCAGATGAAAGTTGTTCGATTTTTCGTTATCGTTAATTAATAATTCTTCGCTGTAAAGGCAGTGAAAGCCTACCCGTGTAAGGAAAGAAGAATTATTGATAAAATAACGACGTCTTGTACTGGCAACATTTATTATTTACTATATTAGGTCGTGTTATATTTCCATATTTGTTAATAATATTAATAACAGAATGATTTCTGTGCGAAGTCCCTTTCTTTTTGTTATTCGGTCAACAAGCGTGAAAGAGCTTCCTGTTCGGTTCGTTTGATAACGCATTTAATGTTTAATTTACGGCGCGTGCCTATGTCACGCCATTAAAATAGGAAATGCAGGTGTTTTTACCTCTGATATTGCGTGCGTTTAATATCCCTGTGAATTTTGTTCACTTTAAGTTAGGCGAGATTTACTAAAAAGCTACCGGTTTAATGAAATTATTAATTCGACGTGTAATGAAGCGTGTAAGCAACATTCCCGAGATTGGTTCATTCAAAATTATGGTTGATTATAAGATTATAACATCTGAGCAACAATTTGAATAAATTATTATTGGAACAAGTATCAACAAGGTCGCTATTGCTACAGGGAATTAAAACGCATAAAAGTCTAATTTATTGTAACATAAAGTTAGTGCGAACTTAAATGTAGCTCAGCTAATGCACGTTTATCTGTAAAGGATTCTTGGAACGAAGATTGGTATTTTGCATTCCTCGTACATACGACTGCAATTAGCCTACCAGCAAAAGCGCTATATTAATTAATATCGCGATATTATTATTAATTATTAACTGTTTAAGATAACGACTTTCTATAAATGGTGCGTTTTCTTTCCTTAAAGATGACATAAATCATCAGACCTCACACTCAAATATAGTAAATATTTTAACACGATTTCCATCGTTTAATAATTATAATTGCAACTAATAAAACGACGAGATTTAATTACCTTGTACAACATAATGGAAATGGATCTGGATCAGCAGAATGTCGTGGAAATCTTACCTGAAACAAAGAAAAAAAATTATTAAAATGGTTTTTCTTAATTTAAACAAACAAAAGCGTTTATAGGCATGGAGTTCAAGTCGAAGATCGTGATTTCTGAAGCCTACGCGAAGACAACGCCAGAGGCTTCGGCGTGGGTCTTCAGACTGTCACCTGTTGCTGACCTCCCATGTAAGAGCAGGGAGTTCTTTGTACTGTTCTTGTCTAAAATTACGAGAAAGCAATCCAGTCTTAATTTCAGGCTCGGGGTATAATCTTTTTGAAATGCCGGTATGTTTATATTTGCTGCCTGGATTTAATTACTAGCAAGATAAGTTTAATTAATGTCCGAAGGTCAGAAAAAATTCACAATTAATTTTAATAAAAATTTTAGGGTATGACTTAGAGGTAGCCAAAGTAACAATTAACCATAAAATACGAAAACTTTGAATTTCTTAAATGCAGTGAACCTAGAATCTATAAAATTCGAATCAAATTGGAATCAGTCAACACAAGTTTATTGTGTTATAACTGAAATAAACAATTGTCAAACCATGATTTTTTTAATCAATAAATTCAACATAATATGGAACTATGCCCAGTATTAAAAGACGTTTTAATTAATTCAGAAAAAATATCAAAAGTCAGGAAGTTCAAACTAAAGAATTTTTAAATTCCTTCCAGGTTAGTGTTGCCGCGAGACGAGACGAGACGAGAGAAGGCCTTCTCTCGTCTCGTCTCGTCAGACGAGATAAAATGGCTCTCTCGTCTCGACGAGAGGACGCTTCTCTCGTCCGAGAGCACCCTTCTCTCGTCTCGTCTCGCTTCTCTCGTGATTTAAACCAAAGATTCATCATCAACAAGTAGTAATGAATTTATGGCTGGCTTATATAAAAAAACGATCATCAACAATATAGAGGTAGCAAGAACCGAATATCAAAGGTATATAGACGGAGAAAGAGCTAATCGAGATACCAATATTTTAAAATGGTGGGGTTACCAAGAGGAAATATTTCCAAATCTTGCTGGAATGGCTAGTGATATACTGGCCATACCTGCCACCAGTGTTCCTGCTGAAAGACTGTTCTCAAAAGCAGGACTCGAAATAAGAAAGCATAGGAACCGTCGTGATGCAGTCAGCGAGAACATTGTTATGTTTAAACTCTTGGTATTCGTGTAGACTTAATAAAAATATATTTGCTAATAAATGATTATTTTGAGTTTCTAATGTTCCTAATATACAGTGTTTGTCGAAAGTAACGGATAAATTCTATAAAATGATTGAGAAAATGATTAAGAAGAATGCTCGGACACGTCGATTTTTATTTTTAAAGCATCATTTAAAGATGTAATTTTCAACCCCCCACCCCTCAATCCCTAAGAGCTAGCAACCACAACTTTAAAAATTTAAACAGCAAAGACCTCCTTGTGATACCTCATTTAATAGCATTTTTTGTACTAAATATAATAAATAAAACTTTTTCAAAATCGGTTGATAAATAACTGAGATATTCAACAAAATGTATTTAAATAAAAGTGCCAATATTCGAGCAGACGTTGATACGGCTCTAGCAATAAGGGGTAAAAACAATTGCAAATTGTTTGTAGTTAAATGTCAAATATAATTTATTGACACGTAGTGCAGTGTGTGTTACTTGTTTAACGATTTGAGAAATAAGATAGCAAAAATGAGACTTACTGAAGCCGAAAGAATCGAAACTTTAATGATGTCAATAAATTGTATTTGACATTTAACTACAAACAATTTGCAATTGTTTTTACCCCTTATTGCTAGAGCCGTATCAACGCCTGCTCGAATATTGGCACTTTTATTTAAATACATTTTGTTGAATATCTAAGTTATTTATAAACCGATTTTGAAAAAGTTTTGTTTATTCTATTTAGCACAAAAAGTTCTATTAAATGAGGTATCACAAGGAGTAGGTTGCTATTTGAATTTTTAAAGTTGGGGTTGCTAGCGCTTAGGAATTGAGGGGTGGGGGGTTGAGAATTACATCTTTCAATGACGATTTAAAAATAAAAATCGACATGTCCTTGAATTTTTCAGAAAAATGTTTCTCAACCATTTTACAGAATTTATTCGTTAGGTACTTTTGGGAAACACTGTATAAGTATTAACTAATTGTAGGTAATAAATGTGATTTTTTTCAACTTAACTTACTTTTTATACATCATGATATCAACCCTTTTTTGTATCTACCTATCTACCTATATTATATTTTTTAGTTCATTCGTAAATTTTTATGTTACATGTTGCTATTTTTTTTTCTGTCTTCAGAATAAAAATTAATGTTTAAAATTGGCGTTTTATTTTTTTTTTTTATAGAAAGACAATGGTAAGATTGCATTTTTCACCATACTCTGATTTCGCATTCATATCATTTTTTTTAATGTATTGACTTTTTATATTTTTAAAATTCCTTTAAATTGCCATAAAGACTTATGTACCCGTCTTATCGTTTTTTTTTTCATTTGATATAGTTCAGGTATTAATGAAAATCTAAAAAGCTTCTGAAAAATATAAGAGAAACATATTTCATCTATGTAAAACCACCCTATATAACCTCTATTAATTTAAAATGGTGTATCGTATTACACTACAATTTTATAAATTTCTGGTGTATATGCTAATTTTACTCTTCCCGCAAATACCTATTTTCAAAGAAAATACATCACAATTTTTGCATATTTTTAATTGAAAAAAAAAACAGTACAAAAAACATGAATAACGGTTTAATATGTCAATGCAAACACTCACAATAAATCATAAAAATTATAAAACCAACATTTTTTGCTCGAGAGAGATCGAGAGAGACGACAATTTCTCGACGAGAGAGGGCCTTTCTCTCGTCTCGTCTCGAGCTTTCATTCGAGAGAAAATATCTCTCTCGTCTCGTCGAGAGAGGGCGAGACGAGACGAGAGACGAGAGTCTCTCGTCTCGACGGCAACACTATTCCAGGTGGTTTATTTTTTAATTCCATGGAAATTTGTAGATAAACACTAGAATCAAAACATCAAACTGTCTGTTCTGGACGCCCAAAATATTACCAAAATACCTCTAATAAACATGCATGTTGGGTATAGTGCTAAAGATCTCAGTTACTGAGGTGTTTCTAGGCTCAAATTTTAGAATCGAAAGCCTTGGGCTTGTTTTTGATACACTAAAACCAAATTTGGTACATAAGCTGAAGCTTACAAAATATTGTAAATTAATAAGATTTTTCCAATATTTTTATGATTAGCAAGAGCTCAAAATGAAGCTACGTTGCCATAAAATTGGGCCATGAAAGTCAACATACAAAGTCAGGGTTTGAGCTGGCAGTTAAAGAATTTGATACCAAAACCTCTTTTAAATCCTAAAACGAAATACAAATCATTATAAATAAATTGAATCTCTGCAAATTATGAATTTTTTAATGATTAGTTGAGTTCAAAATGAAACTGTGTCGTCATATAATTAAGTAATAATCGTCAAAACTAGCAGTTGAAGAATTTGACACCGAAACTTCTTTCTCAATTCTAAAAAAATTCTTTTAGAAATTAGTACATTTTAATACAATTTTCCAGGATATAAATTATGAATTTATATTTATGGTTAGGTGAGAATTCAAAGTGAAGCTATGTTGTTATAAAATTAAGTTATAACCGCCAAAACTGGCAGTTGAAAAAATGTTGGTGCCAAATTTGCTTTCTTTAAAATAACTAACTCGATAAACGAGGAATAAGGGGTATTACCAAAAAATCCCTTCGTTTTATTTATCAAAGGGAAATGTTATGCAATAACAAATACAAAACGAAACATTCAGATGTTTCATGTTTGAACATAAAATTTAAAAACACAAGGATTCATCAAAAGTCCAATTAAGTAATCGATTTATCGAAACCAAATATCTACTTTAATATTCAAAAGCTGAAAACCAAATTTGTGCATTTTGAAATTCAAATCTTTATCTAATTTTTTATAATTTAATGCGGTCACGGTTCTCTGTTTTTTGTGACATTTATGAAAATCAAAATTTCAGTTTTGGATGCTCGAAATTTATTAAAGAGTATTTATAAAAACCACGAAGTTTCGCAGATTCTGAATTTTTATGTTTCTGGGCATACATTTTGAAAGATAAAGCTGCAATTTTCAGATTGTAATTTAGATTTTGCAGTTTTTTACATACAAAAATCAAATCTGTTATTTAAATTTAAATGTAAAAGGAAACATTAAACACAATTCTTCTGGCTATTCTGCTATTTTTAAAATAAATAAATAAATAAATAGATAAAAAAGGAACTTTAATGCTAAAAACGGTGTTTCTAACAATACAACCAACCACTCAATTTTAAAAACCAGAATCAATGTTGCATTCAAAGTTGGTTTACAAATGGAAGCTTGTGATATCAAATATGAATTTCTTTGCTAGTTTCGTTATCTCAAAAAACAAAAGAAAAAAATATCAGAAGCACCAACGTCTTTTTTTTTCTTCCTTTTTATGTGATTAAACCAAATAAACCGTCCCTTTTTTGTTAAATATATATTTTTTTATTTTGCAATTTATGCACGTACTTTATGTATTGAGCCTTTTATTCAGTTCTTTGTGAAGAAATGTTAAAAGCTCCCGTTTTCAAGTTATCAAATCCAAACTTTTTAAACTCCGAAAAAGCAATCTACAGCCTGCAGGATTTCACTTTTGGTTATAATTTGAATCCAAAATTGAAAGAAATAAAAGGAATTTTGTACTTCGTTTTGAACTTTTAACGTTCTAAAAACAATAATTTTCAGAAGCATTCTGTCAAAATCAAAAGCATACCCTGGATTATGTATTTTTAAGTCTTAATTTGAATTCATTAAAAGTATTTACCCAAGGAGTGAATCCTTAAAAATTTTTTTTAGCTAATGTTATTTGTAGCAGGAGATCACGTAGTGACGATTCGGCTGCCAGTTGAGGGGATCAAAGCCACATTTTTAAAAGACTTGGTGTCGTGAACGTTGTTATATTCCCTTCATGCTATGGAAATGTGTTCTCTGCAGTGATTTCCCGTTGTTTTCGGCAGAGTTTGTGATCATGTATTAAATAAGTGTATAGTGTTTGTGTCTTGTTACTACCTGCAGTTGACCACTCTGCAGACAGAGTCGTTAATTGCAACCAGACGATTAAATGGCTGCACTTGCTAAAGTACCGACCTTGGGGAATTATTTGTAAAAATCCTTATCACTACGTGAGATTCGAACCCAAGACTCCTAGCTAGAAGACCAGCGCTCTTGCCACGGCGTCAACGAGCTTCAATAGTTTTCTAGTCAGGAATACTTAAGTTCTTCCATTTTAGAGCCCTAAAATTATTTTGCATATTTTTAAATTTCCTTTTTGAAAATAGCCAATGCCCTTTAGCCCTTTCCTTTTAAGAAAGAAAAAATATTAAACAAATCCAATTTTCCAACGGTTTGCTTTGTTTTTATAAATTTTTTATGTACCAAAGATTAAAACTTCTTATTTATGTTAGTTTGCTAACCTCCCGCAGCATAACTTTATTCATAAAACTTATTTAATATTAAAACGAAACAGTTAAACTATTAAACCGTTTTTGAATAGGAAAACTTTCGAGATTATCGAAAAATCGGATTTTTATATTTAAGAAGGCCTGATTTCCAATATTTTTGTTTATTTCAGTCTCCATTTGTGCAACCTTGCTTTGATTATAAAGGTACAAGTGTTTCCTGCTCTTCTCTCCAGAACTCCGTTTATTGCATTATTTCGTCCTTGCTTACTCATATGCTTAGACTACTTTTTGGGTATTTTATTACAAGTTGCTAAATACCCAGAAGGTGAAGCATAAAACGTCAGATTCGCCACAAATATTTGTGTTCAAAAACCTTTGTAATCAATCCTTGCCTTAATCATCTATTGTGAGTAGTTTTATTTACAAATAATGGATTCTTTAACTTTAAACCCTTTGGGGTGATCTCCACAAACTTCTTTATTTGTGGATCTTCTAAATATATTTCAAACTTTTTATTCTTTTTATATTTTCTATTTTAAACTTTCTATTTCCTTCAATTTTTTGTTTGTGTTTTGTTTATTATCTTCTATTTATCTTTCCTATTATCTTTTTTGCATGAGCTATTTCTGTTACTACCAAATCAATTTTTCATTCTCATAAAATTCGATTTTGTTTGATCGACAAGTGTACAAGCATTATAGCAGTTTTTTAATATGTGTTATACAATTTGCTCTTGGAAACCTTTTATTATCGTCAAAGGTTCGACACAATCAATTCTACGTCATTTTTCCAGTAAAGAGTTAAGTCTTAAGTAGGTTTAAAGCATTAAGTTTAAGTAAAGTGTACTCCGAGTGAGCCTCCTCATTTTCCGTGAAATTTTATAAATTATAATTTGTTTAATTAAATATTCCACCATAGCAAAGCCTTTTTATTAAACCCCTGCTTTTAAATTCTGTCTGCATAAGTTGTAGAACGACCGGTGTGATTTTTTCGTATGTAGTATAAAATGTATAAATCGCCGCATAAATCACGAGTAAAACCTCTCGTGAAAGCATGATACAAATAATAATAATTGTACCCACGCAAGCAATATTTGCACTAATTGGAGGAAATAATCAAGATGTGTGTGGGGCATAAGGGTTTGTAAGAGCTCTTTGCGTTTAAAATCTAATGAGATGCCGATGATTCATTGTACTGTAATGACCATTACAGAGGTGTAAAATGTAGAAAAACTTGCATAATTAAAATTTATTTCCAACAGAGTAGGTGCGATTGTTTATAGGTTCTATTAAAGCATTCGTTACTTTGTAATTATAGTGCATTTTATTGGGCCCCCTTTGTTCACGTTTTCTTCGCCTTGAGGATAGATTTTAATTTTGTACATGAGTTTTAATTTATTTATCAACTGGTACCGTAGTAAAACCAGCGTAAAATTAGAAAGGAGTACCGTACTACCGATTGCGTAATTTACGCACTTACAATCCTTGCCGTGTAAGGTTTATTTGCGTTTATTTATTTGTAAAGCTAATTAACATGTGTAATAACATAACTACAGCTTTATAATTAGCATTTCAGGCGCACGCATTTTTTATTCCTCACCAACTTGTCCCAGTTCCCATGCAATCGTCATACCACCTGATGTATGCAAGAACTTGCCATTTCAATAATTAATAATTTCCTATGCAAAAGCCCTAAGCCATAATGTGCTTCCTTTGTCACATGCAGAACTGGATGCAACGGCGCTTTACAAAAAATCGCAAATTCCGTTCATTTATAAATTGTTTTAAAACGTATACTTTGCAATTAATTAAAGTTAATTACAAATTGTTACTAATTATTTGCATTCCTGAATGCCTTAACTAAATACAGTTAACTTGTAAATGTTGTCTTTGTATTACAACAGTTATTTAAGTAAGTAAAAGCTGATTATACTATAATTATTTCTTGTCGTTAAAACGGATTTTTCGCAATTAAAAGTGAAAGACGAACTCCCATGAAGGTAACTTTCAGCCGAAGAGTTAAAAATCTGAAATTCGATATCCCAAGCATGTAGTTTTAAGCCAGGTAGAAAATAACCTAAAGCTGGTTATTCTACTTCTTAAGCTTAAAATTGACACGTTACAAGCAACTGATTAATTGTTCTGTATTTTTCGTGTGTTGCAAAATGTCAAATACAAACGCAGCATTTGACAAGATTACATCTTTTTCACCTTTAGTTTAAAAGATTAATTTGTCTGAACAATAAGAAATTAATAAACAATCCAGTCGAGATATTAATTTTTTCGGTATACACAGCCGTTTGGTGGATACTTAAAAAATCTACTCAGCCTTGTAGATATAAAAATTAAACTAACAAAAAATTTAAGGATTCGTCTAACAAGAATTGGTTTGTTTTCACTACGATTTTAATTCGTAATTTATAATAATGAGTACTTAAAATCACCGAAAACTGCACGCTAATAATATTTAATTAACTTGAAAATCCTTCATCTGCCTAATATAGTTAATAAATCAACTAATTAATTAACTCGTTTCTGCAAACAATTTTTTAATTATATAACTAAGTAATTTTGTCTTTCAATTAATGTTTAATTATAATGTGAAACCATTTATTATGTCGGTATTGCTTTAACAACAATATCTTGCCGTTTAAGCATAAACTTTTCAGGGTTTATTATTAGATAATTGCCAGTTAGCCAAGTATTTACATTTGCTTATAATTGAAAATTGCTTGTGTGTGGAAATAACAAGTACAACCTATAATTCAGCTTTGAAAAGTTGTTAACAATTGATTCTGGATTTTTATTTATTCTACAAAAATGGCTTAAAATAGTCGTTTTGGACGCTGTCGTTTGGATTTACACGCATTTTATTACGTTATTCTACAATTTCGAAGTCTTAAATTGATAAATACGGTTTTACAATTTCAAAAGCTTCTAAGCAAATAAATTCAGTAAAAGCTTGTATCTGAATTATTGGAAAACAAGGTGTTTGAAAAATTTGGGTATATTTGCAAGAATTTAATAAACTTAAGCTGAAAAGCACTTGGTAATAATAATAATAATAATAATAATAATCTTTATTTTCCCTTTTTTGACAGAACATACTGTGTAGGAATGGTCAACTTATATAACATAAAAAGGACATGACTACAGAGAAGAGAGAAAAAAAGAAATATTAACAAGTAAAACTATTGAATATATCTAGAACAAACACATATCTTGTATGCTACATATCACAGTAACAAAGTCAACTGACATTAGAGTGAATTATTTATTATTCTAGAAATTCTTCTACGGAGTAGAAGGTCTTTGAAATTAATAATGATTTTAGTTCTTTTTTAAAGGATATCAATGTTTGACATGACTTAAAATATACGGGAAGTAAATTATACAGACGGAGGCTTAAGCATCTAGGTGACATATATGCTACTTGACATTTACTGAAAGGTACATAGTAGTTGTTCTTATATCTAGTGTCAAACATATGTAGATTTTTATTTTGCAAAAAGGTATCTTTCTTATGAAAAACGTAAATACAGAGTTCATAAATGACAAGAGCGGGCAATGTTAATATCTCAAACTTTTTGAATACATCTTTACACGTTTGTGTTGTTGGAATTTTGGCAATACATCTAATTATTCTTTTTTGCGCTAAGAAAACATCTGTGCACATAGCTGAACAGCCCCAAAAGCAAACACCATATCGAAGACGAGATTCAACATGTGCATGGTAAAACATTAATAATTGACGATCATTGAGTACAGTTTTGAGATTTTTTATTAAGTAGGCTAAAGAATTTAATCTGGTTATGAGGTACTCACAATGTCGCTTCCAATTTAAATTCTCGTCTATGTACATTCCTAAAAATTTAACAGAGTTAGCTGTAATAACGTTTGTTCCATCAATTTTGAAATTTAAGCTAGTAATATCTTTCTGCCTATTATGAAATCTTATTGCATTAGTTTTCTCAGCGTTAAGATAGATACGGTTTTCTCGGAACCAATCATTCAATTTACTTAACACACTGCAGCATTTATTTTCTAGTACAGAATCATTCTTATCTGAAACAATCACAGATGTATCATCTGCGTAAATAGTAAGTAGTTGGTGGGATGTTTGAGGATTTAAGAAAAGGTAATTCAACGATGGTGAAACCTAATTCCAAACTAAAAAAAATTCGATAGGTTATTGATGAATTTTAAACAATTTTCAGATTGAAATTTTAGCAAAAAATCCTGTTAAAAACTGGCAGAAACAAGCAAGAAGGATTTTCAAACACAACGAACTAAGAAAATAAATAAGTAAAACGGAAGAAAAGCAAGAATTTTACCAGCAGATAATTTTAAAAACAGGAAAAACCAATTATTCCGACGAAACAAAACGCATTAAACATTCGTAATATACGAACGAATATTTTCCAACGGAAATGGAAAAAACAACAAGTTAAAAAGTTGGTTAATACGTACAAGCTTAATCTGATAAAGACATGAATACTATAAATAACGACACCATAATTGCCAGGACATACTGTGGAAAATGTAGGCATGACAAGATCACAGGATATGCCAATAAAACATATACAAAGTTAGAAAAAATAGCAGGAAAAGTGTAGAATTATGAAACAAGAGAAGATAAATTCAAACACATCTGTAATTAATTGTGTTGTTCTAGAAAAGCTTGTTCAGTAATTCGTAATCTACCACACAAATATGACTTTTTTGTCAGGGTCTTAAATGAAAATAAGTTGCAAAACAAAAAGCACAAGCTTTTAAATTTTTACAAGGTCATCTTCCCATTTTTATTACCAGTTATTCCCTAATTTTATTTCGATTGTCAGGTAATAAAAAAAAGGATTTTTAAAAGAAAATAGTATTTTAAAAACAACCAAAAACTTCCAGCACAATTCCTGTTAACAAAAATGCATTTTTCTGTTAAGTTCACTAACAAAAGCAAAAGTACTAAATATTAATAAAATGATAATAATTTATGGCTTGTTTAATACTGGAAGATCGCTTAATGAACCGAATATAATTACCATAATAAAATGTAATGAACTCAGATGTAGGAAGATACTTTGAACGTTAAGAGGAAGCGACTTATGGGGTATCTGTAGTGAATTAAAAAAATTACAGGCAGTAAGGAAGTAAGTAATAAAACAAGTTGAAAAAGTAGATAGAAGTCATGAGGTAATTTTGTGTCGCTCATTATTGTTTCTTGCAACATTTGTACCTTTTAAAAATCTTTAAAATGGTTCAGTTATTATTATTTTGTTAAGATGGCATTCTTCCATTTCTTTTAGCGATTTAAAAATTTTGGCACGTGGCATGTTTGTAGGAGGACCATTATTATTATTTATGTATTTTCCTTTTTCTCTAATGTAAAATTCAATTGTCAAATTAAGAAATGAAACTCTACATCAGGGGTTCCCAAAGTTTTGCCTAGGTGGGCCAAATTGTAAATTTCAAAATATTTGGCGGGCCAAAAAAAAGTGTTATGGAAAAATACGTTTAAATCGATAAAAAGTTAGACACAAAGGAAAGATTTATACTAATTTTATAACATAATCAGTCTTTACTTACGACAATAATTACTTTTTATTGCAAACTTTTTATTAACAAATTTCAAAAATAATTAAACAAAAATAACTAAATAATTTCAAATATAAAAAGAAAAACATAACAAATTCATCAATCTGAAGTGTGTGACTTGTGCAGTTTTTGTTTTTTTTTTAATAATAGGGCGGCCGTTAAGACAATAAAATATATTCAATCTATAATTATAATAACAAGATACAATGTGATTTTTTAAAAACTCAATTGCAGCAGGCCGAATTCTGTCTTAATAACCTTAGAACTGTCTGTATTAAGTCAGAATACGGCCTGCTGCAATTAAGTTTTTAAAAAATCACATTGTATATTACATATAAAATTTAGTATTTTTTTAACTAAACAGTTTTTAATTATAATATGATAACATTTATTTATTTTTTTGTAAAAATGTAAATTGCAAATTATCTCTATGAATTCAAGATCGCGGATGATATGACATCGCGGGCCGCATTTGTAGGGTTTGCGGGCCGCATTTGGCCCGCGGGCCGCACTTTGGGAACCCCTGCTCTACATTCATAAACCATTTCGGTCGGTGATTTTTGCAATCTCCTCCATTCATTTTTTGCTGTTTGAATGTTTGAATGATTCTTCGTAGTTTTAAAGGATTTTAATTAAAGCAAGTAGTTGTAACAGCAAAAGTAAGAGTTCACCATCACTTCGTGTATGATTTTTTTTATAAGTTCCCCATGGAGAACATAATGGCAAAAGTAATTTTAACAATTGTTCTTCTAATCGTACAAGTATTTTTGGTTTTATAACGTTGGTGGGAATAAAAGACTTCAAATATGAAAAAAGATACCTGAATACACTCTACATGGCCTTCAGTTTTAAAGACGAAAGTTTCATTTAAGAGCTGTTGGTGGTCATTAATCGTTACTTGTTTATCTCTAGCAATCTTTTTTTTCTAAAGCAGCACCTTTTTGATTTTACGTTAACATTTTAAATTAAGAAAATTTAAAATTAAAACAGCTCGTTTCCTTATTTTTATACATAAAAAGTCGATTTGGCATCAAACGAGCGGACAGTCACGTGTAAAAGGTCTCGGTCTCTCACGTAGGTATCTCGGAGAGTGATGATATCCCATATCCCCGCCGGAATTTTACGAAGGTGGTTCCGGATATCATAATTTAAAGAGGCTGGAAAAGTGTGTTGTAGAACACAAATAGAAAGAGAACGAGATGGTGGACCTAAAGAGGAACATGGAAAAGATCACTGAGTACAAAGAGAACACAGGATCACGAACAGTACAAAGAAAAAGGAAAGAGGTAAAAACAGCAGTTCAGAAAGCCAACAAAGAGTCTTGGGAGAAATTTGTACAGAAAATGACGGAAAATAAAGAAAACCAAACACTGTTTTATGGAACTTTGAAACAACTCAAAAAGAAAAAAGAATTTACTCATAACATGACAAACGTATAAGATAAAGAAGGTAGAATATTTACGGACGGAGATGGAACTAACGCAGGGCACTTTAAAAATACTAGAAGGGGAAAAGATATACAAATAAGAATCACGCCATAAACGAGATCAAGCAAGAAGAAATAATAGAAGCATAGAAGCATTAAGAACTTCAAATTAGGTAAAGAGCAGCGGATAGTCACGCGTAAAAGCCCTCGGTCTCTCACGTAAGTGTCTCGGGTTCTATTCCCGCCGGAATTTTAGAGGTCGTACGTTTTCTTGTGCTTCGGAGGGCACGTTAGGCCTTTGATAACCGTTAACCGAATCAATCTTCTTCACCCTCCACCTCCTGCCCGGCATACGTGTGAAGAGGGCTTATAGAACTCATATTTATGAATAAATAACAGGCAATTTAAGAAGAAGATTTGGCATCAATGTCCAATTCCATCAAAGCAGTTTATAAGACAGAATACATTCACTTTTATACTATATTTGTAGAGGTCGTATACTACCATTTGATGTAATACTTGGTCGGTTTGATGGATTCTCTAAGCAGATTAGTATTCTACAAGCTACAAGCTTTTGGTTATATAAAAAAAATCATGGTTATCCATGGTTACAAGTACTTAATGCCGCTTAGTGTCTTTCAAATCGGCCCTTTCGAACCAGCATGGTATCTTGCCAAGTGGTAGTGTACGAGTTATACTCGGTGTATCCTACTGGAAAATCCAAATAAAGATGTTCACCGATTGCTAAATTATTTTTTGATTATTTTTGGTATGGTTTGATGATGGTTTTCGAATACCCTTCGCTAACCCTTTCTTAATATTTTAAAAGCTTAAACATGTTTCATAACAAAATTACGAGCGTGATCTCTGCTCGCTTCAGTATTCTTAAAAACGTATATTTTTAATTAAATGCCTGCCTTGCGATATTTATCTTCCACGTTTTTACCAAATTAGGTTTATTTACAGGCACCTTTAATATTTTAATAAGTAAGATTTGAGATTTAATTTTAATCAATTTTCGTGGAATAAGTTCTTGTATTTAATAAAGCTCTTATCAAATGTTCATCAACATTTTGGCCAGCAAATGGCCATTTTAGGTTTTTTTTTATAATTTGATAATTAAAATAAAGATTACTTCCAATCGCATGAACGAACAGAACAGTACAAGGTTTATTTATTTATTCATTTACTTATTTTATTATACATATAACGAGGGAAGTTCACTGTTTTGGCAATTTTTCCGCTTTTATCCCAATAGAGCAAACCTATGTAGACAACCGAAACAGTGTAATTGTTATAAGAAAAAGAACAGAATCTAGAAATAAGGTTTATTATATTTAATTGTAGGGCCAATTCTTTTAGTGATAAATTGTTTGATATGTCCTGTGTATACACCAGGACAGTCATCACAATTAATTTGGCACACTAAGTTTAACCTTTATCTGCAGGCTGCAGGTGTTTTATCTTTTAATCTGGTAAATAAAGTATCTGTATCATTCTTCTTCTGCTTCTTCTTTTAGCCTGGGGTCTTCCATTTTTAGAAATAGGCCTCTCCTAACTCCCTCAATCTTTGTCTATTTTGTGCACTTTTCATCCACTCAAATCCAGCTGTTCTCACAATATCGTCATTCCACCTCATTTGTGGTCGCCCACGTTGTCTTTTTCCTTTCTATGGTCTCCACTGTTTTTTTTAGTGAAATTTCGGATTTAGCTTATTTGAACGATTCTGAACAACTTCTATTAACAAGATTTTTTGATAAAAAAATCCCTAATAGGACTTCTTCAATTTTGCTGTTTATTTTAAATCGTAGTTACCGTGAAGGGAAAATAACATACCCTAATAAAAGTACAATTTAGTGAGGGGCATAATCAGAAAAAAGAAATTTTTTAAATCGATAATATATAAAAAAAAAATACTGGGGTGGTGCCGTCTAAAGTGACACACACTGTTTTCACACACCAATTTTCTGAATTTATTTTAATGTTTATGAATATAACCCATATGAATTACATTTTTTGTTTCACAAGTGAGTACAAAGCGCACATCTTGTATTTTTAAAATTCAACGTGGAATAAACTAAGAATTTCAGATTTTGATACTAATCGTTAATAAATGTTAAATTGGTAGCTAGTTTTCTTCTACATATTTAAGAATAGAAGTGATAGTTAAAATATATTGTAATTCGTGATAGTTAAAATATATTGTAATTCGGAATGGGGTCGCATCGTCGCATAATGAATAATGGCGAAGGATTCTAACCACACATGATGTCATACTACTTAATGCCCCAGTATTTCTACCTATTAGTTTAACAAAATAAAAAAAATAGTATCATTAACCGCATTGCGTCCTCAAAAATAATACAATGGCACGCCATAAATTGCAATTTACGCTTGTGCTCCATAAATTCCAATTCATCCTTTCTTTTTTCTGAATAGCACAATATATCCAGTATTTCTAGATATCCAGATAATGAGAGGTTTTCTGATATAAGGGCATTACACAATCGCATATGATTATAACAATAGGTTAAATAACCCAGAGCGTTCGGCGTAGGCGCAAAACGTACAATTGTTGGGTTCTTAGAAGAAACGTTTAATAATATATCATTTTCTCTCAGCGAACAGCTACATCTTCCTATTGTTTTAAATTTCGTTAATGCACGGCTAAGCTTTTGTTGACTTATGGCGTCGAATAAATTTTAGATGTTGTGTCGAAATTTCTCTAAAAGCATCCCAGTTTTCACACGCCATTTTAGACACCGAATTTATTACCCAACTTCGACAATAAAATGGAATTAGAGATTACGTCCAAGATCTGATAGATTTTTATAACTAGAAATTAAATTTACATTATTAAATTTAAACGCCGTGCTATAACAATTTGTCAGGTCTCTTATAAATGCCAAATAACTGTTAACTGGCTACGATAGCCTTACGTGGGCGTATATACACGATAGTTGTTCACATTTATTTATTACCGATGTAAATTTTGGTAGCGAAAAGTTAATTCCATTTTACGGCGTCTGTGTTACTTCATTTAATAGTCTTTAGGCGGTTGGAATAACACAAGAAACGAAACGGCGACATTTAAAAAAATTAATAATTTTCTGGCCGATTTTCTCCTGGCCAGGAAGTAAAACTGATCAATTTTAAAACCGTGCACCAAAAAAAATAATCTCGTACACCTGCAATCGATAAACAAACTTTCTAAAAAAAGAAATGCACTACAAATTACATACGAAAAATCTGGCTCAGTTCGACCTGCTCGGTGATCATTCATAAATCCTCGAGCAGGTTTCGGAATCTCTTTTATTCTTGTTGCGTTGCATCTCTTCCCTTTCGCTGTTCTCATTAACCTCGACACAAAGAGGTATCGCAATAAAAACCGAATTTTTGGCTTATTAGCCTGAAGGTGTAGGTCATCTCGACACAATGTGATGTGTGACACACTTCGAGACGAATAATTGCTTTCGTTTAATATAATTGGATGATTTATGGATGGAGTGAAACGTTGTGACAGCCTTGACGCGTCTTGAAAAAACTAATCTTCTTATTTACTTCGAAATAAGTAACACTAAAGAATAAAATCGTATACGACGTAGAGGCTAATCCTATTGGGTTTCGAAGAATAACAAGAAATGACGATTTCACTGATATCGCCGGTTATGAATAATTTTGCAGAGATGGATGACCCAATCAACCACCTCCTGGGCGTCTGAAGATGACTCTTCTCATCTTCCTTCTATCAGATTAGACTTAATACCTTTTACGCTCCAATCCGGGAGCAGACTCGGATTTGTTTCGTTATCAGATTGAATTAAATTAGGTGCTTTGTATTATTTATTTATTTTTAACAGTCTTATTAAAGCGCAGCACTACGCTCGATTTAGTTTAAGATTAACTTCGAAAAGTTTCATTCACAACGTTCGAAATCACAAAACAAAGCAATTTTAATTCATCGAGTATCAATGATTTAGGCCGTTTAAGGATTAATTCGCGCCTCCAGACAACAAGTATAACGAGATTGTATTAAATTTATAGATTTTACGGTCGATTTAGTTCACATTGTTTAATTTCTCATTAAATTTATGTATATATTTATACCTCTATCAATTACGAAAGGATATATCATAATACGATCTTTGAATTAAATTTCCTATTCATGAATACTGTAAACACCTGTTCACATAAAACTGTAGGACACTAATCTAAAATGCATAACGTTTATACTGATTATAGATACATCATTAATTTTATTTATGTTGCCAATATGGGGATTAAATAAATTATCGCTTACATTATACGTCAGACTCTAATCAAGGTGAAAATCGTACCTGCAAAGGAAAGATTCCATTTAATTATAAGTAGAACTTTGTGTCATCTTAATGGAATTTCTGTATTTTTTTTATTCGGCCCGGTTTTTTACAAAACTAGTTCCAACTATAAATTTGTAGTAAGTGATCCACTTTTCTGATTATTTCCATTCGAACACGTGTTTCAATCGGATGTGCATCAAATTTATGCATTAATTTATAATATTCTCTCTCTTTCTTTTGAAAAACCTTCGGGGCTTTTAGAAAATAATTTAATTGGGGGCCTAAAGCTTTTTACCTTTAATCTTCCACTAATTGTAATCTTTTAAAATATGTTTTAACCAATACTGAAAGTGTAATTTTGTATATCAATTAAGTGAAAATTGTGTTTCATAAAATGAATTAATCTGGTTAAACTTAAACTATCATTTATACTAAACTCCGCCTGGGAGGAAGATCATACTAGATCACTCCCTGCTGGTCCCAAGCCCGGAAAAA
Source organism: Melanotus villosus (assembly GCA_963082815.1). NCBI lineage: Eukaryota > Metazoa > Arthropoda > Insecta > Coleoptera > Elateridae > Melanotus > Melanotus villosus. The sequence goes on from OY720425.1 coordinate 58,267,265, forward strand.
GGAGGAAGGTAGGGCTAACAACCCTATCACGTAAAAACCCATTGTTACGAAAATTGAACTACAGCCTCGGACAGGGATGATGAAACGACAACAACAACGGCAACGAACAATGGATATGAGATTGGCAACCTGAAATGTTTTAAAAAGCTTATACCGACCCGAACCATTACAAGAAGGAATCCACGAAATATCTACATATAAACTTGACGCAGTAGCTCTGCAAGAAATAAGTTTTCCTATAGTAGACCCAATCATCCAAAACATGAATTAGGAACTAGCTTTCTCGTGCACAACAATATAAAGAAACATAGTTATTATCAATTTCAAGACAATGAATGCAAGAATGTGTACTCTGACACTGGAATTGGAATGTATATGGCAATTAACCCCTCTGGCAAATAAAAAATGAAATGATGCTCTTTTATGAACTTTGATCATTCGTTAATTTAACAAATTTTTGAGTAACCGGCTCTTAGACTAATAGACTTTTTCTTTTCCAAACAACTAATTATAGGAGAAACATATTTTCCACATAAAAACAATTACAAGATGGCATGGACATCCCCTGTTGGCAAAACGCACAATCAAATAGACCACGCACTTATTCACTCCCGGCATGCCACCAGTCTGTTGGATGTGCGGAATATGAGAGATGCAAATTGCCCAAATTTAGCCCGTGTGAAATGGATTGTATGGAGTTACAATAAAAAAGCGGAAAAGAGACAACTTTGTAATGTGGGAAAACTTGACGTGGAGATTAACAAACAAATGTATGAAAGCATTCTCAGTGCTAAACTTCAAGAGGAAGGGCCTAATCAGGATGTCGAAGGTCAATGGCACTGTATAAAGATGATCATGTCTTAAAAGAGGTAATTGGTAGAAAGATCAGAAATACCCAAAACGGCTGGTTTGATCAAAAATGTAGTGATGCAGTGCAACAGAGAAAAGCTTCCGTAGAGAAAATGATACAGAATACGAGCAAATATAGCAAGATATGAAAAAACACGAAAAACCGCCAATAAATGCTGTAGAAGAAAAAAGAGAATCTCTGAAGGAAAAGATAGAGGATATAGAAAGATTCCGACAAGAGCAAGATATCAGAAATATGTACAAGACAGTGAACGAGCCAAGGAAAGGATTCCAACTACGATCCAACATTTGTAGGAACAAGGAAGAGGAACTGACCAGTGACAAAGACGAAATAATAAAGGTCTGGGCACAGCACTTTGAATCTCTACTAAATGGAACAGGAAATAATAAAGGAGAAGCCCAGGCATAAAGTGAAAGTGAACAGGAAAGACTCTCTCCAGATGTAAGCTCAAGAGAAGAACTGGACAATCAGGACAACCAAGAAATTGAAGAAGCTATTAACAAACTGAATAGCAATAAGGCTCCAGGAATCGACGACATCCCTGCAGTACTTATCAGGAAAAGGTACGAAAAGTTATATTCAGCTATCCTAAAATAACAGTATCTGAAAAAGTAGAAATGCCAAATTAATGGAAGGTGGGAATCATCTGTCCTATCCACAAAAAGGGTGACAAATTTAACTGCTAAATCTAGAGAGGTATCTGTTTGCTTTCAACAACATATAAGTACAAACACATCTAATTCATTATCGACTCAACCCATTCGCAGAAGAAATCATTGGTGAACATCAAGTTGGCTTTAGCAAAGGGAGATCGACAAACAACCCAATCGACTATAAACAAGCGTACAATAGCTCAAACCAAATTAAAATATGGGGCACGATGAAAGAATTTAAGATATGAAATAAACGAATACGCCTAACGAAACTAACGGGTATTGGGGCGTAATGTGTGCGCCGAGTACGAACCAAGACATTCGAAAAATTCAAAATAAAAAGGGACGTCAGACAAGGGTAATGATGTACTCTCGCCACTACTATTTATACGTGATACGTCAAGTGATTATAGGAGACACGATATACAATAGCAGCGCGCAATTATGAGCCTACGCAGATGATGTATAGATATTTGGACAAAGGAAAGAAGACATCGTAGAAATTTATACAAGCTTAGATGAGAGGGAACAACAAATGGGACTGCAAGTAAATGAAAAAAAAAACTAAATACGTGAGGAGCCGGACCTACGAGTACAACCCCTCGATATAGGTACTACGCAAAGAATTTGAAAAGGTTAATGAGTTTAAGCATCTTGGACACATATTAATAGCAAAAACAATATCAACAAGAAATAGGTAGACGAATAATGACAAGCAATAGGACAATGTTCTCCATAAATTCACTAAACTTTTGTCTTGCTCCAGTAAAATAGTAATTAGATCAGAGGATCATGGACCCTAAACCAGAACAGTGAAGAACTGTTACATAGATTTGAGCGGAAAATTCTGCGGGAAATTAATGGGCCAACATTATGATGAAGACCTAGAAGGATGGAGATCAAGAATGAATTTCAAAGTGAAGCTGTTATACGGATGGTTGGCGTATGTCCGAAGATAGAGGTGAGAAAAAGTCGCTAACACCAGAGGGACAGCGATTAGTAGGAAAACCTCGGATATGTATCTACAGATCTTAAGAGACTAAGAAGACAGATATGGAAGCACAGCAATCATAGGAGGGGTGTAGTGAAGGAAGCTGAGGCCCTAAATGGGCCGTAGTGCAGAAAAGAGATCATTTACATTATTAACAATATTATCAACACAGTGTTTTTGGAATTGTGTAATTGGTTTAACCAGCGTAAAGCTCATGTTGTATGCTTTAACAATCCCATAGTATTCTGTTGTGTGACTTCTTTTCGATATATCGAAATATATATCGATGTATCGATATATCGAACGTCGACAGAGAATTATAAAAATATCGATGTATCGAAATATCTAGAGATATATCGACGTGCAAATTTAATTATTGGCGATATAATAATTTAATTGATATTTTACGATTTTTTTATTTACAAAATAACACCATAAAATCTATATTTCACACGAAAATTGTCAGATTAACGGATTTACCAGAGTTTGTTATCGATACATCGAATATCTGATGAATCACTACAACAATTTACTCCATGTATCTAATCATTATACGTATGGATTTATTAGATATATCGATTAATTAAATACATGAATTTATTTAATATGACGATTTCATCGATATGTTGATTGATTCGATATTTCGATACTTTTTCGACATATTTTCGGTATCCTTTCAGCATCGAAAGAAATATGGACAAGGAAGAAAGATCTTAAGAATGCACAAGCAGCCCCAATAACTTAAGCTGCAAATCATTTTGATTAACTTTCGAAGTCAATAGTTGGCTCTCATCCGAAATAGGAACAGATACAATAGAAAATCAAGATTACTTACAAAGACAACCAGGTGTGTAACATTTTACACTAAAAATTGTCCAACTCCCTAAGTCCATACTACATGCTTAAGTATAAACCAGAATGTTAATTTATTACTCAATCCTCCCTCTTTTTCCCAAAAAACCTTCGAGGTTTTTAGAATATAATTTAATAATCGGAAAGGGGCTTTTTAGTTTTTGCTTTGAATTTTCCACGATTCAGTAATGAACGATTAAATATAGCCCAAAAAGGTGCTTGCGTAACTAAAAAGAAATTTAATTAAACTGAAAATTTTTTCACAAATTAAAAATCTATCAATATTAAACGAAATAAAGGTGCTTTGAGCTGGTCACCTTGCAAGAATGTAGTTTTGCATGTAAAACACGTATCATATTACTTTTAAACACGAGAACAAAAATAAATATCAGCGCCGCATTTGACAAAAACCACAAAAGTTACACTTTCTGTTTGAAATGCCAAATAAATAATTTATGATTGTTAATGGTTTTTAAAATGAAATTGATTTCTAATGATTTTTATGACATTTCAAGCAAAGTTTGGTTTTAATAATAGTAATTTGAAAGTTTATTCCGAACATTTATTAATTTATTTAATGAAAGGGCAAAGAAACTTATTGGCTGCAGTTAGCAATGGTCAAAACTAACTAAATTTATGGCTTTGAAAATCTGGCAATTTTCAGTAAGACAAATAAATCGAAAAGAACATGGAAACAAAACATTAAGTCCTGAGAGAAAAATATTAAAACCTTGCAACAACGAAGGCACTAAAATCAAAAAATTTATGAAGAATTAATTAAATAATTTGCAACTTATAAGAAAAAAGTAATAAGAATAGCTGTAGCGATTTAAGGCAAATTTAAGGGTTTTTAATTTAAAAGCTTGATTTTTAATATCAGAAACCATACATTTTTGTTGAAAATACTACATATACTTTTGTGTGCATTTTGATATTGTAAAACTCAGTCACGATAAATTTAATACATAGACTGAAATATGCAACATTAAAACTGTAAACTGTTTTTTTTCCATGAAGGCCACAGTACGAATTTCCTGATTTTTGGTTTCCTTTTTAACTTTATATTTATTTACATTGCAATATGGTGCGAACCTAATTCACACTAAAAACTTATTAAAAGCAGCAGTGGCATTTAAAGTGCATAAATGAGATTTTAATCTTTATCCACCCACAACGACTAATTAAAACGTAAAGATTTAATGGAACATTCGTACACAAGCCTATATTCTAAAATAAACCGTTAAAACAGATCCTGAAAAAATTAAGATTTCCTGTAATTAACCTATCAAAATTTGCAATTATAATTAAAACCTTCAATTCCAAATTTAAATAAAAGAATTCGTTGGGTAAATATGTCTCCAGGAGCTGTGAGCATTTAAGCGTGAAATCCTACATTCCGAAATAATAGGTTTTATTAATTTTATGCTCCAGAATTCGTTAAATTAATTTATGATATTGAGATTACACAAGTTAAAATTATAGGCTTCGCAAGGATAAGGACAAGGTTCCCTTTAAAGAAATCAGATTAAGTACGAAAGCTTGCCTTCCGGCTATATGAAAATTAATAAACAAAGTGATATACAGCAGACCTACTAAGCAAATGTTCTTCTGCAAATAATGTAATAATTCTAGCAAGCTTTTAATGCTAGGAAAGTTCAGTTACTTTGTTAACGGAGAATGGCATGTTATCACTTGCAATAACTAAAGTTAATAGACAATAATCGCATTGTTTTCGCAATTGTTTAACTATGATAATGTATACAGTTACTAAAAGCAAACGTGTGCTTGTTTTATCACATTAGAATAACTTCCTTCTCGTGTTGCTCGAGGAATTTCCAAAAATGCCTTTTATTCTTGTTTACTAAAATAAACAATTACGAAATTTAAGTAGTCGAACACGTGCGCTATGGAATCTTTCCATTACAAATCCGCGTGGGTTGTTACAATAATTACGTATGTTAATCGACAACAACGTCAATAATGGACTTGAATATTCAGAACGAAGAACTTGAAACACTTTCTATAACGCAGTTTATATGACTGTCCGATCGTAAAACAAGCTCGAGGAAGCTGATTACAATTTATTGTTATCAAGAAAATGTTTTAAGCCGAGCAAAAATGGGCTTCTTTATCTAATTAATTAGATCGAAGCATCTCAGGACTTGTGTAAGTTTGCCCATAAAAAGACAGGGTTGGATTAAAAAGCGTTTTGCAATTCCCATCGCTAACATTTAACATTTACTAAACCGTTCCAAATCGGTGCTTTATCGACATTATCTAACGAACCTTTAGAAATTCTACAGGCAAGCTCGAGCACTTAAAACGGACCGTATAATTAAATTTTCTCCGAGAAGAAAACAAGTTCCGTTGATGTGCTTTGTCCTTTTTTTCTTAAAGAAATATCGATACTTTACACAAACAAAAAACCAGATCTAGATCGGACTTAAAAGACACACATGTTGGCAATAAAGAAGAAGGAACTTTCTAAGACAAAGTAAAACACCCACGATTGATTGCGACCATTTCAGGAGAAATCTGGAAACCGATATTTGCTATCAGATCTAGAGTTCTTTTAATCAAAGAAGGATCCATTAGAAAGTTTATATTATTCCGAACGTAGCCATAAAACCACAGTAAAAATGGCAATTTTAATTTCCAGTAAATTATTGGACTGCCTTTTGCGCAATTTCTTGAACAATTTAACCTGAAATATCACGTATTGTTGAGTGATTAAATATTTTTACGCTTTACAGCATTATATAACACTCATGACCCTGGATTTGCCGTAGATGTGTGTTTTATAAATTAAACCTATTGGTGCAATGCATGAATGAATGAATGATCCTTCTGCGATGACTTTACATCAAACGAAAGGAAAATACTCAAATAACAGATTATACAAACGTAATAACTTCAGATTAACAAGGACTTATGAAAATTTCATGCTAATTCCTGTTAGTCCAAGGACAGTTCGATTATAAGAAAATTTTAAAACGCTTTAAGATGTATTTATATTGTTTTGTTGGAATCTGGGGAATTAGAATAAATGGCAATTGATTAAACGGTAAAAGATTATAGAAACAATCGTCCTAGGTTATCCTTTTGCTTATAAATTAAAAGAATGGCCTGCTAGACATCGCTGTTTGACTGCACAAAAAGGAAAACAAGTAGTTTAGTAAGAAATAAATCATTCCGACGATTAATCCACGCAGTATCATTTATGCATTCAATCCTAATATACTCAGCAGGTAATACATAAATAAATGATATGTGAAATTCCAAAATGGTGCCTAGTTTACCTTCATTCGGATTATTTATTAGGATTTAAACGATTGGACGCCTGACATTACACGCAGCACGAAATTTTATTATCATGAATGAGACGCGATTAAAATTTCCACTTTATTAATCTGTGAATTCATAAATAGCTCTGAGATGTATTTTGCATAACAATAAAGCACCGACGGTATTTATGGTAATTTAGATGTGGAAGATAATCTTTAAGCTTTTAGTATGATTATCTTACCAGGAAGTTAACGCAAAGAAAATTAAGTAAAACCTATATGTCATACGGAAGGTACTGTTATTTAAATAAATTGAAAATCTGTGTTAATCAAACAATGTTACTTTTTGTATAATGAGAACTTAGCGTTGGCGAAAATGTAATTTTATTGCGGTTTCGGCTTGATATTGCGTTTTTAACTGAAATATTTTATAAACTTGAGGGTTGATTCTAATTAATGTTAATTAGTGTACAGAATCAGAATTGTTAATGCGTAAAATGGGGACAAAAAAATTAATTAAAGTAGGCTTTATGGGTTGTCGGTTGTGCCATAATATTTAAATGTTGGGTCTAATTAACCTTTTGTATTCTTTAATGGCACGATAATGGATTTTAACAAAATTTTATTTTGTACATTTCTACGTCTACGTTACTCTGTAATTATTAGGTAAGACATAGATGTATACATATGTAAAATAAGGCCCAATGTTCTTTAAAAATGCAAATTAACAGCATAAAAAGTTACATGAAAAGCTTTTTGCTTCCTGTAAATATTGAACACGACGCCTTACACCGAAAGGTAAAATGGTGAAAGATTAAGAAAAGAAAATAGAAATTCATGATTTGTACCACTAAACTTATGGGTGCCCGAGTTTTATATTTTTAGAATTAAACAAAAAAAATTTAAAAGAGCAAAGTTACTAATTTATGACTGGTAACATGAAGGGTTAAGGCTTCCTAAGTCGATTTTAATACCTCGCACCACCACTGTGTTTCGGTTCCCAATTATTTTCAGTGACTGGGTAGGCCACCCCCGGGCATCCAACTGAGGTTTGATGCTGAGCCCGTCCGGGCTGTAGGTCAATGTTTTAACCACTCAGCCATTCCGGCGATTAACTACTTAGAACGTGTAATAATTATCCTACAAGCAAAGCTTTAAATCTCTAAAACAAGAGTCTGTCATTGTTAGGTTCTGCGAAAGAATACTTCTAAATTTTACTAAAATACTCCTGTAATGCAATAAAATAAGATAAAGGCATTCGACGAGAAAATAATAATAAGAAATAAAAAATTAATTTGTTTTAGTTAGATATAAAAGGTCCCAGAGAAACGATTTTTACAAGAAGAAGTATCCGAAGGCTACACACAAATGAAGGGTACAACAAGGTATTAAGTGAAAACGTATGTATAGCACTACGTTACAATCTAAAGTAAGAAACAGCCTCACAAAGAGAAGTGGTATAGAAAATAAAAAGCAACAACACAATGGTTAGCAAAGTCCAACTGGAATTAGATTGGACATGTTGTAGGAAGGGTACAGAAGGAAACATTCCCTCAGAGGTCAGTACCTCTTAGTACTGGCACGGGCTTTGCAAACCTAAAGTACTCCAGTAAATGGCCCGCCGAAATGGGGGTTGGGCGTGGAGCCCCTGAGGTTTACACTCATAGCTACGAATACCCTAATTTTGTCTCGGATTGGACGGCTATAGAGAAGACGAGAAAAGCAAAGAGATGATACAGCACAGCTCTAGTAAATCCAAAATTGGGAAAGTTTAACCAGAAATAGAGAGAAAAGAAGGGGGCTGTAGCGCCACGAAGAGAGAGAGAGAGAGAGAGAGAGAGAGAGAGAGAGAGAGAGAGAGAGAGAGAGAGAGAGAGAGAGAGAGAGAGAGAGAGAGAACAAGGAACATATTTTGGAAAGTTTTTGCCTCGCCAAATCGTATTTTTGTAACACCATGCAAATTTTAGGTCATTTTGGACTTGATGGTAGCTAAAGTCGTGATTAAAGTAAACATAAAACGACACAGCTTTACATAATCTTGATGTGTAGAATAGAGATACACAACCTTGTCATAATAATTTAAATTTAATCAGCAGGTTGTATCCCGGATTAATAGCTTTAAAGGCCAATTGCTGCTAAAGAATCTTTATTTATAAGAATAAAAGCCCAGAAACTTGCTAAAAATATTCGACATCAACTGATTAAGATTAACATATTAAGATTAACATTTATGAAAGGAAGTTAAATCACATTGCTTGCTGTTTTATTTCCAAAATTTGGGAGGCCCCTGCATGTTGCTGGTCATACTGCTTCACGGACTGTTACAGACCGTTCCAACCTTAGAAAAAAGTACAGGGCTTATGGAAAACAGCGTTGCCACATGTAAACTACGACCGTCAAAATACAAATACATTAGTGTTTTATTATTAATATTAAGAAAGGATACCATGATTGAGATAATTCTCAAATCGAGCGAAGACAAATCCCATAGCAACCTGTACTTCCTTCTAGGGTAGGAACGGACTATAGTACCGATAGCTTTACCTTTTTTCTTGGTCCAAAATTATTTTTCGAAAAAAAAAAATGGAAATAACAAACGACATTATACCTCCTTAAACAAACATTCACTCCAAATAAAAGATCGAACAATTAAAAACATAAAAATGCTATGAAAAGTAGATATGTTGCTTTTATGACGAATGTTCCAAATATTCTGATAAACGTACAAATAACCCTGCAACTGATCACATTTCGAAACATTTAATATTGTTTCGATATTTATTCGGGCGAATTATTTGACATGTTTTATTTTGTTATGGATATTCCGCTACAAACCAATCTCAGGATTGATCGCTTAAGGAAAAGAAGAATATGCTGCCAACAAATGCTAAAAATGAAAAGTTAAATAAGGCAAATCTGATTATTTAGAACATGTCTAACGTTCCAAAAAAATATTATTCATTACTCCTAATTATTAGTATAGTTATGTCAATCAAAATCAGTAGTTGGATTTACTTGTTTAACTTCTTATTTTTAGCAAAAAAGGTAAAGTACTTCTGATGAAAACTTTGTTTGGATTGTGATTTCGAACAAATGTTTAAATTCGCTTCAGAAGAATGTAAATGAATTTATTAGCTTTTTGATTGCATAGGTATATGCATGAAAAATGTGTGCAATATTTAAGGGGTTGACCAATGGGGCACAGTTTACAGACATGTTGAAGTTAGGTTAGTTTGGAATATTCCGAGACAACCCTAAGCATTTCAAGATAGTTTGGAATAGTTTAGGTGTATCTTGCAACAGTTTTTGTTCACTTAATAGTAGTTATCGTACTATCAAGCAGGTAAACAGACAGACTGATTGACACGCAGGTGGACAAACAAACAAATAAAAAAGCAGAAAGACTGAAAAGGAGAGATACAAATTCCTGTTGAGGATGAGACATACAGGCACACATAACAAACATATAAACAGATAGGTGGGGAGCGATTATCAATAAACCAAACTGAATATGATTTTTATTCACTGAAATTTCTAAAAAAAAAAATTATGACCCATACAGACAGATCAATAATTAGGGAGAATGACAAATAGAGATACAAGCAGATAGACTGACAGATAGTTTGGCTGACCGACAGACACACGTAAAGGGAGAAAGAAAGCATCTATTGAGAGTGAGATATATTATTTTGGGATAGTTTAGGCGTGTCTTGCAACTAATTACAGTTTTTGCTTATTTAATAGTAATTATCGTACATTTTCGCTAAGTTATTTTTGAGGAAAGTATGACAACAGAAGAGAGGAGCAAGCCATACTCTGCCTAAGGTGGTAAATGTTGGGAGGTGGCAAATGTAAAAAGGCAAAAATATTTAAGACTTTAAAACAAAGGAACTTTTTTGTAGTTAACAATAAGGATAGTAAAATTCCGTTTTCTCCAAATAAAATCGGTAGATCAGCCCTTGCAGAAACTCAACCATGACCAATTACACTGAAAAGCTAACAGTTTTGAATTTTTAAGATATCAAAAGGATTGTTCTTATTGATGACTTGAAACGTTCTCAGATCAGCAGAAGAAAGGTAAATCATTACGCTAAAACACTTACTATTCTGTAAGCATTGCCAAAGCTCAGCTGCTTTTCCATGTCTGATTTTTACCTGTTTCTGAAGCAACACAAATATTTGGTGGGGGCGGCGAAAAAATTTTATTTGATAAGTCTTGCCGTAAATTCCAAATTCTGAAGGAATTGATAAACCATACAAATGGTACAAAGGCATCACGATACTGTCGAAAGAAGCGTTTCTCTCTCATAAGACATATAAAAAAAACAAAAAAAAAAGAGATATCAACAGTTCAACTCAGTTGAAGCACTGGGGCCCATGACCCATATTTAAAAAAAAACAGAAAGCAACTGGCGCAATGTGGTAACTGAAACAAAAATTTTGGCACAAATAGATTCGAGTGTTTTATACATTCTTGTTTTTTCGAACATACTTTATTTCCATTTGGATTAGAATCTGGTTAGTTCTAACCCCATAATAATTCTGAAAGCTCCGCCCATTTGCTTTCTGTAACAAGTCAGGTCCTACACGTGCAGCGATGTTCCGTAACGGTTTAACGTAACATAATCGTTTCCTGATTTAACTTTAACTTCATTATTTTGAGACTTGTTAATCGTTTTATTTAATTTATATTAAATATGATTTATTTGGTCTTCAGCCTCCTAACATGTTTGGAGATCGAGGTTTATATTTTTGTACTATTTATGCAACCTTTATGCATGTAACCAAGTCCTTGTAAATCTTAACATGTAATCTGTCAATATAATCTTGTGTTAGCTGACCTTTCGCAAGCTAACCCCCACGTGGCGTAGCTGGCTAGTAAAGCTACTACGTTACAATATTAGAAAACAAAGGTATTCTAAACAACCCTCGTATATTAGAGCTCTCTTGGTCTTCTCGAAGGATTTTCATTTATTGGTTTTGTTTAGGTGCCGGGCCACATTCACAAGGTTTATGTGTGTTTCCTAGCTTTCCTACATTGAAACGGAAAACATCAGAAAATCAGAAAGGTCCAACGAATTTCAGCCAAACATTTTTAAAAAAGCAATGGAAGAAGTCTAAAAATTTAAAACAATTCCGAATATTATTATGAATACATAAAAATTAATTATTTTTCAAGAAACATATTTTAATATTCAGTAGTAAAACAGTTCTCAGGAGATGCATTACACTTATCAAAAAGCTGCAAAGTAAACTCAACATTATGTGGTATTGCAATAAATCGAATTGCAAAATAACCCTGGCTTGAACTTGAACCACTCGTGGATATTTCGCAAGTTTATTAATGTATTGTTTCAACCGTGAACGAAATTCACGATTGACTCCTCTGGATTTCGTACTTACTCATTAAGCTTTCTCTTTTAACGAGAATATTTTTTTACATTTTTACTTCACCTGTAATTTCATAAGAAACTTTCTCAAGTTATATAAAACAAGAGAATATTTCACTTCTTAAAACCTTTAATTTCACAATGAGCAAATAAATTTAATAAAAATCTTTAACCCTATTAAGGCCATTTTATCCGAAGTTTCTGCTTCATGAAAGAACGAACCAATCTCAATCGTAGAAATACGCATGTCTAAAATTCATTGAGCTCTTTCAGCCAGACTCCCCTTTGGGGTCTCCTCCACCCCTTGGAGTGGGGTGGAGGAGCTTTTAGGGTAAGCTTGCGCAATTTAATGTTCACAGCCATTACATTCCTGCGCCATTTGCAGAAGACGTTTTAGTTATTGATTTTCTTCTTAGATTTTTTCCATTCTATTCAAACGTTTTCAGCTTGGTTTAGAACTCGCCTAATTATTTCTTTTGCCACGGACAACTTGTAAAAATATTGAATGAAAAATAATTTTCCTGTCCGACTTTGGATCAAAATTATAGTTTTAATAAGCAATATATAAAAAGTATCGTTACGTAAGGTATAAATCACGATATTTCATAACATATGCAAATGATTTAGTAATAACTTATAACTTAATACACAAAATATTTAACATTTGACCCGAAAATTCATGAATGAATGAATTATATGATGGTGGTATTTATTACTATTACAAACTCATTTAAATAACGAGTTTCCTGTTTAAGAATAACCATGCAAACGGTCCTTTTCTCATACTTTTTTAACAGCAAGAGTGAAACTCAATATGCATTGATTATACCAAAACTAACAGCTTGGAAAGCTATTAATCGCCGGGAATAATCTACTCGATTACATTTGACACGCGAAGAATATTATTGTTTGGTAAAATGTGCAATTAACATTTTGTTGTTCTAACATAGCATAATATTTTTTTAACGTAACAAAAACTAGACAACTGTTTCAAAATATAATTTATGAACGCCGAATCGTCGATCAATCACGGATCGCCTCGAGAGTCCCCTATGTGGTTCAAATCATGAAATGTTATTGGTGTACGAGTAGGAATTACATATGTACACCTCAAGAAAAGAGTGTGTTGGCAAACTAAAAACTATGTTACGGTTGTCAAATTACAACAATGGAACATTTGCAAATATAATTTCTTGTCCTCGTTCTATTAAAATTACATTTTCAATGCCACCGTACTGATTGAAAAAATTGATGCTGTCACGCCGTGATAATGCAAAAGTAATTGTGCTGACGAATTTTACCTAACTTTATGATAAAAAAATTGTTATTAGATACGCATAGCTTATTAGATCGCTTATTTCAAGTATACAAATTAATTCCCTGCTTAATGACGGTCAGCTTTTTTTATTAATGTGAAAAGTGGTTCGGTGATAGCTTATATGAGGTTAACTAGATAGAATATTGATTTTTTTGGCTTGAAGGTAGATGACTTAGAAGAGCCGATATTAATAGAAAATATTAATGAAATAAAAAAATGAGTCCTTATTAGAGTTTTATGCATCTTTTTTGAAGGTAATGTAATGCCTTTTAGGTCAAAGTGTTCTTAAAAATCTTTTCAAAAGGTTTGTTCATATACATATTACGTAAACAGGAAAACGAAATTTTATATTTCTTTGTTGGGAAATATAAAATGTCAAATTCGCCACAACAATCCTTCAGAAAATAGGAAAACACACGTCAATTCTGATCTGAATTTACAAAATACGTAATTAAATCAGGTTAGCTTTGCTATCATATAAAAGAAATCCCCACTTTTAGAATACAAACCGAATAAAAACGGTTTTTCAAATAGGGATATCTGATTTTTATCACCGGATAATCAATATTTAAACAGGATATTAATTTTTAAGATTCTCAAATTCAATTGAGCTTGCTTCTAAACCGTAAATGTTAAACAAGAAGCATCCACCTAATTAAATAAGTAATGTTCCACCCTTCCACTCAATTATTTACTAAACAACAAAAAGCAACCCAAAATAATTGTTAAAATTTTTTAAGTTTCTAAGTAGCTGAAATCTATCAGCAACAAAAGCATTTTCGGTGGTTTACAAAACCTGTGATGACCTCAAGGTGACGTGATGTATCGATTGTACTATTTTCTAGAACTACTGGCTGTAACATTTTCAGGAAGGAAATGAAAATCAACTCAAGAGATTTCTTTCAAGTTTTAACGAAAATAACCGTTTTACAAGACTATTTTTAAAGAAATATTTTCATGCCTCTCAAATACATGAATTTATTCCAGGGGAACTAGTTCTACACCTACGATTTTTCAGCATCTAAAAAGCTATCGCGATATTTACAAAAAGAACAACCAAAATTCTATACTTAGTTATGGAGAAAAAAATCCTAATGAAAATAAATTAAAGTCTTAAGAAATTATTTCAACAGTTTTGAGCAGCAAATAATATTATTTTCAAAAGGTTCTACGGCAATATACATCGTACAAATACAACTTTTTAACAAATTGTGGAAATTATAACTCAAACGAAGTTGTGACAAAGATATTCGTTGAGTTTTAACCAGGTTCAGGGTTTATTTCTATCCAGTTGCCTTATTTTACAACCTTTTGTCATTATTGCTGTTTCTTAACCAACAAAGAAATAGAATCATGGTGATATAACAGGAGCAAGTCAAATAAATATAAAAACTATTAAATGTTTATGAGATTACATATTAACCTTTCATTTTCAGTCCTGCTTTTTTGTTGCTTTTAATTTTCGTCACCAAAGATTGACAGTTAATTTTTAGTAACCGAGAAAGAAGAAGAATGTTCATGAAAAATTAGTGTTTATTTATTTATCATTTGATACTGGAGTGTCATTTGATAATCTGCAAAAGGATAACATACAAGTAAAAATATAAAATTAGCTCTTTGATAAGAATCTAAGATTTTGAACCAATATAAAAATCTTTTGACGAACAGTCACGTAAAAATACTGACTAACAGATAGACAAAGGGACACAAAGGCAGAAAAAAACGAAAACAGAGGGAAAGTAATCTTCTCTTGAAATAAGCTAGATAAACAAAAATAAAGAAAAATCAAGCTTATCTACTTGACACAGAACTACTCTAAAAGCAAAAGTTCAACAAAAAAATTCAGAAAAATCAGATAAAAACAGAGATGGCACACTGACAGAGATAAACAGGGAAAAATACAGATTGACTTAACTAATAGAGAGACAGACATAGAGGTAGACGGATAGAAAAACCGACAGAGAAATAGAGAAAACCTTTGTTGAGGGTTAGAAAGATATACAGACACGTAGACACACAGGCAGATAAACAGACAAGCAGAGGGAGAGGAAATAATAAGCTGGTCTACCTGATTCAAAATTACCATGCATATGCACTATATGCAGAATTTCAACAAACAGACCGGCATACAGGCATGTAAAAATATTGACTAATAGACAGAGAGACAGAGACAAAGAGAAAGAGAGAAACCTTTTGTTGAAAGTTAGATAGACAAGGCAGACAGGCAGGTAGACATACAGATACATAGAAGTAGACATGAACAAACAGGTAGAGAGAGAAGAGAGAGAGGGGTAGAAAGAACAAGCCTGTCCAACTGACACAAAACTACATTGCATCTACAAATGTTCAATAAAAGAGAAATTTCTCGCAAAAAAAAAACAATCAAGCAGGTAAACAGACGGACTGAGTGACACGCAGGTAGACAAACAAATAAAAAGGCAGAACGACAGAAAGGCTGGCTGAAAAATAAATAAAAACTCCTGTTGGGAACGAGATAGACAGACAGACAGGTAGATAGAAAAACTGCCAGATAAACAGACAGACGCACACAACGCACATATAAACAGATAAGTGGAGAGCGATTAATAATAAACCAAAATGGATATGTATGTAAAAATCTCGATTCACCGAAATTCTCGAAAAAAATTATGACGCACCAATAAACATACAGGTAGATCTATAATTAAAGAGAATGACAAAGAAGAGACACAAGCAAATAGACTGACAGACAGATAGTAAGATAGTTTGACTGATCGGTAGAAACGCGTAGAGGGAGAAAGAAAGCATCCATTGAGAGTGAGGTAGAAGGTAAATATACTGAGTTGATAGATATCAATTGTTAAATAGAGGTTACTCTTATTGTTAATAAATTAAAATTAATTATTATTTTTACGCAGATTTATTTTAAATAAAAATGTAAATAGTGTTAGTTAATGTTATTATATTGTAAATTTTAGTTTAAGATAGCTAGAAACGTAGAAACGTGTGTTGAAAGAATATCATTATTATAAATAAGTGTTACCAAGAAAGAGAAACGAATATTTTAATTGGAAGAAAATATGGGCGAACCAAGACAACTGGAGTCAAGATAAATAAATAACACGAATTGTATTTTCTGAAAAAGCAAGATGTGTTTTTCCTATAGCTTAAAAAGGAAAGTAAAATAAAGAAGTACAATTCTATTTCCAAAAGGAAATTGCTTTATTGTTAAAAAGAAGTTAAATAAGTGGTTTCTCCTGAATTAAAAAGGAAGAGTAAGCTGAAATATAAATTAATTGGTTTCCTGGTCATCCTAATATTGAAATTAAGAAATAAATTGGATACCTGCTCAATTGAATACATTTAAATTGGAGTGGAAATCGATAAGCATTGATTTGGATTAAAAAATCGAAATACATAATTGATTTGGATAACAATTACTCCTACTAAAAACGTGAGCGTATTTACAAACTATTACAGATTAATGTTTATAGTGAACGGATAAATATTACGAATTTAGGGAAGATAGAGTAATAAAAAAATATTTGTTAATAAAACTGCATAAAAATATACCTATTATTATTATTATTGAACTAAAAGGAACCCCTTTAACGACCCAAGGCTAAGCTAACCGTAAGTAAAAATATTGATACTAAATTATATAAAGATAACAAATCTTCCCTTACATTCAAAGTATCATATCAATACATACATACAAAGAGACACAGATAAAGGGAGGGATAAAAAAGCTTGCCCATTGAATACAAAACTATAGCGCACCTATAAAAATTCAGTAATACGGAAATTTCTGAATGAATCTGTATTACTTATTAATAAAATCCATAACATGTTAACAACATAATCCATTACTTTTCTGACGCCGTAGGCTGTAGATAATATGCTAAATGCTCAGTCGATGCAAAAATACATAACATTTAATATGAATTTACGATTAAATCACTCAAAACCACCCGTTTATAAAATAAAATTGTGATTTCTAAAGCATATTAGTTTTATATTTATATTTATATGCTTTGTGTATTTCTTACAAAAAAAATGGACTTACTGAATTTTTTAATCCAGTTGTTCGCACAGTATCACCCTTGGTCCGTTGGATAAGTATTGCTTACTGCTGATAAACTGAAGAACTGAATTTTTAACACCGCTAATCTATCTAAAAATGTTCAGTTAATAGCTATTTCTGTAGGATTTTATTGCCATTTGACATTTAACTTAAGTACATAATTCAAATTAAAATGAATGTTTTAACCAGTTCCATTAGACGTTTGTTCCAAAAACCGTTTAAATATGAAAATTACGACCGAAAATGGCGTTACCAAGGCCGAATAACAAAAAACTTAGAGGTACTTAATTGTAGATGGGGAGGAAAAGTGAATATTTCTGTTGCAAGAACCCGCATGGGCGTCCCACATCGCAGAAACGAACCCGCTAAAAACCATAATAACATGCGTTAGGCCATTGTGTACGCTTATGGAACCTGCAGTAATTTGCATCCAAGGCACTCTGGATGTGTTGGAGTTCATTGAGACGCCCACCGCCATTGTGTAAAGCCGTAATAATAACTTATATGCGAACACAATTGATTCTGCTCGACACGTGCACAATGATGTATTAGAATATCCCTAAATAATGATAGTATTGAATAAACAGGCACACGGCCGAGCCTCGGCTCTTTGTCTCACATCTTTCCTTACATTAGGAGGAAGGATGTTAGTAAACGCAAACCATTTTTGCAAAACGAATCTCGTAGAAAGTGCGTAGGATTTGGCCAAGAGTGAAGAACACGTGCCCCGCTTTAATAGTTTCCTGTGCGAGAGAAGATGGTGGTTTCTTTTTGTATATTATAAGATGTTGTGTACATAAAGACGACCCACGTATACACTTACTTTGTTTACGAGTTCTAGATAGGATAAGCTAAATGCTATAAAATAACATTTTTACCATCAAATGCAATATAGAAAGATGAAACTGTTGAAAGGCTTTTGTTTAATGGAGTTAGGGCACGATTAATAATAATAATAATCTTAACAACTTTCGAACTATTATTTTTTTTCATATTTCCCCTTTCTTGTGCCCGCATACAAAATGGCGAGTTAGTTTTTCAGCGAAAATAAAATTATTACCACCAAACGCAATATAACAATATAAAACTGGGGTTAAGGCATGATTACTGTACTCTTAATTTCGTTAATATGACGTTTTTTTTTTATGAAAAATAACATTTTTACCACCAAACGCAATATCGAAAGACCACACCGTTTAAAGGCCTTTTTAAGGGGGTTGGGGCATGATTAATAATAAATAATGTTTCTTTCTATTTGACCGTGTATTGTGCTCGTCGGTTTTTCAAGGAAAATAAAAGTAAAAATATAGCCACTAAAGTTTGCCTGACGGAATTAAATTAACTTGTCGCTTTGTGCTAAAAATGTAAAGTAATTCCATAATTACAGAATTATGTGTTCCTTTGATGCCCACGAGGATTATCACATTTACCATTAAAAATGTAAATAATTCACGATAAATTATAACGTTCGCGTGCAAAAAATTCTCGTTAGAGTATAAAAAATAAATAATTACATGCTTAACGCTGTGTTCTCTATTTTTACACATTAACTCTACTTTTTTTGTTACAACTAAATGAGTATGCATTACTAGATGTGATATATTACCTTTAATATTGACGTGGCGATTAACTTCTTAGATTATTGGTTTTTGCATAATTACACCTGGCTGTCATTATAATAACCTTTAGAAATGGAGCGAGACATTGCCTTGCTTTTGTTAATTCCTGATACCAGTTAAGAACTTAATTACGCTCCGTTAAGGAATATTTATATTAAAAAGCTTTTCGTTAAAGACTTTTTATAAAAATAAGGCGATTTCCATAAAAGTCCAAGAACAATGCCGTCTAATTAAAATAGTAAGGCATTACTCAAACGTGGCATAATCGTAAATTCGACTCGAACTGCATTTATCGTTGTACATAACAACATCGTTTAATAAATAATGAAAACCTTGTTATATAACCTTGCTCCTCATTGCAAATAACATACTGTCAATCCGGCCAATAACTCAGAAGGCTATTATTAAATTATATTGCTATCTGATATTCCAATTATTGCAATTATTCAGAACCATATAGGCTTGCCGACAATGTTACATCGAAGAGAACAACATAATAATGGAAGCCAGGAATGTGGTACTGTTCAGATACAGCAAAATTATTGATACGATGTCGTACATTTGTCCGGGATAATTGGTACTAAATGCAAAGAAACCATAGAAGTTCCACTTATGTTTCCTCTTTTGAAATCGAAACACTAAAATCATTACTTTAACTAAGTATTTCTACACAATTTTCCACTCATAAAACATAAAATCCTTATAAGAGCCTTTATTTATTTAATTTAATAGGAAGGAAAATGAAAAAAAAAATTAAAAACCAACTAATGCAAATTTGATTTTAAGTTTAAAAAAACCTTGTAGTAGACGCATTTATTATTTTAAACACTTAAAATTCGTCGGCCATTGAATATTTTACAAAGTATTATTTACATATTTCAGACCAATTAATCACCCCCCCCCCCTCTTAATTTTAATCGATTTAAAATGTTAACGATGCAATTAATTTTATTCTTTTAATATTATCGATTTCGAAAAGTTTGCACCTCAAATTAACTCATTAAATCAAATGTTAATATATTATAATTAAAATGCGAGACTTATTACTTATGTAAAAAAGACAATTAAGTAATTAGAAAATTGGCTTATTCTAAAGTACTAATTGCGGTATATTTTAGGTGTTGTGTATTTGATTACGGTATTATTTAAGCTATTAAGTTGAAATTTGTCAAGGTGAACCTTTTGGTTTCGACGTTCTTGTTTTAGATAAACGTAAATATATTACATTATATGGTAGAATGTCCTGTAATTGTTTATAATATAATTTAATAAAAATTTGCATTTTTACAACAATTAGGTAGCCTATATAAGGTTCAATTATAATTGTAAACTAGTCAAACTGATGTAATATAATTGAATGGTAAAAGGGTAATAGAGAGGTAAAGATATCTATAAGGGGACATGGGTTTCCCCTGACGGATGGAACACCAACCAAATAGATCATGTTATCATAAACAAATGATATAGTAATGTAATAAAAAAGGTAAGATCACGAAGAGAAGCAGATATAAACTTTGGCCACTTCATGGTGAAAGTTGATACAATATTAAAGAGACCAATAAAGAAGAACGAAACGTAAGAGGAAAAACGAATGCAGCATGCAAACGTTACAAAGCATGGAAGTGCCGAGAAAATATGATATAACGAAAAAGGACAGATAACACCAGAAGATATAAACAAAGAATGGGAAATAATGGAGACAATAATTATCGAAAGAGTAACAGAGACAACAATTCCAACCAAAGAGCGTAAGAGAAAAGTTGAGATGAGAAAAGGTGGCATGACGAATGCAAGGAAGAAACAAATTTCGAATAAAGACAATCCAAACACAGAAGAGGATAAGAAAGAGTATAAAGAACAAAGAGCGAAGGTGAAGAGGATATATAGACAAAAGAAAAGAGCCAGAAATGAGCAAAAAGTCAGGGAGATAGAGACGAAGTATAGAAGGAAAGATATGAGAAATTTCTATAGGGAAATAAAAAATGGGAAGCAAGCGCATAACATTGTACTGCAAATAAAAGATCAGAGTGAAAATCTTATAGGAGAGGATAAGAAAATAAGGGAAACACGGAAGAAAAGATTTTGAAATAGAAACAGGGTTAATACAGGAGGGCCCTCTTTCTACACTACTTTTCAACATAGTTCTAGAGAAAATCGTGAGAGGCAGCCAGGTGAATAGAGAGGAATATAAAAGCCACTAAATTGCAATAATTGTAAGAAATGACAAAGAATTAAAGGAGGCGACGAAAAGAATAGTAGAGGCCGCATGCAGCGTAGGACTGGTAGTGAACCAAAAGAAGACCAAAGTGATGAGAATTGGAGCACAAAGAACTGACAAGAAAGAAAAATTTGAAATACTTGCACAATGGAGCTGGAAGAAGTAGAGACATTTGTATATGTATTTAGGTTCCCTAATAACAAATAGGTGTGAAGAAGAGAAAGAAGTCGACATGGCAATTATGAAAGCGAACAAATGCGCAGGTACAATAAACAACTTTCTAAGATCAAAACACTTATTGAGAAGGGCAAAACTAACTATGTACAAAGTAACATTAAGACCAATAATACTATACAACTGCGAAACATGGACCTTAAATAAAAGAACAGCAGACAGACTATTAAGATGGGAACGGAAAATACTGAGACTAGGCGGAAACAAAATAGAAGAGAAATATGTAAGAACAACTAACGACAAGCTGTATGGCATTTTCAAGGAACGAAGAATTAATGACGTAGTGAAAGCAAGAAGAGTACAGTAGTTAGGCCACATGGAAAGAATGACAGACGAGAGAACAACTAAACGAATACTAAGTAATGAACCAAGTTCCAAAGAGGAAGCCGAGAGAGCACCGGATCGAGGTACTCACGGATGATTTGAGAGAAAAAAATATTCAAAATTGGAAAAGGAAGGCAAATGATAAAAAAGATTGGAAAGGAATAACAATGCTGTGGGCCTAAATTGGCCTGTTAATAGCTTTATACGATATATAAAGTTTGTCAATTTTGTATTGTATATGTGAGAATTATATCAGATAATCGATATTCAGAGGGGGATCCGGCGTGCATTGGGTGAGTGAGGGTAGTAAGTCAAGTGCGCGAGAAGAGACAGTTGAAAAATACTAATGTATGAAATGTAATTTAATTACAATAAAGAAGTTGTGCAGATGCTCTGTTTAGCTTTACTAGAATCACATATATTTAACGACATTTTAGGTATTTCGTTTTGATTATTTTTAACAATATTTCAGAATCCAATAAACTTCGAATTATATTGCCGAGGAAATTATTATAAAAACGAACCAAAATTAGCTAGAAGTGTACAAAGTGCTGCAATCCCAGAGTGTTAACAGATTTTACAAATTTTGGTATTTTCTCGTTAGTGCAATATTTAAAAGAAGCTTTATTAAAAGTAACATAAATGAAGCATTTAAATAAATTTCGAAGTTTATAATTAAAACCCAGTAATTTTAGTTCAATTAAGTACGATAATTCTTTCGAATCCAAAGAGAAAGGTTGAAATGTAGATTTTCATTTCCTGAATACCGCTGAAACTCAGAACACAAGCTTTAATACAAGAATTGGTGTGCTGTTTGTATTTAGTTTTAACAGGATCTGAACCCAAAAATCTAAGTTTCAAAGTTGGAAAGTCCAAACATCATCACTGATATTTCCCCCGAAATTGTTTTCAGTAAAAAATAATCTTTTAAAAAATACCAAAATTGTAGATTCAGTGAATATGTATTATTTTTTTAAGAGTTGCCACTGTTATTGTTTCGGTAAATGACAGAATATTTAATTATTCTGTTTGATTTTATAATTGCTTCGGTATATAAATAAATAACTATTGTTGCTGTTCATAAGAAAATTTAACGTAATCAGTGAGGTTAAAGCTCAAAGTACTCATGTGAAGTCGATTTTTGACATTCTAGGCAATCATGAGATTATTTTAGCATTGTGAAATGCGAGAGGTAATATTGAAAATGTGTGAAAAGTCGTAAACTTAATATGTCAAAAACAATGAAAGTTTCCATTTTTAACCATTTTTATTAAGAGCTAAACACAAGTAGCCCACAAAAACAGCCAACCACATGCTTAGAATTTATTTTTCTTCTTTTCAAATCTTTTAAAACGAAAGCTCCGGATCTTCTTCGAATACCCAAGCAGTCGGTGTCATCAACCAAATAAAACAAAAAATATACTTCAGGTGTGGCAACACTGCAGGGTTATATAACAAAGTATAATCACATGATATGCAAATTCAAAAAGACGCATTTTAACAGGTTAATAAACCCAAAAATAGCAAATTTATACAATTTCAGTTTCACAAACAAATCACATTTTCAACCATATACGGTGTAATCTTAGTGTTAAATTCAAAGACACACGATCTTCTGTCTTTGTTTTTTAACCAGCATGAAATAATACAGATCAGGTTGAGTGGATGGAGATAACGAACAACTTGAAGACAACTGAAGAGTATTTGTTAAGATATAGTAAAGAGCGTATTTCCACATCCACTTAGCGCTCTGACATAGGATAGTGACGTTTCTGTCCATTCATAAAGAACTGGCCATTGTGGGTTTTTCTTATACTCCTTGCTTACGTATATATAAATTTGGTGGAAATCGTAAATTGAGATTAAACTTGGGAATTGATGCTGAAAGAGTCCTGTTTTTAATTAAAAACGCTTGCTGAGTTTGATAAAAGGATGTTTGATGCTTTATGGAACTGGTTTTTCTTATATCTGTATTGATTACATGTGTTGTGCTACAGAATATATAACATTCCTAATAAGACGGACTGTAATTTAACCACGATGTGGCTAAGAACATATGTGGTACCACAGGTTAGTTGACCCTTGCACAGCCAAGCAAAAGCCTTAATTAGTTCAATAAAACTTAAGAAAGTGAAAACAAATGCCGTCCTTGATTTTTTTAAGTTGTAATTGTCAGTAAATAGCCTAAAATATCAAGGATTAATCGAGCGTATCCTTGTGACATTAACAGAAGACAACAAATTCGTTGATGGTCTTCCACTTCCTCGTCTCTCCGGAATCCAATTTAAAATTCAGTAGCAAGGTGGACCGCATTTCCAGTTACGAAAAAGTCGGTTGTTCGCCATAAATAGTTGTGCCCACTTGTTCTGAAATTTAAGTGAGTTAGTAGAGACATGGCGGCGTTTCTGATGTAGATGACGTACGATATGTCGAGATAAGACGATATCAGTTTCCTCACTAACTGCAATGCAGCCGACGTTTGAATAAGTAATGAGATTAAAACATCTCACTTTAGTTGCTTATGCTCCGAGTGTCTTATGGTCTTCCGCTTTTGTATGATTGTACAATTTGTCTTCTTTCCTAACTACATTGTTTTGTTGCTTTTGTATGTAAACTCCAGATAAGAGATTTAATTAAGGTTCCATTTAGAGATCGAAGATATCAGGGGAAAGGCACGGCGAAAGCTGAAACTACAGAGTTTTTTTCGTGTGTGACAATTTTTTTTGCAATAAATAAAATTACGGCTCTGTCACATTAATTTTTACGAGATAAGAAATGTTTGTCATTTAATTTTTTTGTGTAGCGAGAGCGTAGGTTTATTAATAATATAAGAAAGTTTTTGTTGCCTAGGCTGATCTAATAAATTGAGAAAATTGAACCGTTGAATTTGGAATGCTAACAGTTTTAGAAATCGGGTAGGAAATCTGATTGTATTTTAGATAGTCTGAACAAGTTCTATAAAACCTTAATTTATTATGCTTTTCGACAAAAAAAAGCATAACTTATAAATAAATAATGTAAAACTGTGACATGTCTTAGATAGTTATAAGATTTACACGGCGACGAGAGGAATATAAAAAATATTATTTATAGATAAAATCTAGAATCCGACCAAACCAATATTCTTATCTGAAAATTAAAGGTTTCTGAATCACTTCAAACTATAATTGTTAACTGTTAAATTGAGTCTACCTTAGCGTTTTTAAAGCGTTGTTTTGATGCGTATTTACGAAAGTATATATGTCGGATAAATTTTGATACACCCTGTATAATAGCCAATGTTTATGGAATAAATAATTCCCAATTTAATGGACCGACTGTACTTAATTATTTTTCAGTGTTCTTATTGGCAAACCACCTGAATATATTTCAGGGCGTGCTGAAAATACAAAATAATTTAGATAACGAAAATAATTTGGAATTTTTGAAAATTAAATTCTCAAAACATACTGGTAATCTTGGAAATTTTGGCCGCTGAAAACTGAAATAATCTAAGAATCGTTTTATTTTCAGGGCCAAATTGTTCTGTTTGGGGTAATTAAAGCAAACCGAAATAAAATTCAGGCAGATTTTTTTCTATTGAAATATCCCCTGAATTTCTGAAATCTTTAAAAAAATTTTTGGATGCTGAAAACTATTAAAAAATCCGCTGAAAACTCAGACAATTTTGATAATCAAGACTCAATTTTTACTTTTTACTCGTGAAATTTCAGAAACAAACCCCAATAAAAATCGAGGCAAATATTTAATTTTCTTTAGTTAAAATATTTTCCGGAATTTTTCAAATTGTAGGTATTCATTGTTTGAGATATTATTTGTTTTATTCAAAATTCAAATGTAACAGGTTTTTAAATATGTAACAACGAAGGTGTTTTACCTGTTGCAAATTTGAGATTTAACTTTATTTAACAGTTACGTGAAAGTATAATTTATTCGACATTGTAAGTGATCCTAAAGGGATTCAATTGGTAAGAAATTTTCTTGGTTCAGAAGTAAATTATGCACGTAAATATCATTTGAATGCACGTATTATGAAAACTGCTAGCGGTTCGCTGACATTTAGGCTTTACAAAACGGTTATAGTTCAGTGAATCACTTCAAACAATGGAAACATAAATTTCTAGTATTGCTATGAGCTACTTTCTCATATTATGTACCGAAAAAATTATTTTAAAACCCGATACTCATGTTATTCTTGGAAATATGCTCCATGTATGATTTATGTAGAATTACGGAAATTACACCATAACCGCAAATATTTGTTCACTATTAA
Organism: Melanotus villosus; assembly: GCA_963082815.1. NCBI lineage: Eukaryota > Metazoa > Arthropoda > Insecta > Coleoptera > Elateridae > Melanotus > Melanotus villosus. Next base: position 58,293,355 of record OY720425.1, read on the forward strand.
AGCTAATAATAACAACAACAACACTGACATTTGCGATAGGTATCAACCTATAACTACGGTTATTATTTTAGTATTAGTATTTGGTGCAATTCGCACACCGCAAAGGTTAGAATTTTCGAAAAAAATTAATTTGTTTCTCATCTAGAAAGTCAATAATGGTTGCCTTTCAAGGTTTATAATTCAAAAGATTAGGACAGATTTTATCCTTTATAGAGGGTTTGCTATGCAACTAAATATTTTAAACAGCCCGTTAAATCTTTGTTCTTCTTCTTTCGGCGGGCAAGATATTGTCCATATAGATGCTCCGTGTATCGTCGGTCTCTAGAAGACCGGCACCAATTAGACGATGCCTCAGAAGAAGTAATCTGGGGCATTACAAAAAGAGAAGAAGGAAGGTTTCATCTGCTTGGGTCCTTGGAGAGGCCCATCAAATGTAGACCGCAAAGAGGTCTGATACTATCCTAAGGTGCTTCCGACTGAACATAAGAAGTTGTTCGGACCTAGCTTTTGAAGGTCTGTGAATGAGTTCCTTCCCTTGTCTGAGACTAGGGCGCGAAGCCCAATTTGAGATGAACTCAGAATGAGTGCTGAACGCTTGCTTTAGAGAGATCGAGGGCCGATTCAAGGCCTAAATAGGGTTCCAAGGAGCCCTCCTTGGCCAGGCGATCGTTACTGTGTTCACTGAGCACTGTCAGTGAGAAGGCCTTAATACCAAAATTGAAGTAATCCAAAATGTGGAAGAATTTCCAAATTTAATTTCCTGATCAGACTTGGAAAATTAAGCTTGAAGCGAATTTCAGGGTTCAATTCCCAAACAAACACTTCGGCAAAGATTTCTAGCGTTTTGCTTCAAATAATAATTTTAATCATATTTGGCTTGTTTTAGATACAAAGTCGTTGGTCTCACCTTCACCTCTAGGAACTTAAAGTGTAAGGTCCCAATATCAAACTTAAAATAGTTTAAATATTGTATAAATAATTGGTGGTGCTTCTGTTAGATCATAGTGAGTCATGTTAGAAAAATCTTTTCTGGCATAAACTTCTGTCTGTGAGCAAGGTTGGAAAATTAATCAGGGTTTAAAATCAAAAATCTTTAACATTTAAAAAATCCAGTAAATGATTTGTTCTAATTTTTAACAGTTTTCGCAATTTAATTTAATAAAATAATTGTTCATTTTTTCCAATACATAGTTTCAACAATTTTTATATATTATGTTGTTTATGTTTTCAGCACTTTCAATAAAGAATTAAAACTCTTTCATTCTTTTTCCTTTCGCCATTTTAATCAAGCGATTTAAATCGGGCCCATCCTGTTTGTGAATAAAACCCCCTGAATTAATTTTAATATTATTGTGAGAGAAAGGGCCATCGTTACCTATGGAAAAATCGATTATGTTGTTCAAAGTACAAGTTCAAATTGGAATAATCAAAAAGACATATTTAGAATAACTGTCCAAGTTTGAAATAAATGTATTACCAACACATTGAAACACATGAGCCATTATAGGTAGAAGGTGCCAGTAATATGCCAACGTAATAACTTCAAATAATAGCCTACTGCGGTCTAAATACATTCTAATAATTCTTAAATTGCTAAAAAAAATTTAAGCACTTTGTGTTGCTTTTCTGAACGATTTTATTTTCTGTGTGTTCGATGACTTTACTAAGCACTGGGAGACAATAAATAATAACGTTTCGGATTCTAATTCAACGGAGAAAATATTATAATCTAACGTAACTTGATTTATTCAAACCTAAATTAAAAACTTAAGCCTCTTTCAATGAAGCTTCGCAGCCTGCAGTACGAAAATCTGTATTAATCTAGCTTTATAAAACAATCAGTCAAATGATTAAACAGCACAACTAATTTTTTTGTTCTACACAAGCATTGGTGACGGCTAAACAAATCTAAAAATACTAAAAATGTCCTATTTTATTTAATACATAAAAGGCTCTGATTCAACAGAAGAAAATATTACAATCAATATAACTTGACCTAACTTAACATAATCTAACCTGAAAAGTTAAGTCCCTTTTAATGAAGTTAAAAACCTGCCAGGAGTTATCTTATTATAAATAATTAAACGACACAACTATTCCAGCAATGGTTATGGTTAAAAAAATATAAAAACTTCTTTGAAGTTAATTACTTTAAATTGCCTTAAATTATACTGGCCCAATTTTAATTTTTTCTTAATTATTTCTGATAACTGACATAACAATTAGTTCATTGAGCGTAGTTACATAAATCATAATTTAGGATAAAATTACTGTCTGATTTACTACATTATGTAGATTCTTGAGTTGAAAGGTTAGAGTTAAATACCACAGCATGGCTGGTTTTTAGGTATTTCTAATTAAATTGTAAAAATATATTTTTGAAATAAAATGAATAGTAAATACTTAAAATATTATTTCCTTTCGTAGTGTTTGGACCTCCATAGATTAAAAACTAACTCAGAGGGATTCATAGAACATACTTGATTTATTGTTTTTTTTTCTTTCCATCCTTCTTTCTTTTTTCTTTCTTTCTTTCTTCAGGATCTCTTTGTTCTGTAGGGCATTATTAACTAATTTAACTAACATTTTGTAAATATTATCAACCAACTCAAGTCTCAAGTAAACATTAATAATAAATAAAGTCTGGAGACAACAAATCGATATAGTATTGTGAAACCTCAAATGTCCAAGAAACTATAAAACGAATTAACATTGATTTAATTAAAAGTCTTAAGACGTTGAGGACAATTGAGAAAAGGGTTGTCTTGGATGGAATACTTTCCAAAAATCATAATTTCAAAATTAAGTAAGTAAGTTCTTTAATAATTCCACACACATAACCTTTTTTGTTTTCTTAATCTATACTAGGACCCTTAATCATCGTTCCCTAATTTGTTTGCAAATAATATGACAGTAAATTCATTGTTAATTAAATTTATTGTTGTTAAGCTTTTATCCAAAAAAACATTGATGGGATACAGACTGGGCTTCTAATTAATAGTATATTACCAGAGTAACACTTTCGATTAAAGAATTTAAAACTTGCACATTTCATTAAAAGTTAATTCTATTTTAGTTGACAGGTATACCCTTAAGGAGTACCATGCTGTGCAACTACTTAAGTGTTGGTTATTATCAACAAATTGATCACTTTGTTCAGTGCTATTCATTTCCTGATACCTTAAATGGGCTACAGTATTTGAATATGTTGTTAGTTTATAACAAGTAAATAAAGGGAACCACCTGTTCCTGTCTGGATATCTATGTAAATCGCTTTATCAATAACTGAAATGTTTATTTATAAGGTTATTATCACTCCTATTATGTTTTCGAAAATAGCAATTACGTGATCTCTGACCCGCAATCAGAACCGAAAATTAATTAATTCGAGTTTCATCAATCAAAATCCGTGAAGTTTAGGTTGTTCTCTTCGAATCACAGGCTTATTTGATTACTTTATCTCAATCATTTATCATGGACGAGTTATTAAAACGTCTTCTTTCTACTCTAAATTACACTCATCCGACGAGCATCGCTTTTTGTGCAAATATAACTTAATTCCTCGTAATTAAGTCGTTATATTTATATACACTGAGTAGATTATTGCCAACAAGTTAAGCGTGTTCAAGTTTTGTTGTAAGAAAATGACGAACTCAATCTTGTAGATTGATGAACGTGATTAGGTTTTGTGGAAGATTAAATACGGCCAACTGTGTTGCATCAAAAACCCATTCTGTAACGAGTATTAAAAAAATCCGAACGAACATCGTAAGAAAGACATAAGTTTTATATTACCGTCACAAATATTAGTAAATAAATTTGCAGGAACACGATTACGTGTCAGAGGTGACGTTTACAACACCTTAGAACAACAAAAAGTTCGTAAAGAAGACACAGAGCGCGTGAGAGTTCGCAGGTAAAGCGGCCAGAATTTACGATCTTCGGTCATATCAGGTTGACACTCAGCTAATGGCTCTTTGGACACTTTAGACTTTATGGCTTTTGTCTTGGGAAAATCAGCATACCTTCTTGTTGCTTCTAAAATACAGGAAATGATTTCTCAGATTGTCTTATCCCAAACCATCTTAATTAGCCTTTTACGTACCGACCTCAAGAATTTTTTCGTTTATTTTCGGGAGATTTTTGTAACTTTGTAACTACACAACAATCGACGGTTTTGTAATGCTTTTATCATGCGTAGAACGTTCTAATGGGAAAAGTAGTAAATTTCTTCAAAGCTAATTTATATGGGAAGGCGAAATACATTTGAGATAGTAAATTTATATCTTCATAAAGTTTGCTTTTTACAGAAATTCCATAACCGTTTGTTGAAGCTATATAATTTATGGACTTCCATAACTACTAAATCTTTTAACATTTGCCTTATTTAGAACAAAAACATTAAAGGAAGTTATTAAACTTAACCAGAGAATGCGTGATAAATTCATAAATTTTTACAGAATATGCCAGAGGGTATTGTTGCATAATAAGAAGATGGTAGAATTAGTTTATGTTTAAAGGAATTGAGATTGTTAATTTGTTAGAAATTTAATTTAGGAATTTAGGAGTTTAATTTCTTCGTTTTCTTCTTCACCTTGTATATTCTTCGTATGTTTGTATTTTTTCTATTTATTTCATTTTCGCCTCTTTCTGCTTACTTCTTTTACTGAAACCTCTTCGTTTCCTCCTTGCATTTCTTTATTGTTAAAAAAACTGTACTTTTATATTATTCCTTCTGATCTTTTACAGGTGTTAACGTAAAAAAAACGGAATTGTTAGAAGACTTTGCTTCGTGTGAAATTGATATTTCTCCTTAAATTTGTGACTTGCTTTTTGGTTATTATTACAAATGTTTACTGGTTTTAATTAAAACTTCTGCTGCATTTATTATATTATATTGTTCTGAGTACTTAGTTCTGTAAAGATGTTTTCTTTAACAAAAACCACAAAGTTTTTTCCCCCATAGAATATATTCATTCGGAAATCACAATTATTGCAGACGTACAAAGGGCCTTCAAAGAATAAAAAAATAACAAAGCACCAGAACCTGGAGGAATCAAAATAGAACTGCTGAAATACGGAGAAGACACACTAGCTGCATTTCTGACGAAATTTTTTCAGCATTCAGAAAATGTCTCCAAATACGAGATTGGATAAATGAAGAACAGAAAAGTTATTGTAGGAAATTGATGTAAAATTCTCTATTACCAGGAATTTAGAAAACTGGACATTAAATTAATTTTTATTTCACTATTTTCAATAATTTTATTCAATAACTTCTTAAGATTATTCCCCTATATTTTTTCAAAAACAAGCCACTTAACATTAACCCTTGGTACGGTCCCACAGAGAGAATGGAAGAGATAAGATGGCCAAAACGCATACTCTAGTGGTCACCCGGAGGAAAGAAAAGAAGAAGAAGAAGAAGGCTAAAATAGAAAACATATTCGAAATGCTATGTAGTGCTTTGGTTAAAATTTTGTTGCTTCTGGTTAAAGCAATCTGCCTATTTGTGTTTTTAATCGTAATTTTACGGAAAAGTGGGTTTGAGGCCATGTTAGTGTGGGCTGCTCTCGCATTTTACTGTCTCCTGAAAGACAGAATTATTTTGTGTTTATTATTTACTTGCAAAAAATTACTCTGCATTCATTCCTTTGGGATTTGTATACAATTTCTGCCCTCAAGGGTTGTTCTTCTAACCTTGCTTGATTAATTAACAAATTATTTTGCACCAGTTAACTTTAAAACCTTACAATAAAAAACCGATATTTTTTACCTTCAACATTTCGACTTGTTCTTCTTCGTTTGTCCATGTATTTCTTTGTTGTTTTTAAAAAGCCACCTTATTTTTATCCTGTTTCGTGTGCGTTTTTTACAGTTTACATCTTTTTTGGTCACACTTTTGCTTTTGACTTAACCTAACTTAACAAATTTAATATTTAGAGAAATCATGGAACTACTTTATTAGCTGTTTATTAAGACGTTCGCTCTTTTGCCGAATTGCCAAATTGTATCAGTTGGTTACGTATACCTGATGAGCACTAACCATTGAGAACTGATTTTATTCAATAAATTAGCCAAGGGTTTCTTTTGTTATTTTGTAACGTAATTTACACCTCATTTGCTTTCAGATTAAAAAATTCTACCATAACTGCGATTCGAACCTGGCTCCTCACGTTTGCTTGTTTGCTAGGTAGAAATTATTTAGGCTTGTGCATGCTCGGTAAGTAAGTAAGTAAGATCACAACCATAACAGTTAACACCACTAAAATTTTGTTTCATCCAAAAGGTTCCCAGCTTTGATAGAGATTTTTATTTTGATAATTACCGTTGTTTCTTAACCTTTTCTTTATGTAAGTTTTATATTAATCTTTATTTTGGCAAAATATTCAATAGCTGGCATATTTTCAGGTTTTTTGGTAGCAAAAAGTACTAAGTCTTGGGTTCGATTCCTGTTAAAACTTAGTTTAGAAAATAATTATATTGTGGGAACTATAGCAGACGACTGATGTTCAGGTGGGAGTCCGACGTGCATCGGGTGAGGAAGGGTAGTAAGTCGGGTGCGCTAGAAGTACGACAACGACAGTAGACGTGCGAGACAGTTGGAAAAATAATAAAGTATGAAATGCAAGTTAATTAGAAGAAAGAAGGGGCTTTCTGTTTAAGTTTCCTAGAATCCCACAATATTAACTGTGTATTTTAATGAATTATGGAAAGTTTATACCTACATAGAACAGCTGGCCTTCGGGTTTACACTTCAGTTATACAGAATTACCATAATTCCTTAAATATCTTGAAAAGTATTTCCCCAAAGGAGTTTAAAAATGTATTTCTAAAGCAAATTCTATACTACTGAATTGAATCATTTTGTATTTAATAGAACTCGGTGTGTATCTTCAGCAGCATAAGTCTTTTAAACGCATATTTAACATTTATATTCCACACGAATATTTTAACAAGTCATAAAATTGCGAATAAGTGGAATTTACATTTGTACGAATTGTGCATTTTACGCAGAATTTAAGAATTATTGCTTGCAATAAAAAGGCTACAAATGTGCACATGTTTACACGAACATTCTGGGAGGAAATAAGTTCATGTTCTTTCTTTTAGTGCCTGTAAATCATTTTTTGATTTGATATCCTGTTATATTTATGTTTTTTGCTTTAGTGGAACTAAGCTCCTTTTGAACTACTTCAGTTGATACGGCTATGCTTTCATGTTAAGCATTTTATTAAACTTTTATATCAATAGAGTTTTTAGCAGAAAAGACAAACTTAAGTAATTTGGTGTTTTAACTTTATATATTTAGAATAAAACAAGAGAAGAAATTCTGAACTAATCCAGAGCTTACTTGATTTAAACCGCAGTCATAAAGGTCCCCAAAGAACAGCCTGAAACAAGTTTACCCGTCAACTTCTAATTTAGGAGCATTAAGCGATTGTTTTAAGATACCCAGGACTTCGCTAGATATTTAAGACGGTTGTTAAACCGGAAACGAGATATCTTCGTCTCCTAATTGACACGTCGAATGACCGAACACCGTCGTTCAATCTTGCCTCTTAAATAACCCCCGAAGATTTGGAATTGTCGAATGTTATCGTTCATCTGCGACACTTTATTTTTGTTTTTGTATATAAAAAAAGAAAGGCAAGATCCGTTCTACAGTTAGAATTTTTGCAATTCAAACTAAGCGTTTTTCGAAGAAATAAAGACGGTATTGTAAATCAGCTTTGGTAGTTAGTAAACTTAACAAAAATAGTTCAATGTTCTTTGGTCACCTTGGCTGAAACGTGATGAAAATTTCTACGGCCACTTCTTCCTCATACTAATTTTTAACATTCGAAACTCATAGATTATACGGTCTGCTTTGAATTTTTTCGGTGGTCTTCTGTTTCGGCCCGAGGCCTTAAGTTAAGTACCCAGTAGCTTGGTGGAAAGTTGCAGTTATTACAGTTCGAGTCCTACGCAGCGGTGACTTAAAATTCCAATCAATAAATTAAATTAGCGTTGTGTCACTGGATTAAGTAACCCGTAATTAATGGTTTGATAGATTGTCAAGTCGTGACGGAGTCGTTTCGCATTACGGATTGTTGCTGTCTGAAATCGTGCCTTGTCTGACCGGGTTCGCTCCTTTGGCTCCTTCCTGCAGCACAACAGAGGTCACTCATAACCACAACAACTTATGATTAATCTGACATAAGCTTATCTATGTGTGCCCTAATTTATCCAATTCCTATTGTTTCAACACACTAACCTTTTATCCAGTCATTACTTTTCGGTATTGAAATTGATTTATACAACCGAATTGGCGAACGGTAATCGTGTAATCGGGCGTAAGTAATTGTCCATTTTCTTTTCGCACATTTAATTTATTATGGCCCTGATAACTGATAGTAGTAGCAATTGTACTAAATTGCTTGACAGGATATAATGCCTTGAATTTTAATTTCTAATCGTTACCAGCAAGAAATCGCCACTGTTATTTATAGCCCCGGGGAAAGTTTAATGCTTAGGCTATTCAAATCAGACCAAAATTATAACAATTCCAACTCCAAAAAAACTGCAGATTTCAACGCCGGGTTAGAACACAAACTTTAATTTCGGCGAGATTGCTTTGTTGCGTAATAATGAATTATCGATATAAAATCCTTCATATTAAGCTTCTGGCAGCTATTTTAATTGTAAACTCTATGGTGATTATCTAAATAATACAATATTAATCAAAATAAAAGCTGCACATTTGATTAAACGTGAAGAAAGCGCAAAGAGACTTCAACGATGTAGCGTAACACAAACCTCGCCGAATCCTTAATTAAATATAATTTACCAAAACACAAATTTAAGTAATTAATGTGTATCATTCCTGCTAAGCTATAGCAAGAATTTTTTAAGCTTCTGGCAAAACTTAGCTACTTTAATTGCAAACGAAGTAATAAAATATTAAATTATTTAAACGGTAAAACAGGGCACAAACTTCGCCGATTTCTTAATTCAATATAATTTACCAAACATACAAATTAAAGCAATTAATGTGTATTTTTCAAGCTGGAGATTTCAATGCTAGATCAGGCAAGGAACGTTTTAAATTTGAAAAGCGTGAAGAATAACAAAACACAGTAATTTTATAGAGGTTCTTCAACCTTCTAAAAAGTTTGACCTAAGTTTTAGTTTCTTTGAAATTACAAACCTTGAATTAATTAAGAAGTGTTTCAATCCACACATTGAAGGGTTTCGTTTGTTTTAATATTAAGGAATCTGATTAGCTGGTTTCTAAGAAATAAATCGAATTTGTTGAGCATTCTATGACTTGAAAAATTACGATACATACTTTGAAGAAGGTCTAATTGTTGGCTTAAAAATATTTGTTCGTGAAAAACGAAAGGCTAACTGCAGAAGTCTGTTTTTAAGTATATAAAAGGACTTATTTGTAGCAAACGAAGGACCTTTCAAAAACGCAAAATCCAGAATTTTGTTGTTACGTACGAGGACAATATTTTCATGTTACAATTTCAAATTTGTTTAGTAAATAAGGCATAAACTGTTCAAGTTGCTTGCAGGTGTGAACTGAAATTCGTAGATAAAGGATGAAGTTTTTGGGCTTCTATTGAAAGAAATTGGAGAAGATAAAAAGTAGGTACGAAAAGCTCCCTTATAAGAGTCAGTAACCCTAGAAATGTTGAGATACATGGATAACAAAGCTATTAAGGACTCATTAAAAACTTCTAAATTAAATACCCACAAAAAAGTATAAAATGTCAAACTCGCCAGAACAAACGACCAGAAAAAATGTCGAAAAATGTTCTAAGGCTGTAATTTTCTTGCTACAAGAACAATAGATGACACTCTAGCTACGAAAGCCTATTGGGCTGCAACTGCGAAAAGAACTTCTATATGCTCAAACTGATTGTAGAAAAAAATTACGGGGTTGAAATGCTCATCTCTTCGCGATTCAATAAAAAACAGAATAGTAGACAAAATTATTAAAAGAATTTCTTCTGGATTGGGACCGTATCATTGTCGAGACAGAAGAATTCAACGTTTCACCCGCTGTTTTAACTGGATTTATCAGGAGGAAAGGAGGACACTAAAAGAGCACCAAGAGGAACAAGGGTAACTCAACTTATAAACCACGTCAGAGGCGAAATATTTCTGAAGAAAAACAGAAAGTAAATAAAAAAGATTATTCACAAACAAGAAAATATACCTCTGCTTCATAGACATAAACAAACTTTAATATACTCGTAAATACAAAAAATCTGATATAAACAAAAACCACGTTTTCGAAGATATTTAAAATTCAGAAAGGCGTGAAACAGGGAAGTCTGTTAGGCCATCTGATCTTCACAAATACAGCAAGTGACATAATTAGAGAAGCTAAAAAAAAGGAAGGAGCAAGGAGCACTGCACATGGTGGTGTTATTTCCAACCAGTACGGTTTGAGCTTCGCAGATGATGTCATCCTTACCGTAAACAATAAGAAAGAACTACAGGAAATATTGTCAGAGTTAAACACTAAATCGGAAGAAATTGGTCTAAAAACAAACTTAAGAAAAACCAAATATTTGACAAATGCTCTCGACGAAAATGACGGAGAAGTAAAATTAGAAAACCACATGGACGATATAAAAAGAGCTGGATACGACTGGGTGAAAAAGGCGAACAGCAGAGAATGGAAACGTTTAATGGAAGCTTATTACATCCGACGATGGATGGGATAAGCTGATGATGACCACAGTTTGAAACGGGTTTGTTTACTAGTTTACTGACAATATAGTCTTCTTATATAGAGGGATAAGCAAACCTGCTAAAAACTTAGAAATTTAGAATGGAGAAGTAAACACAGAGGCAACTTTTTAGTTATTGGTACAAAAGAAGAATAAATAATCAATAATCAAGGGAAACAAATAACAGGAACTGACAGCTACAAATATTACAGACAGAAGAGGAAGGCCAAGAACAACATCGAACAAGTCTTAAAGCTCGACTTACAAAGAATAAATAAAACTGGATTGAAGCAGAAGAGATTGCTAGAGGAGGAAATAACAATGTAGAACAAAAGAGCTATGTACAGAGAATGGATGGATTACTAAGTGCTCAACAGAATGGTGCAAATTTGTAAAACTTAGTGCAAGAGGGGGCCGATTATTATTAGTTGTGTATTTAAGATGTCAAAATAGTCTGACCCCTTTTTGTCGTGAAACTCCAAAGCGGTAGCAATTCTTCACCAAACTTAATCCACCTACAATTTCGTAAATTCCTTCCTGTTATTCCTTATTCCTATAGTAAACTAGTTCCTTGAATAAGTTGTACAACACAAAAATTTTAACCTACTTCAAATTCCTGCATCATACTTTTTAACCAACAATATTGTGTTTAATTCATTGAATTTCCAGACACGTAACATTCTAACTATTTGTAAAATACATAGAATTCCTTAAAATTCTAACTTGTGGTGAAAATTAAAAATCACTAACGGAAAGAACTCACTGAAAGTGTTATAAACTAAAAAAGAACTTATTGAAAACTCAGGCACGTGCGGTTAAAACACATCTCATCTACGAGAGACTGTTAATGGATGTTAACAAGATGAACACACATACACTTTCAATGTGGTGAAAGCCCGAAATGGATCATTATTTAGGTGCTTAAACCTTCAAGCAAACTTCTAAAAAATTCGAATTTTATGAATGAAAGCCGATTCCTTCGCAAATTTGTAGATATGCTTCTCAAAATTCTTATGGTATAAATTTGGAGATTTTGTTTATTTATTTGTTCACGTAATCCTCTAAGTCTAAAAAAAAATAATGGATCAACGACCAATTTTCTAACGTGGCCAGAATATAAATTACCACGATTAAAGATGGGCTTTTAATAAAAGTTGTTTACAGCATGGCATACGGCTTCTTCCATAGGTTTTATTAATTCAAGAGAATTAGCGGTTTCCAAAATTACACGGACGAAACAAACACAGTTTGTTATGATTAAGGTGTAAGAAATCACAATGAGTTAGTATTCTTATCTGTATGAAGTAAACACATCTCTTTAACGGTAGAGAATGATGTCATGCACCCGCGAGAACTTAATCGGTTTTCTAGTCACACATTTACATACAGAAATAAATCCAAACGTTCTAAAAACTCTGCAGCAGATAAATCCTTAAAATTTATAACAGAACTTCCGAAATAAATTTGATTAGATACGGCGATAAAAAAAAACGCTCTACGTGAACGATTTCTAAATTTCGGTTAATAATTTTAGACTCCGTTAGTTTTAAAGTTATGAAAGAATTTCCATAACATTATGCATAAGTAACGAGCTACTTTTACAAACTTATAACCAATGATAAAGCAAATCGTCACGTGTGGGAGAAAGAATTAACAAACACAACAAACTGTACAATGTTTTTAGTTGTTATATTCACGATGAAAATGTCACTCTTCTTTGTTTTTAAATATTAAATCACTTACGACTTATTGAATCTGTCAGACCTAGTGGTTTCTTGTAGGAAATACGGGGAAGTCAAACACGTTACCTGCAAAAAAAGAAGAACAAGTTGTAGTTTTACGGTTGTACAAAATTCATAATTTTTTCAACATCGCAATCAATTAATTCATTGACAACTATCGGACGTGATTAACCCAATTTATTCGAAACATAACAGGCTAGTGAACTGGACAAGCAAATAATTTTGGTGACTAATGACGTAAATTTCTGAAGAAGTGAAACTTAAAAAGAAAGACGTAGAGTTGCGGTTAACCAAGCTAATTAAAATAAAAGAAGCGTCCGCGTCCGTCCAAACAAGGTCTTATTCTTTTTGGTTTTAAAGTGATAATTATCAACAGAAATTCGGACGACTATTTACGTTGAAAGATTTTAGAATGAACACGAACAAATTAATTAGGGAAAGTTGGAAATTACTCTAGAAAAATAATAAGATTAATTAATTATTATTAGACAAGATTCTTGACATACAATTTCAAATTTGAATGTATTTAATAAGAGTAAGCTGAGTGCGTAAGAAGTACCACAACAACGGTAGACGTGCCGAGACAGTTTGAAAAATACTAAAGATGAAATGCAATTTAATATAAATAAAAAAGTGTTTCCTAGAATAAACACTACTTTGAATTTCAATTTAAAATATCAGACTTTGGGATTTATTTTAAACAATACGTAAACGAGGTTTTCAATTTTAATGCATAGGGTGAGTCAGGGGAGTAAGCTGAGTACGCAAGAAGTACTACAACGACGGCATACGTGCGAAACAGTTTGAAAATACCAAAATATGAAATGTAATTTAATTAATTTAGCTTTCATAGAATCCCACATTACGTTAAATTTCAATTTAAAATATCAGACTTTGGGATTTATTTTAAACCAATACGTAAACGAGGATTTCAATTTTAAAATATACAGAAAAAAAAACTATAAAGAAGGAACGAAATACATATCAAAGAAAATTCAACGCTCGAACTATCATGGAATTCATTGAGTATATTTGATCGGAATTTTTAGGGAAGCTTTGTAATAAAAGGCGGTTTATGTTCACACTATAAAATTACTGAACTGAATTTTAATTTTGGGCAATAATTCGATCAGATTATTTCGAAAATATTCAGATTTAAATTTGAAGGCAAAGATTAAATTTTTATAGGTCATTGGTTTGGGAATGTCTTCAATATTCTAATGTGAGAATTATAGCTAATTTAAGCCGGTTGAAGTTCAGCTTATGCCTCGACTCTAAATAAGACCGTTTAGTGCACGAAATGTCTAATTCCTGAATAAATTCTTGCCATGTATTAAAGAAAGCCATTACTGTAAATCCGCAAAACCAGTACATATCAAACCTAACTTAATTTCTCTTACGCAAGGAATGTTTCCTTCCCAATTTAATTTTTATTAAAGAATGAGACTGAAATACCGATCTTAAGTACTAATTAATCTCTGTCTTGCGTAACTTTCCACCAATTTAATAATTCCATAAATTGTTTACTTTCAGAAGTTTCTCAAGAATTCCTCTTTTATTTTGATTCTTAATTTGGTAAAAGCAAAATTTTCTAGTTAAACAACAAGGCTACCGCTTTAACAAATTTACAAAAGCCACACAGAAGCAACAAAAAACAACCACAAAATCACGTGTTGTCCCATCTGTGTGCGGAGAAAAAAAGGCAGCAAAAATTAATACCGAGCACGCGACATAATTACGCCATTCATAAATGTCGGAAATCTGCGCCATGCTCAATGTGCAATGCAAAAAGAAAACGTCGAGTTGCTCAGACGGAGAAGTACGTGGAGGTAAAACCAAGTTAAGCCGTTAGAAAAAGAGCGATAATTAACATCACTTGCAATAAATTAGTAAAAACGAAGTACAGTTTGTCGAATGGCAAAAACAGGTCTAGTTATGTTACACGGAGCGACTTCTTCGCGTTTACTGTTCATCCAAGCGTTCTTGCTGAATTCCTCGTAATTTATCTTCTTTTTTTTGACAAAGTTCACTTTAAAATGTATTATCACGCTGTGAAAAACATGGTTCTCGAACTTTATGGTTCAAACTAATCTTTTCAAGCTATAAAACGTTTCACTTCGGGCGTAGTAAAAACAAGACAAGTACCGAGTTGATTATTCAGCAGATTTGGCTAGAAATGTATCGTCTAAATAATAAATGGACCAGTTTGGTCCCATTTAATCTGTCAGGATCGAATAGTAATTAATTGCGTGGCAGAGAACAAGGAAAACAACTTGTTTTTAATTGACATTTGGTATTTTAGGAGACATAATCACCTAGTTTCAGTTTAGAGTTAAACGTTCTTCACTTTATGTTTTGTTTTCTTCTAATCTTGGGTAAAAACAAATTAAGTATAAATCCAGATTTTTTTAAATAAAGAAACATAAATAATTGTTTCTGAACGTTGATCTTATTATAAAAATAAGGTGAGAACATGAAAGCGGAGCCGTAGAAACGTTCTGTGAAATAATCACGATCTATCTTAGATAAAGTTATTAATCATTGTCGATCGTTCCGTGAATGAGAGGCATGAAGAAAATTAACAGTAATGCTATAAGCTATTGTTAATGAAGCTATTTATTATTGAAAACTCATTTATGTTTTTAATCGACTAATGTTTTATTTGCGCAACACATGACTGACTACCAGCGGTTATAATTTCTTCATTATCCTTAGTATTATTAGTTTAATTAAGATATTTTCAAAATGCTATCCACAAAAAAGTTTGAACTAAATTATAGTTAATGACCGTAGACGATTAGCAAAATTACTGTTTACTAAAGTTAACGACGTGGCGTTTGAAGTAAGTGCATTATGATGCACGATTGAAGACTTTGTATTAAGATTTAATGCTGAATAATCTAAAGAATATTAAGGTTGTAAAATTACGGTTAAAAAATTGCGAATTAACATTGTGGCTATTCAAGGAGAACCATTTAAAATTTTAGGAATTTAAATTGGTAGCATGGTTGTTTACTATTAATCTTCAAAATAGAAAGAGCTCCATCGCCCTTTCAAAAACGCACAACAAAAAGAATTTAGATAAAAAAGCGCTCTTCGAGCAAAAGTTAAATAATAAGTAAGTAAACACTTATTTATTTATTTTACTTGGTAACTTATGTTAATATAATAGTTTTCATAGTAAATAACTGAAGGGAGATGAAACGACCAACGTTAAGCACTGTTGTCATCTGCTTCTAATTGTAAGCACAACAATTTGCGTAGATATTTATGAATCAAGCAAATAAACCTTGAAAATTAAAAAACTATATTTTAACCGTTTAAAAATGTATATCCTCCAACTACGCTACTAAGAACAATCATAAAGCGAATGACCAGCATACTGGCAGACGAACTCAATTCCACCCACATTCATAAATGAAGAACAACAGGGTTTCAGGAAGAATAAATCAACCGTAGGTCCCATCTTTACCATACGTCAAATAACTGGAATACAAGGCACCGGCGTTCGACCAAATATACCTAAAAGACGTCCTACAAATACTAAAAGAAAATGACTTTATAAAAATAATCCAGGACCACAACATCAACAACTCCACCAAAAAAAGAATTAACGAAAAAAGATTGACAAAAGAAGTAAAAAATAACAGGAATACGCCGATCAGATAGCCTCAGTCCACAAGATCATAGAGGCAGTCAAACCGAATCAGTATCATCTACTACGCACACGATGCTGCCCCCATTGTGGAGTCGGAAGATGACTTACAACGACTACTTACACTCAAGATTGAAGCGGAAGAATACAATTGAACATCTCCAAACTCAAAACTAAACGTATGGTAATTGTTGAGCAACCAGTGCAATGTAAAATAACAATCGACGACAGTCCTATAAAACAGGTAATGCCTTTCGATTACTTAAACACCAAAATAATAAAGACGAAGTACGACAACAAGTCAGGAAAGCGAAGGCAACATCTGGATGTTTAAAGAATGTAATATGAAGGAATAAGAACAGAAACATTCATTGTAAAACACAGACCCGTAATGGCATACGGAACAGAATCAAGAGTCGATACGGCGACGTCCAAAAGACAACTTAGGACGATCGAGATGAAAACTGTAAGAATGCTTACAAGCAACACACTACATGACAGGAAAAGAAACGTAGAAATTAGAGAAAATGCGAAGTTGAGGACACAGTTCGCTGGACGAGAAGTCGCAGGAGACAGTGAAACGAGTACGTAAACAGGATGATGGAGGAATGATTGGTAAAGACGGTTAGAAACAAAATTCCCCTAGACAAGAGACTTCCCGGACGACCGCACAAAAGAAGATGAAGCGATAGTTGGTAGTCCAGATTCCAGGAATAGGCGTATACCCATACCCAGAATAAAACAGGCATTTTGCCTATTAAATAAGGAAGAAGAAGAAGAAGAAAAATTTAAATGTATTTAATATTTGATACTAAAAATTGTCTTGTTACCCAGTATCAGAAGGGGAGATGCAATAATGGTTTACAAAAGGTACAAATACAAGATGAAACGGCAGAACTCAAAGGCAAAAGTTGCAGCGGAACTAGAAGGCCAATAAAATGTTGTAAAAGGGTGATTAGAGTAGAGAAAAATAATTTGCTCGAAAACGGAATTATATCTTCAAGTAGAAGGAGTTACGATCTAATCCACAAGATTATCCTTGAAAATGAACAAGGAGAAGCTGAAGAAGAAAACGAGGAGAGCGAAGAAGAAGAAAATGCAAAGAAAGGAAAAGGCATGTATTTATATAGACTTTGCAGTTTGATTGTTTCATGTTTTTATAAAAATTATGGTTCAGCATATTTATTCACTTTATTGATAATTTGTTCTTTATCAATAGAAAAAAATGATTGTTTGTTATAATGTACTTTTGGTTATAACTTTCACATTTTTATATCTTGTGAGGGCACGTTACAACCGGTTAACTGTAAATCAAACTCAAGAATTTTCCCAAACAATAAATAAAAATTATTGGGAAAATTTTGATTTTAGGTTATTTTTACGTAAGATGTTTTTCCCAATCCTAGAAACGCCTGATTTTGTTCTAAATAATATGCTAAATCATGCTATAATTTTGTTATTAAGCTATGCTTTAACTACTTTCGATAAAAGAACTGTTTTCGGTGACAAACGAGTTGAAAGATTAGTTACATAAACTAAGAGAATGCATCTAGGAAAAAATAGTAACAAATGCACCTCAACACGAAAACAATTAAAGAAATCAGTAAATTTCACAGGAAATAACCAGGAGTAGAAGGATTCTTAACGAGTTTGTTCTAAATCTATGGAATAAATTATCCTCAACATGGAAGTTTATTCGCAGAAATATAAGAAATAAAAAACAATCATAGCTACCAGGCAGGATACGTAACAGTAATTAAGGGATTTGCTAGAAAAGCTGGTAAGGTTATAATTACATCGAGATGTTTTTAAAATGCTATTAACTAATAATAAAAATTCAAAAGTATGCAAATATCTGTTTATCATTGCATAACAGCTGCATAAAATTACTGGTTTTTTGCAGTTCCTTGATAAGACTTAAATTGTCAAGGTAACAAAAATAGTGAGTTACTTTGTTGTTAACAAGTCACATGTTTACAACTTTGTTTTATAAATAGAGCATTCAGTTAAGAATCTAATTAACAAATAATTTAATTAAGTGTAGGAATTTTAATTGCCCAATAGAAAAGTGTTGCTGAATAAACTAGCAGTTATAGAGCAGAACTACCTAATAATCTTAGAGAGCACGGAGGTCAACCTTGGCCTTTGTCCATTCTGTAGAATGTCAAGTTGCAAACCGCGGTAACGCCACTATCTGCTGTTCAATTAATACCCAATTAACTGCATTCTATTGTATATCTGGAATAATTCCGTTCCAAGAATCAATACTTATTAATTTATTGAATTTAACGGACGTTAATTTATGCTAAGTACTTGTTTGCTTTTCCTGATTTATCACGGTACTTTAATTTAATTTCGTGTTATTTCCACGCCGATAATTTTAACACGTTTACAGTAATTATTACAACAAAAAGGGAACCAACCAAGCATGCTTTGATTTCCTCCATAAACACAGAACGTAAACCCATTCGAGTAATTAATGTTAAATCTTTTAACATTTCTAATCATCAGCTTAAGATTCATCAATCAACTTTATTTGAATTTACTACGAGGGTTATTTCGAAAGTCATTTGTTAGTTATGGAATTCAAATTCGGTTCCATGTGACTAAATCTTAACAGTTTTTCGAAGTGTGGTCGAACGGAAGTTTAAAATAAAAATATGTAGAGTGGCGCCGTTCACTTAGTAGGAATATTTAAAGAATTTCCTGTACTTTTTTCAATAACCAGCTGTTCTTTAAACCTATACCGGTAATCGATTACTAGAATCAATTCCGTATGACCTGTACACGTTCGTAAAGTGGACATCTTCTGTATAAGGCAGATTATTTATTGCTAGATCAGAGTATAAATCAAATCAGTCATGCTGCATGGTGTCTTTCTTCATTACTGTTACTGTTACGTTATTATAATGCGACCAGAACATATATGACTTAAACAAGTGTTCTTTTATGAGTGCAATAAACGATGACAAGTGGTTTGCGAGTTGCGTTTATGATAAAAATTTAACGCTGTATGAATAACAAACTTCCACTGTCCCACGCTTACGAATCTTCATTTGGAGTTTCAGCAACACGGACGGTTATCATGAAAACTGAAACGCATGTCTTAATTGAACCACGAGTATTAGGTATAGATATAGTTTTTCAAATCAATGAGAGAAGGCACGATTGAAAACTCAGAAAATTCGTTTCGACAAAGTGAAAATACGTCGTAATTTTTTAATGAAATTAAAGGAAGTCATAAATTCTCAACTTTCTCATTTTAGATCATAGCGTGCTAAGTTTCTTCTTATTGCAAAAAAGGGTGGCAGTTAGTTCTGTTATTAAAAGCGCATTAATCGTACGAGTACTTTATTAAAACACAATGTTTTCAGCCAGCAAGTATTTAGAGCATCTGCAAAAAATAAATAAGCTTCCTGTTTTAAAAATAATAAACAGTATTTGCAGGAAATACATTGAAATGTATTTAAAAAATCTAACTTTCGCTTTAATGCGGTTTTTAAATTAATTATGTATCTGCAATAGCGTTGCCTACTACGGTAAAGGGGTTTAAACCTCCAATAAATAGGTTTGGAAAATCAGAAAATTAAAAAAGAACTTAGACGGTTGTAACTATTCCGCTGAAACTAATTATTAATTAACAAATATCTAAGAAAAAGAATTTGAGCAAATTAAATTAAATTAAATCTATTGAGTTAATAATTACGTAAACGAAACTGGATTGATTATCTTGGTCCAACTATTTATTATCTTATTACTTCATACTTCTGTTAAAACCTCCAAACCTGCTTTCGTTCCGTAAATGATATTAATTCTATAAATTATGCAAATAATAAACTGGTTAAATATTATTAATTCTTTCAATCAGATTAACCTTGTTCAAATTTTAGATTGCTGTGTACTTTGCAATATGTATGTATGTAATCGTTAACCTCTTATACCTTTCGGTGTTGAGGCTCAAAATATAAATTATAGAGTTAAGTTTATAATTTAAAAAATAAGGAATTCGGTAGCTGAACATAAATACAATAATCTGAAAGCGATTACTTTAACTAATCAATATTTAAAATTAATTTAATAGCAATAAACTCCATCGTTGTATAAATTTATTCAAACGAGTCACTTCGCGTCTATTAAATTAGGCCGAAGGTTAAAGTCAGAAATCCTAAAAACCACACATCATTAATGCATAAAACTGAAAATGAAATTGATATTTATTTATACCTTTACACCTCGAATTGTGGAAGGAAGTAATAATAATAGTAATAAAAAGACCAAGACTAAAAACGACAAGAACACGAGCAAAATCAAGAGCCACAAGAACAATAGTAGGAGCAAGAAGAGCAGGAGCGAGAGAAACAAAAGTAAGAAGAGCAAGACTAAGAACTAGAAAGAATAAGTATTAAAACATAAAGAAGAACCAGGGATTTGAAGTCGAAGAAAACAAATAGATCTTCATCAGTGGAAAATTGTGATAGTTTGAAGTTGAATCAAGAGAGAAGAGTTATTTTAAAAATAAAAAGAATAAAAGTAAGCTGTCTTAAGAAAACTACAAAATTAAAATTACTCGGACATGAATAATTAATATTCGTATTGTTGAAATCATTAGGTTGGATTAAATTAATTATATTAAACTGAAGGTACCCACTTGGCCTTTTAATAGATTTTGATTCTTGGCTATTCTTCTTGGCACGCTTTAGTTATTATTATTATTTTTTAAAGTCAGGCCTTATGTTAGGCTCACAAAGAGTAGGACCTCATGAAAATAATTCCAGCCAAAAATCACCCACAAATATAAAATAATTATAAGATTTGTTGTAAGGTAAGGGAGAGAAATGTCGACGGTAAGAACAGAGGACATAAAGCTTGCAGAAGTTTGGGAGAGAAAAGCATTAAGAATGATGTATGATAAACAAAAAGGAAGATGGCAGGGAGTAGTGATAAAGACGTGCGGCTGCATCAATTAATGTCGGACATAACTCCGTGGTATTACAGGACGCATGAGGCAGTGGGACACCATTTGACGCAAGCATGGACTTCACATGGCAGTTTCCAAAAAGATTTAAATAGAATAGGAAAAGTAAAGGATGAGACATGCCAATACTGCCAGGAAGAAGCAGATGATGTGCGGCATACGATTTTTACATGCCCTAGATGGGACATGGAATAGGGCAGAAGAGCTAGGAGGGCTAGCCATTCGACCAGAGAGCTTCATTATGAACGTTAGAGGACGAACAAAGCTGGAAGCATATAGACGACATGGTACAAGAAATCATGGGAATATATGAATTAAAAACAAAGAAAAAAGGCTTCACGAAACACCGGAAAAATTTCAAGTAAATTTTCATACGTCAGTAGTAAATAAAAAATATTTTGAGCGATTAAAATTAAAAATGTTGGAAAATTTTGAGAAAACAATAACCAAAGTTGGTGAAGATTAAAACAATAGAAATTTGACCAAAATTGAAAAAATATTTGGTTAGAATTTTCGAGTTATTAAGAGAGTTATTGGAAATTAGTGATGTTGATGATTCAGAAATTATTAATTGAAATCTTGACTTCTATAGAATGCTTATTCGTTAAGTTAATATACACAGCGATCAAAAAGGTTTCTGCTAGCCGAGGCCATGAAAAACAAAATCACAATCAATGTTTTAAATTAGTTAACATGTACTACTTAGATTTCAATAATATGCCAAGGTATACAGCTGGGTCCAGTATATTACGAGCTTTAAAAGTACCAATAATTTTTATGGTCGCACTATACATATAAATGAATCAGGAAAAAAAAAATGTTTGATAATACTGATTTAAAGTCTAAATTGTTCATTTGCTTAGCTATAACAAATACAGAAAACCTTGTTGTTACTTTCAACTAAACATTTACTAAATCCATTAAGTAATAACACAAAGTCCACCAAAATCTTTTTACAAATCGATTAGCCTTTTTCAGATTTTTTTAAAATAATTTTTTGCTTACTCCAACGCCTTAATATAAATAAATATACAGTTATACGTTCAGCCAAGCCAAATTACAAAGTTTATGTTAAATTCTGCACCGCAACATCAATAATCATTTTAATTAAAACATCTAATTTTAACAACAAATTTAAATACCAGTAAGTTGAAAAAGTGCTTATGTAATCCAATTAAATTTCGTTCTCTAACTACGAAAACCAAAACCTTATTTAAATAATATCGTCCTTGTTGTTTAACCTAGTAATTTGCACTAAAAATTAGAATTAATTTATTCCAACTTTTGAAAGCTTTACTTGTTATAATTTCCATTATTTAATGGTGTAAAAGTTGTAAATTTTGCCTTATCAAAATACAACAAAAACATAAAATATAAAAGCCGTAAATGATCACCGATTACAGAAATCTCGTTTAAGTGTTGCTGGAGCGCATGTGTATGTATCATTAAGGCAAAATGGTTCAAGTTTTTGCAGCATTTAAATGGAAATTTATTGCGTTGAACATTGAAGTTTTCCATCTGATCTGAACAAATATAAATTTACGATTTAGGAAGAGGAAATTGAAAATACGTTCCAATACCGTTTCGTTTACGTGTCGAACATTTTTATTTCCATATTTATCTTTGCTTGTTCCAGTTATTCCTCATTAACGAAACCATTATGCCTATAAAAGTGTGGTTAATGTGTTGTCTGATCGGTTTTTGTGACCTTTAACAAATTCATAAATTTTGTTAGCTTTTGCAGCTGTTTTCGTATTGAATATGGACGAGAAATTTTTTGATGAACGGGGGCAGGTTTTTATTGCCTCGTTTATTTACTGACAGATTGTGGGCGTTACTGTTTCAGGGTTAAACATTCTAAACAATTTACAAATTAAAAAAATGTAATTAAAAATGAAACTTAAGCGTTCCGGTTAGTCAATGGAAAAATCTCACTTCTTTCTTAAATTAGAAACATTCAGATAAATATTGAACTCATTATTTTTTCAGTAAGATATCATAAATAAATATGTATAAAGACTTGATTTAGACAGTGTGAAAATATTTACTTAACATAGACGCAAAAAAATTAACTGACGCATGCTGCTGAGTCATTTTTGCAAAACGCTTTTTGTGTTTTAGACATTAAGTTATTAATCCTGAATTATCACCATTCTTGTGCTAATTTATGAATCACTCTTACACAATATTAGTTAAAAGTCGTAAACATAACACTAAGGTGTTAAACTTGCCGAAACCTTTGCGCTTCTTGTTTAGAATCGGCGCTAAGAATTTTCGCACAAATTTGTACGTCTTATCAGTTCTAAGATTAAAAGAGAAGCAATACCGCCAAATCCCATTATAAATAACTCAACCGCGTAATTCTTCAAATAAAATTAATCTAGAAATGTCCCATGTACTAAAAACATCAAACATCAACAAAGAGAAAAACGGTTCAAGGTGAATTTACTTAGTTTTTATTAGAATGATAGATATCGTAGTCAAACAGGCGATAGCACTTTCCAAGTCTTCGATAACTCACATTTTGCTAGCGAACAAATAAACGATATTATGCAAATATATGCCAGGAATGTGATCTTTTCTTGGTGACGCAATTGCCCTTTACCATTCATTTATCTTTATTATGGTGTACGTGTTGCTAACATCGTGTAAATGAATTTGAACGTCCCATATTTTACCTGTGTCACTAAAAGTGTCGCATCATCATACTAGGCATTACTATAGCCTTTAACGCGAAGAAAAAGGAAAAAGCGTCCAGGAAAGCGTTGACTTAATTAAAGTAGATCAATTAAAGTTTTTAGGAAGCACAATTCAGAAGCTAGTAAGCAATGAAAACAAATTTAGAAAAGGCCAAGGCAATCAAGTGTGGGTGATAGTGCCTTGAGAAAACCTTTAAATCAATAATAATGGCCAATTTATTCTTAAGCCCGTTAACATAGAATTTTATAGGGCACTAACACAACTGGAACGAATATATCTGTATGAAAAAGTTTTGATGATAGTTATCTGGAAGGATAACACGATTGTTAGGTACGAAAATGCTTGCTTGATAAATGTTTGTTTGAAGAACACATGGCCATGAAAGAAAATGAAAGGTAATTGGAGTAAATTTTGAAGTTATGAGTCAGACTCATCTTTGATTAAATTTTAATTAATCAAACTGACTAAATAATTGCAAGATGATTATCCATACAAGTCGTGATATGTAAAGTCAACTTAGATTTTCTAGAATCATGTTTATAGTTTAATCAAATGTTGCAACTTTCTTGTTGTTTTTACCTGAAGTAATATTAAAACTCCTTTTACCTAAACTTTTAAAATTCCTCAAGTCATAGTATTTTTAGTAATCAAAGACACGGAATTTCGTTGTTCTAAATATAGAATTTATATGAGTGAAATAACATTGAACATTGTCGTAATATTTTACGTTCGACACGTAGATTTTTATTTATGAAATAACCTTCGTAGTTATTGTTGCAATTTGTCGTCGATTTAACCTCAAACTTTCTTAAAACATAAAAATCTGAACTTGTATTATTGCTTAACTTACTAATTTATTGGTGGAAATCAGAAATCAGTGTTTTAACGGTAAATATGACAACCTTCTGATGCATGTTTGATAAAAATTATTTTATTTATTCATATGCTTTGTAAAGGTTGTTAAGTGTTTTCTGTAAATTGTATTTATAAAGATAACAGTTTTGTTTTAACATAAATTTTGCTTGACATAATCATAACTTACACTTCAACCCGATAATGTAAGCATCTATCCTTCAAACTAGCAATAATTACTAACTTTTTTCTTTCATATTAGGTAGAAAATCATAGATTTTAATGGAAATTTATTTTTGTTCCATTTTGGGCAACGAATCGCAAAAACTAAAGATGTTTTCAGATAAAACCAAAATCAAAATACTGTTTAATACTGAAGATTTTGTGAAGTGAAATGTGAATGAAGTATGTTTCTTTTTTTGAGAGGAAAGAAATTCACCATTCGAAATGTTTTCTTCCAGACTAGGTCGAAGCTTCTAAAATCAGTTAAGATTAGGCCTCTAAAAGTCAACAGAAAATCACCAATTTTTTTGGAAATCTTAAATATTTTCTTGTATGTAAGATTTTTCTCTGTCAGATTTAAATAGAAAACCATTGCTTGTTTGCTGGAAATTCAATAGCTTTGCTCTCAGATTGAATGAAGAATCACCAATCTTTCCAGGAATTTAAGATTTCAATAAAATAGAATCATTAATTTGACTAGAGGTTGCAGATTTTGTCGCCAAGATTGTTGGAAATTAATTTTTTTTCTCAAATTGAACAGAAAATCATTAGCTTTTCTAGAGATTTTAGATAATTCATCTTAAACTTATTTAATAAAAAAATCATTGATCTCTCTGAAAACGAAAGGAAAGTTTCTTCTCAAATTGAACCAAATTCATTAATATTTCAGAAAATTAAGACTTTATTTTGAGAGTCGGAAATTAATAATTTTTTCTCTTGGATTCGGAAGAAAATTCCATTTTTGAAAACCGAAGATTAATCATTTGAAAGTCATTCATCTTACAAATCGTTAGTTTGAATGAAAATATAGGATTTTTTTCTAAGGCTGAAAAAATACACCGATTTTACCTAAAATTAAAGGTTTGAAAATCATTGGTTTGGCTGAAAAAATAAGATTATTGTTCTAAACTTGAAAGAAAACGACGTTTAATCTATAAAATTTATGTTTTTTTTTCAGATTGGGGAGAAATTATTTTATTTTCTTTCTCCCTAATTTAACAGAATTACAGAATGTATGTATAATGGGATTTGCTGGATATTTAAAATTCTCAAATTGAACATCAACCCAGTGGTTTGGCTGTAATTTTTTTTTAAATTAAAATAAATATAATTTTAATTTTATCCAAAATTGAAGGTTTTGCCTGGAAGAATGTTGGAAATCTATAATTTTTTCTCTGACAATGGAAAAAATTGAATTTTCCTGGAAATCTATTACTCAGATTCTATAATTTCTTTGGAAATTATTTTTTTTCCTCTCAAATAAAACAGGTAATCGCTGGTTTGGCTTAAGATCTAAATTTGTTTTGTAAGAACGAAACAATCATAATTTTCATTGATATTTGAATTATCTCTGTTAAAAAGAGCAGAGAAAACATTTGGTTTGGCTGAAGATGTTACATTTTTCTTCAAAGAATGAAACAAAATCCTAGATTTTACTTAAAACGGAATATTTTTGCCTGGAAGATTGTTGAAAATTTAACACTTTTATCTTTTAGATTAGAGAGAAATTCCATGAGTTCCTTGGACATTTATTTTTCTCAGAAACTCGACGGAAAAATCATGGATTTTCTTGGATATTTCGAATTATTTATGTTCAATAGATCAGGAAATCATTTTTTGTTTTTCTCAGATTGGATAGGAATTACATTTCCTTGGAAATTTAATTTTTTTGCTCTCAAACTGATCAAAAATCATGGATTTCCTTGGAAAATTCGAACTATTTTTGTTAAGCAAATCATTAATTATTTTATTCAAGGCTTTTGTCTGGAGATTTTAAAGTTTATTCTTTCAGATTGGAAAGAAATTCATTGACTTTCCTGGAAATTTTAAAAAATTTTCTCGAATTTGAAAGATGATCATTGGTTTTGTTCGATATTTAATATTGTCTCGTTCAAATTGGGCAGAAAATGATTGGTTTTGCTGAAAATTGAAGACCTTCTCCTCAGAATCAGCAACAAATCATCGATTTTGCTAGAAATTTAAGAGGTTTTCTTTTCAGATTATCCCGAACTCATTGATGCTTCTTCTCTTGTTGGAAATTTAACTTTTTTTTATCTCGGATTAAGAAGAAAATTATTGAGTTTACTGAAAAATGTTGACTTTTTCTCTCAAATTTGACAGAAAATCATTAACCAATGGCTGAAGATTTATTGTTCCCATAACTAAGGGTTGTTTCTAATTAGTGTAAATTTAAGATCGTTTTCTTCAAACTGAACAGAAAATCACGGATTTTCTTACATATTGCGAATCATTTTTCTTAAATAGAGGTACAAATCTAATTAGTGGAAAGTTTTGAATTTTTTTTTCTATATTTTCCTTTCAGATTACAGAGAAGTTTATAGATTTTCCTGAAAATTTTAGATTTTTTCTGGAAGTAGAAAGAAAGATAATTGGTTTTTCTGGATATTTAAAATTACTTGGTTCAAATTGGGCAGAAAACAATTGGTTTTGCTGAAGATTGAAGACCCTTTTCTCAGATTCAAGAAAAAGTCATCGATTTTGCTGGGAGTTTCAGAGGTGATCTTTTCAAATTAAACCAAAATCATTGATGCTATCTTATAGACTGTCGGAACTGTTTTTGCCTTACAGTAAAGAGAAAATCATTGAGTTTACTGCAAACATTTAAACTCTTTCTTTGAATCTGAATAGAAAACCGAAATCATTGATTTTACTGGAAATTGAAAGTTTATTTGTTTCAAAAATTGTAGGAAATTTGAGGTTATTTTCTCACAGATTAGAGCATAATTCGTGAGTTTCTTGAAAAATTAGATTAGTTAAATAGAAAACCATTGATTTTATTAATTAGTGCTTCCTTCTCAGACTAATTATAATATAAATCATTGATTTTGCCACAAATTTTGTTAAATAAAAGAATATTTGATTTTTTGGATTCTTTTGTCGCAATCTGAACAGAAAATTATTAATTTTGTTATTTTGCTCAAGAGAGTCAAGCATATTAAATGCACTTTCACACAGGAAGAAGCCTTGATTTTAGGTAAGTAACCACAATTCATTTACAAGCGGATTAGATTTTATGTTTCTGTTCTGCTCATTCACGGATGTTAATAAAAAATCGAATTACAATTTTAAATTACCGTGCATTTCATGTTACCACAAATCGAACGCTGGCATTTGATTATCAAACAATTCTAAGAAGCCTGACATTTATGTATCAGTTCTAAAATCTTTTTAGATGACACAGTTGACTAATATATTTTTCATTTTATCTCTTATGTTTTGCCACCCAGTGTCTAATTAAGCTCTTCTGACTGTAAAAATCCTATCGTAAAATGTTTTGGTAGAAGAGCTTGGTATCCCCTCGGGTAATCCTAGTAAGCATTTACGGATACAGTTTAGTCACAATTCACGGTAATAAAGACAAATTTCTAAAGTAAATAAGCGGCTTGAAAACGCGGAATATGTTAATGTTACGATACGCACATCGTAAATTAGCGTTATTTAGTGATCTGGATTAGCACGACTTTCCATTCTCGGCTGGATCAAGTGGCCTCTGGTGGAATCACACGCGCTTCTCGCTTTCACTACTCCGGTATGTGTAACGGTAAGCGTCTAGCAGGCCATGCCCTTAGGCCACTTGATCTCGGCATCACCCAGAAAACACTATCCTACACGTACCGCTTGTAAACTAACAACGTAATTAAGGAAGTGCTAAAAAACACTCGAATTTAGCTCGGTGAGCTTTATATGGAAATACCCCGCAACGTACTTTGAGTTGTGCTGAAAGGCAGTATATTATCCGGATATTGTCAAAAAGAATAATTAATTGGACACGCGCACAAAAGATTATGTTAATAAAGACATCATATCGACGGTGGTGGTATTTTAAAAGACAAGCAAGGATATCGAAAAATCCTTGACGAGCTGATTTGCTGCAGTCGCTCAGGAAAAAAATCTGTTAAATGGTCTGAATCACACAAAGAGGCCAAAGCAGCAGGCCAGCGCATCTGAATCGAGATTAACGGTGTTATCTTCCCATAAATCTATCTTAAGCCTTAGGGCAACATCGAGTTGCTGCTTTAATCTGCAGGACAAATTCTCAGTTGGGTCAAAGCGAATTAGATCCACCAGCAGGTGATCGAACGCACTTCCTATAACCATAACTATACTTTCTCTGTAGGTGGTACAGATTCGTCTTATTTAGATACTTTGTGTATCTAAATGTAAAGTGATAGGACATTCACACTTTAACTACATACAAGGATCTTCACTTTTAAGACTGCTAAACAATAGAAGAATTTTCACTCCAAATTTGGGATAAAAATGTGCCGTGATTGATTTTGGTGCAAATCATTTTCAATCTAAATTAATGTAGGACAGTTAAAAAAGCAATTAAAATAAGTAACTTAAGCTTTCTTATATTTTCAGAACCGCGCCGAAAGCGAGGATTACACATGCGATTGAAGTTATATTCGAATTTTTAAAACATTTAGAAATGTATTTTTATTTATTTTGTTTTTAGAAAACCATGTTTAAAACAGCAAGAGAACTCGATATTTTGAGTTATTCTAAATGGAGATATGGTATTTTGTTAAAACTAATTTAAAAAAATATTTACCTAATAGATCTTCGAAATATTGTTTCCACCCTTTTTCCTGAATTATTCCCAACAATTTCCTTTTACAGATAATATCGTTCTGGGTTACAATTCCCCTTTTGATAATTTGTTTGGTTGTAAAATTGGTTTATATTTCATCTGTGTCTATACTCTTCTAGCTTTCTCAATCTTAGTGCGAAATTTTAGCACCTTTGACTCTTAAAGAAATGTTGCGTCCCTGTCAACTTAAAAGTTTCTAAAGTAAATCGCAAAATCAAATTTTAGCTGAAGGAATTTCTTCTAAATTCGAACAATTTTTTAACCTTCTTGATAGTGAAATTTCATTTCCTTTTTAATAAAGATCTAAATCTTTCAATATTCACAAAGTAATGCAGAGAAATTCTTTATAATATCCAATTTGTATGTCCGGTTTTGACAGGATAAGTATAATTTCTGAGAGAAATTTCATATTATACGGCATTGAATTTCTTCACTCCTTTATTAATTAATATGATAACAAACCCTTCGCGTTTGTTGTTATTGACAAGTTCCTTCAAATTTGGTATTTATTAATAATAAAGGGTTTTGTAACTCATTTAAACTTTTGAAAATTGCAAGGTTTGGAATAGAACGGTTCCTGAGATTCAAACTTATGCTTTTGTAATCGAAATTTAATTAACTTCTTTGTTGTATTCTTACACAGCCTTCTCAATAAATTTTTAATTACTTTTATGTCTGTAAATTAACTCGGTTGGTTCAAAACTTTAGTCACAAAATATCTATCGTGTATGTATTAGAAATTTACTTCTCGAAAATATTATCTGATAAGCAACTATCATAAGTTTCATCAGTTTAAAATTAATTTTAATTATTAATTTCGCCTCTCGTGTATGTTAGACTGTTTAATGTTCACCGCCTCAAATATCGATACCATATTAGATAAGTAGATCTTCTAACTAACCCGCCTTTATATAACTGAAACTTAATGTTTATGGTAGCCAGAATAACTTCCTAATCGTTTGTTATTTCTCTAAATTATTAATTAAGCAATTATTCGATCATTAAACTAACTGTTCGGAATATATAATCGAGAGTCAGAATAATAATAAATTTAAACTTTAAATTCTAATTTTAACCCTGATCGCTTCAGTTCAATAACTTGTTGTACTTAATAATCGGAACCGTTATTAACGAGACGAATTCCTACAGGGGAAAAAAAATGAGTTTTAAAGTTTACCCCGAAGCGTACGCGAAGATAATAGTCATATTTAACGTCAGTAAGATAAAAGCGTGCCTTGCAATTTCTGATAGGTGTCCGCTTTTGGCACCTTTTGGACGTATAAAACTTTTTCAGTTTGATAAGAGTACCTGGGGCGACTGCTGTCGGTACGGCCCTGGGAAATTAAGTTACCCACGTTTTTTTTGCGTGCTCTCCTCGCGGCCTGCAGGAGTGCTTGTTAGCAAGAAAAAAGTAACCATATTTTATGTTATAAAAGGCAGCAAAAACTAAACGGCAAGTAGCATAACCGTTATAACTTAGAACATATAAACGCCGGATCGCGTCACGCGGTCTTCCATTCGTGCTTAAGTAGCGAGGAGCTTTCCGCATTCCGCAAGACAGTATGCACTTTACAGTGAAATATGCCGCCGTCGGTGGTGCATCGGAAAACTGCAACACGTTACATCTTCCGTCATGTTTCGACTTATTAGCGGACGCCGCGTTATTTATTTCTTCATTTATGAAACGATACATCGTTTTCTGCGTTATTCTAAGCAAAAATTATATCTAATTACCCGAGCACACAGACACACGAGCTGCAGGCTGCTTTTGTTGGTATTAAGTACACAAGAACTAACTTAACTTAGATGATTAAGTTAAATGATGCATTGGCGTGTGAGCGAGCTTATGCAATGCACTTAAGACTCGAATGCGCCTTTTATGTTAATAATTGTGAATTAGATAATAATTTTCTTTGGGTTAGCTTGTTAAGGAATATAACATTCAGGAACAGATTAGCTTTATACGGTTTTCTGATTTTGTTTGAGTGCACACTCTAAGTACCATATTTACACATATCATGCTGTGGAAATAATTACCTAATTAGGACGAAACTGCTTTAAATAGTTCCAAGTTTACGTGAAAGTTTCGTAACAAGTAACATTTGACACTGCTACAAACCTTAGAAAATTTGCCTATAAAAAAGAAAACAGAATGCATATCTATTCAAAGATCTAAGTAGTCTTACAACCAGATATTTTGGAAGAAACAATGCTCTAAGTAAAACAGGCATTGCCCATGATGGTTGATGCTTTTGGAAACATATAAGTTGTAATCGTCAGAGAGGTTTCACATTCTAGCCAAATTATTAAACAATTTATAAGCCTGTTTGCATATGGATGATTAACTTTTGATAACTTTCATCCATAATACTCACGTTGGGATACCAACATAGTTGATGGGCAGAAATGGGAGAAAGAGATTTTCAAAGGATTTTATTTTATTAACTTTTCCATAATGGAGAAATGCAGAAATAACGTGATTTGTTTATAAACGCCCTCGTAGAAAGATAATGCATACGAACGAAAGTGCAGACACAAGAAAAGAAATATCTCCACTTTTAACAAAAGAGATAGGTGGCACAAAACATCGCTGAACAGAATGGAACGCACATGTAGAGCGTTTGACAGAAGATCGTCTACCAAAGTAGGAATTCCAACAGGGAAATGTCAACTGGGGAAACCAACGAAGCGCTGAGTTGAGAGCTCGGCTTCATCTTCACAAGGAACGCCCCTTTGAAAGAATAATGTCAATGCATTAAACAGGCAAAGTCTAAAAAAAGATGAAGGAGAAGAAGAAATCTCGGTGTCGTTAGTTTTATCCCTAAACGTTCAATACCTTTTCGTAAATTACGAACACTTTTTATTATTGTTCTTGTTTTTCTGCTTCCTTTTGCTCTTATTCTTCTTTCCTAATGCTTTTCTCGTTGTAGTATGTGTTTACTCTTTCTTAACTCTTCTCAATGTTACTTTTATCCTTAAACGTTCAATACCTTTAGATAAATTACGAACACCTCTTGTTTTCTGCTTCTTCGTCTTTCCTGATGCTTTACTCGTTGTAGTATGTGTTTACTCTTTCTTAGCCCTATTTATGCCTTCACCCCTTCTTCAATTTCTCAACTTTCCTTTAATTTTTGCTACCATGTCTGTTCATATCTTCCTTGGTCTTCTTCATCTTTGTTCTTGGTCCTTATGTTCTGCATTACCCTTTTGAGTTTTGACCAGCCTGTTTCATTCATCCTTGTGACGTAACCTAACCATTTCATTTCTTTTACTATTATTAATACTTTTCCTACCTAGATTGTTTTCCCCATTTCGTTTTCAGTGTTATTCTTCCTGAATTATTCATTCTACTGCGCCAATAGTGGTCGTGTTTCTTATGTAGTATCCCAGAACTCTTGCTCGCTTTAACTAGAGAGAATATAGTGAAAAGGCTATTAAACCTAATAAAAACGGCAAAATGAATAAGTGTATGATGAGTAGTACACTGCCTTAAAAGGCTGCTGCAACGTTAGTAGTTCCTATTCCCTCCTCATCTCTCATGCTTCAGCCAACTAACCAAACTATCCCAGACTTGTTTACGTAAGTATTGAAAGGTTAGAGTGATTATGAATACGTTTTTAACTTAAATACAATATGCATTTTTACTTTGTTTGCGATTTCTATTTTTATTTTTCCCACATTAAGATGTGGTATTCTAATAATCGTTCCAATTTCCGACCCCTGCAAATTTCTACTGTATTTATATCAGCATAACCTTTTTGTGCCATTAGTTATCATTAAATTAAACTTGTTTATACTTATTTTCCGTATTTACCCCTCTTCTTTTTCATTTTAACGTTGTATATCTGTTCTGAAGCTCGTTGGCGTAGTAGTACGAGCGCTAGGCTCCTAGCTAGGAGTCTTGGGTTCGAATCTCACGCAGTGGCAAGGATTTTTATAAATAATTCCCCACTGCGAGCAAGTGAAGCCATTTAATCGCTTGGTTACAAGTAACGATTCTGTCTGCAGAGTGGTCGACTTACTATACTTACTTAATACACGGTCACAAATTCTGCAGAAGGCAACAAAGTTCACGACCCCAAGTCGTTTAAAAATGTGGCTTTGAGCCCCTTGC
The DNA here is from genome assembly GCA_963082815.1 of Melanotus villosus. NCBI lineage: Eukaryota > Metazoa > Arthropoda > Insecta > Coleoptera > Elateridae > Melanotus > Melanotus villosus. The sequence continues at coordinate 58,326,957 of OY720425.1, forward strand.
CAAACAACCTTAGAGGATAAGGCACAGAAAGTAAGATATCTGTTTTATGGACATTGGTTGAAACCACCAAAGCCAAATAATGTAAATGACTTGGCTCTCTCCCTCTCCCTTAAACTAAGGAAATGTGTTGTCTCTGGTGATTCACCTTGCCTTCTGTTCATTTATATTTTGAATTTAAATTAATTAATACTATTAAATCAATAATTTTATGAAAATTATTTGCTCATCTTTGGCTGAAAATTATAAAAAATTATATATTATTTATAAAACTGAATACTAAAAACGTATACGGTAATCAGAAAGGTGAGATTATCAAGAAGAAAATTGCAGAATCATAAAATTTAATTCGAACAACTAACTTAGTTTGCAGTTTAAAGTTAATGCTAAAGAACAATTAAAACTGTGTTTAAGTAGGTAGGATTTTAGATCTTCGTAAATTTAAAGGTTTTGTACTAATTTACAAATGAGATGTTTCAAAATTCATTTACGTTGATTATTAGGCACTATAAACAGCGAACAAGCTATAGTGGCCTTCAGTATCACACATCTAAAATCCATACTTCAGCCTAATTTTGTGTTCAGAGCGAATTGAAAATACGTAATCTTTCTTCTTTAAGTTTTGTATTACTTTGTTTGTCAAGTCTTACGGTGACAAGTGCTCATCTGCATTTTAACCTAACAGAGTTCGTATCTTAGCCATTTCAAATTTAAAAATTCGGGTACGACTGGGATTTGAACCTTTGTTCCCTAACCTAGCTAACAAGGTTTGTACCTCAGTTGTTTTTAATATAAAAATTCGGCTACAATTGAGATTTGAACCTTTGTTCCCTAACCTACCTAACAAGGTTTGTACTTCAGTCGTTTTTATTTAAATTGACGACGACTGAGATTCGAAGCTTTGTCCCCTTAGTTACAAAGTAATTATCCTAAAGAAGTCAAATAAAATTTATTAGACAATTTTTAACATATGATTAATTTAGACCAGCTTTTACAAAAGTAAATTTTAATATTTTTCAGCAGAAGTGAGGATTGTCTGTCTGTAACATTCACTTCCAAGTAATCAAAAATTTACTCGTACGCAACCTCATACAAACAAATACAATCAGGCAAGGCCTCAAAATTTCTTAGTCATGTTTTTGATTGACATACAGTTCGCTTTATCTTTCATTACTGTCGAATTTACGACATTTAAAGGTCAATTAAAGACATGAATTTCAATCTAGAAAGCCACTACTTGATTAGATATTGTTTTTTTTTTTTGATGAAGATTAACAGTCTGCAGGTATTTTTCGTCATTTTACCTGACAGAAGATTGGAACACTGATTTAACTGGAAATAATTGAATGTTCCAAAGCGAATAAGCGAGTTTAACATTTTAAATCGATTACAAATTTAGTTTGGTATTTAAAGCAGATTGCTAAAAAAGCTTTTGTAGAAGCTTGGAAGAAGTTTGGATTTTGCATGGCAAATTTTTTTCAAAGAGAAGAACAAGAACAAATTTTAAAAGAAAAACAGTACTGGTCAAAAGAGAACTAAAAGGTTAGGACTTTTAAAGAAGTGATTCACACACTCGGTTTATAGAAACAACCTCATAGTTGCATAGTTTAAATTTAAAGTAATTAATCTCATATTAATATTTCCCAAGCAATCATTCTTATTTAAACAGCCGAATGTTATTTTATAATTTGAAATGTTAATGTGGCAATTAGCGAATTTTTAAAAACATCCTTTTAATGATTTGTTGCTTTCCTGAAAGTGAGCTTAGGTTCGATTAATTATGTGTTAAAATTTTAATTTATTTATTATGTGTGGTAATTTTTCGTTCATGTTAAATTCTGATGATTAGAATAGTATTTTTTAAAACCTTATTCTTGGAAGAAAATTTCTTTCCAAAGTAGAACTACGTTCTCATGTGAATTATAATTCCTGCAGCAACTTTCTTGCAGCAGTCATAGCTAGAGGAAATCCATTAGTATTAAAACATTTTTGGAATCTGCGTTCCACTTATTTCTCGTTCGGAGCAAGTCCTTGCCGAGTCACTTTTCATGCTGATTGTCGTTTAACAATTTAACTAATGCGGAGAATTTCGACTATAAAATTAATTTGTAGCTCCTTTCTAGAACGAATTTATTAGTAGAAAACGAGTTTCGTCTATTCCTATTCCATTTTCATTTATTTCATTTTTGTTCAGTTCAGATTTCGGTTCTTTGAAGCTGCAAACTTGAAACTCTCGTGGTTACGCGATGCTTCTTAATAAAATAATAATTGGTCATTAATTTCGGATCAATAATTATTTTTTATAATGCGAATCGCTCATACCGCGGCTATTACGTTATCTAAATAAAATCTAAAATTAGATATCGAAAAATTTATGACCGATTAAACATCGGATGTTGAAACTACGATTTACGAACATAAGTGAATTAAATTAGAAGTTTCGAAAATTGCTTATTGTGTATATACAGGAGTTGCACAATAGAAATATTATTGGAGTGTCACGTATAACATAATGTAATACGGCGATATTCATCTGTTATGAAATTTTTGCAGCAGTATTACGCTATTACACAGCGGCTTTAAATCGAATTGTTCTATGAGAAACTGACTTTTTGTTGCCGGTATTAAAAATCGCGAACTTGGCCCGATTTTGCTTACATTCCAATTTAACGAAGCTTACCCTTTTTCTAAATAAATGAATTTGCGGAGTTACCGAACGTGCTTTGATAAACATCTAATTTTGATCGGCAAATTGTACTAATCAATTTTATAAAAGCTATTGAAAGCGAAGGTTAATAATAATAATAATGAAGAAATTACAGCCAGTATCTAAACAATAATAACAGTAACCAAATTATAAGTCATAATAGAAAAATTTCACATCTGACATTTTATACAAATTATATTCCGAAGGCTGTCAATCAACCGTAAAATATTAAAAAATCAGAAATTGAATTAATTAAACTACCATAAAATTATGGGCAATGAAATCATTTTGCATGGAATTGTATTAATAATAACCTAAACTTAAGTCTGGCGAAGCGTGGCCGGATTCTTTCGGTTCTTATGTAAAAGGAAGTGATCGAACTTTTACTCGGACTTTAATTGTCAGCGATGTCACTTCATGTTTCGTTACTTGTTATTCGTACATTGTAATACACGGTTGGTTACATGACATTGAACATGCACTTTACCGTTTAACATATCAGACCATTTACGGGTCCTTAACCTTAAAACACAGCCTGAATTTAAACAGCCTTTTCTTATACACAGTCAATGCCGATCAAGGTATCGAAAAATTCCATCGCTTAAAATGCATTAAACGCGGCCACACAAAGCTATTGTCTTAACACTCTATGGGGGCACTGTCAGTTTAATGGTAAATAAAAACATGCGTACACCAGGAAGTCCATGTTACTGTTACTCCAGGATCTTCAGTATGGTACGCGAAAACACTTTTTTTCCAAATATCTCCTTGACTCCTTATAAGGTTTCCTTGGCAATTATGACAAACACTTAAAATTCGAGTCATAAACGTAACCGCAATCATTTAATTTAAAACAGGAGAAAAAACCTTAAAAAAAGGCACAGAGAGAAAGCATAATCTTAACCTTTAACATTGGACAAAAGTATTAAAATCGTAGAAACACTTATTAAAATTTACAGTTAACAATTAAAGATCTGAAAAAGTATTAAAAAATCACATGATTGGTTTAAATTTGTCCGACTTCCTCTTGCGACATTTCTGCGATCGTAGTTAAGCTACTTTTAATTAACTAATCTAAAGTAACTGCTTCTAAAAAAAAGTATTAATTCACTTACACCGTTTCACGTTACGCTTTAATAGTTATTAAATTTGGGCGGAAAACTAGACGGTTTTTGTTTTAAATTTAATTATTTTTTTCTGTATTGACACTTTAATGAAATACAAGCTTAAGTTTTACAATTTTGCAAATTGAAACTTTGTCTGCATTTAAACATTTTTAAATAGTACTAGAAAAGAGATTTGAAACCAGAAAAATAAATGAGTAAGGAACTATTAAAGAAGATATTAAACACGAACCAAAACTTGAAGAAGACTAAAAAGGATATCTGTCATGGCCTGATTGAAACTATTGTACTTTATAGAGTTGAAATGTGGCCAGTAACAAGAGCTGTTAGAAATAAAATTAGAACAGTTAGATTATGAAATGTCTGAGAGTCTCAAGAAGAGATTTGGAAAATAATGAAAATAACTAATTCAATTAGCAAAATTTTGGAAAATCGAGCTATCCAATGTGACAAAACGGATGCCCCAAGAAAGTATGTGAGTGGAACCCTGGAGACAAAAGGAAAAGAGGTGGGCCAGCCTTAAACTGAGAAACTCATATAAATAATATAATGACAGAAAAAGACTTGAAGGAAGGAGAGAGAATTATGGATACATAAAACGGCAAACCCAAGAGGATAATAACCGAA